>OZ010720.1:19084404-19308020 GCA_963932345.1 Ophion ventricosus | reverse complement strand
GTTTGGGGGGGGGGTGGGGTGGAGGGTCCTGAAGCGAATAAGACGAAAAGGGAAGAAGCAAGCACACACTAAATACCCTCCGACCAAATATCCGCCTTTGCTCTAGGAGCAACCCCAAATCCTTGTGAAAGCTGAAATTAATTACGACCCGCACTGCCGCCCTCTCCATGTGCAAACTTTCATTAATACTCAACATTTTATGACAATAACGTGACTGAGATTATGTCCTGCGTCTATATTCGTCGATATTCCAAATTGTCTTTAATTTTCTCGTGAATTAAAAAAAGGGCTCATTATTTTGCTAGTTACGACTTTTGTCACGAGAGCAAACGAAAATTCCTCCTTATTTTAAATACATTGAGAACTTTGTGACAAAGGAAATAATTAAAATTCTTATTGTAAATACGTTGAGAATGTTATTACGGAAAAAATAATATGTAATTATAATACGAAATAATAATACGTAATTTTATTACGATAAATAATATTCATTGCAACTTAAGGAAAAAAAATAATTTATTTACGATTAAGGTATTCGGATTTTTTTTGTCATAAAATTCTTCACTTATTTGCAATAAAGCATTTTAATTATTTTGTTTATGACGAAGTTCTTTATAATGTATTTAAAATAAGGAGAATTTTTTGTTTTGCTCTCGTGACAATTTGTCACGAGACGTTTTTATCAAATCGTGACGTTTGTATCAAAAAAGCACTCATGAAGAAGAACGGAAAATGATTTTAAACGTTTATTTTTATTTATTTTACATTTTTTTAACGGTTGAAAAAAAACGGTTTGAAAAAAAAAGGATCCAATTCAGTGTATTTTTTCGACAGTTTTTCGTTAAAAAAAAGATGATGATTTAAAAATAAAATAAAATTCCATACGAAGATAAAGAATGGCGTGAAGAATGTTGTGTCAAAATTTAAGCCGGATAGCTTGAAAACTCTTCCTTGAGAGTGTACACCGTTTTGAAAAACGACATTTCGAGAAAAAACGCGTTTAACGCGGGATCCCTGGCGCGCTGTCCGCGCCGGGTCTTACGCAGCTGCTCGAATCACTTAAAAAAAGGCTGTAGCGACCGAAATTATTCGAATTTCGCCCCAGAAAATTGAACAGCATTTCTATACTATCGGATAATGCAAAAAAGTCGATTTTTTAATTTTACACTGTGATGATCCCTTGAGAATTTTATCAGAAATTTTATCATAACCATTCTTCTTTAAAAAAAACAAATTTAATCAAACCGAAATACATTACTTATTTATTTTTGCTCTCAATAAATGAAAACTTTCATCACAAATAAAATCAACAAGAGTTCGTGTTTATTTTAAAAAATCAACAGCTTCATTTCAATTAATAATTAAATCATCAATATATAATAAAACATGAGAATTCAGCTTTATTTCAAGTAAATTGACAATTTAATCGAGAAAAAAAAAATTCGTCCGTGAATAAATTTAAAAATCGTAATTTTCACGATCTCAAAGATCGCACGCCCATTCAGAGCTTCATGAAAATGATGAATACATTTTCCGGTTGTATACACTATATCCCTCAACAAATGTTTCATGCAAGGAATTTTATAAATCACTGTAAGAGCAACCAATCTGCGAGTGGATAATGGAAAATATATCGTGTTCAGACTCGCCCCGGGTGTTTTGAGCACACATAGTCCCTCCGGACAGAGAGGGAGGCACATTGAGAGAGAAAGAGAGAGAGAGAGAGAGAGAGAGAGAGAGAGAGAGAGAGAGAGAGAGAGAGAGAGAGAGAGAGAGAGAGAGAGAGAGAGAGAGAGAGAGAGAGAGAGAGAGAGAGAGAGAGAGAGAGAGAGAGAGAGAGAGAGAGAGAGAGAGTGTGAGAGAGAGAGAGGAAGAGAGTGCACGAGAGCGGAGGTCGCAAGCTCACCCGTGCAATTAAGGTATAACCGAAGTTGCCTCGAGGCACGTGAAAGTACACTGTGTGTAACAGAGCCAGTATGTACGCGTATATATTTACAGTTGAGCTCGAGCTTGTTACGTAACGTATATACATGAGCTTTTGCCATTAATCTCTGTCAAGTTAGAACGGCTCGATAAGAAAGTTCGCCGTAGCTGAAAGGAGCGGAGAGAACTGATTGGGAATTGCAATGACCTAAAAGTGAACTCTCAAACTTCACTGTGTTATTAGAATGGAATATGAAAAAAGCCAAGTCATCGAAGAAACGAAAAAACATGCCTTTGAATTTTGAGTTTGAATCAATTAGTGAGGCTGCATAAGCTAGGACGTTTTTCATCGCACAGTTTTTTAGTCTGGGATCTTAACTTTAATTTGCAACAAAGATTTTCGAAAAATTCCAAAAATTGACCGACTTACGAGGATTTTTGTGGTTTTTGTAGTAGTAGTAATAGTAAACGTGTTTATTTGACAGTGTCTGGTATAGCATATGAGGGGTAAGGTTTACATATTTATAGCGTTTTTTTTTTTTTGATAGTCCGATACTGCCAATGAGCCATCGACCGTAGTCCTTCAGGCTCGTGTCTTGCTTGGTCATCGTGATATCTATTTATATACTCATTTATTTATAACTTTTTTGCGTTGGTAGATGCGATAGAGTAAGTGAGGGAAAAAAAATAACAATACTAATAATAATAGTTACATGTGAATGAATAGAAGGTCGTTTTTCCCTTCGACCATCATATTGGCCGTGCGCTCTAGATTTGTACGATTCTCTCCAACAACTGTATGATTGTGTTGGTCGGATGTTTATGGGCTCTTGTAACATTTCTTGCAGGTTCAATGCTCAGTGGTGCTATGTTTATTAGCTGCTTTTCTGCAAATTGTTTGGTCAATGCATCTATTCTATCTATAATTGGTGTTAGTCCCGTTTTTCCGTAAAGCAATTGGTTTGCCGAATTATGCAGCGGGTTTGTTGGATGGCGTATGCGAGTAAGCTGTCTTAGCGCGATGGTTTCCGCTGTTCTTATTTTACAGTTCAGTTGCAGTTTCGGAAAATTGGGTGTCCATATTCCAAGATAGGACGGCATATACATTTGTAGATCTTAGTAATTTCCTTGCATCTAATTTCTTTGTTTCTGAATGTAATGCTTCGAAAATGCGTGGCTCTATTAATGGTTTTTTTGTTTGCTCTGTTGTAAATGTTTGTTAAAGTTGAGTTTGTGGTCGATGGTTATTCCAAGATATTTCACTTCCGGTTTGAGTGAAATTTCTACATCCATCATGCGTATTTTTGGAGAAGTTTGGGTGATTCTGTGGTTGAAGATTATAAATTGGGATTTGTGTGGGTTTGGTTTGAGCCGCCAATTATTGAACCATTTTACAGTATTGTTTATGAATTCTTGTAGTGTTTCGAGGGTTTTTTGTAGATTGTTCTGATGGGCCACCAGAGCTGTGTCGTCAGCGAATTGGAGTATGTATTGTTTGAGGTCTATGAAGTCTTGACCATGGTGTATGTATACGTCGTGGCAGTAGATGTTATAGAGCAGCGGAGATAATGGGGAGCCTTGGGGTACCCCTTGTTGCGGATTAAATGTCTGTGATAGTGAGGTCTGTATTCTAACTGTTAACGAACGTGGTTCCAGGAAATTTCTTATTATATCCAAAAGATGGCGAGGGCAGTGGAGACGATGTAGTTTATACAGGAGTCCTTTATGCCAAACGCTATCGAACGCTCTCGAAATATCAAGGAAAAGTGCGGCCGTTTTTTTATTTGAAAGTTTGCTGGCTTCTGTATTCGATGTTATTACTGTAAGCGCGTTTAATGTAGATAGTCCATTTCTAAACTCAAATTGATACTTGGGGATGAAGCGTCCGATTACTCGTTCTAGTCTGGCTTTTATTATTCTTTCGAATAAGTTTCCTAGAGAGGGGAGTAGGGTTATTGGTCGGTAATTCTCCACTCGGCTGTGATCTTGGTTAGGCTTAGGTATTGTCACTATTACTCCTGCTTTCCACTGCGATGTGTTTTTGTATTTTCCTCGATATTATTAGGTGTGTGCGTTAATTTGAAGGGTTTTTTCAAGAAATGGCGTTACTGGTTCTATATCGCATCGGGTCAAGTTGTTACTAATTTTATGTCGAAGCATCATTGCGTGGCGTTAGTTTTCAGCCTGACTGGAAATTTTGATCCGTCAGTCTGAAAACTGATCAGGCCATTATCAAGTTGCGGTCCGGAATACCGTAGTACACTGACAGAAAAATTCTTTTCATGTTAACTAGGTGCGTCTATTTGATGTTATTTTTTTAATTAACTAGATTTTTCGTGAAATCAAAAATTTTTCCGATTGCATTCCATTATTAAGGGCTTACATACACCTGAGACGTGTAAAAGTAAGATTATGTTTAAGAATTTTTTTGTATATAAAACTGAATTTTATTGAACAACCATCATATACATTTTAAAGTATGACATTTTATCTACATTGTGTGAAAAATTGGTTAAAAATTTTGAAACGGTAAAAAAGTTACAGTCGTTTTCCCGGGACGTGTTTTTGTTGCCAGCGTTTGCGGTACCAGACTTGCCTCTGCCATTTTGTATCTAAAAAAAATTTGTTTCTTCAAGTAGATAGATAAAACTAGTACTTATCGAGACGGAATTTAAAAATTTAATTTTTTCGGGTTATGGCAGTCACTGGAATGAAACAGGCGATTTTTCGCCTCAAAATTGTTCAGTACTTATGATGAAAAAAAAAAACTATGCCAAGTATCGAAAAAACGGCTCGATAAATACTAAATTATTGTGTGAAGCATAACTGCGCAAAACTTGATCTCGATCGGTCCAGTAGTTGCGGAGATATTTCTGGTACCGATTTTGAAAACACTGTTTCGAGTAAAACGCGTTTAAAGTTTTGAGTACACTTTACACTGAAATAACTGCTTTATTTTAAACTTACATGAAATCGTCGATTCCTGGGCCATATGACGGATCTTCCTTAGATGTTGACGATTCCATTAGATCTTTTTTTTTTGCTGTGTCAACCTCATTCATAGTCAAACTCATAGTCAAACAGATGACAAAGGCCGCGTCTACCTGCACCCCAACCGTTAGTCGTTGCTCACCCGGTCACTTACAAAACGCTATAACTTCGTCATTACTGCGAATTTCCTCATGAAATTTTCAGGATAGACACTCAAATGATAGTACTTTCGAATGAGCACCTTTTTGAAAAATCGATCTTTTTTACTTACCCAGATGTATGTAAGCCCTCAAGATGACTTATTTTAAATATAATTATTTATTCAAATCAATATCTATTTAATATCGTCTAATAACTAATTCTTTTATTTATTGCTAATAAATCTGTGATTTGGATTCATCTGGTAGTATAAGACATAAGAGACAGACGGAAAAATAATACACGATTCAGTCTCTCAAAAAACTCATGGCTTTGTTTTCATTAGAAGACTGTTGTAACATTCTGCAGTTGAGGAAAATGGTTAGTCTTTCTATACATAAATAGTTGCGTCTGTTAATAAAAGGCACGACGATACCTTTTTCCTTGTTTCCAAATAACAGTTTAAAAAATATTTGAAACAAATAGGGTCGTAGAAGGCCGCGAGACAAGGAAAGAACCTATTTGATTTAAATAGATCCTATTTAAATTAAACATTCTTTTTTGGCAGTGAACCGTAGTACGAGAGTAAGAAGACAGCCTGAACAGGCCGAAGTAAAGTTGCATGAACGCCGCCGTAAAATAGACGCCGTGTTACGGCACGCCTGATCTGTACCGGATGTCGACTAGATCAGTGGAACCGTAGTATGGGAGTAAGGAAGCTACTTCACTTCAGCCTGAGCAGGGTACCTTCTTACTCCCGTACGACGGTTCCTCTGATCCGGTGGACATTACGGCACAGATCAGGCGTGCTTTACTACGGCATCCGGACCGCAGCCTGATAGCTGCCAGCTCTGTGTTAAGGCTGCCGACGGCAAAGACAGCCAAGGAATAGGTTAAAAACAAAAGTGATACTATTTAATAACGCATGATTTTAATTATGATTGAACCAAAAATAAAGTTGAACCAAGTATGTCATGAATGTAATATAGGAATAATATATAAATAGAAATACATTACAAGTGAATTCATTATTGTGGGTTATCGGAAAAAAATTAGAAGGCCAGTTTTTTGACAGGTGCTAAATCTACGTTTGCTTCAAAATCGGGGTGTAGGATTTTTTTAGGGGATGAAGGGGGTTGGGCGTAGATTGATGCCAAACTACAACCCCTACGAGGTCGGCGCCGTGAGACAAAATGTTCAGAAAAATTCGGGCTTTATTTTTGTCTACGGCACCAAAGTCGTGGAAGTTCATTTTGGGGGTGAAAAAATGGGGTAAAATTTTGAAAAATCAGTTTTGATTCAATAACTGTTTAGGAAAAATTTGTATAATATCTGTTCAAACGGGAACGTTGTAGACATTGAAAAGACGCGTTGTTCGAGTATTTTATCATCCCTCTCCGATAATATCTTCACTTCTAAACAATTGTTGAAATTAAAAAAAAAAAATTTTTTTGTATAACTCAAAAACAATCGATTTTTCGGGTATGGTTTAATTGTACGAAATGTAGAAAATAATTTTCTCTATACATCTGCTTCCATGGACCACCCTTGAATTTTGCTTTTTTCAACCCCTCTCGGGGGTTAAAAATTTAAACTGAAATTCTGGGAAAACTATTGATCGTAGAAATTCGCCGCCGTGGAACAATATGTAGCTTGAACCCTCAGCTACATTTCAAGCTACAAATTGTTCCACGGCGGTGAATTCGTACGGTCAATAGTTTTGCCAATATGACATTTGCCATATTATAAATATAGATAAACTATAAACAGTTGCTAATAACAAATGATTGAAGTTGTTTTTTAGTTGAAGCTCGAACGTTTTTGTTTTGCAGCGTGCTATTTGTTTAATTTGAAAATTTTTAAAAAATGCATTCGTTCATACGGAAGTGTTATTATTATTCTGAAAGTACATTATTTTAAATTCGTCATTTTTTATCACTCTAGTTGCCCGGACCATCTACACCCGGCCATGCAGCAACGGCGGCAGTTTAATTAAAAAATAATAACTTCATTGCTCATCAATATTTTTCATTGAAAAAAAAACTCAAACCTGTCAAGACTATGGATTAACCTCGCGTAAAGTTCCGACCTCGTCGTCTCTATACTCACATCGGAAAAAATCTTGAAAATCAACCTGTTTTTTTCAGCCCGAAGCCTTTTACATTTTCCATGTTCACACGTCAAAAGTTTTCTTCCAGTCAATCAATGCCTCTCAAAAGAGCAAGCCTGCCTCAATATTCTACATGCTAGAAAGTGCGAAATCGAATGATTTCACGAACCCTTAAAATCATACTTTGTCACATAACAATTATTCCGACATTGAAACAGGTGTACCTGATAATTTTCATAGTGAAACTATACTCCGTCTATCTAGCCCGAAACACCTCGACCCGGCCGGCGAATGAAAATCAATTCGAAACCCAAAATCATTTTTGTTTCAAGGGATGCCCTAAAATTTCGACACTTTCATGAATTACGGATAGATTCGATCGTAACTCACAATTGCGCACGTGTGTTGGCTGATATATGTTTATGGGAACGTGGATTTCGGGGGAGACAGTCGGGGCGGTGGGGGGAGGACGGTTGTAGGCAAAACGGATGGCGTACGTACAGTGACATACAAAAGGGGATATATGGTGTGTAGTACGGTGGTTGAGGAGGATGCGAGGGCGACCATGCGTTATTCGTAAGCTCGCGGAAGCACGGATACGTTGCCGCCGCCGGCATGGCAAGGGGTTAGAAGACGGGTACGAGGAGCGAGGGTAGGAAGCAGCCGAGGTACACACGACAAGTCTGTAGCTGTCTCGGCCAAACCGGGCGAATCTGCAAACGTGAAACCGGTTAACGTGCCCTTGTGCGGTATATAAGGGATTTCAGTTTCACGTTTAGAAATTCACCCCGCATAAAGTTGATGCGTGGTTTAAATATATATATATAAGAATACTGTAAGGGGTGCTTTATCATTTTTTAATTTCCACAAAACTTCTTTACCGATCGTTTATATTAATTAAGACAAGTAAAAAAACGGTATTTTGAAAAAAAAATATATATATATATAAACTGTACGGGGTGTTTTATAGTTTTTTTTTGATTTTCACAAAAACTTCTTTACCGATCGCTTATACTAATTAAAACAAGTAGAAAAAACGTGTTTAAGAAAAGAAATATTCGTCAGTCTATCTGCACGTTTTCGCGTTTATAATTTAAGAGGTTCTATATATTTTTTTAAATATAATATATAAATTAATTTACTCAAAATGTTAAGCACATAAAAGAGCAATATTTCAACGATTTAAAAAAAAAAATGGGAAATTCAGATAGTGGGACCTGGTTTTCGGAGACCCCTAAAAAAAGTGTCCTCGTGGTGGTCAGGATAACTCAGGATAACTCATGATAGCTAAGTAGAGTTCGTGATTGAACGGAGGATTTTAAAAAAATTGAATTTTGAATTTTTGGCAGAGTTGTAAGCAGAATAGTTCAATTTTTGTGTAAAATCTTGTAAAATTATTTGTAATCGAAAAAAAAACCTTCGTTCAATCACTAGTCAATGCTATTTTGAAGAAGTGTGCAAAATTTCAATAAGATCGGTGCATTAGTTTTTGCGCGCATCTGATAGATTTGATGCATTTGCTCGACATATACGTAGCTCTGCCTGCCAACAACGATTTGTAGTTCATTCATAACCATGAGTAGGGCTGAATTTCCTTCATGGAATAAAATAGCAGCAAGAAATGCCGCTACCTCGATTATTTTGTACCTAGAATGGAGATGTTTTTGAGCTAATCGCCAAACAGTCGAGTTTGGGTTTGTTTGGGTTATGAAAACCCAAATAAACCCAAACAAACTACCTAACTGAGCGCTCGTGGATACCTGAGCGCGCTTGGGAGTCGAGCGGAGAGTCTTTATCATTTATATACATACCGTTAGAAGAAATCCGAATATCATTTTGAAATTTTCAGGGTGTATTCTTAAGATATTTTGCTAACGATTTATGAAATAAAAAAAATTGATTTTTTGAAGCATCTAAAGTGGTTGTCCACCTTAAAAAAGTAATGAAAACGCATGTACTGTGTGTTATTTGGATGTGTTACAGCTGATCCCCAGCCCTGTTACAACCGCCAGGGCTCATGTTTTACAAAACGAGCTTTATCTCATATTCTTAAAGAGATGGGCAACTAATTGTGATTTCGATTTGAAGACAGATTTGAAGTCCCGCCTTTAATATAAATCATTTTATCTGCACGTCTCATACCATAATTGCAACGTTATTGGGAATCAACGGAAAACTGTTACAACCGTACCCAGTCTACCCTATAGGTAATAAGCGTTCTTAATGATGACAGAGAGAATAGAGGGAGAGAGTTCAGTGAGTGAAAATTCCACATGGTAGTGTAGTTCGGACCCTTCTCAGTATCTCGTATAATCTCTTTCACACCCCCGTCGAAAATTCAAAGAAAAAAAATTGTAAAAAATCGGTGTGAGGGGGTAGATTTGCAATCGATAGGATTTCAACGCAGACAACGCCGATGGCACAGCTAGTTTGTGTATGAAGATATATATATGTATATATTGTTGAAGGATCATACGCATATACAGAACGGAGTTACGACATCCCGTGATTGATAACGCTATCGACGGTACACCCCTTTCGCACTACGTGCAAGGCAGCTAGAGCTTCTGTGTACAGACTGGCGGGCAGCAAGCGAAGGATGAAAAAAAAAATGGGTCCTGGAGGGAGAAGATGTCCCGAGGGCAAAGGGTGGTGCCAGTTGGCTATAGGGAAGTGAAAGAAAAAAAACTGCGAAGTGCTCTGTAGAATTTTCAATAAGGGGGTAGCCGAAGAGTTACGAAGAAGAAAAAGGAGCGTAGGACAAGGAAGAAGAAGAAGAAAGAGAGAGAGAGAGAGAGAGAGAGAGAGAGAGAGAGAAAGAGAGAGAGAGAGAGGAAAAAGGTGAAGTGAAGGGCGAAGAGATTAATGCAATGCCAAAGGGGGTGCGGGTCGACGTTGTCGGAGACGACAATGGCCAGCCTGTCAAAAGAACATCCCTCGGGACTAGAGAGCTGACTATTCTCTTCGGGAATTTTCCAACGTACGAGGCGACACGGACGACGACAGCGACGACAGAAAACCACCCCTGTATTCACTCGGGCGGAATCATTCGACGTGAAGAAACTGCTTGCTGCTATAAAGATCGCGTTATGCAAAAAAAAAAGTATCCTTGCATGATATTCCATGAACGTTTTCGCGACAACAAATATCGTTTGATACTCGGGCGGACGCTTTGTCATTTTTCTTCATACCTTTTTCGCCGTTCTCGCGACGCCAATAATGGATGACAGGGAAACCTGACGAGAAATAAAACGCGTTCGAGATGATTTTGTGACGCGGCAGCCGAGAATAGCGCAACGAGAAAAAAAAATCACTTGGAACAGTTACCGCGTTTTTTGGCTTTTAATTTCCAATGGCGGCGCGTGTGGCCGCGCGAGTATTTGAAATTCCCTTTACTTTTGTCCAACGCTTGTCACTCCACTCTCGTTTCTCAGCGCTGAGGGATTTTCCGGACTCCTTTTCATTCTTGTTCGATTCATGGCGGCGCACAAAAACAACATTATAATCATCGGTAAAAATCATTGGTAATTGTTAATAATTTTGTGAATATCAGAAAATTCTCACCGCAAAGACCGAAATGTTGCGTCCAAGCGGTAGTCATTGAAAGTTAAATATTCGACATGCGTAACCGAACGAAAAATGGAGCTAAAAAAGTTACACTTTGATGAATGAAAAATCATTCAGCAGCGACAAATAGTCTTCTAAAAGATTCTCGGAAAACGCCACTAGGGAAATATACAGGCGCGTCTCGAAGGGCTGTCTTGCTATTTGAATAATCATATATTGTTTCACTTTTTAGCTATTCTCGTCGTTTGCAAAATCATCAGCCAACATTAATCTAGCATTATATCGCTGCGCCAGCTGGCGGGGAGAAGCAACGGAAAAAGCTTGATACCAGCAGGCGAGCGGTGCGCGGTGCAAACAGCGTGGGATGCATGTTTTGTCCCACCACCGTCGTTGCAAACAACCCCCGGAGTTCAAGTTGTATTCTCACGGTACGGTGGCTCGGTACTTCGTGTGGTATTGACGCAAAAGAAAAAAAAATTAATAGAGAGAGAAGGAAGGATTGAGTGAGAGAGAGAGAGAGAGAGAGAGAGAGAGAGAGAGAGAGAGAGAGAGAGAGAGAGAGTGGCAGAGGGGGGTGGGGGAGTGGGACAGCGAGAAAACGAAAACTAATGGGTGGCTTGTGGACTGTATATATATATGCACTCTAGTTGAATTTCTGGTCACATCTCTCTTGCTTCTGAGGGAAAAAGAGCAACACGAGGAAAATTGAACGTGAACATATATTCGAGAGACAGAGAAAAAGATAGGGAGGGAGGGGAGGAAAAATAAAGAACAAGAGAGAGAGAGAGAGAGAGAGGGCGGGAGAGATATTGATTGATTGATGATATTTATTATGCTCTGGTCCAACTCTCGGGCAAATGATAAAATTACAGATGAGAAAAGCAAGAAAAATTGAATTATCAAGATGAATAAAATTTGCATGTAAAACCAAAGCAAGAAAATAAATATCAATAAATGCAATGTATATAAGCGCAGCTTTAGATAAATAATTATTCGATATAAAACAAAAATAAACGGAAAATATTGAAGTAAGGGTTCAATATAAGAGGGTTATTTGAAAAGTTTCCGGCCTGATCAACAAAAAGTGATAATAGAAAAAAATGGTAGAAAAAAACGAGATGGCCTTGATACATGTAAATAGTAAAAATGTTAAGTCATTCTGATCATTATTTTGTCTACGGCATTCTTCCAAAGTTGCCAGCTGACGTTGTTTGTCAACAATGGAGAAAACCGCGTATCGCGCAGTGATAAAGTTCCTTCAGTTGAAAGGAAAAATAGACTCAGGAAATAAAAGTTGAGTTACACTCTGTTTACGGTGAAGCCTCCCCTTCGTTTACAGCGGTCAAATATTGGTTAGCCGAGTAAAAACATGGTCGTACGAGCACTTTGGACAAGGAACGTTCCGGTCGCCTGAAAACCCGCTACAACTGACGAAATGGTCGATTTAGTGCATCCAACTGTGATGGAAGATCGTCGATTGACTGTTAAGGATATTGCTGAGGCTTGTGGGTTATCTGAATGGATGGAAGATTTTATATCGAGATTTGAATATTAAAAAAATAACCATATCGGCACAATAGGCATGTCGCGCGAGTGTCTTAGCCTGTATAACGAAAAAAAATCGGCGGAATTTTTGCGACGAACGATAACCGTGGATGAAACCTGAATACAGTACCATACGCCTGAGACCAAACAGCAGACTCCGAGTCAAAATGTATAGCCTCCTCTGAACACTCGCAGGACCCATTTCCTTTGTAATGCACAAGCCACCAATCTCCGTTGAACCTACCAAACTGCATTTGTCAAGTTCAGTGCCATGAAGAGGCCACCATTTGGTCCAGTGTAGCCTCTGTTAGTCCTCCCAAACCTTCTTTCAACCCCCAGTTTCAGTGAAACCTGCAGAACACAGGTCCTCGTAACCTGCTTTCGATCTCAAGTCTGTTGCCTCGACCCCACCTAACCTGCTTTGAGCCCAAATTCGATATTTCCTCCATCAACACTCTATTGTGGCCTGAACGGTAACCGTTCGATGACGAAATAAATACGTTTTCGCTGAATGGAGGGTCCGGAGGGTCTACAGTGTGGCTATGGTAGGCTGAATGGAGTGTCCGGAGGGCCTAGATTGCGCCTACAGTATCTGCGGGAGCGCTCGAAGTAGGCCCACCTGGGGTTGCGCAGAATTCAGTTGCGCTCTGCATTGGCGTTCGTTGAGTGACAATATCCAGTTTCTGCCATTCGGGAGATTCATCGGATTCCCTAACGTATTGATATTCCAAACATTGTACCCTCGTTTAGGTACCCGATAATCCACTATCTGCTCGGAAACGGAGGCCTTTATTTTGCGGGTTAAACGTGGCTCGAAAATTTTGTCTCGGTTCAATGCAGTGGTTTGCGGTGGCGGAACCAGCTTCGAAGAAGGCAAAGATCCTTTTGTCTGCAGGAAAAGTAATGGCGAAAGTTTTTTGTGATAGGTATGGAATAATTGTTATCGATGACTTTGTAAAGGCTGAAACAACCAATGGACAGTAACTACGCTGAGTTACTGGATTAATTGAAAGCCACAATTACGAAAACACATCCGCATTCGTCCAAAAAAAAAGTCCTTTTTCACCAGCATAACGCTCGGGATCCCACGTGCATGGTCGCGATGTCAAAATTGAACGAATTGGAGTATCACTTGCTTCTGCACCCACTCTATTCGCCAGATCTAGCTCCCAGCGACTTTTTTCTGTTTCCTAATTTGAAAAAAATATGTCAGGGGGAAAAAATATGGGTCGAATGCCGACGTGGTAACCAATGTAAACCAATATTTTTCGGGTTTCGACAATCAATTTTTTTCTAACGGTTTGAACGGTTGAGAGAAGCGTTGGACCAAACGTATCGAGTCGAAGGGAGACTAGGTCGAGAAATAAATTTTGTTTCGCTTCGAAATATGTGTGTTTTCCTTAAAAGGCCGGAAACTTTTCAAATGACCCTCTTAATACAAAATCATACGAAAATAACGAAAGCAAAAGAAAACAAATTCTTCGACATAAAGAAAAAATAAACGATGCAAATTGCAATGAGATAGGTGAAAAAAAATATAATAACGAAAAATTTAAAAAATGTAATAAAAACAAAATGAAAGAGCGAACGTGTCGGGGGCGGGGGGGCACAGAGTACATTTTTTCATGTTGTCGGAAACAAACGAACAACGTTTAGGTATAGACATACACTTTCTTTCGTTTGCCATCCCACTCCCGCCCCCTCCTCGCGTACTTGCCGAACCGTATGTGTGTGTGATCCGATAAATTGATTCGATTAATTATCAGAATATCGGTTATCTATCGAGGCACTCGTGTGTGTACGCACGCGCGGCTGACGAAAACTGCGTTTTTGAGCGACCGCGCACGCGGACCCATGGAAAATTCGATATAATTGTGAATTTTGAATTATCGGAGTATCCGCGGCTTTTAATTACGAAATCATTGATTTGTGGGCAGAATGAAAATATACGTTGAGTTTTGTATTCCCGATATTTTCGTACACTCGCACTTGACAATAATAATAACAATAATAATTAGGCGTATCGAATATGATAAATGTGAAAATTCAATACGCAAAGAATTCGATCAAGAGTGGAAATGAACGGTTCGTTTGAAATCCACGATACGTTTGATAATCAGAAGAGAATTTATTGCGCGCCCTCCGTTGCTTTGTGCATATAATTGTTTTATCTCTCGTATTTTCGGCACGCTCAAATGAAAAAATAAAATAAAAAACCGTTTTGAGCGCATATCGATAAATTATTACGCAAAGCGTTTAATTAAATGTGGAAATGAGCACTTCGTTTGAAATAAACGATACGTTTGATAATTGAGAAAGAATTCGTTTCGCATCCTCCGGAACTCTGTGCATCGTTGCATTTTTTTTCTCATTGTCCCTTTTTTTTTTCTTCATGCCCAAATTATAATCGCGATTGAAATACTCGTTGCTCGTTAATTAGCCCGAATAATCGTGCGAAACGTCGAATATGTGCAGCGATATTGCACACATCGATCGTTTCGCGCTCATACATGCACGAGCGGGGACCCATTGTCCCTCGCACTTTATTATTCCAATAGAGGCACAATAGTTACATACATACAAGACATATCCGAATAATCGTACATTCCGAATGCGAGTACGTACGTTTTTTTTTTTCATCACTCCTCCTCGCTCTCGCTCACACCCTATCCGGAGTATCGGTTTTGTCGTGTTTCCGCGTGGGCGTATGTAAAAAAAAATGAAAAAAGAGAAGAAAAAGTGAAAGAAAAAAAAAGAAAAATCGATAGGTAGGCGGGCGCTTTATTCTCGCAACAGCTGGCCATGCGAATTGGCGCCTACCTACTGCAGTCTCTCTCCCTCTCTCTCTCTCTCTCTCGCTCTCGCTCTCGCTCTCGCTCTCGCTCTCGCTCTCGCTCTCGCTCTCGCTCTCGCTGTCGCTCTCGCTCTCGCTCTCGCTCTCGCTCTCGCTCTCGCTCTCGCTCTCGCTCTCGCTCTCGCTCTCGCTCTCGCTCTCGCTCTCGCTCTCGCTCTCGCTCTCGCTCTCGCTCTCGCTCTCGCTCTCGCTCTCGCTCTCGCTCTCGCTCTCGCTCTCGCTCTCGCTCTCGCTCTCGCTCTCTCTCTCTCTCTCTCTCTCTCTCTCTCTCTCTCTCTCTCTCTCTCTCTCTCTCTCTCTCTCTCTCTCTCTCTCTCTCTCTCTCTCTCTCTCTCTCTCTCTCTCTCTCTCTCTCTCTCTCTCTCTCTCTCTCTCTCTCTCTCTCTCTCTCTCTCTCTCTCTCTCTCTCTCTCTCTCTCTCTCTCTCTCTCTCTCTCTCTCTCTCTCTCTCTCTCTCTCTCTCTCTCTCTCCTTCTCTCTCTCTCTCTGTACTGACAGCTACACAATGAAAAAGTAGCGCATAGAGTTACAACGTGGAAGGCTGTACAGCCGAGCTCGCTCGCCCTACAAACGCGCACTTGAAAATTTTCAATTACGCAGGAATAGAAGGAGGAGCAATGCGAAATGAGAAAAAAAAGCTGCGGCAACGAAGGACGAAGGGGACGGGTTGCGGAGTCGCATGGGGGAGTGGCGGATAAAACTGCTGTGAGACCTTAAATTGGATTAAATGCGCTTCATTTATTCAATACTGAATCACACGCGATACGGATTTTAAAAAAATTCGCGAAACTCACTTTCCATTTATATATATATATATATATATATATATATACTTCCACTTTTATTTATTTATTTATCGCGAGAGAAACGTCATTCGGTTCTGCACTCGCCCCGTGCACGTAGATTTTTTAAAAATTGTTTCTTTTTTTCATTTTTATTCAGCCTCAGATTGTGTACAGTCTTTTGAATCGATTTTACTTAGAAAATACAATTGCATGTATATGCATACAGGCTTACACTCATTATGAAGATATTTTACAATTATTACAATAAATATTACAAAAATACGATAAAGAAAAGGCATTTATATATATATATAGGAGGGCCGTAAATTAAGTAATGAGACTGGCAACGTAGCGTTCGATCCGGCAACACTTGAGAAGCGGGACCTGGAGGGGCGACAAGTGAACATGTAATACGCCTTCAGTACAACTTTGAACTCGCTAGAGTCATTTGGTTGCTCGTAGCGATTTTTTTTTCGTGAAACAGTTTTTTTTCTAGTGCGTTCTAAAAATAAGTGACATCAATTTCGAGCAACGGTGTTCTATTAAGTTTTGCTTCAGACTTAGGCACAGTGCAACGGAAACTTTTGCAAAACTTCAGCAGGCCTACGGAGACAGAGTTTTCGACGTTTTATGTCTTGTGGCACATCCAGAAATACCTATTAGGGGCACTTTTCGTCGTATTTATACAAAGAGGAACGGAACAAGGCTTATACGATTTTGTCGGTACCATCGTTGGCAGAAAACTCGTATCACACGAGTAGTTCGTATACTGGCGTTCGAGCGGTGACGTAACAGAACGCTCGGTAACTTCGGATGCTCTCGGCGCGTTTTAGCCGAGCCGTACAGAACAACAATTTCAATGTGCTATATCATTGTTAATTGTTGAACAAAAAAGAAAAATACTTTGCTTTGAAAATCGCGCATGATCTTTACAATGAAAAAAAAAATTATTTAAGGCCCCACATCACGGTTCGTGCGCGGTATGAGGGTGTCTTTTTCGTAATTATTTTCAAGCAAACGATGAATGGAATTTTTTTTATTAATACTCATAGTCAATATATACATATAGAAGACTGTATACAAATTTTTGTACTCGAATCTAAAGTATAGTTTGCGGTGTACGCCGCTTCCAAGAGGACACTCCGACGAAATTGGTGCTCGGCGGTTGACAGCGATTAAGCCATACGGTTCTTCTGAAAAATAAAATAAAAATATACTTAGAAACTAGACATATAGGTTTACACCATCACGTAGGGGAATTTCGATATCTAAAAAAAAAATGGCGGACCAGCGAATTTTATTTCCGATTTTCATGGAAAATTTTCATCGTTCATAAAAAAAAAATAGAAGGGGGCCCTTTATAAAAAAAAAATCCCTACGTGGTGCCATAGAGACTGGATTTTCGAACAGTTTAAGACTTGGCGCATGCAAATCGGATGAATAGTTTTTTTAATATGTTGTCAACCAGGTTGAAAAACGTAGTTTCGAGAAAAACGCGTTCAAAGTTTTGCTGAAGGATAATTCAACATACAAACTAAATTTTTTATTTGTCTCTTTTTTTTTGTTTCTCACCGTTAGTCAGCTATTCCTGGACCATATATAACTCCTCAGCATCCAGAGAGTCATCATTTTTTTCATTTTTTGCACGCAGACAACCCTCATGCGTGCTTTTTTCGGCTTCGTGCTCGGCTTCGCATATTCGCTTCTCGTCGATGTTTTGACAATATTGGTAGAGTGTTTCACCAATTTTTATGTTTAATATCTCCAATACATTTATGAGGCCAATATGACCATTGTTGAAAAGTATTGAAGCAATATTAGCGGCAGTTTCAACTGTGGGTCTGCCGCTCCACGATGTCTTTGGCGCAAATTTCCATATAACAGAGTTCAAACACTCGTTGTTATTCTGGTGAAAAGCGCCTAAACATCGTTGAAAAAGCTCGTCTTTACTAAGGTCCACGTATATCGGTTTTATTGCCGCACATCTGCCGCTCGGCGCGGTCGTGCGCTTCGGACGGTTTCACATAAAATGCTGTATCTTCGCCAATTTTACAAATTTCTTTAAAACATTTGGTGAGAGCATTCTTAACAAATGTATCTTTCAGAAAATAAAAAAAAAGACAAAAAATTTTTTTTATCGTGGTGTGGGGCCTTAATGACCTTATTAATGAGACAAACCGTCGACTATCAACCAAAAATAACGATATAAAGAAAATTTGGAAAAAAATATAAAAAAAATGTATTGACTCAAAAATGACAAAATACAACTCCTTAGACTAAATATTCCAAACATTGTTTTCAAGTTACACCGAACGATACCGGCTTTTCGGAAAACTGCCGTTTTTTTTTTTCAAGAAAAAACGAATTAACTTTGCGAAAAGAATCGGTAAAACTTTCTAAAAAAAAACGAAACTAAAGCTAACGGTGTCCTTTTCAAAGATCTTATCACTAAAGAGTGAGATTTTTTTTTTTTCAAAGTCCAGCACGTGCTTTTGCAAAGTGCGTAAATCGTGAAAAACAGGCATGTTCGAAATGGCGTACCGAGTACAAAAAAAAAATCGCAAAAATAAAAATAACAAAGCAAAATGAAGCTGAGTTTGTCAGCTTTAAAATCCCATTTGGGAAATTGGCTTACAATTTATTTTATTCGAGATATTCAATTTTTTGTCCGGATAGAAAACTCACAGGGTGTCTAATACTTTTGAGCAAGGCTGTATATAATGAAGCGGCAAGGCATAAAGTTGCGGAGCGATAAAAGGTTGTAATTTAACACGGAGGATCGCACTATCGGAAGTTGGAGAGCGATAAATCACGTGTCTTCCACTCGCGGCATGGACGCGTATGTACAAGGTACTTGTCTTCTCTCGTGAGATGTGCGATCCCATTTCCGTTTTGAAAACGAGAGAAACCTCCAACAATTTCAATATCGGAGTTAAACTCTTGTCTCTCTTTCTCTCGCTCGCGGGTGTGATTTCCATTGTTGAAAATTGGCAACGAGTCCGCGCGCGATCCCCGGCTAGCCAGTCGCGGCAACGCGGCATGCTATGAACCGTTTCGCAGCAATAAACGAGTTTACTCATCCGTATTACAGTTCCAACAATCGTTACGGTGCAAAGTGAATTTTGACGGATTTATCGGACCATTCGTTAAAGCTTCAAGTCGCTGTGGAATAAAAAAGAAACGAGGTAAAGTAATGTTAAAGAAGAGCTTGAAAATAGACAGGAAACGGCGTTGTGCTTGTCACGGTTGAAATATTCTTCCTTCGTCGCTTGGGATGCGGACGATTTGATTTTCATAATTTCGTAAGAAGAGTGAAAGTATTGCGTACGATCGAAAATGCTTAAGGGGTAAATTTAAAGTTAATATACGTATATTATATAATTATATATCTTGTATATATTAGCATTGAAAATGCTTTTAAAGATGTATATAGGGGGCCTGATTTAGCGAGATGTCACACGAAACTAATACTACCCCCACTCCACTGCCGCTGTGTTGTAGCGGGGTGGGGGCGCTGCGACATGCTAAATGCCTGTGATTTGTTGGAAAATGCTGCATTACATGTAGAGTAGTCATTTTTGGTTACTAGTTGTAAGTTTAAATTTTGGTGTGTACATTACAATGTTGGTGGGTTTGTTTGGGTTTTTGAGTTTGTTTGGGTTTGTTTGGGTTTATGCGGATTTGTTTGAGTTTATGTGGGTTTTTTGGGTTGTTTGAGTTTGTTTGGGTTTATGCGAGTTTGTTTGAGTTTATGTGGGTTTTTTGGGTTGTTTGGGTTTGTTTTGGTTCGTTGGGGTTTGTTTGGGTTATTTTGGATTGTTTGGGTTTGTTTGGTTTTATTTGGGTTTATGTGGGTTTTTGGGTTTGTTTGAGTTTGAATGGATGAATAGTGAGAATGTAAGTGAGAGAGTGAGAGAATTAGAGAGTGTGTGAGACTCATATTATTTGCATGTACTTTTTTTATTATCCGAAAAGTCTGATTACATTTTCAATGCCATGAAATAGTTTTGTGTAATATCTGTAGATTTTATAATAAGTATTAAGAATGTAGTCTGGTGTTCATCTCGCAGAGCAGTAAAATTAGCTGAAAACGATATCTTTGAAGAAACGAAAGGTTTACTCTTTGCACCAGGCATATCTGATTGGTGTAAGTATAAATTTTTTATAAGTAATCTGGAATCACAACTTTAAACGCGTTTTTCTCGAATAACCATTTTTGTAAGCGGCGCGGGTGATTAAAAAATTCTATCCAACCGATTGCTTTCATTTTTGTACGTGTTATTCTACATAACAAAGGCTCCGTCGGGTACCAAAATTATTTAATTATAATGATAATTTCTATTTTTTCCACCGATATTCAACGACGGAAAATCACGATTTTTAAATTTTTTATTTTACAAGTCGGCCGTTTTGTTATTTATTAATAAAAATATGTATATCTAGTACGGGACGGAGCCGTAAGCTTACAGAACGATAATCGATTTAATTTTTTTGTTTTAGTTTACTCGAAGTGCCGTATTCATCCGCGCCACCCACCTACCTCCATTTAAAGGTGCCTACAGTAAATGAAAAAAAAACAATTTTAAAATTGTGTAAAATTAATAAAACAAAGTTTTCTTGAATGGTTTACGATGTCAATAAAAACAGATTAAAAAATTTTAATGATTGTATTTTATTTTGTTGTAACAAAATATTCTGAAATAAGCTTCCGAAACGAGCCTGAACACTAGACTACATCCTTGTATATCATAAATATAATTATATTTTTATATGATTTAAAACATTATAAATATATTATAATAAGTATATTATATATAATATATAAATAAGTAAATAATATAAGTATAAAAATAAATATGAATATAATAAGGTTAAGATAAAAAATATATATATATTTTTTCATTGTTTAGTTCTATAGCCTATGGTCTGATAGTTGTTTTGCAAAAAGGATTTTGTACAAATGATAGAAATTAATCAAATTGTGACGTTTTTTTCGAAGGATCAGATCGCCCACTGCGCAACAGGTTTGCCATTTTTCTTCTTTTGCCTTTTTCACGACATTGTGTTTTATGAAACGGCACATCTAAAAAAAATCTATCCCTCCGAATCACTTCAAATTCGGACAGAGCACAGTTTTTAATATTTTCTGTCTTATGGCCGAATGATTTTTCTAATATGTTCATCTATTTTTTAATAACGCATGTTTGAAGTTGCCTTTTTTTATCGATACATAATCGAAGTCTTTTTTGTACAGCTCGCCATTTTCGCAATTTTCAAAATTTCAAAAACATATCCGGTCGTGCGAAGGTGTTATTATTATACTAAGAGTACATTTTTCATTTCTCATTTCAGATGAGACTAGTCGCCGGAACCACCTACACCGATTAGGTATGCAGCAACGGCGGCACTTTGTTTGAAAAATAATAACTTCATTGATTCTCAATATTAAAAAAAAAGAAAAACTCAAACTTGGCAAGACTATGTGTTAATTGAGTTGTTAAAAAAAAATGGTTCGATTTTTTGTTTAGAATTGATCTTTTGTGATATTAAAACCGAATGTCAGAAGGGTTTTTCTCGGAAATAATTCTAAAGATAATTATTAATTATTTTTATATCACGATAATTCAAATTGTAGATGTTGGCGCGAAATGGCACGCTATCGGCGCCGGCGCGAAATGGCACGCTATCGGCGCTGGCGCTTGCGTGACGTCACCGCTCGAACGCGACGGAATAGGCTATACATACGGCTTACACGCGAGTGTATACAAAAGTAAAATTTTGTGTCATTTTACATCTAAAAATCTCGAGCATTTTGAAAAAGTCCAAATATAGTTTAATTTTCGTGCAACGATGTGTGAAAATGGATTGGTGAAAGCAAATTCGAGTTATTTACCGACCGTGGATAACTGAACGTTTTTAGTTTAGGAGAGGCTTGATAAATTGTGTCATCTATTGCCGCTACGTATCGTAAGCATTTTGAAAAATACGTATTTAAAAAAAATATATTTCAATACAGTTTATATTATAATACGTTTACACTGACACCAAAGTGGTATTCACAGCAAAAATAAGTGCACGATGATTTCGGGTTGACACGTCGTGCTGCATCGAACCACAGATTTCAACGTTTTATGTCTTGTGGCACATTCAGAAATACCTATTAGAGGCACTTTTCGTCGTATTTATACAAAGAGGAACGAAGCAAGGCTTGTACGATTTTGTCGTTGCCATCGTTGACAGAATACCCATATCACACGAGTAGTTCGTATACTGGCGTTCGAGCGGTGACGTCACAGAGCGCTCGGGTAACTTCGGATGCTCTCGGGGCGTTTTTGCCGAGTCGAACAGAATAACAATTTCAAATTGCTATATCATTGTTAATTGTTGAAAAAAAGAAAAATACAATGAAAAAAAAGTCCACTTAATGACACAATTGTGTCTACAATTGCGACCTTGTCATTCCAATAATCGTATTATTAACATTATTATCAACATAATCAATTAATTTCGAAAATATGCAATGTCATTTTATATTTTATCTTATTTTCGTAACATCCAAAATATGCAATCTCATTTTGTGCGCATACGTGCAACGTCCATATTTTTTTTTTTTTTCATTTTACTCTATTTCATCCTCGTTGTTAATGCTTCAAAACCTCACGAAATGAGCCTAAGAGAAATTATATTCAAAACTAACTACTGTAGCATGCATAATTACGGAGTGCGCTAACGAGAGAGAGAGAGAGAGAGAGAGAGAGAAGAGAGAGAGAGAGAGAGAGAGAGAGAGAGAGAGAGAGAGAGAGAGGGAGATAGAGAGGGGGGAGGGAGAGTGAGAGAGAGAGAGAGAGAAAAAGAAGAAGGAGCGAAAGAACCTGACAGCTACTATAGGCAAAGAGGTCGGTACAGGGAAATACACGTGCATTAAACGCAACTCGTGCGTTATCGCGGTCAGACTCTGACAGCGGAGCCAAAGCTCTCTCACCACCGTTTGGCCTCTCTTTCCACCCTATCTTCCATTAACCAACACGAGGGCGGCGAACATATAACAACTGCCAGAGTGCAATAATAACAGTGCACCTCGGGCAGAAAGGGCCAATGGTAGTCGTGTACTTCTGACCTTTTCTCGACATTTTTTTTTCTCCTTTTAATTTCATATGTATCTCGAAGTTTTTTTTTTAGCTCTCAAGTTACAATTCCTATTGTGTATATATAATATATATGTGTGTGTGTGTATGTACGTGTGCGTGTGCGAATTCATCGGAGGCGAAATCCCGCTGGGAAGTAAATCACGTGTCCACACGCTACCGTGACAATATGAGCTTTTAAGGAGGCACACCCGAGTTGACGGGGTGAAAAAATAGATGGAAAACAGCAACGACTTATTCAACGTCCCAATAACATACACATCAAAATTGAAACTTACAATTTTTAACCACTCATGACACTACATGTAATGCGGCATTTTTCAACCGATCACAGGCATTCAGCGTGTTGCAGCGCACCCTATTGTACTACAATACAATGACAGTGAATTGGAGGTAGCGCTAGTTTCGTGTGACATCCAGCTAACTCAGACCCTTACCAGGTGTACAAGTATGAAATACGGATTTCAGACAACAGATGGTGCACCAATGCAGTTTGTGCTATAAAGATTTGACACTGTGCCATTTTGTTGTGTCATCAACAAATGTCAGACGCGCACGAGTGATAAATTGGAAAAGTGTGTGCATAGTGTTGTGTTGTTGTGTTCAATATGTCAAAATTTATACCGAACGAAGAGCATTCGCGGACAGCATTAATTTTTTGTTTACATTTGAAGAAAACTGCTGCTTAATCATACCGATTACTTCGAGAAGCTTATGGTGAACATGCTCCATCGCAAAATACGTGTGAACGATGGTTTCGACGTTTCAAAAGTGGTGACTTCGATGTTGCAGACAAGGAACATGGAAAACCGCAAAAAAAAATACGAAGATGTGGAATTGCAAGCATTTTTGGACGAAGATGATTCGCAAATACAAAAACAACTCGCTGAGCAATTGGGCGTTAATCAGCAATCTGTTTCCAATCGGCTACGAGAGATGGGAAAGATTCAGAAGACCGGTAGATGGGTACCACATGAGTTGAACGACAGGCAAATGGAAAAGCGCAAAACGGTTTTCCATTTGCCGGCAAAAACGGTTCGCGAGACGTTGGAAGCACTCAGCTGGGAAGTTCTACCCCATGCGGCTTACTCATCAGACTTGGCTCCTTCCGATTACGACTTGTCTGCATTGATGGGTCACGCACTTGCTGAGCAGCGCTTTGGTTCGTACGAAGATGTGAAAAAATGGCTCGATGAATGGTTCGCAGCAAAAGGGGAAGATTTTTACTGGCGTGGTATTCACAAATTACCCGAAAGATGGGAAAAATGTATAACAAGCGATGAAGCATACTTTGAATAAAGCACTTTTGATCATTCTTCCGAATTTAGCGTGTTTTTTTTTACAAAAAAAATCCGCATTTCATATTTGTACACCTGGTATATCCAGCCTACCTCAACAAACATATACCTACAGTTTTAATAGCATTTTCAATGCTATTAAAACTAGCTTCAATGCTATACAAATGAGTCTCCACCGTTTTTTATCAATAATTATATCAATAATAATTTTTTATCAAATAATCCATTGAAGGCCCGGAATTTTATTATTGATGCTCTGCCAACTTTCCTCACGGGATCGAACAAAACAAGCTTGAATAAAATCGGACAAATAGCTTTTCAGATAATAATTTCCCAAAATTCACCGATTTTTTTCCGACGTCTATTTGGGTGTCTCCCCTTCAAAAATTGCCGGAAAAAAAAAAACATTGGTAGTTGTGAATAATTTTGTGTAAATTAGAAAATTGTCGCTGCAAGGATCGAAATAATAATAGATAATAGTCACGAAATGGTCGTTGCAAAAATAATGGTCAAAAAATGATAGCAACAAGATAATGGTGTACAGAAAATACATTGTCACGCGTGTACAGAAAATTCGGAAATCTTCGAAGCAACAATCGATCTTCATTGCCACTCGCTTGTAAATTTGTGACTTGCGGTACTCAGGCACGGGGCAAGTAAGACGGTAAAGTGCGGTCGTTGACGATGGGTGGGGGAGGAGGAGAGGGGGGGGGGGGGGGGGGGGGAGGGGGGGGTGGAGGGAAGAGTATCGTGATCTTTCGGCGTTAAGGAAAATCCACTGGATCCCGAAATTATGCTAAGTTATGGGTACGAGCGAGATTCCGACAAGTTTGAGGAGATATCCGAACGAGAAAACGGGTCGAGTTTCGCGGCCGTCGGACGAGCGGTTAGAAGGGTCGGGAGAGTGGTGAGGAGCAAGTAGGTCTTCGAATATGACTCCCCTAGATCCATAGGGAATGCCGGGAGCGTCGACAAGCATTTCTGGCAGTTACGAAGATTCTTGAGGAGAACTTTCCATGCTCGAGTCTCGCAGCCGACGTACACTCGCGATAGCCTGCCGGCGTACTATTGCATATACATTTTATGGGAATATCGTACGAGCTGTAGTTGTGGCCCGATGTACCGCAGGGCCGTGTCAACCACTGCTCGTATAAACGTGGCAAAAGCGTCGCTCGTGCCAAGAGCCTCGAACATACGAGAAACGAGGCGTAAGCCCGGCAATTAGATAACTGAGCGCGTTGGCGATCGTCAAGAAAATCCGGCAGTACATTCTCTGTACTTCGACATGATACATTTGCGTCAATCGTGGCACATCTATAGGGTTGACTGGATACGGTTGTAACAATTTTCCGTTGATCGCCCATAACGTTGCAATTATGGTTTAAGACGTGCAAATAAAATCCTTTCTAATAAAGACTGGACATGTGCCCTTAAATAGAAATCACAATTAGGTGGCAATCTCTTTAAGAATATGAGATAAAGCTTGTTTTGTGAAACATGTGCTACTGTGACAACCGTATCCATATCAGGGCCTGTTGTAATAGGGCTGGGGGTCAGTTGTAACGCATCCAAATAACACACAGTGCATGCATTGTAATTACTTTTTTAATTAAAAACATGTATTAAGGTACTTTCAAATTACTTTACTCTAATATGGCAGTATTTATTATTATTTAGGTAACATTTTTATAGTCCTATATTATCAGTCTACAACATTAATGAGATCGACAATGACATATTTATTATTTTTATCTTAAACTAGCATTAAATAGGGACAAAGCTTTTAAGGCCACTTTACGATTTTTTAAAAATCGATTTTTTTTTGTTAAAAATGTACCTTAGTACCTATACATTTATATTCCAAAAGATTGTGGGTGTGAAAAATCTCTGAGTACTCGATTTTCGAATTCTAGCACAACCTTTCTTGATTCATGTCGTGACTTTCTAGTAACTTTAAACGCGTTTATTAATACTATATTTTTCAAGTCGGCCGGACTCATAACTCAAACAAATTTCAACCAATTCACTTGAAATTTTAACTGTATATTTAGAATTACATTTTCTGAGGCACAACGTAGGATTTTTTTTATTATATTGCTTAGTTCCTTTTTTATAAGCAATTTTCTGACGATTTTCTCATGGCATTTTATACTTTTTGTTTTAGAAATGCGGCATTTTGGCAAAAAACAATATATCAACAAAACCCTACGTACCGTAGGCCTGCTGAGGTTTTGCAAAAGTTTTCGTTGCACTGTGCCCAAGTCTGAAGGAAAACCTGATTGCACACCGTTGCTCAAAATTGATGTCACTTATTTTTAGAACGCACTAGAACAAAACTGGTTCACGAAAAAAATCGCTACGGACAACCAAATGACTCTAGCGAGTTCAAACTCGTACTGATGGCATATTACATGTTCACCTGCTGCCTCTCCAAGGCCCGCGGCCCAAGTGTTGCCAGTTCGAATGCTACCCTGCCAGTCTCATTACGTAATTTACACAACTCGTATATATGTCTTCGTTCCAAAATTCCACGTTTTATTTTCAACGAAACCGAATCGTAATTGTATCCCTGGAAAGTTACTTCGATTGGGTTTTCAATCGAATAGTGACCATCATTCGACGGAACTTCTGTCGGTGCTACATTGAAACGGTGATGGTAAATGGTAGTGGTACGCCCGAAAGGGATAACTTCTTCAAAGATCCGGCAGCCGCATCAGCGATGGTTGTAAAAGCTGCTCCGTCTGCAAAAGCCGAGCAAAGCAAGCAGACACCGAGAGAGGAAGAGAGTAAGAGGTAGAACGAAAAGGAGAGAGAGAGAGAGAGAGAGAGAGAGAGAGAGAGAGAGAGAGAGAGAGAGAGAGAGAGAGAGAGAGAGAGAGAGAGAGAGAGAGAGCGAGAGCGAAGGGGGTGCCAAAGAGATGGAGAGCGAGGAAGAGAGCCGTAGAAGACTTTCCCTGCAGTATTCCGGCATACGTTGAACCACGGTACCATTGTACGAGAATTCCATTGTCCCTTTGTGCATTGTACGCGCGCCTTATCGTGCCTTTTTCCCCGATCGTACGACTCGATAAATTAGGCGTTCGCCACGCGTATACACGTGTACGTACAGCCCTCCTGGCTGCATAAGAAAAGCTGTCTCGATGATGGTCCAGATGAAAAAGTCATTTGCAGCGAGTGGCCCGTCTACAGATACGGACATCTTCTGAATTAGCAACGCCAGCGCGATAACAATCGTAAGGAGAGCAGTGCGCCATGTTGTTTTTTGTCCAACATCAATTGAGTAATTGCCAGAAAATGATTCACCAATGAGAACAACTGTCGGAAGATGATTTACCAAAAAGAACAACTGCCAGAAGATGGCCCACTAATGAGAAGAACTGCCAGAAGATCTACCAGTGAGAACATCGACCGGAAGATGTTCTACCAATAAGAACAACTGCCAAAAGATGGCCTACTAATGAGAAGAACTGCCAGAAGATCTACCAGTGAGAACAACTGCCAGATGATCCACCCTATGTAGAAATTGTCGTAGGGATCCAATTGGATTCCATATTTTCTGATAGGGATCTAATGGGTCATCGTATTGGTTGCCTACACCAAAACGCCACGCTCATATATTGGATTTTAATCGGAGTTCCCCATTGGAGTCTAATTATGAATGTAATCTTAATCGTCAAGGATTGCTACATTATCGAACAGAATCGGATACGATTCTTGAGGAATCCCATCGCATACTGTACGTTAATTTTTTTAAATTAAATATAAAGATATACAAAATGAATGGATCTTGAAAATGTATAAATCTTTTTTTTTTTTAAAGTATAAATCGCTTAAAACGGTATATCCTTAAAAATTTATTTGAATCGCATCACTGGAATTCCACTTTAATTATCGTTTGTTATTTATGCTGTATATGGTCATGAAGCATGCAGGTTACGTTTCAACAAACCGATTTTTTTCTCATGACTTTTCACATATCATCGATGAGGACGTGGTAAGAATTCTGAAAAGGCCTTCATCTAGGAGCAGTGCAGAATTCAACTGGGTCGCAATCAGGACTTCGCAATCAGAATTTCAAATAAAAATTCTCAAACGACGTCAATCGGGAAATAGCGCGGAATCTATGTGGATTCTAATGTAGACTCCCTACGTGCGGCGTCCCTACCCACATAGAAATTTCGATAAGGTCCGATTCAGGACGCTTTCAGGTTGTCTAACTGCCCTGGTAGGGCACTTATCAGGTAACCCGGTAGCGCCCTGCTAGAAAGTGTAACTTTCTTTTACATATAGGTCTTATCTGGTTGCCGGATCAGACCGTTATCAACTTGCCTGACCAGGTGTTTATAATGCTACCTGATCAGGTCATTATAATGTTACCTGATAAGGCGTAGGGTTTATTTGTCAATATATGTTTTATGAAGGGAAGTTACAAAGAAGGTTATAATTAAAATAATTTAAAATTGTATGAAAATCATTATAAATAATATTTCATTTATGTATTGTGTTGAAGTGCTTTTGTTCCGAACCGCGCGGTTCCCTCCCACATTATTAACTACTTTTCCCACAGCTTGCTCAAAATATTTTGATGGAAAAAAGAGGAAAATATAAGCTCGTTCAATTCAAACACCTCGTAAATTATTAGTTCGTGTTTTTCGAACATAAACTTGGTGAAAAACAATTTTTTTAGGAATTTAGGCATTAATAACGTATTAAACGTCTATATATATTTTTAGGTTATACATATCTTGGTCGCACGACGATGACATATTATGTACTGTGTTTTGAGACTTCGAAATACAGCGGAATTTTCTGACACGCATTCAAGTTGCATAGCGTTTTTTTCTTTACAGTCCACAACACCTTTTAAAAACGTAAAAAACTTCAAGGATAATATGCTGCTGAATTAAAATCCCCACGTAGGATATAGGAGGTTATGTGCGTTGTAGGAATGCTGAGGCAATTATAAGACAAACCCCAATAGGGTCTATTAGGCCAAGCCCTAGTAGAGCCATATTAGTATTGCGGGAGTAAAAAGGAACCCTGATCAGACCGCAGTAAGGTAGCCTTTTTATTCCCGTACTACGGTTCCACTGACCCGGTGGACTTCCGTCACCGATCAGGCGTGCCTTATTATGGCATTCCAGACTGTAGCATGATGGCGACCTGGTCAGTGTTCAGACTGCCGGATCAAAATGTCTAGTCGGATATGAAAGCCCTATAGGGATGTCGTAGGATCTGAGGACTCCCTAACAAATTTCCGCCCGGCACCAATAAGAATAATGGCCATAAAATGATCCTAGAACCTAGAATTTCCGATCAAAACTTCCGTTCCGCGAGTGTGACACCATGATTGTTCGATTTTCCTCAGCTTTATAATTATTCCGATGAACGTTCGGAAAATTCCGAATTTCCTGCTATGGCCTGGAACAGACATACGCAATGAATCATGGAGGCGATCCAGCTGGTATTGGCCGGTCGATTACCTGCTATGTACAGATGAGGGTCGTTTGACAATAGCCCTCGTGGACTGGTATGTCCTCCAATGGCGCGCTACACCCATATACATCAATATTTATATACACCCACACATATCTGCACATACACATACACATGTCTACGTCAATTATGAACGGAGGTTAATTGCGGCGAGGTATATATGTTGGCGCAAGGGAACCGGGCGATTGGCCAGCCAAAAGTGATAAAGTTCGATATGGACCGTGCTAAAGAGAGACACTGGGAGACGAGCTGATGGAGGGATGATTGTCCTTGCCAATTGTTCTTGCTGTACCAAGCGGAACGAGGCTACTGGGGCTTCAGGCACAAAATCTTGAATTGATTCGTCATCGGGACACTTGGCAAGTGCCGCAAGATCGACGAAATTCTAACTTTTACGGTACTTTGGTATACCTCTTTTCGCAATAAACACGTAATGGACATGTAATGAAAATCAGATACCGAGTGTATGTGTACCGGGGAATGGTAGGAAAATGACGCAGCACAGTGAAATTTCCGTGAAAGTCGACGAAGCGAGAATACAGCAATATTGAAAGTGGCCCGGAGCTATGCTTTGGCTTCGGACGTGCCTGGGACCGGAATAGGGTTATATTCCAATCGTTTCTCTCTCTCTCTCTCTCTCCGTCATCGCTGTCCTTCTTCGTCTCTCTTTTCTCGCTCCAGCCAAAGTCGGTATACGAGGAAACTCCAGACGCATGCTTGCAAGCTATCTGCCTCTCGTCAAATCAAACACTGTCAAGTCCGGCACGCATTGTGGTTTGGCAAGAGCAAACTTCGTCTAGTGGCTCGAGGCGCCCCGAGTGGTCCTCGAAACCTAAAACTAACGATCGAGAAAGAGAAGGAGACAGAGGAAGTGATGAAGGGAGCGAGTCAAAGACAAAATGAGACCGGAATCGTGAAAGAGAGAGAGAGAGAGAGAGAGAGAGAGAGAGAGAGAGAGAGAGAGAGAGAGAGAGAGAGAGAGAGAGAGAGAGAGAGAGAGAGAGAGAGAGAGAGGAGAGAGAGAGAGAGAGAGAGAGAGAGAGAGAGAGAGGGAGAGAGAGAGATGGTACCTCCGCAATCCCAGATAACATTGCCGCACGATCATTCCGAGCCAGCTAATGCCAATACCTAAGCTCTAATTGCTCGTGAAAATTGCATTTTCCGGAGTTTCCCTTCCTCCACATGTGCCCATGTATATATTTAAAATCGAGATAGACCAACCGGAAGAAAGTCACGAAGGAGTATCAAGGACTCTAGCAGTTGACTGTTTCTTGTGTATGCAGTTGTGTACATAAGCTTCCCGATTTGCGCAAAGCACGACAGAAGCTCGAGTACATATACGAGAGTACACGTGCACTTGTGTACATTGGTATATGTGTATAGTGGTAGGTGGGGCAAGACGGCGTAGCGAGGTAAGATGGATACCCATGTTATATCGATGTTCCATTAGAGCTTTGATGATGCTACTAACGTCATGTAGTTGCCTTATCACAAAGATTTTTAGTGAGCCAATTGTTGGACACTGGGAGGTGCATCATTCGGTGAGTAAACAAATATTTTTTTACTATTGTATCTAATTTTCTGGATATATAGGATACGTGATTGTTCGTATGTATTATTGGGAGTAGGGGGAAAGTGGGGCACAATGTGTCACGGGGCACAGTGAGCCACATGCTGTTTCTCGGAGGCTTGTAGCTCGTAAGTTCCGAAATTTTATGTCTTGGACTGCGATTTATATTAGGTTTCGTCAAGCCTAAAAGAAAGTCAATAGCAGCTCACGAAGAATTACAAAAAGTACTAAAATTAATTTGAGCCTCGAAAAAAAAATTTTGCTTGCCGGGAAAACGTCAAATATTGTGGGGCAATTGTGTGGAGCACAATGTGTCATCGAGCTGTTGAACACAATGAGTCGACTCCCAATGTTATTGGCAAATAATACCCGTTGTGAAATTATCGGTATGTATGAAAATCTGTTATCAATGTTAGAAAAATATAATAGTTTCAACCGGCTCGTTGTACCCTGCGTTTCGCAGCACTTGACACACTGTACCCACTGTACCCCACCCGTGGGGCACAATGAGCCAATCCGCAAATTTTTCTCGAACCGATTATTTTAGGATTTTTTATCTTTTTGCAAAAAATATGGTAGGATTATTGGACGCCTAAAGGTCTATAAAATCGGTTATGACGTTTTTTTTCTAATCAGACCACTTTGGGAAGAGTAAAAATTCGATAGAAAAAAGGGACACACTGTGCCCCACCTTCCCCTATGCCAAATTAAGGCAGTAGTCTCGCCAAGCGTTTTTCTATAGATTTTATTTTTCATTTTGACGACCCATTCAGGGTACTATTAAGTGATTACCTGCAACCATTTCGAAAGGATTCACCGTTGTGTATTTGACATATTGGCAATCAAAGATTGCACGGTTTTACACAAATTCTTATGGGGAGCAGTGAAAAATTTCACCTTTCACGCAATCATTTCGAAACTTTTATACAGATTTTTTTTAAGACTCAAAACTCAAAGTTTCTTTGGGTCCCATTTAAACTACTTTCACCGAAGAAGAAGAAGAAGAGAACGTTGTCTATTTAAAGGAGATGGAGAGTCAATTATTTGGCTTGACTACTTTGGAACTACAGATGTTTGCATATCAGTTAGCCATTCGCAACAACAAAAATCACAAATTCAATGAAAAAAAAACCGGCCAAGTGCGAGTCGGGCCTCGCTCTGTTAGGGTTCCGTACATATGACCAATCAACTTTTTTTAACTAGACATTTAATTAGGTAATGCTTTTTTTCTGTCGTAGTTCTTAAGTAGAACTAAACTCAAACCATATGGGATGATGACATCTAACGAAAGCTTTGTATACTCCTGTTGTAAGCTGAATATTCGAAAATATATGAAAATATGAAAGAATATATTCGTACTCTACTCAATGAGCTTTAGATAATGACACTCCACATGCCAGGGTAAGAATTTTTTTTCGGCTCCTTTTTCATGTAAAGGACACCCCATGAAAAATAATTTAATTGAATTTCTAATTCAATATTCGGTTTTCGGTCAACATTCTACACAAAATATCCAAATGTCAAGTCTGTAACTCAGCTCGTTTACGAGCTAGAGACCCGTGACATACGTATGGACAGACAGATAGACAGCAGAGTGACAGCATTAAGGCTCCGTTTTGCCCTTTGGGTACGGAACCCTAAAAAGGGAGATATCCGCCGAAGATTGGCTAAGAGACTTTTTGAAACGTCACCCTGCTTTGAGTATCAGAAACTTGGAAAAATCTTCCACAAGCTCGTGGAAGTTTTTTACTGGTTTCAACAAGGTCTCTGTAGGAAAATGTTTCGACCTACTAGGGAAAATATTGAATTCTAACAAATTTACTCCAGATAAAATATATAACTGTGATGACACCAGAGTTTCTATTGTAACCAAAACAAGATCAAAAGTGAATGCTACAACGGAAAAAAAACAAGTTGGAGCGTTGACTTCAGCTAAGCGAGGTAAAACAGTAGTAGACATTTGCTTGTTGTGCCGTTGTGGAAAATGAGCATCATGAGTCTATTTATATTTGTCCTTTTTATAAGAAGACTGTCTGTACTTCGTCTTGTCCGATGGGCTGCCCCATTTTACCCCTAGGGTGGAGCATGATGCGGCAAGGGCGATGTTTTTTTTTATTCAATTATCTATATATATATAACTGTTTCGTGACTGACTGACTTACAGACAACGCACAGCCTAAACTACTGAAGATAGAAACATGAAATTTGGTACATATGTTCCGTAGAGGGTGTAGATGTCCACTAAGAAAGGATTTTTTGAAATTCGATCCTTAAGGGGGTGAAATGGGGTGTAAAAGTTTATATGAGAAAAAAATATCTTTTTTTGTGTTGAAAAACATATTTTTTGGTTGGATTGGCTTGAAAAATGACATAAATACTCTACAATACAATTAATGGAACACGTGTTCCAATATTTTCCAAAATTTAACCCTTAAGGAGTTGCAAGGGGGTGGAAAAGTTTGTGTAGAAATAGTAATTTTTCTGGTCGCTTTTACTTGAAACTTGCCGTAAACACTCTATAACGGAAATAATGAAACGTGCACTTCAGTATTCCCGAACATTCAACTCTTAAGGTGTTGGTTTAAAATACGCTGGCGTAGATTTGAGGGAAGATTGTTTTTCTCACGGTCAATTTTACGTATCTTGCTCACGAGTGAGTTCGCCCACAGGCTTGCGATATTGGTGCCGTCAAATAAAAAAAAAAAACAAAAAATATTGTTTATAAGAAAATCATCTGAAAAGGAATCAAATATTTACACTCCCACGGCGTCGAAAATTCCACGCCGAGGAAATCACCGCTAATAACTATAACTTCATATATATATTTTCGAAAAATAAATTCATTAAAAAAGAGTCCCGCGTTAATGTAAGTTGGCGAAATCAGAAAAGTCATAGATAAAGAAACCAACTTAATCTTCGCCGTTTAAAATCAAACAAAGTTTACATCCGAAATCTACGCGGATGAAGTTGCGGGTAAAAGCTAGTTTTTAATAAAAAGAGTTTTATTTTTCTGTTTTATTTAATTAGATTATAAAAGAGTAAAGTCTGTTGATTTTAATTGAAGTTTATAAGTTCTGTTGGTAAAATGTCTCGTTTTATTCATTGAAAAACCTTAAAGGCTCCGTCTTACCCCACCTTCTCCTAAGTCTAAAGGTCACATGAAGAGCTCCGTTCGACGTGGAACGAGATTCGTCGACATGGCAACGGCAAACAAGTTGCCGTCGACCATGTTCGTCACGTTGGCTTGTCGTTCCTTCATCTCCGCATTCGTGCTGGATCGTTCAGTCGCTACCAAAGTGCGTACCTGTGTGTGCGCTTCTCCCCGAGTGTACTTAACCACCATTGACGATCCTAGTTCGTGGATTCTTTGAAGGACTTTCTCCTTTCAATGTTGGCACGATCGGTTGGTTCGCGTTGTTGCAAGGCTACCCCATGTACCCGTGTACTCGTCGTCGTTGAGCATGAGCGTAGTTCCGTTGAGAATTTCCGATGTCGCCAGAACATCGAGTAAACTCAGGGACCCTCCTGGCACCGCCAATATTCCCTATGGATACAGGCTCAGTGAGGCTCGTGGGCGGTCCCGTCCCAATGTCAATTTGACTTACAACGAGCCCTCACGTTTGCCCGGAAACGATACATCGCCACTGATAAAACATCCAGCCAATCAGGCCAATGAAGTACCAGACGGTGATGAAGGCGGTCCTGCGAAGATGGAGAAAAACGTGGCCAACAATCAGCCGGGAAAATCGATCTCGAAGGATTCCTCCAATGAGGAAACCAAATTATCACAGCTGCGCCCTAAACACTCGTCCAGGAAGAAACAGGAACAACGCGTCGCGATATTTCCGGTCAATCCGAATGTCGAGAAAGACGAGGCAACCCTCAAGGAAGCGCGACAACTCGGAGCTTTTTTGCGAACTCAAGACTTCGTGGAGAAAACTGACAAGAGGATACTCGGCAAGAAGTTTCGTAATCTCGTCGATGAGGGTAAGATATCGGTGCAGGTATAGCTCCTTTATTTTCGAGGAAAAGAAAGATTCAGTGCGGGTCCGATTGCGCATCGAAGTTTACGGGGCTATTCTACTGTGAAGACTCAAAAAAAAGATATCTTTTAATCATTTTTTTTTAACTTGCATATTTCGGTACAAACCTTTTTTCGCTTAAAGGATTACGTGGGTGTCGAAGCCAAAAAAAGCATATTTTTTTGAAAATATAATATATAAATGTTTTATTCAAAATGTTACGCACATAAAAGAGCAATATTTCAACAATATTTAAAAAAAATTTCATCCAAAAATTTGGGAAATTCAGCCGGTTGGACCTGGTTTCCGCAGACCCCTAAAAAAAAATGTGTCCTCGTGGTGGTCAGGATAACTCATGATAGCTTCTATAATTTTTAAGTTATGATGAGACACTAAAGTTTTTTCGATTATATATAAGAATAGCTATAGAAGTACGTAGGATTTTTTTGATATATTGTTTTTTGTCAAAATGGCGCATTTCTAAAACAAAAAGTATAAAATGACATGAGAAAATCGTCAGAAAATTGTTTATAAAAACGGAACTATGCAATATAATTTTAAAAAATCTTACGCAGTGCTTCAGAAAATGTAATTCTAAATATACAGTTAAAATTTCAAGCGAATCGGTTGAAATTTGTTCGAGTTATGAGTCCGGCCGACTTGAAAAATGTATAATAGTTTTGAGATAAACGCGTTTAAAGTTAGTAGAAAGTCACGACATGAATCAAGAGGGGTTGCGCTAGAATTCGAAAATCGAGTACTTCGAGATTTTTCACACCCATAATCTTCTGGAATATAATTTTATAGGTTGTAAGGTACAATTTTAACCAAAAAAAATCGATTTTTGGAAAATCCTAGAGTGGCCTAAGGGCTCAAGCAGTCTGTCTTACAAAAATGAAACCTACTTTGGTCAATAGGAAATTTATCTGGGAAAAAAGTCTGTAGACGAAATTTCTGTCATCCTTATTTTTTCACAGAAAATCGCCCTCGAATGACTAAGGCCATACTTGCTCAAGCTACCCCGGTAGTGGGTTAAGTTGAGCATAGGTATGAGATAAGTCGAGTAAAGTAAGAATTGCATGAAGAAATCAGACGTATGACCTGATCACGACATTATGAATTGTTGACGAAAATCGGTTAATTGTTAAATATTCGAGTCCGTGAAAGAAATACCTTAAAAGCCAATGTGTCAGAGAAATATCGTGACGGAGGAAAACGAGTAAATTCATTATCAATCGCAACGTAACCCTAAAGATGGTTCGTTCGCCATATCTCGCCTCGCCATCAACCGTGAATAACGATATTTCTATCCAATGATCCAAGGTATAACGGAGTACGAGCGTGGGATCGAGGCTCGCCGAGGAAAGCTACGTGCTAAGTTACTCGCCGAGGAAAAGTGCCTGACACGTGATATCATTGATCAGGCGCAGCGAGGCGCGGATTTGCGAATGAACGAGATGCAAAAGCGTGCGGAGGAGTTACGTGAGCTTGCGGAGGTGAAGCGTCTAGCGGTAGTTCGGGATAAACGTGCGCGACAATATCTCGAGGGATGTCCAGAGGCGAGGAAAAGATTCACGAGGGAAGCGAGTCTCGAGACGAAGTACTCGAATCTCGTGCAAATTGTGGAAAAGGAGACGAGACGAGATTCGGAGAGAGAGCTGGATGAATACTGGCACGAATTGATGCTGAAAGAAGTCGAGGCTAAGGAAGCGAAGGAGTTGGAGGAGGCGAGACGACGAATGGCTATGGAAAAGTCGATAGTGGCGACGTTGGAGAAACAGATAGCCGTTAAATTAGCACTCCGCGAGGATGAGAAGAGGGTCAAGATGGAGGAGGAGCGTGAAAATGTCGAAAGAAACCGAGAAAAAACGGCACTCGATGGTTCCTCGAGTCCAGCGAGAAGAAGAGAAAAGATGATCCAGCTGCGAAAAGATTTGGACGAGCAATCATCAACGGCCCGAAGATTTTTGGCTGAACGAGCTCGCGAGGACGAAAAGATCGAGCGTACTTTTCGTATTCTTAGCGAGGCGGAAATGGCCCGCGAACGAGCCACCCACGCGGAATCCGTGTCGCGTTTGCGACGAGAAATCGCTGCCTACATGTCCAGTTTGAAGGAATTCAAGTGTGAAGAGGCTCGCAGAAGGGCCGAGTTCGAAGCGACGGTAATGGCCAACGCTAAGGATTTCGAGGCCCGGCGTGATCTTGCGAGACGCAAGTCACGGGAGGATCGCGAGCTAAAGATGCGCAAAGTTCTCGAAGCACGGGATCAACAGCTGAGGGAAAAACGAGCCAGGGAGGAAGAGAAGACGAGGAGGGCCGCGTACGAGACCGAATTACGACTGAGGGAAGCGGAAGCTGAGGCTTTGAAGGTGGCCGAGGCTGAAAGCCGGAAACGCGAGGCAGCACTGCGTTACGGTAGAGAATTGAAAGCTCAAGGCGAACACGCGGCGATTATGAGACGTCGCGAGAACGAGGAAATCGACAGAGCTCACTTGGACAGCCTTCAACGTGACAGAGAGTGCGAGGAGCTCGCTGAACGAGCTTTGAGTGGTCCGGAAATCATTACGCCAAGTGCGTTTCAAATGATGCTCAAAGAATGCACAGCGAGACGGGACGAGGCCAAAATGAAAAGCCTTTGCTCTTCACGCTCGTTCGTCCACCTGCAAACGACTACCACCTAGACTGATGGTGTTGATGTTTGCATCGTTGAAATGCAACGAAAGATCTTCTTGATTTTTTTCATTTCTCTATTTTTATTGTTTAAAATCTTTTTTTTTTTGCAGCTTTTGGTTATAATTTTTAAGTAGGATTCTCAAAAATATTTCAGTGGCTTTAGTAGCATAAATGTGCTGAAAGAAAATTTAAGAATGCGAAAAAAATAAAATTTCGTTGCATTCCAACGATGCAAACTTCAATACCATGACTAATCCTTGATCCACAAGACGTTGAAATTCTCATCGTTCGACTGCAACGATTTTATGTTTGTCATTTTTTTATTTCATTTTTTTTTATTATCAAAAACTATTTTTATTTCTGGAAATTATGGTCGTAGATCTCTGATGAGAATACGTAAAAGTATTCAAGTGATATGAAGTAAAAGTATTCAAGTATGAAGAGATATAGCCTAAATCAGGCGAAAAGAATCCATGTCGAAATGTCGATAGGGTCCGTTTCAGGACGCTTTCAGGTTGCCTGATGCTTGCCACCCGCAAACGCCCTGCTAGCCAATGTAACGTTCTGTCACATATGGGATTTATCTGATTGCCTGACCAGGCATTTGTAATGCTGCCTGATCACGTCATTATAATGTTGCCTAATCAGGTCATTATAATACTGCCTTACGTAGCCTGTACACATTCATATTCGTACACATACACACTCGACAATATATGTGTACAAGGCCAAGGATGTATTTGTCAATATATTTTTTATTAAGGAAAATTACAAAGAAGGTTATAATTAGATTAATTTAAAATAGTATGGAGAGCATTAGGAATAATGTTCCATTTATGTTTTATGTTGAAGTGTTTTTGTTCCGAAACGCGCGGTTCCCTCCCAATCTTTGGCATTATTAATTACTTTTCCCACGGCTTGCTCAACATCTTTTGATGGATAATAGAGGAAAATATACGCTCGTTCGATTCAAACACCTCGTAAATTATTAGTTTGTGTTTTTCGTACATGAACTTGGTGAAAAAACAATTTTTTTTGGAATTTATGCATTAATAACGTATTAAACGTTCATATATATTTTTAGGTTATACATATCTTGGTCGCACGACGATGACACATTTTGTACTGTGTTTTGAGATCTCGAAATACAGCGGCATCTTCTAACACGCAACCGAATTGCATAACGTTTTTTTATTCCGTCACAGTTCAGAAAACCGTTTAAGGAGTTTCGGGACACTTAACGAAATGGTAACATTTGATTCAAATTTATACAGTATTTTCTGTGTCATATACTGTATGTACCCTCCAAATTTAAAATCGATCGTCTACATCGTTTCTATAAAATTTACAATAGAAGAAACACTTTTTAATTTAAAGCATTTAGCATTATGACACTGATGACGAATTTGTCATAATGTACTGAGCGATTTGACAGTTTTTCATAACATTTAAAATAATGTTCACGCTATTACGTGCGACATACTGCCATTCAGCGATGAGCGTCTGCAGTTAAAATATCTCATTATGTTAAAAAGGGTTTTATTTTATTGTAAATTTTATAGGAGTGGTGTAGACGGTCGATTTAAAATTTGGAAGGTGCATTCAGTTTATGAGAAAGAATTTACTGTATAAATTTGAATCAAATGGTAACACTTCACCAATTGTCCCGAAACTCCCTAAAGAATTTCGGGATATTTAAGGAAATGCTACCATTTGATTCAAATTTATACAGTAAATTCTTTGTCATATACTGAATGTACCCTCCAAATTTTAAATCGATCGTCTACATCGTTTCTATAAAATTTACAATGGAAGAAACACTTTTTAACATAGAGCATTTAACATTATAACACTGATGACGAATTTGTCATAATGTACTGAGTGATTTGACAGTTTTTCATAACATTAAAAAAAAACGTTCACACTATTTCGTGCGTAAAACTGTCATTCAGCCATGCGTGTAGACAGTTAAAATATCTCCTTATGTTAAAAAGGGTTTTGTTTTATTGTAAATTTTATAGGAACGGTGTAGACGATCGATTTAAAATTTGGAAGGTACATTCAGTTTATGAGAAAGAATTTACTAATTTCCACGTAGGATATAGGAGGTTATGTGCGTTCATGGAATGATGAGGCAGTTATAAGGCAAGTCCCAATAGGGCTTTATTATGCCAAGCCCTAGTAGGGCCACATTAGTACTGCCTGATATACGGGAGTAGAAAGAAACCCTGATCAGGCTGCAGTAAGTAGTACTCCCGTACTACGGTTCCACTGATCCGATGGACATTCGGCACCGCGATCAAAATTCTTCAAGATCATTCATTCTTCATAAGATATTTTTCCCCTGCACTTGTTAATTCTAGCAACAGTGGGAACTCGGAGCTGAAGCAACATTTCACTTGCTGCTCGAGCTCAACTCCGACTGCGCCCAATACCGGAATAAATCATGAACCATTACAACACGATGGCAGACATACCCATTCTTTGTTCACGAAGTATCTCTTTCGTTGACGTAAATTTTACGCGAGCAAAATACGTGCCCACTGCGAAAACAATACGGTCGTTACCATTTTTCTCTAGGTGAGGGTAGTGGGGGTGGGGAGGGGTGAAAACGTCGAGCTTTTACGAGTAAAGTCTGCGTCTCATTTTTACTGTTCCGGAGCTTCCGTTCTTCTTCTGCCTCTACGTCTTTTTTTTTCTCTCTCTCCCTTCGCGCTTTTTCCCGCATGCCGTCGTATTATTTGGCCGTTTGCGCAATATTCCCAGACAGTCTGCGCCGCACAAAAGACGCACGATCCCAACGACGCGAAAGTATTTTCATCCTTCGAAACTGCGCGCTGTAGCTTTGGATTACTTGCTGGAGACAAAAAAAAAGAAGAATCCTGTCACCAAACCCCCCGCGCTCAATCGACCTGTACCTGCTCTCTTTATGTATGTGTGTGGGTGTGTGGGCGGATGTTCACTCACATCCTGCGAGGCATGACATTCCGTGTTACGATTTCCAGCGCGGGACAGGCACAATATGCCGGAGGAATGTGCAATGAAAGACAGTTTCGTAAATGTACCTTCACAATATTGCCCCTTTCGTATGCAGCGTCTGTCGTTTTGCACTTTGTTATTATTGCAACGATGAAAAAGAAATAATCGTTCTGCATGAAGTACTGTGGAGTCTGGAAACACTTTATTCGCGTTTTGTCGGCGTAATTTTTGGCTGTCGAGAAAAAAATTCCGTCATATTTGTAATATGAAGATTTACCATCGGATAAACCCTTGAAATAATGTGAAAGTAACGAATACAAACATTTCTATTATTTTGGACCATTTTTTCGGGATCGCAAAAATTCCGAAATTTCAAACGAGCATAGCGAAGGCTCTATTCGACTGACGTAAACTTAATGGGAAACTTTGAGGAGGTTTTTTATAAATTTAGAGAACACACTACCATTTTTTTTTTTTGATTTTGATAGGATCTTTTTATGGGCTAACACTACTGTAAATTTAAAAAAAATCGATTTTTTTGCTCAAAAGATGCTTTGAACCCTCTAGAAAATGAGGCAAAACGTTTTTTTCCCTGAAAGATTTTTTTTTCATCAAATTTCGACCTCTTCCCCCAGCGCGTCGGTCATGGGTATAATACATTTCAAAACCTTAAAGGCATTTTTCTCGGAACACGATTTTTCAAAACGGCACGAAGCATAACTCAAAGAATTTAAACTCTCCGCTCGACTCCCAAGCGCGCTCAGGTATCCGCGAGCTCTCGGTTAGGCAGTTTGTTTGGGTTTTCATAACTCAAACAAACCCAAACTCGACATTTTGGCGATTAGCTCCAAGACATCACCATTCTGGGTACAAAATAATCGAGGTAGCAGCATTTCTTGCTGCTATTTTATTCAATGAAGGAAATTCAGCCCTACTCATGGTTATGAATGAACTACAAATCGTAGTTGGCAGGTAGAGCTACGGATATGCCGAGCAAATGGATCAGATGCGTGTGGCTCGGCAAAATAGAAAAAGTTTATTAGAGACAAAAGAAGGTCGAAAAGCTCGTAAAGAGGAAATGCAAGCTTCAAATGAGTTGCATGAGGAAGAAGAAGGACTGCTGTGTGGTGCTGGAATCGCTGATTAATCGGTAAGACACTTCATCATTTCATTAAACACATTTGAATTTGAGTTTTTCGTTTGTGATACTTTAAACGTGTTTTTCTCGAAACAACGTTTTTTTTCAATTTGCGGGAATCATAACTCAACAACTAATTGATGGATCATCTTCAAATTTGGAAGACGTTTACATAATATAATTTATTAAAACATGAACCTAAAGTGGGAAAGTGGGGAAAAAATGTTAAAAATAGATCAGTTTTTTTCAAACACATTCCAACATTCAATTCTCAATTTTTTTTTCATAATTTAGGTTCATGTTCTTAAAAAATATCTCCAAAATTTATAAAAATTTGTTAGGCTATTTCAGATGCGAATTGCGAGCTGCACAATTCCCGCAAATCGACAACGACGATGAGGACACGCCAAGGGACACAGCGGATTACACCTTAATTAATGCATGAAATAACTAGAAAAAATTACCAGAGATGTATGAACATATGAATAAATTATTGTCAGAGTTGCGGAAATTTCCGTTTTTTTTTTTCACAATAAAAGAAATCCAAGAAATCATCTAATTTTCGGTCTCTTAAAGTGGTTGCCCGTCTTAAAATTAAAAAATTCGTACTTTTCAAATAACTAATACATTTTATTAATAAATTTAAATGTCAGGTCACTTTGAGACACTCTTTATTTATACAAGATTTTGTCAATATACTTCAATATTTACACTTTCGAGTAAAACAAACTGGAATGAAATCGGACAAATATTTTTTAAGATAATAATTCCCAAAATTTACCAATTTTTTTCACCGTCCACTCGGGTGTGCCCCCTTAAGTACAATCGTGCTGCGTCACGTCGCGGCACGATTGTACTTCCGTGTCCCGCAGCATCGAAACTTGCTCCATTGGATGAAATTCCATTGGCTCGCGATTCGGTGCGTATCTGCTTAACCGTATCTGTCTGTCGAGAACAAAGCGTTATACCGCAAGAAATGCATTCCAAGTTGGATAGTTTCGCCAAGTTGTTAAACAGCTACGCGACGACCGTTATCGTGTTCGAAGTTTCGTTAAGCACTGTTCTTCGCACGGTTACATGCAATATACTACCGCACGCGGCCACCATTGTGGATCGAGTTGAATCGTTCGGTCCGATTAACGAAGAGAATTCCATTGCAATAGTGCGTCAATGGTCGCTAACTCGTTTCCCTTAAAGACCACAATTTCACCAAAGTCCAATACGTAATGAACGCAATATCCGTGGTGACTGAAGGAACGCTTGGCCGAGCCGTCACCCATCCAAGACGCGAGCGCGTTTCCACTCTCCACCGCACTACAATGGTCCGAATTAAGAGGGAAAATAGGGTAATATTCTGGGGGCGTTGGCCATAAGGGTTAGATGGCCAATAGAAATATTTCATAGAACCACCCACTAGGTAGCGAAAACAGTTGGCGAAAAAAATGTTCAAGTGAAATAATTCTTAATTGTTTTGTTTAGAGAAGAGTGGGGTAAATTGTGTCACGGGGCACAGTGAGCAACATGCTGTTTCTCGGAGGTTTCTAGCTCGTAAATTCCGAAATTTTATGTGTTGGACCGCGATTTATATCAGTAGTCCAGTCGAGATAGGATTTCACCTGGAATTAATTCGGGGGTGCGATTTTCTTTTTTTTATACTTGGGGGGGGGGGGGGGTGGTTGGTAGTGTAAATCTCAATTTTCGGGAAAATCCCCCCAGTGCGTTTGCCGCCATCTTGATTTAAAGAGGGATTTTTTGTTTTTCGAATAACTCGCTTATTTTCAACCTTAGAGTGAAAATGATAATATCCAAAGTTGTGGGAAATATAATTCCCCACAAGTTTGGTAATTATAGTTTTTACCCTAGGATCGATATTTATAGAACTAGACTGCTAATAGGGGTAAAAAACGTTTTTTTGTCAATTATCTCGTTTATTATCAAGTTTATTGTAAAAAAGGTAATAAATAATCACGTAGGAAATTTGATTTCCTTCAACTTTGGTTATTACCATTTTTACCCTAGGATCAATATATATTTACGTAACTATGGCCTAATCAGTTTTCCGGCTGCCGGATCAAGATTTTTAGTATTCTTCTTTTTTATTGCAAGAAAGAACAACATTTTTTTATGAAATATCAATTTTTTCCGAAGAATCCCATTTATTGAATTTTGAACTTTTTAATTGTTTCTTAGGTGTAAGCTCAGCATTTGGATGTTAAAATACTAAAAATTCTTGGCCCATATTTTTCAGATCAATGTTGGAATCAACGTTGGAAATCAACGTTGGAAAAAAAATTATTTCACCACTTCAATTATCTAATAAATCGTACCTAAAGTTTCATAATTGTAAAACGTTTCATTCCTTTCCAGGAAAAAAAAAACAAAAAACATTTATAATTGGCTATTTTTTCATCGTCTACATATATTTTCCGCCTTAATTCGCTCCTGCGAAAATTCGCAGCGTGAACGAATCCCGAATGAAAAATGTCTCAAATGATCGCGCCCGGGTCCGGAAGTATAGATCGCGAAAAATGTCACGTTCGCGGCGGTCAACACGTGACCGGGGCTCGAAACGACGATCATTCAAGACCGCGGTTCTCAATACATATCGTTCTCGAGGCTGAAACGAGATCCGACGATACACAAGGAGCGATGCTCGCGCGGCGTCATCACGGAATAACAATCATCTTCCCAAGTCGATCGGTAATTCAAGCTTCAACGATCGAACACCTATCGACCCCGATATAAGACCCGGGACCGGGCAATTCCTGAAAAATAACACGTCTACGCGTTTTCATGGCGATGCTAATTCTCATTTATCTACATATAAATATATATATATATACGTTGCGCGTAAATGTACCGGGAAATGTGGGGGATGGTCGGAAAGACAAAGTAATCCTCCGAGCGAGAAGGGAAAATGGCAAAGAGGGATGGAGGGGGGGGGGGTGGATATATGGGTTGGTTGTAGCGAGCGAGATTAACTAGGAAGAGACACCTGGTTCTTCTGACATGGTGGCTTTATTGGGATCACCCGTGATTTATGGATGTTACAATACTATGTCGGGAAAACGGCTATCCGGCTTTTTCCTTCAAGTTCATTCGTTTGCCCATCGTCATTTGTAGCACGGTTGCTTCTTTTTTCTTTTTTTTTTCATTTTTTAGTCAATGTTTCTTCTCCATACAAGGATGGAAATATTGCTCGATCTCGATCAGTTCTAATTTACCGCCGAACGCGATTCCATTTACGATCGTCACATTTCCGGAAGCTGATCTCGTACGCGAGTCTGGGCAAACGCGGACTCGTATGTTTTCTCGTCGATGCAGAAGGGAGGAATGGCGATATCACGATGCGCTGAAGAACTCAATAACGGAGAATGCTAAAGGGGATCGTTGAGGAAAAAAAGCAACGGTGATATCGGAGCAAACAGGGAAGCGAGAGAGAGAGAAAGAGAGAGAGAGAGAGAGAGAGAGAGAGAGAGAGAGAGTGAGGGGGAGGGAGCTTCGAACAGAGATATATCAACCTGATCGCGGAAAATGGCTCGCGTGTAAATAGTCTCGAAAGTATCGTCTGTCCCTTTTCAGCTCGCTTTATCCCTCAACGCATGGGGAGAAGTAGACGGAGGAAAGGAGAGGAAGATAGAGTGAGGTAGAGAGAGAGAGAGAGAAAGAGAGAGAGAGAGAGAGAGAGAGAGAGAGAGAGAGAGAGAGAGAGAGAGAGAGAGAGAGAGAGAGAGAGAGAGAGAGAGAGAGAGACAGAGAAAGAGCGAAGAAGAAGGAACATGTACAAGACTCGTAGATTTTCATTACCAAGTTTCTCCACCGACAGTAAAGTTAACCACCTCGGAGCAGTTTCGCAGAGCGACAAAGGGAAGAAAAAGCGTGCTGCTTCCGCTTCCCTCTTCCGCCTTACTTTCCGTAAATTTACTTCCATTTTCCCCGATCTATAAAAAAAAAGTGCAGATTTGAGCTTATAACATTTTAACGGGGTTTACCATCAACCATTTGTTTAACACTTCGAATTCACTTATTTCGCAGAGAAAAAAAAGAGTGATGAAGATAAATTTATTATTCCTTGGTAGAACTATAAGGCGCAAATGAAAAAAAAATCTACATGAAATTAAGAAAATAGAATAAACACGATAATTATTAACTGGACAGGTAATAATAATAAGAATAAGGTAAGACTAAAGGGGGTAATTGTGCATAAGTGTGGGACCACCCCAATTTCGATGTTAAATGTTTTTTTTACCATAAACTGCTTTAATTGGTCACCACGAATGATATTCCAGCGGGGGAGGCTGACATTTTCATTTTCACCATACATTTTCATTTTCATTTCATATGGTAACACAATTTTTTTTCTATTGAAATGCCCTATTTTACGTCATTTCCGGGAAATTCAAAAGCCCATAACTTTTTATGGGGGGATGACCGCCGCGATTTCTCTTCGGCATTGTATTCGGGAAGGCTTTTTCTATGAATTTATCCAAACAAACCCCGCACTCCCAACATAGGGGTTGAAATGTTAAAAAATTGAGAACTTCAAAACCCCATAACTTATGGAATTAATAGAAAATGTCAGCCTCTCCCGACGTAATATTACTTACTATAGCGGAATCAACAACTTCATGGCGAAAAAAAAATTTCCCATCGAAATTGGGGTGGTGCCCCACTTATGCATAATTACCCTAATGGAGATTTGTAAGAAGTCTTTAAGGAGGTTGCTCAGCTATCGCGTAATGTCAAGAATTTGCTGAAATTTATTGAGGATATTTGCGAACAGGCGTTACGGAGACAAGCAAAATTTCAAGACATTCGTCTGCACGATTGTTGAGCAATCAATTATTGAAATTATGCTCTTATACACGGGCGACAAAGCAAAAGCTATACGATCACGCTGTTACGACTCTCGCAACATAATAAAAATGTTAAGAATTGTATAAAACTAGGCGGAAAAAATTATTGACAATTTTATGAATAATTTCAACGAAGAGTGAAGTGTTTCCCGTAACAGAAATTTCTTAGGGACATCTAAGTTCCGATCAGATCCCGATCAGGATATCATACGGATTCCCTAAAAGGGGTACCTCATCAAAATCCAGACGACGCCCACTAAGCAGCACAAGGCGGAGACGTGGTGGCAAGAATTTGAAATACCTATTTCAAATACGTATTAAATACATTTTCTTTAGAAATTTTAATACATCTTTTCTTAGTTCGACGAACTCCATTTAATTTTAATATAATTACTTAGAATAAATAATCTTTATCACTTTTCGGAAGTTCGGAAGTATTTTGTAGGTAACTTTTTTTTAACATCCTAATTTCAAACTTTTTTTGCTCCAATAAAACAATGTTTTCTTTGGCTATCAAATGTATAAGAAAGTCAAACTCCACCCCGCCCCCCACAATTTTATGTATATTTTTTTGAACTGTCAAAGTAATTTCGAGTGTGAGGTTTCTTTGAGAATGTATTGAAATGCAACTTATGTCAAAGATTAAGGATTACTTTGAGATCATTTTTATTTAAAAAAAAAAATACATTTTATGCATTACACATGGAATTAAATGAAAAATAATGATTTTTTACAATCAAATTGTTATCTTTATTAAGGAAACATTTAACATAAAAACATCGAGTACCTAGGGTACTATTACAGGCACCTAATCGGTCTTATAATTATCATTGAGATATCAAAATCAACTTGAGCTCTATTACAATCAACTTTGGTAATATTATAATAAACTGGAATAACAAATTTGAGCAACAATAGATATGCACATAGCAGACATAACAAATGCACATCTAGATACATGATCTACCCAAATCTAGGTATCAAGTAAATAATACCTATAAACTTACCGAAAACTAAAGGTCCAAATTGTGCTAAGCCGTATTTACGCACCACACTGCAGACACCAACGACGAACACGCTCGGACTCATCGGTAAGTCAGGCTCTGACTTACCGGCCCCGCAATGTTAACCACTCCCCCGCACCCCGCCGCCCTTCGCAGAAGGTCACGCGAGCTCGCTGCGCACACATTTAAAACCGTATTTTGACGCTCTGTCAAGGTAGCCCCAAAATCTGTCAAAATTACTCTTAATATTATATTAGTTTTGACAGTTACACTATAGCATCCATTTTTTACTTGATCTTTTTCAGATCCTTGAATAAATGATTTCCGAAAACGTCCCGCGTCTCCAGCTGATACGGATCGTTATCTCCTGATGATTTTTACATTCATCCCTGGGATCTTCCATATCGAACTAGATTTTGTTCTAGAAGTTCGGGATTCTAGGCTGGATCCTATGCGAGGTTTCTATTTGGATTCTGACTAGAGTCCTTGATAGTTTCGGATTAGGATCCTGGCTGGAATCCGATTTGCGAGCGTTACATTTCGCTCCCGGATCCAATCCGATATCCGATTGGATCCTGATTGAGAAACCAGGATCCCAGTCCGAATCTGACTGTACCCATGACATTATTTCTGTTCCCATGACAATAAGATCCAATGAGGATGATGTCATCAATAATAAACAGTACTAAACTTAACTTTTATAGGGTTATGAAAATTCCATTTCGAAAGAAACTCCTGGAGTTTCATAAAAAATATATCTAGTTCAAAAAAATATATCTTCTTCAAAAATACATCAATAATTATCGATGTATTTTTGAAGAACTGCAGATATGAGTACTTCTTGGACGTGGCCAATCCATTTGTTGATTACAATGAATCGATTGACCAAACCGAATATGTAGTTATTGTGATCAAGGAGAGGATCAACCAGATCCAATATACACTGATCGTAGTCAAGAAAATTATTGACCAAACCCAATATGTGCTGATTGTAATCAGCAAGATCCCGTGCGGAAATTAGTTCGAGTTTTGATCGGGCCCATCTTAATTTTCTCTAACTTCATTAAGGCTCTAGTCCGGAAGCCTCACATGGGTCATCAGTGGCCGAGGTCACACTTTGCTACCGAGGGCCATTGAAGGAAAAATAACCAGCGCCTTTAAAATTGCCTCAATGGTGCCTCATCAAAAATATTGCAGCCATATGCGTACGTGCGTGTGTGTGCACTGTGAAAAAAATGTGTTATTTCAATACATTTGAGGCTTAGAATTCTGTCGCATATTTTGTACAATTTTCTACCATTCCCTAATAGGGGCCCGTTCCGGCTCTTTTACGGAAAACCCTACTATGAAATCAACAAACAATCCATTGAAGGCCCCGAATTGTTTTAGGGATGCGCTGTTGATTTTCCACACGGGATGATTGACCAGATCCAATATCGACTTGATTCAGTGGTGCATCGAATTGCCCCAGCCAACCAATTTTGTGCGTTCACCCTCCGACGAATTCTCTTTTTGATGTTTCCGTCTCGAAGCGTCGGCGGAACGTATGACGAGGAAAAAAATAAAAAGAAAGCCGAAGATTGTGCGGTATGAGGAGCTTTCATGCGGATGGAAGAGCCTCGTTCGAGGCTCGGTCACGGTGAGGTAAAGATGAGGAAGCGAATGGGGGAGGCCTGTGTCGAGTTATCCTCACGATTCCCCAGTGCCAGTCTAGGGAATTGTATGTCTCGACTGTAGACAGGTTAATTTTATGAGAAGGCGAAAATGTGTGGGCGTACCTTGCCGCAGCTATGGTATATATACATGGTGGAAAAAGCGACTGACACATGCGAGTTTTGCTACTAGGTGGAAGCGGGTCCTTCTTCGAGAGTTTTGTCCCTTGAGCCTTCGTGCCTCTCTCTCTCTCTCCCTCTCACACTCTCTACATCTATATTTCTCTTTCCTCCCTGGTTATCCCTTTTACACTTTCGCTCAGACACGACATCGCTGCGCTGCTCTTTCCAAGTTTGAAACGTGTGCTCGCGCACACGAGGCTCCTTTATGTCACCCCTTGGACCACACTACGTACTGCAGCAGTCCCCAGGATAAAACACGCGCAAAGGAAACTACCCTTGGAACTACCCCTAAGTACACCAGTGCCAGTCGACGGTTTATTTTAATATTCCAACGGAAAATTGAGCAACCATCAACTAGGTATATACAAAGGGTGTCTCAAAATGACCTGACATTTTAATTTATTAATAAAACGTATCATTTATATGAAAAGTACAAATATTTTTGTTTTAATATAAGGTACAAACATGGAGGTTATGTGTGGAACACAATATCCGATAAATGGCCGCCTCGACCCTGTTTGCAAACGTTCACTCTTTTGACGAAATTTTCAATAACATTTTGGCATAATTGCGGACTAATTTTATCAATAGTGCCTCCAATTGCTTCCTTGAGCTTCGGAATAGTCTGTGGATCATTGGCGTACACTTTTCCTTTCAGAAAATCCCAAAGAAGTCCAATGACGTCAAATCGCACGATCTTGGTGGCCAATTCACATCACCGCGGCGCGATGGGCGAACGTTGCTATGTTAATTTGTCGATCGGCAAACGCATAATTTCCGATTGGTGGCGAGTATTCACTTTGCCCGGGGGTATTCGCTTTACCCGGACTTCACCTACACAAACAATTAAATATTTCATTATTTCGAGGTTTTCATCAGTACAATGGAATAAGTAATTCTTAAGGCGGACAACCACTTTGTGAGATCGAAAATTAGATTATTTTTTGGATTTTTCTTTATTGTGAAAAAAAAAACGGAAACTTCCGCAACTCTGACAATAATTTATTCATATTTTCATACATCTCTGGTAATTTTTTCACGTTATTTCATGCATTAATTAAGGTGTAATCCACTGTGTCCCTTGACGTGTCCTCATCGTCGTTGTCGATTTGCGGGAATTGTGCAGCTCGCAATTCGCATCTGAAATGATCCAACAAATTTTTTATACATTCTTGAGATGTTTTTTAAGAACATGAACCTAAATTTTGAAAAAAAAAATCGAGAATTAAATGTTGGAACGTGTTCGAAAAAAATGATCGATTTTTAGCATTTTTTCCCGGTATTTTGCAATAATAAATATGTTTCAAACAATCTAATCTTTCCAACTTTAGGTTAATGTTTTAATAAATTATATTATATAAACGTCTTCCAAATTTGAATATGATCCATCAATTAGTTGTTGAGTTATGATTCCCGCAAATTGAAAAAACATGTTGTTTCGAGAAAAACACGTTTAAAATTTCACAAACGAAAAACTCAAATTCAAATGTATTTAATGAAATGATAAAGTGTCTTACCGATTAATCAGCGATTCCAGCACCATACAGCAGTCCTTCCTCTTCCTCATGCAACTCATTTGAAGCTTGCATTTCCTCTTTACGACTTTTTCGACCTTTTTTTCCCTCTAATAAACTTTTTCTATTTTGCCGAGCCACGCGCATCTGATCCACTTGCTCGGACAGTCTTTATCTATATACATACCGTTAGAAGGAATCCGAATATCGTTTTGAAATTTTCAGGGTATATGCTTAAGATATTTTGCTAACGATTTATAAAATAAAAGAAAAATTGATTTTTTGAAACATCTAAAGTGATCGTCCGCCTTAAGATGAGCCAACATTTTATTATTTCAACAAATAATTCGTTGGCATTCCCCAATGACGCATTTAATCAGTCCAAATCATTTCGTTTTCTGTGTATCATTCGTTCAACCTCGTATAACGGGAAAATTTAATCGTAAAGCAGATCTGCCGATATTTCCCGATCGTGACAGAGAGCTCTCCGGCTGCGAGTACATATCGATATTTTTCGGCTGGTACGTATAGGATTACGGATACTCCGTATAACAATGTTGCGCCAGGCTCCCGCGGGTGCGACTGGCCATTCGATACAATCGACTAACCGAGAGATCGCGTCCGACCGAATGATTTCATCCCTCGTTTAATTCGGTTAATCGGCCTTCCCAAATACTGTATATTTCGATTCACGGGCAAACCACTGCAAAAACAATTTTATCTCGCTCGCGTCGCGCGTGGGCGGTTTGATGTTGCGGACTTTCGACATGGGAGCGATAGAGAGAGCGTGAGAGATTGAACGGGTTGGGGAGGAGGGTGGGGGGGGGGGGGGGGGGGGGGTATTCGAACGCGGGTGATTTATACCAGACTGGGCTCGGAAGCCTCCGCGTATGCAGAACCTCAAGCTCTGAATATCGAACGCGCTTCGGCACGGTTGCCGCAAATTACCAAAATTCCCAGAACATCAGAGGCAAACACAAAGGCTTTTTTGTTTTGGTCGAATTTTCTCCAACGCAATTTTTCAATTGCGTATCGTGTAACGCGCTTTGAGCTGACAAAAACTAATCAATCCACTTCAAATACATTTTGTTACGATTCGCGCGCATGCGTTACGTATAAACCACTAAACAAATTCATTCCGTCGAACTTACCACCCGATGCGTATAGCCGAGCACCGTAAATTGCGGAATTTTTCCGCTCGATTGCTGATGCATTTCGCGGACATCGAATGATTTTTTGTTTCTCGTTTATCAAACAGTTAGGGGAAGCTGGAGCAAGCCGGGGTAACGAGGTAAGATGAGGATCGGCACTGACAGAAATTTTTTTTTGATATTAAGTGGCGGCCAGTCCACTTTGGAGCCACGAAAAAAAGGCTATTTTCGCGATTTTTTTTTTGAGGATTTTATAAAAGATATGAATATAAAAGTTGTTGGGCTTGATAAATAAAGTCTTGAAATACATGAAAAAAAAATTTTTTATTCATTTTTATTCATTTTTAAGTACAAAAACTATAGTTTAACGTAACGCCTCAAAAATAGGTGGGCTAGGTAGCTCCATCACAACTCGGCAACGGCTTGTCTGAAACAAAAAAATCAAAGTCCATTAGATTCAGTATGACACCAGCCACAAAATGACCCTCGGATATAAAGTTTTATCAAAAAATAAAAAAATAGCAGATGAAAAACGAAAAAAGTTAAAAAAAAACGCTTTTTTCGCAGTTTTTCGCAAAAAAAAGAGTAAAAATCCAAATTTTAAAACCATCGAGGGTCATCTTGTTGCGAAACATGTTTACAATATGTGGTTCAAATTTCAAGAGAATCGGTTTATTAGTTTTAGAGATACGATGGAGCTAGATTTTGAAAACGTTGTTTCGAGAAAAACGCGTGTGAAGTTTATACTATGAAAAACTCTTACCTAAACTCAATCAGCAATTCCTACACCGTACAAAATCCCTTCTGATTGCTCATTATCGTCGATTTCTTCAAGTCTTGCTTGCTTTCGTTTGGTTCTGGTCTCTTTCGAGCACTGAGAACTGCAGCGGTTTGCAGAGCGAACACGCTCGTCATCGCGATTGTCGGCGACCGGGCCGAGTGTGATACGATTCAAAAGAATCTGCTTTACTTGCCGCTTTGAAGTCATTACCGTGATCCCATGAAGATAATAATAAGACGCACGTAACAATTCGTAAAATGTGAGTAATAATTCCCAGCGGTGAAATACGATATAGATGTTATTGCATTGAGCGATCAGCGTGGAATATGAGCTGTAAAGACCAACCAGCCATAAATAATCGTATGTACGTACACCGGGTGGGCCACTGGAAATTGTACACCCGCATATTCTTGTAAATATTGATTTTAGACACAAAAGTTCCAGACGAAATTCGAAGAGTTCGTCAAGATCTCCATTTCGGTGGGATCTTTTTTTTTGGTGAAGGCGTAAATTTAAGATCAATTCTTTTTTAAAAAAAGGGTGAATTCTATTTCTTTACGTCCCTCTCGCACCGCTCTTCTCAAAACAAATGCATCGACCTATCGTGACCTTGGGATTACCGTAACACAAAGTTGCAGAAAAAATTAATAAATAAGTAAATAAATAAATAAGTGTATAAATAAGTAATTGATCAAACAGCATATTTTGCTACGATTTCGGGCTGATGCGCGTACCCTTCGTAACGTTGCGTTTTCGAGCCTTGAATTTCTCTTGTCTCACCCTGTACATACATCTCTCTGACGATGACGGGAAGCTTAACGACAACCATTAAAACGTCCAGCACGTTTCCCTATAGGAAACACTTCCGTACGTCCTTGCGGATATTCCCTACCGTTAAGGTATTACGGGATAAACCGTCGGGCAAAACGTTAGTCGAAAATGGACGAATCGTGGATTTGGAAGTCTAGATCATATCGTACATGTATAGCTTTACAAATAGCTAATTTAATAATAAATTAGCACTTAGAAATTTTATTTTTCTACTTTTAATAAATAATTGAAGTCACGTTCGACGATATTAGCGTGTGCTTGACTGAGGTTTTGTCAGTGACTGTACATCTCTTTTAACTGTCCAACAAAATAATTTGTCAATTTTTAAATTTAATGAATACGTTCAGATTATCTTATTGTTATCAATAATTACCCAAAAACTCAATATATATTGAGTTTTACAATTATTGCTATTACTTCATCGTTGAAAAAGGCGGAACTCCTCATTACTTTAATTAATTTCTCGACAATTACTCAGTTGACTTATTTCAAACTTAGCATAATCAATCGCTTGATCCTAAATCTTGATGATATAATATTTCCAGAATTTACGACGATTCAGTTTCATTCGTTTTGCAACCATTAACGTCTGGAGAAGTTGTTTTCCCATAAGCGACTGTGTTAAATCCATATATTTTTAACTACTAAATTATTTAGTGAAAAATTATAAAATAATTCATGTATTATTATTCTATCAAGAACTATCATACCTCAAATTTTCAAAAATGTTGGCGATTTTTTAATATCCATCCAGTATTACCTTACGGCGCGCGGAGCACGAAACGTCGAGCGCACAGTACCTACTTGGGATCTTTACGATCTATTGTAGATCCATATCAACGAGTCACTGCGTCGTTTCTCAGTTTCTAGATTACATCGGAAAAGCGGAGTTTCATGTTTTATGCGGTGTTTCCCTTGTAAGTCGCGGAAATTAATACCGCAAGCTTATCGCACCGACCTTAAAAGTCCAAGGATCCAATTTTTCGCAAGCAGGGTAAGAGAGGGAGAGAGGGAGCAAGAATGAGACGAAGAGAGCGAGAGAGAGAGAGAGAGAGAGAGAGAGAGAGAGAGAGAGAGAGAGAGAGAGAGAGAGAGAGAGAGAGAGAGAGAGAGAGAGAGAGAGAGAGAGAGAGAGAGAGAGAGAGAGAGAGAGAGAGAGAGAGAGAGAGAGAGAGAGAGAGAGAGAGAGAGAAGAGAGAGAGAGAGAAGAGAGATAGAGAGAAGAGACAGAGAAAGAGGGAGAGAGGGATTTTGATAGAAAAGCATTAGCCTCATCGAATCGATACTCTTTACTCCGAACCAATATTTTTGTTTACGCAAGCTTGACCGCACTGCGGTCCGTTTTTTTATTTGGTTCATGGATGGTCTGTTTTTTATTTGTTTTTTTTTCTAATCCGGGGATAAAATCGTCATCAAAAGAGAGCGAGAGAGATTGATTGATTTCTTTATTAAACCCTAGTAGACGATGGAGCTACTCGTGAACATCATAGGAAGCTGTAATAAATAAGAGAGCGAGAGACAGACAGGCAGCCGGACAGATGAAGATAGACCGAGAAAGAGCGACAGATGAGAAATGTCAGAGCACAGAGAACGAGAATTCATCTCGTTCTCTGTGCTCAAAGGAAATCCTTCTTCCATTCCAGTATATGGGAATTTTCTTCTAGCTTTGAGTTCGTCCACAGCGGCTTAGGAGATTAAATATTTTCAAATGAGTACGTAAGCAACTACTGTACCATTGCTTATCAATTGGACTTTGAATCGAAATATCTCGACCCATTTTTGTCGCATGACATTTAAGGGGGAAGTCTAGATGCGAAAATAGCCAATTCTGCTATTTATTTGAAGAAGGAACAAAACGTTTTATATTCATGATACTTTAGGTACAATATACGAGGGTCATTCAAATATAAGCCGGAATTTTGTTCATTTGACTCACGTCGTAACGTCAGCAGCGTAGCACGCCGGTGAATCAGCGGCGGAAAAATGGAGAGGGGATAGCCATGCACACGGCCCTCACACTCACGTCCGCCATTTCAGTATCGCTATGAGTAAACAGTAAGTACCAGCGTCTGTTGCGCAACGCGTTATTATTCGTTTTCTCGCCAACGAAGGTGTGAAATGGAGCGACATTTTGAAGAGACTCCAAGCACAGTTCGGTGATGCTACTCCGAGTAAAACCCAAGTGTTCGATTGGTCCCAGAAGTTTCCAAATGGTCGTGATAAAGTGGAAAATCAAATCCATAAATGGCTATCAGCCAAAAAGTTTTGGCTACTGTGTTTTGGGACTCAGAAGGTGAACTGCTGATTAACTATCTACATGATCGAAGGACCGTGAACGCGGCCTACTATTGCCAGCGCCTGGATCACTCCATGACTGCTTATCGCAAAAAATAAGACGCCGGCAACCGATGCGCTGCGTTCTCCTTCTGCACGACAACGGGCGGCCGCATATAGCAGCTCTAACTCGTGATAAACTCACTAAATTACACTGGCAACCTCTTCAACACCCACCTTACAGTCCAGACTTGTCCCCATGTGACTACCATATGGTTGGTTCATTAAAGGAGGCATTAGGAGGGGAAAGATTTGAAGACGAGGCTGCGGTCGAACACTAGGTGCGCAATTGGCTACTACGGCAGCCATCGTCTTTTTTCCATGAAGGGATCAAAAAGCTTCCTATCCGGTGGAGAAAATAAATTTCTGTTGAAAGAAACTATGTAGAAAAGTAAGGCACTTCATTTGAATTTTATAAATCACCAATAAATCTGTGTTAAAAAATTCCGGTTTATATTTGAACGACCCTCGTAAGTTCTTAAACGACTTATACTTTTGTAACATTCACTCGTTCTGTATTTCTGTATAAATTGTTCAGAAAATTCAACGTACATACTGCGATAAGATCTATCAAGAATCGTATCGGATTCTGTTCGATAACGGGGGAATTCTTTAAGATTTAAATTTGATTCGTACATTGGATTCCAATGGGGAATTCCGATTAGAATCCAATGTACGAGCGCGACGTATTGGTATAGACATCCATTACGATTACCTATTGGATCCCTATAAGGAATTAGGAACAACTAGGCTAGCGCCACCAAAGAGTGCGCGCTACTAAAGAGTACGCAATGCTTTCAATTGTTTTTTTTTTCTTGTGTTGGCAACACGATCTAACCTTTCAGTGGCATATGTCGTGTCAAGGTGTTGGACAACAATTCGCTTCGTTAAGGTATTCATTTCAAATTTTATGACTTATAATAGATTTTCGATGTGTTTGATCTTATTTTTTAACAATTTTAAACTCGTTTTGTAAGGTTTGCGATTAATTCGCACCCAACGAATGTTATTATACTTGAAATTTGTGATCCACATTTTGTTTTTGTTGAGAGCTTATGTCGCCGTTTTCCTTGCTTACAAAAATTACAGTGACCATAGATTAAAAACATATATTTGATAAGAGTACGCACCCAACGAGTGCGCACGTGTACTCTCAGCTTGTATTCATTCGTGATATGTGGCAGAGCTGATGATCTCATTCAGCTCTCATGCGTACTCTTAGCTTCTATGAACGGTTCCCACTGCGTACTCTTTGCAACACAGCACCCTAAGAGTGCGCACGGAACGAGTTCTAAGTATAACCTTTTTTTAAATATTTTTCGAAATTGTTACCTAAGATCAATATTTAAAATAATGTTCCTAAATTACTAAAGCTTAATTTAAATAAGAAGTACAAAGTGTATTATTAAAATTGATATTTCTCGAAATCAAAGTTTATAAAGCGCGTACTCTTTGCTGACTTCACCCTATGGGAAGCCAATTGGATCACTACGACAATTTCTACACGGATATATAACTTTTTTGGGTAGAAATGATCTTGACTACCTTCCCACTTGGATTGATCCATGACTTTTGGATCGCCCTGTATAAACGTTATACGAAACGTAGGTTCGTATACGCGTTCAGTACTGTTTCTGGCGCCATTAAAGCTCGTATTTACCCAGCGCGTGTATACAGTTACGAAGGAGACCGTTTCGCCGTCTGGCGCGCTTTTGTGAAAATCCATAAGGGTGTATCGCGTTTCCGCTGATGAACACACGCACACGCAACCCCCGCAATCTCAGCTAGGCAAGAAGGCTAGCTCATTATCGAGTTACTCGAAACCGTACGCCCGCAACGCGCGTGCACGCTCAAACAGCAGGCTTGTTCAACCTTTATGAAACATTTCTCCGGCTTGAGCGGCAAAAGTAAAAGAAAGAGAGAGAGAGAGAGAGAGAGAGAGAGAGAGAGAGAGAGAGAGAGAGAGAGAGAGAGGACTCTCTATGAACCCGAAACGCTTCGCGACTTCTCGTACGGCGGCATTTCTCGGGTATTATCCTCAAACGCAATCGTCGCTTTCTCACACCGAACGACGTCACTTTAGCCGCCAAGTTTCCTGGGATTGCTTTTCACCGTGAGTACACTGGCGCCTGTAGATACAGTGATACCGCGTTTGCTCGATTTCAAGAAGCGCAATTGCACCCGACGTGTACGCAAGTTTACGCGGACGCGTATGTGGTATAAACTTTTGTGAAGATTTGGATATACATGTTACAGGGATGAATCTGAGAGCGGGACAACCCTGGGCCTAGTGGAGGTGTCACTCGCCCTCGTGTGAGGTTAAGGAGTTTCAATACCGTTCTTTAGCTGCAAGAGTGGGTATGAAAATAAAATGAGTTTTTAGGAGATTGCCAACTTCTTGTGAATAAAATTTCATTAAAAAATTCATTATTATTGAGCAATTTCCAACTTATAATATTGTTGAAAAATATTTCCAAACCGGGAAATTATATTAATACTTATCATTTTTGCAATTTTCTATATACAGGGTGAGGCACATAAAGTGTTACGGAGCAATAGCACTCAAACTATTGATCATATCCAAAAATGTTTCAGACAAAAGTTTCACTGTTCGAGAAGGCCGTCATACTGGACCACCCTATCTTTTTATCGGTGGAGGCGCTGAAGCTACGTCAAGGTCAACTCCACTTTTTTTAATGGAACGATGTATTTTTTTTTTGCCTGACATTATTACCGATTTTAAGACGAATTCAGCGACCTACAACACAAGGTCACTCTAGTCACGCAAAGTATGAAAATAGTCGAAAAATCGAATTGTTGTTTAGGATTTTTTCAAACAACCTCTAATTAGGGGTGCAATGGGGTGTTCAAGTTTGTATAGGAAAATTAAATTCTCTGCTTTTATCCCAATGGAATTCGGAAGATATGTTCTTTAAGGGGTTAAATGGGTATGAAAATTTTGAAAAATCCATTTTTTTACTTTTATTATCTAATAGTACAATATGTCTAGAATATTCTCCGAAAGTTTTAAGTCAATCGGAGTAAAAGTCTAGGAGAGAGAGCCTTTGGGAATTCCCCCCGTTGGGAAAGACCGGCCGGGAGCGACGCAGGTATACGCATTTTTCTCAAAACACTATTTTTGAAGTCGGTGGACACGGTTTCCAAAAATTAATGCACCGATCTTATTGAAATTTTGTACACTTTTTCAAAATAGTATTGACTAGTGATTGAACGAAGGTTTTTTTTCGATTACAACTAATTTTACAAGGCTATGCGTAGTAAATTGTACCAAAAATTTAACTGTTTTGCATACAACTCTGCCAAAAATTCAAATTTCATTTTTTTTTAAATCCTTCGTTCAATCACGAGCTATACTTATCTACTAACAGAAAAAAATTGGTTTTTTAATTCCAGATAAAGCTATCATGAGTTATCCTGACCACCACGAGCACACTTTTTTTAGGGGTCTCCGGAAACCAGGTCTCACCGGCTGAATTTCCCAAATTTTTTGATGAATTTTTTTTTAAATATTGGCGAAATGTTGCTCTTTTATGTGCTCAACATTTTGAATAAAATTATTTATATACTATGTTTTAAAAAAATAGAGAATATATGATTTTTTTGGGTTTGAAACCCACGTAAACCCTTAAGGAGGTTGGAGCGATCCATTTAAGTCAAATGACGGGTTATGAGATTTTTTTTTCAATGAACCTCAGAAAATGCATACCAAGTATAAATTTATTCTATAAGTGCTAAGTTTTGGTAAAATATATAACTAAAGGGCAACGTTATGCATTTTTATATGTTTATTACGTGAAAAAGAAAAAATGTTGTGTTACTACCAACTTGAAAAAGTATAACATTATTGATTATTATGACAAAGTCGTAATCTTTTATTAGATTAAAGGAAACAAAAAGATTAAACATATTAAAAAGATCAAAAGATTCAAATGATTCGTAATCTTTTATCAAACCTTTATGGTTCAATATTGAATATGTATCATTTTCGATGAGCATATGATTGGTTTTTATTTTTTCTAAACGTTTACGAAGGTTTAGTTTACGTTAATCCGTTGTTAAAAATGGTTTATCTTGGTGCTAAATAACCGAAAAAATTACCTCACTCGTAACGTGAACGTCTTGCCCATATAACCACACGTAAAATTGCACCCATTAAACTATTCTTCAACTCTAGTGTTTTCTGATGGAAAATTTTCAAAAAAATCGTGAAGGTTCAGTGTAGTCTGGACAATAAAATATATATATATGTATAGATATATTTAATCTTAAATTGTGGGTAACGCTCTACCCTCCTTAAAGGGTGTAGACGTGCACTGAGAAAGGATTTTTCGAAAGCCGACCCCTAAAAGAATGATATGGGATGAAAAAGTTTGTACGGAAAATTGTAGTCTTTGCGTGTATGAACTCGAAACTCGATATCAGTATTCTTCAAAACAAATAATAAAACGCATATTTTAGGATTTTTTTAGACAAACCCTAATGCGGGGTGCAACTTCTAATGAATTTTCTATGGGCTAAATTCCACGCGGGTGGAAGCTAGTAAAATGTATTTATTCTTGCATGGTGATCGGGGTTGCCGAAAATAGGTATGACGACCCAGGCTCAATGAGCAACACCTGCGATATATTGCCATCCTCAAAAATCCACCCCTGCGCACACATATATTCACACACATAAAATAATATGAACTACACTACAACGTGACAATTTCCAAAGTTTTTAAAAAGCACCGCTCGAGACACAGCGCTCTATCCACTTTTGCTGTACTCCAGCGGTGCGCGATAATCTTTCGTCGAGAATCTTCCAGCACGTTCTGTATTATGTCCCTCTTCCCTCTCGCGTAACCCACCCCCATTCCACCCCCGCGAGCCTCCTCGCACCAGCAGATCACTATATAGTTCCCTGGGATATCATCCCGTACAACGCGTGTACTCCAATGATAATACGACTCCTCGCGATCCGCGATGAACTAACGCTGATTACGAATAACGCTGATACGAGAATAACATAACCGCTGTATGTTTATATATATTTAAACATGTATATGTACAGGGTGGACAATTTGGAGCGTTGCAATATGCTAGCGCAAGAAACCAGGCATTGTAATAAAAAAAAAGTTCGAAACAAAAATTGTTGCCGTAGGGTAAAACCGTCAAGGTCGTGTAAAGGTCAGAGTCAACATGTAAAATAGGAACCCACATGTATTGAGGTATATTCTTGTAGTTTGCGTCGAGAGCCTTTCAAAACACTACAATCGAGTGTTTTTTCATCGAGTTTCTGGGATATGAGGCTCGTAAAACCGTCAAGGTCGTATGAAGGTCAAAAACAAAATGTTAAATAGGAGCCCACATCATTTATGGTATATCCTTGTAGCTTACGTCGAGAGCTTTTCAAAACACCAAAATCGTGTACATTTTCGTCGAGTACTTTTTGGGTTATGAGGCTCGTAAAATCGTCAAGGTCGTGTAAAGGTCAGAGTCAAAATGTTAACTAGGAACCCACATGATTTATGGTACATCCTTGTAGCTTACGTCGAGAGCTTTCCAAAACACAACAATTGAGTGTTTTTTCGTCGAGTTTCTGAGCTATGAGGCTCGTAAAACGGTCAAGGTCGTGTAAAGGTCAGAGTCAAAATGTTAACTAGGAACCCACATGATTTATGGTATATCCTAGTAGCTTACGTCGAGAGCTTTTAAAAACCCAACAATTGAGTGTTTTTTCGTCGAGTTTCTGAGCTGTGAGGTTTGTAAAATCGTCAAGGTTGTGTAAAGGTCAGAATCGAAATGTCAAATAAGAACCCACATGATTTATGATATATCCTTGTATCTTGCGTCGAGAGCTTTTCAAAACACTACAATCGATTGTTTTTTCGTCGAGCACTTTTTGGGTTACGAGGCTCGTAAAACCGTCACGGTCGTGTAAAGGTCGGAGTCAAAATGTTAAATAAGAACTTTTGGGCTATGAGGCTCAAGAGAAACAATTCCGCCGTTACAAGCCCCAAACAAACCCAATGTCCTTGGAGACCGCTAATTTCGGCTGTCCCTATGTACAGTGTTTCAATAAGCTCTCGAGCTGAGCAACAAGGATTCGTAGTAAAAAAATACGGTTTCTCATTCAATATTTCGAGGTTGACCTTCACGTGACTTTGGCAGCAAGGGCCAAGTTCGAACCAAGAAATACTTTAGCCCAGGAATCAAGCAACGTTTATCTGATAAAATGTTCATTGCAATGAGTACTTTTTGAGATGGCGGCTACCAATGCTTCAAATGGGACACCCCGTACATAAATTTATATAAATATATATATCTACAAATATATATATATATATATATTTGTAGATATAATATATGGACCAGAGGGCGAGCGGTCTCTGGGTTCTTTCAACGATGACTGATTAAATTTAATTACGGGTAGGTGGACCCGGCTACATAATGGAAGAGAAATGAAAGCGATGAGGAGGTGGCGCGGCGGGGTGAAACGAGCAGAACACAACGCGCGGTTCGCTAGTACGGCAACCAGCAATGTGTGAAAAATGTATCAGACCTGGCGGGCTTGCGAGCCAACCCCTTACACCCCTTTGGCATCACCGACCACCTCTCAACCGTCCCTCACCCCTAAAAACCGATGAATCGATTAATCGATGCTCCACCCCTTCTAGGGGCTATATGATAAGCGTAACTCAAGAGGAGGAGTAGGAGGGCGACGCGTTAACGAAGCCCTCGAATTTAGGTGTCCTTGGATTCGAGCCATGGACCAACCGTGTAGATATAATTGCTGATACATTGGTCGAGCGGGAGTGTTTGCGAGTTATGCATGCTGAGTTACTGTACTGCAAATCCATATGTGTTATTTGTTACACGTAAGGTGTTTAATTTTAGGTATTCATACTTGTAAATGCCATACACAACTTAAGGTGGGAAACCACTTTAGATGCTTCAAAAAATCATTTTTTTTAATTTCATAAATCGGTAGCAAAATATCTCAAGAATACACCCTGAAAATTTCAAAACGATATTCGGATTCCTTCTCACGGTATGTGTAAAAACCATAAAGACTTCTCCGCTCGACTCCCAAGCACGCTCAGGTATCCAAGAGCGCTCAGTTAGGTAGTTTGTTTGGGTTTTCATAACCCAAATAAGTTTGTTTGGGTTTTCATAACCCAAGCTTGCATTTCCTCTTTACGAGTTTTTCGAGCTTCTTTTGTCTCTAATAAAATATTTCTATTTTGCCGAGCCACGCACATCTGATCCATTTTCTCGGCATATCCGTAGCTCTGCCTGCCAACTACGATTTATAGTTCATTCATAACCATGAGTAGGGCTGAATTTCCTTCATTGAATAAAATAACAGCCAGAAATGCCGCTACCTCGATTATTTTGTACCCAGAATGGAGATGTTATTGGAGCTAATCACCAAAAAAACTACCTAACTGAGCACTCGTGGATACCTGAGCGCGCTTGGAAGTCGAGCGGAGAGTCTTTATCATTTATATACATACCGTTAGAAGGAATCCGAATATCGTTTTGAAATTTTCAGGGTGTATTCTTAAGATATTTTGCTAACGATTTATGAAATTTAAAAAAAATTGATTTTTTGAAGCATCTAAAGTGGTTGCTCGCCTCCATTGAAAGATTTGTTCCTATTTAATGCTAGTTTAAGATAAAGATAATAAATATGTCAATGTTGATCTCATTGATGTTGTAGACTGATTATATAGGGCTATAAAAATGTTACCTAAATAATAATAAAGATCGCCATACTAGAGTAAAGTAATTTGAAAGTACCTTAATACGTGCTTTTAATTAAAAAAGTGATTACAATGAATGCACTGTGTATTATTTGGATATGTTACAACTGACTTCCAGCCCTGTTACAACCGCCCCTGGTATGGCGACGGTTGTAACAGTGGCACATGTTTTACCAACCGAGCTTTATCTCATATTCTCAAAGAGATGGGCACCTAATTGTGATATCGATTCGAAGGCAGTTGTCCAGTCTTTGATATAAAGCATTTTATTTGCACGTCTTATACCATAATTGCAACTTTATGGGCGATCAACGGAAAAGTGTTACAACCGTACCCAGTCCACCCTAATAACACATGAAGCTTATCTTAAAGCAACACACTTGGGTTTGCAGTGCGGAGAAGCGAGTAATACTTGGGAGGTGGAATTACGAGCCTCGACGATATTACCCTCTTTTTTGGAAATCGGCGGGTTTCGCACAAGGCTCAGGTGGCAAAGGTTGGAATCAAGGGTTAAAGGGGAGGTCCTCTCGGTGAGAAAGACTTCGAGAGGAAAAAGAAGGGGAGGAGACAGAGAGAACGTCCTCAACCGGATCCTTGTACACGAGCTTGGTTAGTTTCCTGATGGTTTATTCAACACGAAGCAACCGTGAGCCATTCCTGAAATAGCGCTGGGAGCGCGTGCTTACCCTCGAAAATTCAAAGGATCTCTCTCGCAGCGATCTCCTTCCTCTCTTCTTTTCAAGCACAAAACTCAACTCACACTTCTTGCTGATCCGCGATCGCGACTGTGGAGTACCGTTGTACACCGTGCGAATTCGCAATTCGACAGCCTCGTTAATGTCATCCTCGCTATCTCTTCCGTCGCGATCTTATTACCGTTACTTTCTGTGGCGCCTCCTCCCCCTACCCACCCCACCGCCACCTCCTTCTCCTACCAGGGCCGCCCGACGCACTCGCTTTTACTAATCACGTATATATAGGATCCCTTTTATTTCCCTGGCACTGTCACATTCCTTTTTCCTCCCTTGCACTATAAAATCCACCACCCTCGGTGTCTCGGAACCTCGGAATGGGGGAGGACATTAGTTGGAAGAAGTGGATGAATGGTGGATTTTCAATATTTTTTTCCGGTGAGAGTATTTGGTTGACGAGGTCGCCATTTTACACACAATTGATATGCAGCCTTGGCAAGATTGCATTTTTTTTTCATTGAAAAATATTGATTAACAATGAAGTTATTATTGTTTGAGGTCTTAAGTACCTTTGGATGATAAGAAAACAAGGGTTTTTTGGGGATTTTAAAATAATACTAATAAAGTAATAAAAATGAGGTTGGGAGGGTTTATTTTATGTATCTGTAGGTACTAGAATCGATTTTTTATCTTCCAAAAAAATACAAAATCGCGGCCCAGTGACTGGCAGAAAGAGAACGCATTTATTCGAGGCCCTCGTTGTCGAGATGTGAGAGCCCGCACGGGCGGTGGTTGACTAATGAGACTGGCAATGTAGCGTTCGATCTGGCAACACTCGGGATGCGGGACTTGGAGGGGCAGCAGGTGAACATGTGATACACCTTCAGTACAATTTTGAACTCGCTAGAGTCATTTGGTTGTCTGTGGCGATTTTTTTTCTGTGCTATCAGATTTTTCTTCAAACTTGGGCACAGTGCAATGGAAACTCTTACAAAACTTCAGCAGACCTACAGAGACACACGGAGAGAATTAAAAAATAATTTTTGTCGTGAATTTCACGGTAAAAATGACCGTGATATATTTCAATGTGGTGACAAGTGAGTAAAGCATAATAATTCGTATGCGACAAGTTTTTTTTTAACTCACGTTACAGAACATTTCAAATACGTAGCTAAAATTTTGCTATACAAGAAGGGTAGCGCGCACGATAATTTTTACCGAGAGCACAATACATTTTCCTATAACACTCATTAAATTTTATAATAAATCTTAAAATAACTGTTATAAAGACGATACTTTTTTATAGACATTTTTTAAAGGCATAAAATAATAAAATGCACAGTAAAATTTTGCTCATATTATATATTTTTTAAATTTAAGTTTTGCGTATTTTGTTACACATCAAAATTTACTAGAAAATCTGGTAAAATTTTCTATCTGAAGAAGAAATTTTATTTTATTTTCGTGAAAATCTGTGTTTTACTCAGTAATAATAAGCGAAGTTTCAGGGTTGTCATCTGGTTACCGTTACTGCACGGTAATTTTTAACATTTAATTCTCTCCGTGCAGTGTTTTCAGAAGGAAGAGAGTCGATTGAAGATGAACTATGCAGTGTAAGGCCTTCATCTTCAAGAACCGATGAAAATGTCAACAAAATCCGGAATATTGTGCGTTCTGTCAACATTTTCATCGGTTCTTGAAGATGAGGGTCTTCCGCTACGTGGCTCATCTTCAATCGACTCTCTTCTTTCTGAAAGTGCCTTAAGGGGTTACACCACCCTGAGAGGCTAGAATAAGACTCGGTATTCATGAATATTTTCTAGCTAAACTAATGCAAATTTTTCATTTCTATCTTGACATGCTTTTAGTACATGTTTTCAGCTTCTCAAATGTATTTTTTTAATCTAAAAATATTGATAATTGGCGAAGATACACGCCTTCGCGCGCGTCAAGTTTTTTTTCCACCTTCAACCTACGGGAATCCTAATGGCCTCACAGTTCATCTGAAACATAAAAGAATGAAAATATTTTGTTGGGTTAGGTTAAATACCCGGCGTTACATAGGATTTTGTGAAGAAAAAAAAATGGATTTTTGACATGAAATTTCTACTTAAAAACATTGATTTAACAAAAACGGTTAACATTAGAAAAAAATCCTACGTACGGATTGAGATAATTATGTTACAAATATGTGGTTATAAATTTCAAATCAATCGTAATAGCTGTTGTTGAGTTATCTTTCTTGCAAATTCGAAAAATGCCGTTTCGAGAAAAACGCGTTCAAAGTTTTGACGCGGCTTCAACAGTAAAAAACATTGAAAATTTATGACATACCTTGCTGTATGGTTAGTCGGTGATTCCTGCTCCATATTGTGCTCCTTCCTCAGCAAGTTGCTGGTCCTCGAGAGATAATTTTGACCTTCTCCGAGCTGTTCTAGCCTCTTTTGTAATTTCTTGCGCGCGTTTTTCAGCAAGCGATATACGGTGCTCGTCTTCGTCATTACACATGTCATAACAATTACTTGCGATGGCTATGTCTAATACGTGTAATATTAATAAAATATTACTGTAGCCATCATTATAAATACTTGTAGCGATGTAAGTAGCTTTTTCGATTACTTTCATACCACTGAAACTTATTTTCGGTGCGACTTTCCATTACATAGCGTTTATGCTTTCGTTACAGTTTTGATTATATTCTTCTAAACCTCCAATTGACAGTGGAATCGGAGCTTCCAAGAAGAAATTTATGCTCGGGTACTGGTTTCATAAGAGCGAAGGATGAATCTATCTAAGGGAGCGCTGCACAGCGCGGTAGAAAACAATTATATCATTGTTAATATTGTCGATAAAGACTTCGCATTCAGCTTAAAATTTTCTTTAAGGCTCAAACTATGAGAAAAAAAAAAATAAAACAGAAAATCAATTTCTCGAAAACTTCAGCGTGAAACCTTGGCCCTTGACAAAACACTGCCTCCGTAGGCCTGCTGAAGTTTCGCAAAACTTTTCGTTGCATTGTGCCCAAGTCTGAAGCAAAACCTGATAGCACAACGTTGCTCGAAATTGATGTCACTCATTTTTAGAACGCACTAGAAGAAAATATTTCACGAAAAAAAATCACTACGGACAACCAAATGCCTGTAGCGAGTTCAAACTCGTACTGAAGGCGTATCACATGTTCACCTGCCGCCCTTCCAAGTCCTGCGTCCTAAGTGCTGTCAGAGCGAACGCTACGTTGCCAGTCTCATAACTTAATTTACACACCTCGTAACTGTGAAATGCTAACACTGTAGATTTAACCGTTTCTCTAAATTTCATTCCCAAAAAATCACCTTGAATTTAGCGAGTTTTTATTAATGTATTCCTTTCACGGACCCCGAATATTTAACAATTAACTGATTTTCGGCTACAATGAAGTAAAAATACATTTCAGTATACTGGTAAACTTTCAAGCCAAGATACCGAGCTTCTAACGAAAAATTACGATTTAAAAAATCGTCTATTTTATGCATCACTTTATGGAGATGATCTGCTGGCCACCGATCTATCGAATCATATACTTAATAACACAAGATGTTTGATATAAAGTGCTCTGAGCATGTAAAAATTTTGAAGATTCTGTAAAAAGAATAAAAGTAGGCAACCGTGTGGTTAAAGAAAATATTAATAATAAAACGTAGAAAAATGTGCAGCAGAAGAACTTTTGTAATGGCAACTTCTCAGAGAACGTGTAAAAATGTATAAAATTGAAAAATGTATGCAAAATTTTTCATCTTAGTTCATCGTTGTAAAAAAATGATCTTTATAAAATAAACTTAATAAAAATAATTTACAATAATAAACAGAACAATAAAAAATAATAAATAATAATCCAGACTATAAAAAATAATAAATAATAAACAAACAATAATAAATCATGAATAATAGATAATAAATAACAAACAAACTTCATCGAAATAAGTTACTACAATCTTACAATATTACTAAGGATTAAAAATCAAAGGGTCAAGAAACCTAGAGGGGCGAAATTCCACTGTAACAAATGGACCACCACGACGAAATTATTTACACGATTTTTAGGGTTTTCAATGGACACAGAAACCGAAAAATGCCGATTGGCTCGCCGTTAATACTTACGAACGATTTACGAAATTTTCGAGAACCTCAGCATTTTCCGGTCATCGTATCAATCAATGGAGCCGAAAAATACGGAGGTCGAAAAATTTGGAGCAGAAGCAAAAAACGGTCGGGTCACACCTTCAATCCCGTCTGTGAAAAAAAAAGGACACGCGGTACTTTCGATTGTATCGCCCGAATATAAAGCCATCGACGGGACGTTATCACGAAATTTAAATTTTATGGTAGGTGTGCCGTATGTTTTATGTATAGTATCCTATATATATATATATATATATCTGTTGTTACGGTTTGTCGGCGCAGCTTGTCCCCGACAATAGTTGGGACCAAAGCCGTAAAATGTTGAACCAACATTCGCAGGATCTACACTCTTAGGTCCACAATAAAGATACACACCCACACACAGTCAACGAAGCGTGTGGTACGGAAACGATCGCCACCCGGGCAATATCGAAAATCCTATACACCAACCACTTTTTTTTTTAAATTTTTTTGCTCTTTTTCGTCTTTTTTTCACGACGACGGAAACCTCGGGCCGCTCGCATTCTCGACGCAACAGTCCACCTTCGTAAACCGTCCACTTTTGAATTTTTCCATTTTTATTTGACGATAAAGCATCCGCGAAAATACGGATGAGATATAAAATAAATAAAAATGCTCGTGAAACATGCTCGAGATCGATAAACATTTGTGCCACGTTGCTCAGAAAAGTATTTCTTTTTTTCTACGTTTCTTTGAGAAATTTCAAGTCCAGCCATGATAAGAATTGTTCAAATTCTTGTTTAACTATTTTATAATATATTTAAACTTTAAATATTTTATTTATAACATAGTTGGTTATATTTTCAATCGTATTACTTGATGATTTTTTAAATATGTTTATCCATTCGTTGATAACAAATTATTAAAGTTCTTTTTTTGCTCGAAAAAAGAACTTTTTTTTCGACAGCTTGCCGTTTTTGTAGTCTTTTAAGGCAGTAGTCTGCTTTACAGGCTTCAAAAAATCGATTTTTCGTTTTTGTCTTAAATCTATTCCAAAACTATCCAAGAATATGTGTTCAAAATTTTAGAGGCCAATTCGACATATTTTCGAAGCTAGATCAGTTTTAGTGGCCGAGCGTCGAGCAGGTGCGAATGCTCGGGCAGAACTTTACAGCCCGTTTTCTCGAGTTTTCATTTTCACAAGTTTTGGAAAACGGTGCCGGCGATAGTAAAAACAATATATGTCCGATCGAAAAAAACCAAAGTGATCTAGCTTCAGTATTGAATTATCTTCTATTTGAACTAAAAAAGTTGGACAAAAGTACTATTTAAATTACTTGTTTTGCAACTTAAAGTGAATTTTTTTTTTCAAAAAAGTGAATTTTTTTTTCAAACTTCGAAAAAATTTGGAATTTCGTCATTTCTTCGGTATTTTTTTAGTTCATATAGAAAAGGAACTTATAAAAACTAAAAAAAAATTTGGTTCCACTGTTTCAGATGCATCGCACGACCTCCATCACCGGCACCGATTTACGAGTGCACACTCCAGGCGCCCCAGAAAAATCGTTACAACTTTGGCAAATTTCAATAATTTGTAATAATAAAAATTGTTTTTTAAAGCTTGAATATAATATACTATCGTCTCAAAATTTCGTTTACCGCAATCATTTCCTTCCCTTTCAAAAAAATTGTTGAAAAAACGCTTTTTTTTTCGGCTCATAAAGCAGACTACTGCCTTAAATTTCAAGAAAGTATCCGGTCACACGAAAGTTTCATTATTACAGGGCCTTTAATAGGGTAAGACCTTTCTTTACTTATCTCTATTTGTAATCAAACTTTGAACATTCAACTTTAAGATAATTTACTAAAATAAAACAAATTCTTTAACTTTAAAATTAGTGTTCCTTTTAAATCACCATTGGCCATTTCTCCCGGAGTATACAGGTGTAATGCCCATAGAAGTAGAAGAGACATGGCAAGTAGAGGAAAAGAAGGTAATTTGAAATACCGTTTTGCTTTAGGCCTGTGACTTTTTTTTCTGTAAGGTGTAAACAGATAAAGCCTTCATAAAATTGATGCAATATTCATATATTATTAATCTGCAATCTATCAAAAATAACTAAACATCGCTACTGGGTAAAATTTTCGTTTGAACGCAAAATTGCACAATTCCGTTTTCAGATGGGATGCAGGTATTTTGGAATAGGAGTATTCCAAAAAATATATACATTTGTAATATATATAAAATATATAAATTCTAAAATAAAATATATTCAACAACATAATCATATAGGAATTTAGCTATTTAAACCCGTTAAACACGTACCTCGAAAGTTTTCAAAAACGCTCCTTCACGATTCGAGCTCTGGTCGTCATCTTAGAAAAGTCGCGGACGAACCGTGTAAACATATCGACAAGTGACGCCTTTTTTTTAAAACATTTCACGACCATAAAGCCGACATGGCGCTACTAGTTCCCATGAAACCCTGCTGTTCCAAATTACCAGGAGTATTCCAAACATCCTTCCTTTCCTCTACTCAATTTTACTCTTGGTTTTTTCTTTGATTTTGCGTTTTGATTCTTAATTTTTTTTTCTTCTGACCACATTTATTGGGTCTATGCATAATTCCCTAGCGAAAATCAAGTAAATTTTAAACGCACAATATTTACCAAAAAAAAAGGCGATTTTAATCAACCAGATATGTTCAATTTTTTTCAATGACTTTCTGCCATCTTTCCACGAGCTTTATTGTCCCTCTTTCATAAAAGTCCTAAGATCTTCGGGCAAATAAGTCATCCAAGTGGTTTTTGAGGACGTCCAGGGAACTAAAGTTTTCATTATTCAAACTATTCTGTAGCGCCTCGAGCAAGTGATAGTCTGATGGTGCAAGGGCCGGATTATACGGTGGGTGCACCGAAACATCCCACCCAAGGCGCAATAACTTTTGCCGGGTCATCAGAGAGACCTGTGGTCTAGCATTGTCCTGGTGGAACCTTACGCCCTTTCTGTTCGCCAATTCAGGCCGCTTTCGATCGATTGCTCGCTTTAATTTGGCCAGTTGTGAGCAGTACTTGGTCGAATCAATCGTTTGGTTAGATGGCAGAATAATAAAATATTGTTGGGTGGTGAATAATAAAAAAAACCAGCCAAATGCGAGTCGGGCCTCGCTCTATTAGGATTCCGTACATATGACCAATTAACTCTTTTTTTTAACTAGATATTTAATTAGGTAATGCTTTTTTCTGTCTTAGTTCTTAGGTAGTACTAAACTCAAATCATATAGGGTGATTATAGCTAAAGAAAGCTTTGTATACGCCTGCTGTAAGCTGAATGTTTGCAAATATATGAAAATATTCATTTTCATATATTTTTCGTTTCTTCTGTGACGTCAATCTCTTGTTTTTGGCTGGCACCGACTCCAAAAATAAGTCATTTGTTATTGTAAATATTTGAATAACAATAATTTTGTACATTTTCATTATAAATTGATTGTATTATGCATACATTTGTTGTTTAAATACAGTATACGATACATAATATATAGAAATTCCAAAATCCTAGCTACTTTAGTTTTTGAGATAGACCCCGTAACAAAAATGGTCTAAAACTAACAACTTTGACGGCCCGCCATTTCTTTATTTTTGAACATAAAAAAGTATTAAAAATATATTTGTACTCTACTCAATGAGCTTTAGATAATAACACCCCACATGTCAGCGTGAGAAATTTTTTTCCCGTCTCCTTTTTCATGTATGGAACACCCCATGAAAAAAAATTTAATTAAATTTCTAATTCAGTATTCGATTTTGGGCCAGCAATCCACACAAAATATCCAAATATCAGGTCTGTAGCTCATTCCGTTTACGAGCTTAGTGAACCGTGACATACGAGCGGACAGACGGACAGACAGCAGAGTGAAAGCAATCCGTTTTGCCCTTTGGGCATAGAAGCCTAAGAACTCAAACTTAGGAAGACCATGTATGAATTTTGTGTAAAATTCTGACCTCATCTCGGTGATCTCAGCAGGAAAAATCTTGATAACGGACCTGTCTTCAGTAATTTTTCTCAATGCTGCCTCGATTACGTTTGCAGGCTTTAACCCATCGCTTTCAATTTTACTCGCACACTCGTCACTATTTCCAGTTCCGTTACTATCATCACTAAATCTCTCACTACTTTTTCAAGTACTCCCCGTCAAAGGAAGATCCAAAAAAGCTCCGAATTGTACCACCATCTGGCAATCTTCTCCGGCATTTCTTTCGCTCTTCTCAACGCTTCGCTTCAATGTACCGAAAATGATCCTCCATCGTCATTTCAAGCGGGCATTTTTCCCCAAGATATTATTGCTGTGCCATACATTCCGTTTTATCGTCAGAAAGTGACGTATCATGAGAAGCATCTTTTCTCAAGCCAAGAGCCAAGTAGCGCGGCATCTCGATCTATGTATTTATCTTCACCGGTTCGTTGATAAAACGCAGTTTGGAATTCGGCAACACTTGGTAGGAAAAACGTTATTGGCAGTATGCATTGCCAGATTTCACAGCCTCCACTCGGTCGTGTAGAGCTTGGTGTCGTTCCAGGAAACAACGGAGAAAAAAAATATATATATTTCCGCAATAGAATCCATTGTTCGCCGGGATAAGATATTACATGGATATTCTTTTTCTGGACCCCGAGACGTATGGCTGGCCAATATTGTATTTTCTCTACCAGGGTAAATAACGGTCGTTGGTAAAGTCTTAAGGCTTTACACCACTGTGGCGCTCGGAAGAATAGGTATACATTGTTTTTTTAATGTTTGAATCGAATTTTATATATATCAAATAATTTTTATTTGTTAAAAATACTTTATAGTTCTATGAACAAATGAAAAAAAAAAGAATAAATTTCTGTTTGTTAATGACGGCGATATGCGAGGTGTGTATATTAAGTAATGAGGCTGATTAAATTTTTTTTTTAAATTCGAATAGAATTACAATTCAATATTGTTTCGCTCAAAATAACTTCCTTGGGAAGCCACACAGCGCTGGAGACGGTTCTTCCAATCCTCATAGCAGTGCTGGAACTCGGATACTGGAGTTCTTCAGCTGGTCGGTTACAGCCGTTTGAATGTTTTCGAGTGTCCCAAAATAACGTCCCGTGAGGTGATTTTTCAATCTCCGGAAGAGGAAAAAGTCACGAGGACTCAAGTCAGGCGAATAAGGAGGCTGAGGAGCTACAGGAATGTTTTTACTAGCCAAAAACTTGTTTATTGAAATTGCTGTGTGACAAGGCACATTGTCGTGATGGAACACCTAATTGTTATTGTTAGTCTCACACGCATTACCCTTTTTCGAAGTTTTTCAATCTCTTGGTAACAGTGTTGATTGACCGTTTGGCCTTGAGACACAAATAAAAACTTCATTGGTTCTTGAAGATGGAGGCCTTCCGCTGCGTGATTCCTCTTCAATCGACTCTCGTCCTTCTGAAAATGCATTAAGACGGTTCTTCCAATCTTCATAGCAGTGCTCGAACTCAGATATTGGAATAGCCTTCAGCTGGTCAGTTACAGCTGTTTGAAGGTTTTCGAATGTCCCAAAATGACATCCCTTGAGGTGACTTCAATTTCGGGAAGAGGAAAAAGTCACAAGGACTTAAGTCGGGCGAATAAGGAGGCTGAGGAGCCACAGGAATGTTTTTACTGGCCAAAAACTCGTTTATTGAAATTGCTGTGTGACAGCAATTTTTTTCATCTCCAATTCATGGATCAAAATTTGATGAACGGTGGTGTGAGTCAAATTGAACTCTTCTCCGATCATTCTGACTGTCTTCTGACTGTCATTCTTACTGTCTGATCAACCGACGATCTGAATGAACAAGATCTGGGATTCTGTCAACATTTTCATCGGTTCTTGAAGATGAAGGCCTTCCGCTGCGTGATTCATCTTCAATCGACTCTCTTCCTTCTGAAAATGCCTTGAACCACCGAAAAACCTGGGCACTTGACAAAACACTGTCTCCGTAGGCCTGCTTAAGTTTTGCAAAACTTTTCGTTGCACGGTGCCCAAGTCTAAAACCTGATAGCACACCGATGTTTGAAATTGATGTCACTCATTTTTAGACCGCACTAGAAAAAACTGTTTCCCCAAAAACATCCGTTTTTCCCGCATGCCAAGTGTTGCCATATCGAACGCTATGTTTCCATTCTCATTACTTAATTTACACACCTCGCAAATCGTCTATTAGGATCCTCTTTTGAAAATCCTTGACGATGGTGGAATTTTTTTCTGTCAGACATCGTCTGAAAAAAAAAAACTTTTAAAGAAAGGCAATAGCTGAAGTATAGCATAGGGAAAAAATTAAAAATCATTTTTTTGTAGAAGTGACAGCTGTTTGAAAAAAAAAATCTGATTTTTACCAAAATATTGAGTTTTGAAAATGAATAGTAAATGAACGCGGCATTCAAACAAAAAAAAATTGATGTTACATCCTAGATAATATTATAAAGAATATGTGGTATAAATTTCATCAAAATCATCATCATTTCATCATCAGTTTGAAAAAAGGGTCCTACTAGTCGACTTGTATCTCTGCTATATTTTTATTTTATTATTTGTCTTTATTTAAATTTGTTCATAATACTATAATGTAGTTGTGAAAAATGAAAATTATTTTATATATTAAATCGTCGCGTCAAATTAAAAAAAAAATGTATACCTATTTTTGCGAGCGCCAAGGTAGTGTAGTCCCTTAACCATCGTTTCGTAGCCCTTACAACATCGTACTATACCGGCCGCTTGTCTCAAGAGCCTCCCGAAGAAAAAACGAAACATGAGAAGCGTCTGGACCGAAACTCCACAGCTACACCATCAAACTCAATCATCTTCGGCAGCGTCAGTATCGTTGTCGCGTCTTGGTGAAACAAGCAAACGGAAAACGTGGCAAAGCGCAGTCACGGTCGATCATCGTTGATGAAAAAAAAAAAAAAAAATGATTCAACCGATTCACTGGAACTAATCTTTTCAGACGGAATCGTTGTCAGATTTATCTTGTCCTCGTGTGCTACACTGATAGAGGGGAAAGAGTTCGGTCGATTAGGCACTTGATTTGAATTTTTCCATTATTAACTTTTACGATGACTGCGTGTGATGCTGCGACGAGTTGCGAATCCTCCTATAATATTAAGTTGGCACATAAGTGATGAGCGAAGTCATAGAAAATATATATTTTTCATTGAATAATATGACAATGAATTGTCAGAAATATAACTGCCATCTTCATTTATTACTTACCTCTGCCATGTCAGCAGATCCATTTCGCCGGTAAAGCTTCTCGAGGATTCTACAAAAAATTTCAAAGTCCCAGACGAATCGCTCATAATTTATGTGCCAATCTAGCGTTTTTTTTTTTATTGCTCCAACTTATCAACAATAACTGCACAGATAATATTGGGAAATAATGTTAGTATTAATAATATTAGTAATGAAAATAAATATAGTCATGCATCAATGATTTCTTACTATCGGAATATCATACTCATAAGATCTTGTACTCGTGACCCGTGTAGAAATTTGAATCGGAAAAGCGTCGTTCCCCTTAGCTGCTTTCCCTAGATAATATCAGGCCATTATTTAACGAAATAATGGTATTAATTTGTTACACATACTTGTGTAACGAGTAACGAAAATTTATTCGATACTCGATACAAAAGTATCGAGTATCGCAAAACCTTTCGATACTCGATACAAAAGTATCGAGTATCAAAGTATTTTTCGTTACTCGATACAAAAGTATCGAGCGATTGTTGGAGATCGCGAACCTTTGTAGCGAAGTATCGATCGAATTCTTGTTGCTCGATACATTTGTATCGAGTATTTTTAATCGAATTCGATACTGAAGTAACTAGTTACTGCCAATTCTGGTTCAAAGCGTCGTCTACATTTTTTGGTCCCAATTGGACAAATAACAATCGCCTACAATTATTTGGAAATCAGCGTGCTCAATTGAACCCAAAGTGGGCCCAACGTTAGTGAAGTGTCCAGTATGACGTGAAATGTTGAAGTCCTCGTGAAATCCCATAAAGGCATATATATAACAACACTATTATACACACTGGAAAAATCTACGACGATTTTTTTTTCTTCCCTTCGCATTCAGGCGATAATTACACTTTCTTTTCTTCTCTCGACTACGAGATTCTAATTGCACTCCCATACACGAGTCTCGGAAGTGTGCAATGTTTGTTGGCTTTCCGTATACCGGTTTCTTGATGGAAATATAAATAAAAATGCGGTAGCATATTCATATATATATATATATATATGTCTGTACAGCACAGCACAGTACTCAGCATCGCTTGGCTGTATATTTCAGCACAGTGCATAGGTATATACGATGCTCCATGGTTAGACTCAACAATGCCGGACATTATTCACGCCTGATGAAAGTTTGCGAAGGGTTCTCGCCGTTGTACCATCGGTATACAATATATACGTTCGCTATGTTCCCTCTCGCCACGAAGAATAGCGCGCGCACGCTTTTCGCGCCCTCGAGTTGGCTTCTATAAGCTCGATGGAATTTCTAGTGAGAGCATACAATTATGAGCACTGCTACCGTCTCCCTCATCTTGTACATACATCACGCACACGGGACGACACTTTATTACGCGCTATCTTTATTGCCGTGAGGGACGAACCAAGTGATAAAAAGGAGATATGACTAAACGTTAACGCAGACTACTCCCTTCTATGATTAGGCCGTATGTCTTTTTTTTTTATACGTTTATCCATTTGTTAATGATGAATTATTAAAATTGTTTTTTTTTTACAGCGAACATTCTTCAGCTTCGTTTTTCGTTCGGACACGCGTGTCGAATACTTTCACTTTCAATGAATGCTGCTCGCACGCCACGTGGTCGGTCCATTTCGGACTCTGCAGCGAGGATTGTCTCATTTTCATAAAATCGTTCACAGTTATCAATGATTTTTTCCGCTGATCTTAATGTTGATTTTCAAAAAGAAGATTCTTTTGAAGTAATTCATTACTTTAATGAAGTATTTGGTATTACGATGGCGAGCGATAAAACTATACCGACCACAAGATACCGCACAACACTTGGTGCGATCTTTACGAGATATATTGAAAAAATGGAATTTAAGAGATCATCACAGTATACCGAGTCGAAAAATAGCTGATATTCACGATTTTTTATTTCGATGGTTTAAATACGATGATCAGTCTGATTTTTTAATATCAAATCAAAGCACTCGTGAAGAACAGAAAATAAATTTTTAAATGTTTATTTTTGTTTATTTTTCACATTTTTTTAACGGTTAAAAATGTCTTCGAACAAAAAGGAGTCCTTACGGTGTACACGATTGTGGCCGTAAATATTAACCCAAACAAATTTTTTTTTAAGATTATTAATCAGTATGAAAGCCGTTATCTTGCTATGGAAATTTTTTAAAATAAATTTAAAATAAATTTTTCAAATAAATTTTAAATGAAAAAAGTGTCGAATTCACCCTATTTTTTCGACAGGTTTTCCTTAAAAAAATCTGAAGATGAAAAAAAAAACGCTTCCATAGGAAGATGAAGAATGGCTTGAAGAATGTTGTGTCAAAATTTAAGACGGATAGCTTGAGAACTCTTCCTTTGAGAGCGTGCACCGTTTTGAAAAACGACATTTCGAGAAAAACGCGTTTAAAGTTTCGAGTGCGAAATTTTCATCTAAATTGTCTACTTACGATTAATCGGCGATGCCAGGTTCATGGTTATAACCGTCTATACTATCGGATAATGAAAAAAAATGGATTTTTTGAAAGTTTTAAAACACTGTGATGATCCCTTAACGTATTTCTGAATGGACCGTCGGACAAAAAGTTAGTCCAAAATAGGCGAATCGTGAATTTACAAGTCTAGATCATGGTTAGCCTTACAAACAGCCAATTCAATAATAAATTAACACTTAGAAATGGTAATTTTCCACTTTCAATAATAATTAGTTTCAACTGTCCAACAAAAACTGTCTCATTTTTCAAATTTAATTAATACGTTCAGTTCATTTTATTATTATCAACAATTACCCAAAAACTCAATATATATTGAGTTTTCCAATGATTGCTATAAATTCATCGTTAAAAAAGGCGATACTCCTCATTAATTTAATCATTTTATTGACAATTACTCAGTCAATTTATTTGAAACTTATTTGACCCACTGTATTTAATATAATCTGTAATAGATGTGTGATGAAGTAGAACATTCATATTTTAATATAACTTTTTTAATTACTTAAATAAAATAAAATTTTTAATTTGTGTGAAGTAAAGGACGCATCGTTCATCTGCTCTGGCCTTCACAGAATGATTAATGCATCGATCCTGTATATACGAGGTGCGTAAATTGAGTAATGAGACTGGCAACGTAGAGTTCGATCTGGCAACACTTGGGGCGCGAGACTTGGAGGGGCGGCAGGTGAACATCTGATACGCCTTCAGTACGAATTTGGACTCGTTACAGTCATTTGGTTGACCGTAGTGATTGTTTTTCGTGAAATAGTTTTTTTCTAGTGCGTTCTAAAAATGAGTGACATCAATTTCGAGCAACGGTATCCTATCAGGTTTTTCTTCAGATTTGGGCACAGCGCAAGGGAAACTTTTGCAAAACTTCAGCAGGCCTACAAAAACAGTGTTTTGCCAAGGGCCCAGGTCTTTCGGTGGTTTAAGGCATTTTCAGAAAGAAGAGAGTCGATTGAAGATGAACCTACCCAGCGGAAGGCCTTCATCTTCGAAAATCGATGAAAATGTCGACAGAATCTGGGATCTTGTGCGTTCAGATCGTTGGTTGATAGTCAGAATGATCGGTGAAGAGTTTAATTTCACTCACACCACCGTTCATCAGATTTTGATCAATGAATTGGGGATGAGAAAAATTGCTGTCACACAACAATTTCAATAAACGAGTTTTTGGCCAGTAAAAACATTCCTGTAGCTCCTCAGCCTCCTTATTCGCCTGACTTGACTCCTCGTGACTTTTTCCTTTTCCCTCGATTGAAAAATCACCTCAAGGGACGTCATTTTGGGACACTCGAAAACTTTCAAACGGCTGTAACCAACCAGCTGAAGGCTATTCCAGTATCCGAGTTCCAGCATTGCTATGAGGATTGGGAGAACTCTGTCCAGCGCTGTGTGGCTTCTCAAGGAAGTTATTTTGAGGGAGACGATATCGAATTGGAATTCTATTCGAATAAAAAAATGAAAAAAAAATCAGTCTCATTACTTAATTTACACACCTCATATACATGCACGTATATATTGGAAAATACACATTACTCGGGTACTCTTTATACGAGATGAAAATATTTAGGGAATAGATATAAGGAAAGTCGAATGCCCCCCCCCCCCCCCCCGCCCCCGAAAGTATATTCTTTTTCTTCTCTTTTTCCTCTTTGTCATTTATTTTTTTGCACGAGAATATCCACTCTCGCTTTCAAAGGAACAGCGTCGCGAGTCGAGCATAAAAACTAATTTCACCCTTACTCTCGCCAGCCCCCCCCCCCCCCCCCCGCCCCGCTGGCCCCTCGTCGTTCACCCACGGTTGCTTTTTCAGCAACCCTCACTCTGCGCCGCTACATATATAAACGAAGCCACGAAAAAGCAGATTTCGTCGGCGAGATCAGTATATTAGGAAGACCGTGAGCACATGAAAGCGCGGCGAGTCGACCTGCTGTCACGTTTCCTTTCTTTTTCGTTCATTTCGTTTTTTTTTATTTTTATTTTCCCTTTTTTTACGCATTTATTTTTCATATTCACCGTAACATCAAAAGCACGGCGAACGTTCTCGTTTCAGGTCGGTAACGGAAGTAGCAGGGGGCGTCTCTGTGTGTGTGTGTGTGTGTGTGTGTGTGTGGGTGTGTGTGTGTGGGTGTGTGTGTGTGTGTGTGTGTGTCGTGGTTATTTGCGTTTCGCTTATCATCACACAGCCATGCGTGAAGAGGAGAGACCGAGTTTATACGGCGAATGAAAATTTGAAAATTTTGACAAAGATTGGTGTTGATGCGACGTCGAGTACTCGCATGTGCCGTGGATTTTGAGCGTTCGAATATATGAATACACACTCTTGTAAAAGGACACAAAAATGTTGCGCTGTGATCTCCGTTGCGACGATCAAAGGAATAAACTTTTGTGTTGATCTAGCCAAAATGAACAACATGGAAGTAAAGTCCACAGTTCGCTAATGTAATGGCGATTTTTAGCGAGGGGAAAATGGTTGGATATTTTCGTTTTATATATACCCGGGTGAGAAAATACATCTTCGTCTAAACCTGAGCTAGTAAAATTATATTTCAAATTGCCAGTAGCTAGCCGTACTAGTTAGCAAGTGTCCAGCCTTGTAACGCTTTCCTCGTCTAGTGACTGGACACAGAAAATTAGGTGGTGACTAGATAAAACAAAAAGATCTCCCAGCTGTATAATATTTTTCCTCTAGATAATGTGCAAACCTTTTTCCACATTATTTATATCGCGGCGTAATTTTACGATTTTCTTCCTCGTCTGCCAATGTTGGTTATGTTATTTGCGCTGGAAATATGTTAATTAATTAATTTGAAATTATATCAGAAAAACGCTTACGTACGAGGTGGTATCGATCCCCGTACCTCTGGGTGATAAATCCACGACGTTGTTCACTAAGCCAGTTCTACTTCGATAATTTATTCATTTCAGATCGTCTACACAAGCAAAAAGTTGCGTTATTAAGAAATTGGTGAATAAACAAATTTAAATAACATTATCGGATTGATTACTTTTTTTTTTTTGAATTGAGCTATATTCGCATCGGATTAACCTCAAATTGTATTTGTCCAGACATTTATTCTGGCTAGTGACGAATCAATGAGCACGATATCAATGCGCCCAATGCTTTTCATTATATAAACTACTAATGAAGATATAAACATTATATAAACTAATCACGATCGACTGGGTAGTGGCTGATCAAAGAGCACATAGCCACACTTGGCTAGTGTTGACTAGGTCATCGCGAGATACCCACTTGAGGATTTTTTTTCTTCATTCGCAACGCCATCTATAACTCAAATTGCTTAGCCAGCTATGAGCCAATCGCTCGATGGTACCACATGCGGTCACGTAACCTCACTTTGTCATATGTGACGATCATTGGCTAGTCAGGTACGACTTAGTCATTAGGTGGTATTTTTATCGTAAGGCAGCGACATCTGTAATCAAGTTCGGCTAGGCAGTGCATAGCCTAGCCGAACCAAGGGGTGCATAGCTGCAGGGGTACGGTTTAGTCATTAGGTACGACTCAGTCAGGCACGACTTAGTCATTAGGTGGTATTTTTATCGTAAGGCAGCGAGATCTGTAATCAAGTTCGGCTAGGCAGTGCATAGCGTAGCCGAACCAAGGGGTGCGTAGCTGCAGGGGTACGGCTTAGTCATTAGGTACGACTCAGTCAGATACGACTTAGTCATTAGGTGGTATTTTTATCGTACGCGACATCTGTAATCAAGTTCGGCTAGGCAGTGCATAGCCAAGCGGAACCAAGGGGTGCATAGCTGCAGTTAACTAGTATTGGCTAGGTCATGGCGAGATACCTACTTGAGAATTTTATTCATTCGAAACGCCATCTGAAACTCAAGTTGGCTAGCCAGCCATGAGACACTCGCTAGATGATAGTACGTATCGTCACATAACCTCACTTTGTTATTCGTAACCATGATTGGCTAGTGCAGTAGGGCCTAGTTACTAGGTGGCATGTTTATTGCAACGCAGCGACATCTATAGTGAAAATTGATTGGGCAGCGGATAGACAAGGGCTGGACAATAAAATATTCAGAATATTACTAGCTCATAGCGAGGCAGCCATTTGTCATTTAGTATGAGCTCAATTGGGCGAGCCAGTTACTAGCACGTAATTCAGACAGGCTAGCACAATTTCTACTCGGGTACTAATCTACTAATGCAAACAGATATAAAAAAAAAATGGTGCCACTTCCCGACCGATCGTTGTATCGAGGCTCGTCAAAATTTCCCACATATACCCGCCCACGTTTTTGATATCTCGCGTGTTTTCTATCACAGCGTGAATCTTCGATAACGAGGCAGCAGCCGTAAACAGCGTATACGTTCTGTCAGTTTGAGCTGCGCGAGTATTTCTCGCGACGACCTTCGTATCAAAGATATCAGCCGTGATAATCTGGAATCGCTGTGAAAGGCGGGCATGCGAAAAGCGCGCGTCTCGTCGACGACACACGCGCCGATGTACGCGATCTTTCTGGCTGGATATCTCGCGATAAGTGTATACGTATCGTTTTTTTTGTACTGAGCTTTTTTCGTACGAAAGGAGGGGGCGAAGCTTGACGGACGAGCGTGAAAGAATTTCAGGGGTTCCGCGACCCGTTCGATGCTCGAAGTACTCAAAGGACCGCCAGATTTTGCTTTTTTTGGGAGGGGGTTGAGTTTTACGTCCTTCCAGCGGCTTGTCTGTATGTTCGTTCTGCATTGAAAAACATATAATTTATCCTTATAGAGATGATCAAATTCGGCCTTCACCTCTTTTTGAAAGATAACGCCGACATCGAATGACTTTTTCGTACTATATACAGTTGCGTGCAAAAGTTTTGGGCCATCCTATTTTTCGGGCATATTGCATCGAAATACGATAGTGGGGAAAAAATGAATGAGTTATGACAACACGTATTCACTTATATTTAAAAACAATCTATATATATATGTATATGAAAGCGAAATACCATTGACTGACTGACTGACTGATTAATCGAGAAATCTCAGAAACTATAAAGCCTGCAACCTTGGAATTTGGCAGGTAACTTCTTTAGAGGGTGCAGGCATCTGCTAAGAATGATTTTTACGGAAGGGACGGGTTAAGGGGGTAAAATGGTGGGTGAAAATTGTATTCCTTGCGTGTATGAACTTGAAACTTGGTATATATATTCTTCAAAACAAATAATAAGACGCATATTTTATGATTTTTTTAAACAACCCCTAATACGGAGTGCTCCTTCTAATGAAGTTTCCATGGGCCAATTTCTACGCGGGCGAAGCAGCGGATGGAAACTAGTTAATTATATATTGTACATAGATATTGTTCTTAAATATTTGATTGTCAATCACTTTTTATTTTACAAGTGTCCAAAAGTATTGGGCCACATACTATAGCGTGTAAAAAAACATAACAAAAAGTTTTAAAAATAAAATAATGTTGGTTTCAAATTCTTGTATTTTTTGCATTACTCTTTTATAACGCCTGATAAGGAATTCTTCATTTGCAGATTATCTCTGTACCAAGTGGACTATTTGAAAAAAAATAGTTTTTGTATGTGTATCATTTATGCATATAAAGTAATTGGAAAAAGACTGAGTGTACGAATACTTTTTTTACCCACAATATATATATATTTATATGAATACGCTGACGTGTATTGCCTCAAGGAGACTCCTAGCACTGTATATACATATGAGCGAATAAAATCGAGGGTAGCGTGTGTACATCCACCCACGTTATATATATATATATATATATATACATAATACATATAAACGATCAAGGAACGAGCGTGGAGATTGCGAAGCTCGAGTCGGCTATACGTTACGTGGAGTACCATTCCCTCCGTGTGTGATTGCGTGTAACTATCTGTGTATATGCGTGGGTGCGTATCTCATGATAATGGGATTCAGCCCAGAGGAGGCGGTAGGAGACAATGTACCCTCCGCAAACACGTAAAAACAGAGAAAGAAAAGGAACAAATAAAGACAGGGGTAGTGAGAGAAAGACAGAAAGAGAGAGAGCGAGAGAGAGAGAGAGAGAGAGAGAGTGTGTGTGTGTGTGTGAGAGAGAGAGACAGAGAAAATGATAGAGAGAAGTAGGAAATAAGAGAACTACGAGAAACAAATAAACGTTTGCACGATACCCAACGAATACACACTTTCCTTATGCGTGAGTATACAGCATTGCACTACTGTACGTGGTCTCTTGCCATTTGCTGCTGTGCTAAAATAACGAGGAGCGACATAAATTTTCGAAGATACCGAACTTATACGACGTGTTTATTCGGCAGCTCGCCCGCACCGAGTAAATTCTCACCGGAACTTTTCTTATAGCGTGCTCCATACCTTTATAAACAACCGAGTATACGTATACGTCATATACATGTATACATTTATATCCATACACCCACGCATAAATACATACATAGTCGAAACAGCTTATAACGACATTGTTTACAACGACGAATCGGTTATAACGTCGGTACTGCGGGGTTCCGTCAATGTCGTTATAACTGCTTTTGACTGTATATTTGTTCATACCTATAAATTAGGGTTCGTAAAAATCCGATATTTATTATAAATATCGGAAATATCCGATATTCTGATATATATCCGATTTTTTGATATTTTAATATGTATCCGATTTTTTGATATTTTTATATGTATCCGATTTTCCGATATTCTGAAATATATCCAATTTTTTAATGTTTTGATATAAATCCGATTTTTTTATATTATCGATATTTTTTATATTTATAAAAATAACCCCTATTTGTTTTGCTGTTTTTTAGAGCTGCTTTTTGAGAGTGTGTTGCGAATTCAAAAATAATATGGATGTGAAATTAAACTCCAATTTTGATTATTTTAATATTTATTTATTTACTTATTTTTTTTACGATAATCAGTCTTACATATTTCAAGAATCAAGTCTTTCCAATTATAAAATAATTAGGTACGTTTCTCTTTACCTAATAAATCAACAGTTAAAATATAATAAAAGTTCCTATTAAACTTCTCACATTTATAAGGTCTAATATTTTTAATATTGATAATTAAATAACCCTTTTAGAAAATTTAACAAAAGCAACAACGAAACACAAATATCAAACTACGAATCTGATACTGATTGTTTTGTTTGATGTATTCGAAAAGAGTTCTGGCTCCTAACTGTTGTCAAATAATTGTAAAAAAATTTTATCGGCATCTTAACTATGCAAGTGTGATCTGCTGATGGATAGGCGTTAGTTATAGGTACTTTCTGGGTAGGATACTATAGTATTTGTTTTGTTTGATGTATTCGAAAAGAGTTCTGGCTCCTAACTGTTGTCAAATAATTGTAAAAAAAATTTATCGGCATCTTAACTATGCAAGTGTGATCTGCTGATGGATAGGCGTTAGTTCTAGGTACTTTCTGGGTAGGATACTATAGTATTAGTATTGTTTGATGTATTCGAAAAGAGTTCTGGCTCCTAACTATTGTCAAATAATTGTAAAAAAATTTTATCGGCATCTTAACTATGCAAGTGTGATCTGCTGATGGATAGGCGTTAGTTCTAGGTACTTTCGGGGTAGGATACTATAGTATTTGTATTGTTTGATGTATTCGAAAAGATTTCTGGCTCCTAACTGTTGTCAAATAATTGTAAAAAAATTTTATCGGCATCTTAACTATGCAAGTTTGATCTGCTGATGGATAGGCGTTAGTTCTAGGTACTTTCTGGTTAGGATACTATAGTATTAGTATTGTTTGATGTATTCGAAAAGAGTTCTGGCTCCTAACTGTTGTCAAATAATTGTAAAAAAATTTTATCGGCATCTTAACTATGCAAGTGTGATCTGCTGATGGATAGGCGTTAGTTCTAGGTACTTTCTGGTTAGGATACTATAGTATTGGTATTGTTTGATGTATTCGAAAAGAGTTCTGGCTCCTAACTGTTGTCAAATAATTGTAAAAAATTTTTATCGGCATCTTAACTATGCAAGTGTGATCTGCTGATGGATAGGCGTTAGTTCTAGGTACTTTCTGGGTAGGATACTATAGTATTTGTATTGTTTGATGTATTCGAAAAGAGTTCTGGCTCCTAACTGTTGTCAAATAATTGTAAAAACATTTTATCGGCATCTTAACTATGCAAGTGTGATCTGCTGATGGATAGGCGTTAGTTCTAGGTACTTTCTGGTTAGGATACTATAGTATTAGTATTGTTTGATGTATTCGAAAAGAGTTCTGGCTCCTAACTGTTGTCAAATAATTGTAAAAAAATTTTATCGGCATCTTAACTATGCAAGTGTGATCTGCTGATGGATAGGCGTTAGTTATAGGTACTTTCTGGGTAGGATACTATAGTATTTGTTTTGTTTGATGTATTCGAAAAGAGTTCTGGCTCCTAACTGTTGTCAAATAATTGTAAAAAAAATTTATCGGCATCTTAACTATGCAAGTGTGATCTGCTGATGGATAGGCGTTAGTTCTAGGTACTTTCTGGGTAGGATACTATAGTATTAGTATTGTTTGATGTATTCGAAAAGAGTTCTGGCTCCTAACTGTTGTCAAATCATTGTAAAAAAATGTTATCGGCATCTTAACTATGCAAGTGTGATCTGCTGATGGATAGGCGTTAGTTCTAGGTACTTTCGGGGTAGGATACTATAGTATTTGTATTGTTTGATGTATTCGAAAAGAGTTCTGGCTCCTAACTGTTGTCAAATAATTGTAAAAAAATTTTATCGGCATCTTAACTATGCAAGTGTGATCTGCTGATGGATAGGCGTTAGTTCTAGGTACTTTCTGGGTAGGATACTATAGTATTTGTATTGTTTGATGTATTTGAAAAGAGTTCTGGCTCCTAACTGTTGTCAAATAATTGTAAAAAAATTTTATCGGCATCTTAACTATGCAAGTGTGATCTGCTGATGGATAGGCGTTAGTTATAGGTACTTTCTGGGTAGGATACTATAGTATTAGTATTGTTTGATGTATTCGAAAAGAGTTCTGGCTCCTAACTGTTGTCAAATCATTGTAAAAAAATTTTATCGGCATCTTAACTATGCAAGTGTGATCTGCTGATGGATAGGCGTTAGTTCTAGGTACTTTCGGGGTAGGATACTATAGTATTTGTATTGTTTGATGTATTCGAAAAGAGTTCTGGCTCCTAGCTGTTGTCAAATAATTGTAAAAAAATTTTATCGGCATCTTAACTATGCAAGTGTGATCTGCTGATGGATAGGCGTTAGTTATAGGTACTTTCTGGGTAGGATACTATAGTATTTGTTTTGTTTGATGTATTCGAAAAGAGTTCTGGCTCCTAACTGTTGTCAAATAATTGTAAAAAAAATTTATCGGCATCTTAACTATGCAAGTGTGATCTGCTGATGGATAGGCGTTAGTTCTAGGTACTTTCTGGGTAGGATACTATAGTATTAGTATTGTTTGATGTATTCGAAAAGAGTTCTGGCTCCTAACTGTTGTCAAATAATTGTAAAAAAATTTTATCGGCATCTTAACTATGCAAGTGTGATCTGCTGATGGATAGGCGTTAGTTCTAGGTACTTTCGGGGTAGGATACTATAGTATTAGTATTGTTTGATGTATTCGAAAAGAGTTCTGGCTCCTAACTGTTGTCAAATAATTGTAAAAAAATTTTATCGGCATCTTAACTATGCAAGTTTGATCTGCTGATGGATAGGCGTTAGTTCTAGGTACTTTCTGGTTAGGATACTATAGTATTAGTATTGTTTGATGTATTCGAAAAGAGTTCTGGCTCCTAACTGTTGTCAAATAATTGTAAAAAAATTTTATCGGCATCTTAACTATGCAAGTGTGATCTGCTGATGGATAGGCGTTAGTTCTAGGTACTTTCTGGTTAGGATACTATAGTATTAGTATTGTTTGATGTATTCGAAAAGAGTTCTGGCTCCTAACTGTTGTCAAATAATTGTAAAAAAATTTTATCGGCAGTCGAGTCAGCGCAGCGTCATGTATAGTTGCATAAAGATAAATCCATTTTTATTGAAAAATGCGCATTTTTATTGTATTTTAGGATAAATATCAATGACATATATCCAACATAAATATCAATGGATATATACAGGGTGAGGCACATAAAGTGTTACAGAGCAATAGCACTCAAACTATTGATCATATCCAAAAATGTTTCAGACAAAAGTTTCAGTGTTCGGGAAGGCCGTCATACTGGACCACGCTATTTTTTTATCGGTTGAGGCGCTGAAGCTACGTCAAGGTCAACTCCACTTTTTTAATGGAACCATGTATTTTTTTTCGATGACATTATTGCCGATTTTAAGACGAATTCAGCGACCTACAACACAAGGTCATTCTAGTCACGCAAAGTATGAAAATAGTCGAAAAATCGAAAAATATCGGAATGATCACTTTCAAAGGATCCACTAACCTTGGTTTGGGTCTACCTACAGAAGATGCTCGAAGTGATGACCCTCGACTTGTAAGCACTTGTTAATTCGCTGATGAAAAGACCGTCTAACTTCAGCCAACATTTGTGGTGTAATTTCGGTATATGCTCCGCGTATTCTTTCTTCGGTCATCTTCTGTAGGTAGACCCAAACCAAGGTTAGTGGATCCTTTGAAAGTGATTATTCCGATATTTTTCGATTTTTCGACTATTTTCATACTTTGCGTGACTAGAATGACCTTGTGTTGTAGGTCGCTGAATTCGTCTTAAAATTGGTAATAATGTCATCGAAAAAAAAATACACGGTTCCATTTAAAAAAGTGGAGTTGACCTTGACGTAGCTTCAGCGCCTCCACCGATAAAAAAAAATAGGGTGGTCCAGTATGACGGCCTTCTCTAACACTGAAACTTTTGTCTGAAACATTTTTGGATATGATCAATAGTTTGAGTGCTATTGCTCTGTAACACTTTATGTGCCTCACCCTGTTTATCGTGATATATATCGGATACATATTACTTCATATGTACCATGGAACCTTGCTATGAATACATGGGTATGTACATAAATGGACATTATTCCCCCTCCGCAATATATATCTTGTTACCACATATATTTGGGTGGTCAAGAAATCACAGATGGACATGAGACTCTCCATACGGATCGCCCTTCACTAACCGATCGAATTCGACGCTTTTACGCGTATACGCATACCCGGCGACGATAGTGCGGTTTTCGCATACACATACGTACACTCACGTACGGTTGTCAGGCGTTTGTACGTGCACGAAGTGTATATGAGATTTGCTGTATGGGCGCGTGTACGGCAGTAGCTCTTTAACGATCATCGCATGTCCAAGTGCACTCATCGCTTTGGTTCGGTGACAGTTGACCCGCGCGATCGCGCATCGTCGATGATCGTTCATCTCGCCCGCGTGTATAATCGAGCGAGTCCTTCACGCCCAGCTGTATAGTCGAGCTTGCTCGCGTCGATCGTCATAATAATCCAATGTAATGGATGTGTGTCCGGACTGGTGCACCCATCCAGGGACCATCAAAATTCATTCGTGCGAGCAATCGAATGGTGACCATTTCTTCTTTTTTTTTGCCCTTTTTAATTCGTCACTATCTCTCGGTAATTCGAGTGTATGGGTAGAGTACTATGGGTGTATGGCGTTTTTGCCGGCTCGTTACGGGATATGGAAATTGTTTTATAATCATCTACCAGGTGTACAAGTATGAAATGCGGATTTCAGACAACAGATGGTGCACCAATGCAGTTTGTGCTGTAAAGATTTGACACTGCGCCATTTTGTTGTGTCATGAACAAGTTTCAGACGCGCACGAGTGATAAATTGGAAAAGTGTGTGCATAGTGTTGTGTTGTGTTCAATATGTCCGAAATTTATACCGAACAAAGAGCATTCGCGGACAGCATTAATTTTTTGTTTTCATTTGAAGAAAACTGCATGCTGAATCATACCGATTACTTCGAGAAGCTTATAGTGATCAGGCTCCATCGCAAGATACCTATGAACGATGGTTTCGGCGTTTTAAAAGTGGTGACTTCGATGTTGCAGACAAGGAACATGGAAAACCGCCAAAAAAATATTATGAGCTGTTAAAACTTGGGGAAACGGTTAATACTAAACGTTACCAACAACAATTGGCCGATTTGAACCGTTCGCTGCTTGAAAAAAGGCCAGAATACCGAAAGAGGCAACACAAAGTCATTTTTCTTCATGACAATGCTCCATCACATACGGCAAACCCGGTTCGCGACACGTTGGAAGCACTCAGCTGGGAAGTTCTACCCCATGCGACTTACTCACCAGACTTGGCCCCTTCCGATTACCACTTGTTTGCATCGATGGGTCACGCACTTGCTGAGCAGCGCTTTGGTTTGTACGAAGATGTGAAAAAATGGCTCGATGAATGGTTCACAGCAAAAGGGGAAGATTTTTACTGGCGTGGTATTCACAAATTGCCCGAAAGATGGGAAAAATGTATAACAAGCGATGGAGCATACTTTGAATAAAGCACTTTTTATCATTCTTCCGAAAATAACGTGTTTTTTTTTAGAAAAAATCCACATTTCATACTTGTCCACCTGGTAAATGTATGTGTGTACAGTCCGATTCGGACTAGGATCAAATGTAACGCTCGCAAATCGGATTCCAGCCAGGATCCTAATCCGGGAATATTGAGGACTCTAGTCAGAATCCAAATAGAAACTTTGCATAGGATCAAGGCTAGAATCCCAAACTTCTAGAACAAGATCTAGTTCGATATCGAATAGGATCCCAGGGATGAATGTAAAAATCACCAGGAGATACCGATTCGTATCAGCTGGAGACGTTCGAAGTTTTCTGAAATTATTTATTCAAGGATGTGAAAAAGATGAGGTCAAAATTGGTGCTACAGTATAACTGTCAAAACTTATATATTCTAATAACAGAATTTCGAAAAAAATTCTTCACATTTAATTTAAAAAATTCGACAAAAGCAATATATGGACCTTGAAAGACTTATATTTCCTGGAGAAAAGTGATATAGGTAATTTATTCTAAGTAATTATATTTAAATTCAATGGAGATTGTTCGAACTAAGAAAATATGTATTTAATTTTCTAATAAAAATGTATTTAATACGTATTTCAAATTCTTGCCACCACGTCTCCTCCTTGTGCTACGTAGTGGGCGCCATCTGGATTCTGATGAGGATAGCTCTTCTAGGGAATACGTATCATATCACGATCGGGATCTGATCGGAACTTAGATATACCTAAGAAATTTCTGCACGGGATATATATCAATGTTGTCTATACATATAAAATATTTCGATGATTCACTGACTGGCATATAGACGACGCACAGGCTATAATTCCGTGGTGAAAATCGAGGAAATTTCAAACGCAAAATATTTATGAAAAATAGCAGTTTTAATCATCTAAATATTTTCCATTCTGTTCAATGACATTCTGCCATCTCTCCACGAGCTTTATTGTCTCTCTTTTACAGAAGTCCTGAGGTCTTTGGACAAAGAAGTCATCCAAGTGGTTTTTGAGGATGTTCAGCGAACTGAAGGTTTTATTATTCAAACTGTTCTGTAGCGCCCGAAACAAGTGATAGTCTGTTTAGACTATCACTAAAACTATTACAATAAGTAATAGTTTTTTTTCGAGTTTTCCTGCAGCATATGCTTTTATTTTTTTGTTCTCTTTTGTGTATGTACTTCCCTGTTGGAAGTTTTTAAGGTATTACTGGACGGATCGTCGGGCAAAAAGTTTGTCCAAAATAGACGAATCGTGGATTTGCAAGTCTAGACCGGGTCGTATGTTTAGCCTTACAAATAGGTAATTTAATAATAAATTAACACTTATAAATCTTAATTTTCCACTTATAATAATAATTGAAGTGAAATTCGACAATATTGGCGTATGCTTGACCGAGGTTTTGTCAGTGACTGTACATCTGTTTCAATTGTCCAACAAAAAAATTACTCAATTTTTAAATTTAATTTATACGTTCAGGTTCATCTTATTATTATCAATAATTACCCAAAACCTCAATATATATTGAGTTTTCCAATGATTGCTATTAATACATTGTTAAAAAAGGTGATACTCCTCATTACTTTAATTAATTTCTCGACAATTACTCAGTCGATTTATTTGAAACTTAGCATAATCAATCGCTTGATCCTAAATCTTGATGATATAATATTTTCAGAATTTACGGCGATTTAATTCCATTCGTAAGCGACCGTGTTAAATTCATGTGTTTATAACGACTTAATTTTTTAATGAAAAATTCTAAAATAATCGATCCATTATTATTCTATCAAGAAATATCATTCATCAAATTTTCAAGAATTTTCATGGGATTTTTTAATATTCATCTCTCTCAAATGACGAAATGACTCTCAATTGAGAGTCATTTCGACTAGTATAAGTATTTTTTTTTATCATCTGAGCTTTAGTGACTTTCCCTCTCAAACTTATTCTTTAAACTTTTGATAAAAATCTAAGGCATTTACGTAATTATTCAATTGGTAATTTATCCATTGCTTAACGGTGCACTTCATAAAGATGACATAAGTACAAAAAATCACAAGAAAAGTACATACATAAAAGAGAATAATGAAAAAAATGTTTTTTTTTTCTTGAAAAAATACAAAAGATCTGAGCACATAGATGGGATGCTGGATGGGAAATATAAATGAGAAAAAATGTAGCGTGACAAAGGATTTTCACAGTGCACCTCGACAACCCCGCAAAAGAGGAAGGCAAAGAATGGAGAAAGCACGTACTATCGGGAGAAACGTACATGCGGTAAGTCAGTGTATATCAGGGCCACCCTTTTCTCACCTCGCTCTACCCTGCGTTCACGTATCTTTATCGCTCCCAACGAATTAACAGATTTCTCGCATTAAAAGTGAACGTGACTTAGGTACGAAAAGGGCGGGACGGAAGGCACACACGTGTATCATTCTGCCTGTTGACCGCTACACACAAACATATATATATTTTTTTCATATCCAGTTGCGTGCAACAGTTTTGGGCCATTCTATTTTTCAGGCATATTGCATTGGAATACGACGGTGGGGAAGAAATAAACGAGTTATGATAACAGGTATACACTTATATTCGAAAACAATTAATTATATACATAGATATTGTTCTTAAATATATGATTGTCTATCACTTTTTATTTAACGAGTGTGCAAATGTATTGGGCCACATGCGTGTGAAAAACATAACAAAAAAAATATTGAAAATAACAAAAAGAGATACGACCGTTTTCACTTGACTGGGTACTTTGTTGCCATGCCCTTAGCAGTGATAACTGCAGTACATTGACGAGGCATGGACGCTATTGATTGTGAGATCCTTTCTTGTGATAAGTTTTCCCACTCATGTCGCAAATGATTCCACAATTCCGTCTCTTTAGAGTGATTTTTTGTTCCAGCACGATCTTTTAGGTCTTGCCAAAAATACTCAATTGGATTTATTGAGCATTTGTGGCAAGACCTGTGCTTGCGATGACCAGTCGAGAAGGCGTACTTTTGGTCTTTGATGTAAATCTTTTACAAGACGTGAAGCATGTTTTGGGGTCATTGTCGTGTTGAAAAACCGAACCACACGGCATTTTTTTCATTGCAAATGGGAGCATATGGTCTTGCAATATATTTCTGTACATTGTAGGGTCCATATTGCCTTGCATTTCCAGAGCGGACCAACGCTGTCGTCAGAAAATGGTCCCCAAACTTTAATGTTCCCGCCACCGTGTTTTGACGATAGGAACTTGATACCTTACATTGAATCTGGTACCTGTTGGACGTCTCACATACTTCCGACCATCACTTCCGAATAATTGAAATTTGGATTCGTCGGAAATCTGATGCTGTCGAATCTGATATTTTTTTTTTGCGCAATTCAATATCGTATTAAAAACATGCGTGAATTTGTTTGGGTTAATAATAATAATTGCGAACAGTACTGCCCTATCAAGAGAAAACTACTGTTGGCTTGTTTGGGTTTGTTGCGGGTTAATAATAATAATTGTCAACATCACTGGGCCATCATAGAAAAAAGAACCGTGAAATTGTTTGGGTTTGTTTTTGTTAATAATTATAATTTTTAATAGTCATCGGGTTTGTTGCGGGCAAATAATAATAATTGTGAACAGTATTGGGCGATCGTTAGAAAAAGAACCATAGATTTTCTATGAGACTGAAGTTTGCATCGTTGGAATACAACGAAAATAATTATGTTGCAATTCCCGTGCGGAAAATTGGCAGGGTATAATGGGGGAGAGTGGGGCACAATGTGTCACGGGGCATAGTGAGCCGCATGCGGTTGCTCGGAGATTTGTAGCTAGTACAGTCCGAAATTTTATGTGTTGAACCGCGATTTACATTAGGTTTCGTCAAGCCTAAAAGAAAATCGATACCACCTCACAAAGGATTATTGAAAATTAAAAATTGATTTGAGGCTTGGAAAAAAATATTTCGCTCGTCGGGAAAACATAAAATATAACGTCAGTTTCTGTAGCGGTTCCGGTTTTCGGTCCTAATCGATAGTTTTATTATTTATGATGCACTTTATGATGGCTTGTGTTTTTCTATTCGTAGTTTAATTAATAATTATTTTCATCAATAATCAAATATTTTACTAGTAGGATACAATTTGTCACCGGGTGGTGGGGCAAAAAGAGTCAACTCCCAATGAGGAAACAAAGAAGTGACGACGCTCTGAAGTAGCGCAATGTGTCGCGGGCAACTGTCAACCACATGCGATTTCTCGGAGGTTTGTAGCTGCAAAGGCCGACATTTTTTGTGTTGGTCCGTGATTTAGATTAAGGCAGTAGTCTGCTTTACAGGCTTCAAAAAATCGATTTTTCGTTTTTGTCTTAAATCTATTCCAAAACTATCCAAGAATATGTGTTCAAAATTTTAGAGGCCAATTCGACATATTTTCGAAGCTAGATCAGTTTTAGTGGCCGAGCGTCGAGCAGGTGCGAATGCTCGGGCAGAACTTTACAGCCCGTTTTCTCGAGTTTTCATTTTCACAAGTTTTGGAAAACGGTGCCGGCGATAGTAAAAACAATATATGTCCGATCGAAAAAAACCAAAGTGATCTAGCTTCAGTATTGAATTATCTTCTATTTGAACTAAAAAAGTTGGACAAAAGTACTATTTAAATTACTTGTTTTGCAACTTAAAGTGAATTTTTTTTTTCAAAAAAGTGAATTTTTTTTTCAAACTTCGAAAAAATTTGGAATTTCGTCATTTCTTCGGTATTTTTTTAGTTCATATAGAAAAGGAACTTATAAAAACTAAAAAAAAATTTGGTTCCACTGTTTCAGATGCATCGCACGACCTCCATCACCGGCACCGATTTACGAGTGCACACTCCAGGCGCCCCAGAAAAATCGTTACAACTTTGGCAAATTTCAATAATTTGTAATAATAAAAATTGTTTTTTAAAGCTTGAATATAATATACTATCGTCTCAAAATTTCGTTTACCGCAATCATTTCCTTCCCCTTCAAAAAAATTGTTGAAAAAACGCTTTTTTTTCGGCTCCTAAAGCAGACTACTGCCTTAATGTTTGGCTGGCCTAAAAGAAAGTCAATAGCAGCTCACGAAAAATAATTAAAAGCACGAAATTAATTTGAGCCTCGAAAAAAAAAAATTCGCTTACCGGGAAAACGTCAAATATTGTGAGGCAATTGTGTGAAGAACAATGTGTCATCGAGTTGTTGAGCACGATGACTCGGCTCCCAATGTTATTGGTAAATAATACCCGTTGTGAAATTATCGGTACGTCTGAAAATCTGTTAGCTATGTTAGGAGAATATAAGAGTTTCAACCGGCTCGTTGTACCCTACGTTTCGCAGCACTTGACACACTGTACCCACCTATCTGGCACATTGTACCCCACCCGTGGGGCACAATGAACCAATTCGCAAATTTTTCTCGAACCCATCATTTTAGGATTTTTAATCTTTTTGCAAAAAAATATGGTAGCTTTATTGTACGCCCAAAGGTCTATAAAATCGGTCATAACCTTTTTTTCTAATCAGACTACTTTGGTAAGAGTAAAAATTCGATAGAAAAAAAGTGACACACTGTGCCCCACCTTCCCTTACGTAATACAACTCGGGGCCTTCCATGGATTATTGGTGAATAATGATAATTGTGAATCGTACTGAGCAATGATGTGAAAAGAAAAGGTTTTGAGATTTGGTACAAGAGTCTAGTCGGTGCGTATGCCAGGCCGAGTGGTCACCCACTCGAGTATCAGTGAGCGCCGAAGGCGCTCAACCGGGCACATTGGTCATATTTACACTCGCGATCACGGAAGATCCACTCGACGTGTCGTGTACACGTGTGCTGGTATAACAGTGGAAAATTTAATTAACACGTAGACTTTTGGAGGGCAACGTGACACGTGTGTACCGAGCGGTAGAATACGAGTGCAATACTTTTGGATTGTGGAAGAAGTTGGTGGTGTCATTTGGGAAGGGTCACCGTCGTACAAACGAGATACGCAGGTGTCATGCCGGGCTTTATTAGTTTAGTCTATAAGCGGGATAAAGTGCTGGTGGCACGCCTCTCTACCGAGTACCCTCATCAACGGGTACGGAGACAGAAATTTCGCAAGGTACGTACTCTACCTCTCTCTCTCTCTCTCTCTCTCTCTCTCTCTCTCTCCCTCTCTCTCTCTCTCTCTCTCTCTCTCTCCCTCCCTCTCTCTCTATCTCTCTTTTGTGTAATTGCACTCGTCAAACTCGAGTGTACACATGTGCTGGCCCTGTACTCATGCTGGGTATATGCAATACGAATTCTCCGCCGTTTCCCCATGCCCTTGGTTCATACACGAAGGGTAGAACGTTTAGGCTTCGTTTGACTTTGTAATTTGTCGTATTATGGCATCGCTTCGTTTCTATATGTATACTTTTGTGCGTGTTCATTTATACATATCGGAATACGTACGAGTAGTGTGCAGAAGCGAGACCCTCCGCTCATGGTTTTCAGCATTTGATTAAAATTATCTCTGCCCACACGTGTGTAAGGTTTGCACCAGATGCTGCGCTCTCTCTCTCTCTCTCCCGCCCCCCCCCCCCTTTCTCTTTCTCTTCCTATAGACCGCCCTCTCTCTGTCTCTCCTTTTAGGTCTTTTAGGTCTCTTTTTTCTCTTTACCGTTGGTGCAGCCTTCTAGGCATTTTGGAGAATGCATAACTTTTTTTTCCTGTCATCCCTTAATTGCTCAAAATTAAGCCAACACGTTGACGCTCATTAGCACTGATTTAATTTTCAATGTTTTCATGGAGAACAATTTTGAACTTTCGGAACAAATTTCCCGCTGAATTTTGATAAACATTGCACGGGCAGTAAATATATCGAGATACATTACATTTGGCTAGGGTTAACTATGGGTAAAATACAGGGTGGATCAATAACTATTAGCACCTTGGATATCTTCGAAACTATAAGGTTCACAGAAATATTTGCTGAAATGAAATTGCACAGTATGAAAGGGGCCATCCGATAGCAAAAATAGTTTTTTTGCAGGTGGAGGTACTTCGGACATTTGAAGGTCAACTCCATTTTTTTAAATGGATCGGTATGTTTTTTTTCTGTATCATGAAAGAGGAGCTTAAAACGAGTTCAACGACCTATAACATAAGGTCATTGAAGGTCATAGAAAGTACAGAAAGGCTATAATACTTACGGTTTACTTCACTGAAAATAAGTACTGTTTCAAGGACACTTTAATAAGTTTGCAGGATAAGATGAACATGATAAGATTATTATCGATAAATCGGTCAATCGAGTACAATGTATCCGTTTGAAGAGCAAGTCGATATGCTTCTTATTTATGGCGAATGCCAACCAAATTCTGTAAGGGCAAGAACCTTGTATGGTGAACGATATCCACTTACTTACTATAATCGTAGTAATTTTATTTACTACCGAAACTGTAAGTATTATCGCCTTTCTGTACTTTCTATGGCCTTCAATGACCTTATGTTATAGGTCGTTGAACTCGTTTTAAGCTCCTCTTTCATGATACAGAAAAAAAAACATACCGATCCATTTAAAAAAATGGAGTTGACCTTCAAATGTCCGAAGTACCTGCACCTGCAAAAAAACTATTATCGCTATCGGATGGCCCCTTTCGTACTGTGCAATTTCATTTCAGCAAATATTTCTGTGAACCTTATAGTTTCGAAGATATCTAAGGTGCTAATAGTTATTGATTCACCCTGTATATGGGTGTATATTAGGGTGGCTGCAATCTGGGTCAAATTTGAATTTTTAAAGTCCTCTTGTAAAAACATAATCAAGATATATGAAAAAAAATTATGTGCAAAGTTTTAAGGCGCTTGGAAAATTTTTAATGGTGCCTGTGAGGGTTTGAATTTTCAATACAAAAATACATGTGTTTTTCCAATATATTACTTGATTATTTCTCATGCTTATAATATTGGTGAGAAAAATCTGAAACTTGACACACATATTGCGCACATTATGAGGTATATGACAGATGTTTTCCAGTAATAATTGTCATTATTTTTTATGAACGCATTCCCGCTGAACATAAAAGAAAAATAGCAAAAACAAAATTACCAACGAGCTGCCTGAACATGAAAATTAAACCGAAATTCCTAAACGATATGAAATTTCTCCATCAGACTTTGCTTATTTGATGGGTGAAAACATTGATTTTTTCATAAGCCCCCAATCGATAACGTTTTTCACAAGATTCCAGATAGATTGTAGCTTCCTAAATAACGACGTGTCTAAGTGGCATTTGGACAAAAATTATCAGTTGGGTTCACAAATTGTCAAAAAATTAAGGGTCGATAATGATGCTGTAGAAAGAGGAATGAAGCTCATTACTGAATATAATAATAGATTGACATGCGACGAGGAACAGAAACAATTCATTGTTCAAGTTGTCCGTGAATACCAGAAAATGCATTCAAATGTAAACAAAAGGACTCTAAGCCGACCACTTACTAATAAAATTTTACTTTGCCACTTTTTTGTATGAGTTTTAACTTGCAAATAATTTTTATTCGAGAATTATATTGCGATATAATATCGATAATACATCGATATTCATTGCGATAATTTGTTTCAGTGCAACGACTTTCTGGCTCAGGTTTGATTCAAAGTTGAAATTTAATTTTAAGGAGTTTTTATACATCTGATAGACATAAAACTTTTCTATTGTGTTGAAGTTTTTGTCAGGTCAAAAGTTGCCCCAAAACATCAATAAATAGTCTTTGATGGATGAAATTTAAAAAAATGGAAAAGAGGTTGTCATTGAAAAGTTAGTAATAATGACAATTATTAATGCTGAAAAAATGTGTAAAAATTTGGTCATATACCTCATAATGTGCATAATATGTGTGCCAAGTTTTAGATTTTTCCCACCAATATCCCAAGCATGAGAAATAATTAAATAATAAATTGGCAAATTGAAAATTCAAACCCTCACAGGCACCATCGAAATTTTTCCGAGTACCTTAAAACTTTGCACATAACTTTTTTTTATATATCTTGATTCTGTTTTTAGAAGGGAACTTTGAAAATTCAAATTTGACCCAAATTTCAGCCACCTCAGTGTATATCGATATTGGAAAAACTTTGATAGGACAGGGAGGGGCATGTTGAGCAAGTTTGCAATTATCGCACTGTAATTCCTTAACAGTCTGCCGTATAAAAATGAAACCTACTTTGGTCAATGGGAAATTTATCTGAGGAAAAAAGTCTGTAGACGAAATTCCTGTTATACTTATTGTTTCACAGATAATAGCTCTCAAATGACTAAGGCCACATTTGCTCAACCTGCCCCGATATTGGGATATTAGGCTAAGAAAATTATTCAACCACGTTTTTTTTTACTTTTGGGTGCGTCGCATGGCAAAGGGTGATGACGTGATGTGTTCCCCTCCCCCATACCTCTCTTTCCGCCGTTTGATGCAACCGGGTGCGGTGCTTAGTTTTCCAAATATTTCAATTTCCCAACTTGTTCAACATGCCCCGACTGTTCAACATGCCCCTTCCTACCCTATTGCCAAAATTATAATGACAAACGTTATTCCATGTCTATCTTTTCCTGTTTTTTTTTCTCTAAACGAGCCAACATGTTTAACAGTCACATTATCGGGGTATAAAATTTGGACAATCGTTCAGACGAGCTTCAAACGAGCTTGAGTATTTGGAATTGGTTTCATATTACCATAATTGAGGTTCCTAATGGTTCGGGGTGTGGGAAGGGGAGGCGTCACTTCTCCTCTGCGTCAGGACCTTTCCAACATCATTCTTTCGCCAAGAGTCACGTAGCCCATTAATAAAGCCGCAACGTAGCCATTTATATTGCACAACTCCATGAAGTCTGGGGTCGCTTTTCTTATCAGAAAAATATTTTATCCCTGCCGCCGGGGCCCCCTCGTGCGCACTGCAATACACACACACACACCTGCATACACACACATACACACACGCACACTTTCATCTTCTCTTTCTCTTTCCTTGGCCCAGTTACAATTTCATTTTTATTCGCGATACGTGAGTGGATTCGGCAAGCTTTTAAATTGCCCAGGATAGCCACCTTTACAGAGCTCGTTTCTTCTATATCGTTATATTGATTCTCGCTTCTGGAAAGAAGGAAACAAAAAATGAAAGAAAAATTTCTAGACCGCGAGAGGGCTGACTTTGCACTGTCTCCATCAGCGGAGCTTTTTCTCATTAACTGCACCGGTGGTTTTCTTGTAACAAATGCGAATCGTGAGAGAGAGAACGATCTATGCATTCGATTCCGTCCTCGCGTCACGTAGGGTAAATCGACCAGTGAATGGAGGAATAACGACACTGTAGGATTCAGATTGAGTTTAACCTGAAAATACTATCAAAACAAATTTTTCAATTGCTATAGCTAAGAAGAGATATTATTCTCATAGTAAAAAAATATTTCAAGTAATTGCAACAAATAATATTGTAGGAATTGATAAATAAGTAGAAAAATGACTAAATCGCCAGTGAATGAACGAAATTACGAGTAAATGGACAATCGGGGGGTAGTAAATGGACACGGAGTACAGATGAACGCTGTAATGGATAATGGTTTATTATTAATTATTATTGAATGCTAGATTTGCACTGCCAAAAAAAATATTTAATTTAAATAGGATCTATTTAAATTAAACAGGTTTTATTGTCTCATGGCCTACTACGACCCTATTTGTTTCAAATTTGTTTATTTTTATTTGTTTAAGCTATTCTTTTTAAATATATTCAAATTAAATACATAAAGATTAGATTCAAACTAAATAAATAAAGATAAAACACGATACATCGCATGAATACGAGAAAGAAGTATAGGTTCATGACATAAAAGTGCGGTGAAAAAAAAGTTAAATTATTTTTATTTTTTTTCACGAACAAGGCCGTGATTTGGAAAAGGAGAGAGGTATCGTCGTGGCTTTTATTAACAGGCGCGGCTATTTATGTATAGAAAGACTAACCCTTTTCCTCAACTGCAGAATGTTACAACAGTCTTCTAATGAAAACAAAACCAAATCACCGATTTATTAGGAATAAATAAAATATTTACTTATTAAGGGGTTACGTGGGTTTCGAGGCCAAAAAAGCATATTTTCTCTATTTTTTTAAATATAATATATAAATTATTTTATTCCAAATGTTAAGCACATAAAAGAGCAACATTTCAACAATATTAAGAAAAAAATCATCAAAAAATTTGGGAAATTCAGCCGGTGGGACCTGGTTTCCGGAGACCCCTAAAAAAAAGTGTCCTCGTGGTGGTCAGGATAATTCATGATAGCTTTATCTGAAATAAAAAAAAAACAATTTTTTTCTATTAGTAGATAAGTACAGCTCGTGATTGAACGAAGGATTTTAAAAAAAATTGAAATTTGAATTTTTGGCAGAGTTGTATGCAAAATAGTTCAGTTTTTGGTACAATTTACACTACGTATAAATTGTATTTACGCCTTGTAAAATTAGTTGTAATGGAAAAGAAAAAAAAACCTTCGTTCAATGACTAGTCAGTGCTATTTTTAAGAAGCGTGCAAAATTTCCATAAGATCGGTGCGTTAGTTGTTGAGAAATCGTGTCCACCGACTTCAAAAGTAGTGTTTTCAGAAAAATGCGTATACCTGCGTCGCTCCCGGCCGGTCTTTCCCAACGGGGGGAATTCCCAAAGGCTCTCTCTCCTAGACTTTTACTCCGATTGACTTAAAACTTTGGGAGAATATTTTAGACATATTGTACTATTCGATGATAAAATTAAAAAAAATGACAATGAAAAATCAGTATTATTTTTGCCGCGATGGCGAAACACACGAATATTGAGATCTGTAAAATCGTGTTAAAACTTTCTTCAGAAGAAAAGAGTCCTCGCGATATTGCGACTACATTATCCACTGGAAAAAGTACGGTCAATCGTATTATTCGTAAATAAAAATTAACAAATTCATTGTGTGACAAAAGTCGAAGTGGTAGACCGCGAAAAACTACGGAATACGTGGACAAAATTATAAGAAGGAAGTGCGTTATAGGTTCACGAAACACTGCAGTAGGCATTTCGAGAGAATTACGTAGTGAAGATCGTGGCGTCAGTTGTCAGAGTACAGTATCCCGGCGTCTGAAGGCTGTAGGACTAATTGGACGCATTGCTGTAAAAAACCCACTCATTAGTAAAAAGAATCAAAAGGCCAGATTGAATTTTGCAAAAAAAATATCAGCATTGGACAGCATCAGATTGCCGGAAAGTACTTTTTTTCCGATGAATCTGGAAGTGATGGTCGGAAGTACGTGATACGTCCAACAGGTACTAGATTCAATGTAAGGTATTAAATTTCTACCGTGAAACACGATGGCGGGAACATTAAAGTTTGGAAAGCACTTTCTGACGACGGCGTTGGTTCGCTGGTAGAAATTCATGGCAATATGAACGCTACAATGTACAGAAATATATTGCAACACCACATGCTCCCATTTGCAATGAAAAAAATTCCGCATGGTTGGGTTTTTCAACACGCCAACGACCCCAAACATGTTTCACGTCTTGTTAAAGATTTTCTTCGAAGACGAAAAGTAGGCCTGCTCAACTGACCATCGCAATCATCGGACTTAAATCCGATTGAACATTTGTAGCAAGACCTAAAAGATCTCGTTGAAACAAAAAATCACTCCAACAAGACGGAACTCCGTTCATTTGCCACATGAGTGGGAAAATTTGCGACAAGAACGGATCTCACAATTAATAGCGTCCATGCCTCGTCGATGTGCCGCAGTTATCGCTTGACTCACCAAAGTGCTGAGTCGGGTGAAAGAAGGTCGAATCTCGTTTTGTTATTTCCAAAACTTTTTTTTACGTTTTTTACACGCAATATTATATGGCCCAATACTTTTGCACACTCGTTAAATAAAAAGTGATAGGCAATTAAATATTTAAAAATAATATCTATGTATGTGATTAATTGTTTTCAAATATAAGTGAATACATGCTGTCATAACTCGTAAATTTTTTCCCCACCGTCGTATTTCAATGCAATATGCCTGGAAAATAGGATGGCCCAAAACTTTTGCACGCAACTGTATATGAGGGAAAAAAGCGGACCGGTCGAGATCTTACCTGCACAAATGTGAACGCCGTCGACGGCACAACTGTCGCCATCTTACGTCGCGAGCTCGTACTCCAGAGTTTGTCCAGGATTCTCGCGAGGATGAGTATTGCAGAAGGGAGGTAACTTTATTCTGGAATTGCGATTAGTTAACCGAGTGCATTGGACGGTGGTGCAGAAGAGCGTTACAAATGTCCGTTGCCAAGGATTACAAAAATGTTGACAATCACGAAGTTTTTCTACGAAATTCATTTATTAAGGAGGTTGGAGCGTTACCCATAATCCAAGAATAAAAATATATATACAGGGTGTCCCAGGACGGAACGTCATCCCGTGAAATGGGGGGTTGGGGGTGAAATTCTGAGTCGATTGATATAAGTATGTGTGGTTCCCAGATCAACCCCTGTAGCTTAAATTTTTCTCATCGGTGCATAAAGTATTCGTCAACATCATATAATAATTTCCGGCCCGAAAGTTGGATTCCTCATGATCGTATCTCCTTAATTATATATTTTATAAAAATTCATCATCTGCAGAATAAATCTATACGTCGTATGCATTTTTTTGAGGTTTATTGATAAAAAAGACGCATAAACCGTCATTTGACTCAACCGGACCACTCCAACCTCCTTGAATTGAACAAAGTGGTCTGAGAACTGATTTTTTTCGTCATACCTTTGCGATTACACTGACTCATGGTAGGGGGTAAAAAAACAAACTTTTATCAGGTTTCGATTAACAAGGAACGCATTCACGAGCAGCTCGTGTAACGCGAAAGCCGCAGATTTTTCATTTTTATAACTGCATTTATGCATTTCACCTCCGAGTTTTTTCTCCCGCTCCCTTCGTCTTTTTCAAGTCTCAGTTGCGGAACTGTAACTCTTATGGCCAACTTTTCCTTTATCGCGAGCTCGCTATTGCTCGTATTCCTGCTTTACCTTGGTTACATCGCTTCCTTGAGTACAATTTCCACTATCATTCTAATATTCCGTTCGTCGAGTTCTATGCTTTCCTCTCTCTCTCCCCTCTCTCTCTCTCTCCCCCTCTCTCTCTCTCCCTCCCTCTCTCTCTCTCTCTCTCTCCCTTTCTCTCTCGCTTCCTCTATCTGCCAAGTTTCCATCGAGAATTTCCACCTCTGATTTACTTATATATTTTCTGTGCTCCGTGAAAGTCGCTCTCGCGAGTTTCCGGGCAAAGTGCTTCCCTCGCTCTTCCTCAAAAGGACTGAAGCAGAGCGTTAAGAAAATATGGAACGAGTACCCGCGCCACAAAGATCCTTCTTCATTTGCCATTTCCCGAAGAGCGTCAATCCCCGCGAATCGCCAAAGAAAAACAAAATAAGAACGCGAACTTATCGGAAATTGCACCGAGATGTGCACCATTGTTAATTTCTTCGAAGAATATTGCCTCTGAGCAAAAGTCATGCTAAGCAGAATTAAGACTTTCATCATTCGCATTATTATTATTATTATTTATATGCCCAGAAAGGTAACCATTGCACTTGCCATTACGAGTGAACGATTTAAGTTCATCCGAGTTCGAACAACCACTCGATTCCACGCCTTACAGTATTCAATGTCGTATCAGCGTTAAACTCTGGTTATAATACTTAGGGGACGTCCATTAATTACGTGAGTTCCAAACGAGGAGCAGGGGGGTCTGGCGAAATCTCACAAAATCTCATTTAACTGTCGCTAAAAGATGAGTTAGACTCTTTATACGGGGAAGCCTCCCCTTCATTTACAGCGGTCATATATTGGGTGGCTGAGTACAACCGTGGTCGTACGAGAATTTTAGACGAAGAACGTTCCGGGCGCCCGAAAACCGCTACAACAGACGAGATGGTCGATTTATTGCATCAAACTGTGACGGAAGATCGTCGATTGACTGTTAAGGATATTGCTGAGGCTTGTGGAATTTCATCTGAACGGATGCTCTAGATTTTACATCAATATTTGAATATGAGAAAATGAACCGCGTGCCGGGTGCCGCACTTATTAACGATCGACCAAAAGCCCGTACGGGCGGACATGTCGCGCGAGTGTGTTAGCCGGTATAAAAAAAATCTAGTGGAATTTTTGTGGTGAACGATAGCCGTCGATGAGACCTGGATACACCATCATACGCCTGAAACCAGTCAATGCAGTGCAGTCGAGGAACAGTAAAGAATCCTATCGGATCCCAATGACGACTCCCTATGTGCAGTCTCCCTAACAAATCCCTATAGGAATGTGGATGCATCTTGGGACTCCCCAACAAACTTGTGCACGGGATCACGAAAGGACTTGTTTTTTTACAGATCCAACAATTTCCCGTTGAGAATTTCAAATAAAAAATTCTCCAATTACGTCAATCGGGGAATAGCGCGAAATCCAATTGCATTCGAATGTGGACTCCTTACATGCTGCGTCCCCAAATCAAATCCCCAAAGGGGTGTGGTAAGATCTGGGGATTCTCCAATAAATTGATGCACTGGTCGACGTTATTTTCGTAGGTCTAAGTTGGAAGGATAAAATATGATGATGGATCGAAAAGAGGATCAGTACTTCGGAAAAATGGGATTATATCGAACAGGATCAAATTAGCATTTGGTTTACAACTCAGATATTGGGAGTTCTGGACTTTTGGTGCTCGATCGATTTTACCTCGTGTGGTCACGCTGCAAGTCGCCTGTAAATATATATATATATATATATATATATATATATATATATATATATATATATATGTGTGTACAGGGTAGTCTAAAAGTCGTGGATCAAATGAAGTGGGGAAGTAGCCGAGATCATGTCCAACGAAAAAGGTTACATACAGGTTCATCCGTCTCTACGGTTCTAAAGTTATGCATTTTGAAGAAAATTTCTGAAACTGTATGAATGTCCAAATCACCAATTATACAACAAATTTCAGAATGAAAACCGTGATAATGAGCAGACAGCAAGTGATACGCTGAACGAACGTCGATATAATGATGGTGTCACATACGAGGTGTGTAAATTAAGTAATGAGACTGGCAACGTAGCTTTCGATCTGGCAACACTTAAGCCGCGGGTCTTGGAGGGGTGGAAGGTGAACATGTGACACGCCTTCAGTACGAATTTGAGCTCGCTAGAGTCATTTGGTTGTCCGTAGCGATTTTTTTCGTGAAACAGGTTTTCCTAGTGAGTTCTAAAAATGAGTGACATCAATTTCGACCAACGGTGTGCTATCAGGTTTTGCTTCAGGCTTGGGCACAGTACAGCGGAAACTTTTGCAAAACTTCAGCAGGACTAGGGAGGCAATGTTTTGTCAAGGGTTCAGGTTTTTCGGTGGTTTAAGGCATTTTGAGAAGAAAGAGAGTTGATTGAAGATGAACTACGCAGCGGAAGGTCTTCATCTTTAAGAACCGATGAAAATGTCCACAGAATTCGGGATCTTGTTCGGTCAGATCATCGGTTGACTCTAAGAATGATGAGGGAAGAGTTGAATTTGACTCACACCACCGTTCATCAGATTTTGATCAATTAATTGGGGATGAGTAAAATTCCTGTCACACAGCAATTTCAATAAACGAGTTTTTGGTCAGTAAAAAACATTTCTGTGGCTCCTCAGCCTCCTTATTCGCCTGGCTTGAGTCCTTGTGACTTTTTCCTCTTCCCGAGATTGAAAAATCACCTCAAGAGAGGTCATTTTGGGACACACAAAAACATTCGAACGGCTGTAACCGACCAACTGAAGGCTTTTCCAATATCCGAGTTCCAGCACTGCTATGAGGATTGGAAGAACCATCTCCAGCGCTGGATGGCTACCCAACGAAGTTATTTTGAGGGAGACAATATTGAGTTGTAATTCTATTCGAAAAAAATTGAAAAAATATCAGTCTCATTATTTAATTTACACTCCTCGTATTATCTAGCTGTGAATCGGTTTTGCTAGAATCGCTTTCCTTCCACGTACCCGCCATAAGTGCTCTGTATTCAGATAATGCGTTCCTAATGAAAATGAACAGCTCAAATTTGTTTTGCGCAAAATTCGATTTTCTAGCAAAGCACTACCTTGCATTGAATAAAAATCGATAGTAAACATTTTTCGAGGATCAGGGCTATGAGTTGTACATTTTTTAAATCCTCATAAGGTGGACCAATTTTCCTTCTACCGGGGCACGATTCGGTAGAATATTTTTTTTCTAAATTAATGATGAAAACCGAAGGAAAAAAATTATTGTCCAAAAAATTATTACAAATGCATTTTATTCTAAGAAACTCATGATGACAATTATGAAGACTATGTTTTCATGCGAAAGCCACATCGCCAGGCAACATCTTTTAAAAAAATAACTTGCATATGATAAGTATTTTTTTTTATTATTAATTTTTTCGTACAGTTGGGAACCAATATGTCAAAAATATTTGTTTAAGTCGTAGCTCTGAAATTATTGAGAAACCGTCAAACTTGTATATGACCTTTTTAGTTGGAAATGATCTGGGCTACCTCCCTACTTCGTTTGATCCACGACTTTTGGACCACTCTGTATATAGGTACATATATTTACAGGCGACTTGCGGGCGTGACCACACGAGGTAAAATCGATCGAGCACCATAAGTCCAGAACTCTCAATATCTGAGTCGTAAACGAAATGCTAATTTGATCCTGTTTGAAGTAATCCCATTTTTGCGAAGTACTGATCCTCTTTTCGATCCATCATCATATTTTATCCTTCCAATTTAGACCTACGAAAATAACGTCGACCCGCGCAGAAATTTACTGTCGAGTCCCTAGATCTTGCCACATCCCTATAGGGATTTGATATAGGGACGCCACATGTAGGGAGTCCACATTGGAATCCAATTGGATTCCGCGCTATTCCCCGATTGACGTCGTTTGAGAATTTTTTATTTTAAATTCTCAACCGGAATTTGTTGAATCCGCAAAAAAAAAATCCTTTCGTGATTCCGTGCACAAGTTTGGGCAGTCCCAAGATGCATCCACGTCTCTATAAGGATTTGTTAGGGACACCGCACATAGGGAGTCTTCATTTGGATCCAATTGGTTTCTGTATACGACTTTTTTGGTTGGAAATGATCCGGGCTACCTCCCCACTTCGTTTGATCCCCGACTTTTGCACCACCCTGTATATATATATATATATACAGACGCTCTGCAATTCCCGAAACGTCGAATAGACCAATCGCAAAAAAGCTTCGTAGAGTGAGCTAGACAGGAAAGGACACCAGTTACTTCTTTACGTTCACGTGAATAAGTTCGAGAAAGCTGAGGCCCGGACTCTTTTCGTGCTCGTGGCTCTTTTTATTGCCCTGGAGCAAGCCAAAAACAAATCCATTCGGGGATGAAAGGTCTCGGAGTTTTGGAAAGAACGGAAGTGTACGTGCGTCGACCTATAGATCTTGAGCCGCGTGCACTTTGCAATGCTGAGGCGCACTGCATCCTTTCGCCGTAGTCTCGCTGAGAAATTCGCCCGTGAATGTGTACGTATGTATGTTGGTAGGTACGACCCTCGAGGACATTTACGACGGCGAGCAAACGGAACAAGGAACAGCAATTTTTTTTTCTCTCTCGTATCTTAACTTCCGGAATCTCAGTTCTTGTTATCTTCAATGGCTCGCGGATAGTGAAAGGAGACGAGAGTGGCGAATTGGCAAAGATCGCGCGACAATAATGTCGAGGGAAAAGTGTCACTTTAACTCCGGAACACGACGGACAGACATTTCCAAAAAAAAAACATAGATATCCTCTCATCATTGTATTCGAATCTTAGCAGCTTAATTTCTAGAAGATTTTCGAAAAATCCTTTCCTAGTTCACCTCTACGCCCATTAAGGGGTCAGTCCATTTGGAGCCACGAAAAAAAGGCTATTTTCGCGATTTTTTTTTGAGGATTTTATAAAAGATATGATTATGAAAGTTGTTGGCCTTGATAAATAAAGTCTTGAAATAGATATAAAAAAAATTTTAATTCGTTTTATTCACTTTTAGCTCGGTTGTGATGGGCTAGGTAGCTCCATCACAACTCGGCAACGGCTTGTCTGAAACAAAAAAATCAAAGTCCATTAGATTCAGTATGACACCAGCTACAAAATGACCCTCGGATATAAAGTTTTATCAAAAAATAAAAAAAATGGCAGATGAAAAACGAAAAAAGTAAAAAAAAAACGCGTTTGTTTCGCAGTTTTTCGCAAAAAAAAAGAGTAAAAATCAAAATTTTAAAACCACCGAGGGTCATCTTGTTGCGAATCATGTTTACAATATGTGGTTCAAATTTCAAGAGAATTGGTTTATTAGTTTTGGAGATACGATGGAGCTAGATTTTGTAAACGTTGTTTCGAGAAAAACGTGTTTGAAGTTTATATTACTATGAAAAACTCTTACCTAAACTCAATCGGCAATTCCTGCACCGTACAAAATCCCTTCTGATTGCTCATCATCGTCGATTTCTTCAAGTCTTGCTTGCTTGCGTTTGGTTCTGGTCTCTTTTGAGCACTCAGAACTCCGACGGTTTGCAGAGCGAACACGCTCGTTATCGCGATTGTCGGCGAATCCGATGGCGATCGGGCCGAGTTTGACTTAGAGAGCTCGGATTTTCATAAAATTTTAACACAATATTTCTGAATGTATGTACTTTCGAAAAGAGTTTAAAAAAATCGATTTTTCGAAATTTTCAAAGTGGACTGGCCCCTTAAGGAACATATCTTCCGAATTTCATTGAGAAAACTTTTGAAAAATAAAATGAAGACGACTTCTCAAAAAAGTACAATATTAATAAATAGACTACCACAATTATTTAATAATTAATTATTTTACTTACTTGACTTAATGATGCATTAATTGAATTATTACGTAATAATTAAAGCCATTTGTTTTGAAGTCGGTGCCAAGCCAAATTGAATGTATTTAATGTTCAGAGCGCGCGTTCCGATCGAGTGTTTCCAAAAAGTTACAACGTCGCTAGGTGATCAAGTTAGAAACCCGAACGCAAGTAGACGCTTGAGGGCAGACATCGTTGACGGTTGTCTGTTTTAACGGAGTTTTTCCTATTCTCTGTTAGCTTTGTGTATATATAGTTACCTCAATCTTCTTTAGATTTTTATACCTCTACTCAGTATGAGTATTCACAACGAAATACATATTGTAAATATTAAGCTTTGTTAAGGATTAAATGTAAGTATTGGGATATTGAACAAGTTCTCGCTGTTTTTTTCGTAAAAATTAATGCTTCATTCCAAAAAATTAGTACAAAAACATGTCACTGAAACTTTTTCCCATCTTTCTGACAGCATTTTAATTCCACGTCGGAAAAATGACACGTCTTTTGAGGCTATCCAATGAGTCCACCCATTTTATCGCATCTTCGTAAGAATGGAAGTGCTGCTCAGCCAGTCCATGTGCCATCGATCGGAACAAGTGATAATCGAAAAGGGCAGTATCTGGTGAATACGACGAGTGGGGTAGGACTTCCCATTTAAGCGTTTCCAAGTAGGCTTTCACCGGTTTTGTAACATGTGGCCGAGCGTTGTCATGCCGCAAAATCATTCTGTCGTGTCTCTGCTCGTACAGCGACCGTTTTTTCCTTCAATGCTCGGCTCAACCGCATCAATTGTAGTCGATAGTGATCTCTCGTGATGGTTTTATTCGGTTTGAGCAGCTCGTAAACTGCACCCAGCTGATCCCACCAAATGCCGAGCAAAAGCTTGGAACCACGGGTATTCGGGTTTGCCGACGATGTTGATGTATGGCCGAGCTTACTCCACGATTTTCTACGCTTAGGGTTATCATAGTGTATCTATTTTTCATCACCAGTCACGATACGATGCAAAAAAAAACCTTTCCTTTTCTGCCGTTGAAGCAGCTGTTCCATCCGAATCGGTTAATATTTGTCAGCGTTATGCATGAACATATATAAAAAAAAAATTTAACAAGGAAATATATAGTCGAATTGAAAACCTTCTTCTTTTTAGAAGTCAGTTAATGAACGCAGGATATTCGATTTTTCCATACAAACTTCAACACCTCGTTGCACCCCTCATTCGGGGTTGTTTCGAATAATACTTAAATATGGGTTTTATCATTTGTTTTGAAGAATATTCATACCAAGTTTCAAGTGTGTATCAACTTGAAACTTGGTACGAATATTCTAGGGATACAATTTTCGGAAAATCCTTTCTTAGCGCGCCTCTACACCTTCTACACGGAGAGAATTAAATGTTAAAAATTATCGTGCAGTAACGGTAACCAGATGACAACCCTGAAACTTCGCTTATTATTACTGAGTAAAACACAGATTTTCACGAAAATAAAATAAAATTTCTTCTTCAGATAGAAAATTTTACCAGATTTTCTAGTAAATTTTCATGTGTAACAAAATACGCAAAACTTAAATTTAAAAAATATATAATATCAGCGAAATTTTACTGTGCATTTTATTATTTTATGCCTTTCAAAAATGTCTATAAAAAAGTATGGTCTTTATAACAGTTATTTTAAGATTTATTATAAAATTTAATGAATGTTATAGGAAAATGTATTGTGTTCTCGGTAAAAATTATCGTGCGCGCTACCCTTCTTGTATAGTAAAATTTTAGCTACGTATTGAAAATTTTCTGTAACGTGACTGAAAAAAAAACTTGTCGCATACGAATTATTATGCTTTTCTCACTTGTCACCACATTGAAATATATCACGGTAATTTTTACCGTTAAATTCACGACAAAAATTACTTTTTAATTCTCTCCGTGTATGAAACATATCTCTCAAATTTCATGATTCTATCTTCAGCGGTTTGGGCTGTGCGTTGTCTATACGTCAGTCAGTCAGTCAGTCACGGAACTGTTTTGTATGTATACATTAGGAGCTACTACTAAATCGCATGAGACATTTTTTGCCAATTAATTGCCAAAGTGTCCATCGACTTTTGGGACGTTGCACAGCGTGCCTCCTCAAGAGAATTCCGCTCGACTGATCACACTGACCCGACGTAATATTTTTTTTTCCCCGTTTCCAACCTTCGCTCTCTCGGTGGGGAACGTGTTTTTTTTTTTTTTTTTTATTCGCGAGCACATTATCGTGACCGCGGATGTAGCAATTAAGAAAATGACTAAATTACTTGCGACCGGGAAGAAAAATAGCAGCTAATAATTATGCAAATGTGGAGGATGATCCGGTAAATATGAGCCTGGAGGGGCGGGGGGGGGGGGGGGGGGCGAACCGCCTGTGGCGTAAACGAGCGAGAGTTACATTGCGAGAGTTGCGAAAGGCGCGTTTCGAGGAAGGATATGGATATTATATATACGAAACGAGCTTTGAACCAAAGATCCGACGGATGACTCGTGCAATGTGCTTATAAATTACTCAAATTAGCGAGGGATCCCTCAAGGGTATACGGATCAGCAAATTCGGCTCGAGCACGAGCCCTCAGCGTACTCTGGCGTGGAACTTGCCTCACCAATGTTGAATCTTTATGCCGATTTGGCTGTGGGTAAAATATCCTTTCGCGCAGCATCCGACATCGCCGGCGGGATGTAACTCGGTCGTGTATATACGTATTGTGTCCAGTCATACACGTAAGCACGGATATATATTAGGGTGGTCATTATTTGGGGTCAAAATTAATTTTACCCTTTCCGCCCCCTAAATCGGTTCGAAATACGTAAAAAGTAACGCTGTAATTTTTTCAGATTTTTAAAAAAATGTTTAACCCTTGACCACGGGGGTTGAAGTTTTCCATTTAAAATACATGGGGTTTTCCTGCGTTTGCAGTCACTACTTTACAGCATTAAATTGGCGGAAAGTGCTTTTTTCCGATGAATCCAAATTTCAATTATTCGGGAGTGATGTTCGGAAGTACTCGAGTCATTCAACAGGTACCAGATTCAACGCAAGGTATAAAAATCCTACCGTAAAACACGGTGGTTTTTCAACACGGTAATGATCTCAAACATGATTCACGTCTTGTTGAAGATTTTTTTCAAAGACGAACAGTACTCGTTCTCGACTGGCCATCACAATGGTCTTAAATCCGATTGAGCATTTGTGACAAGACCTAAAAGATCGTGCTGGAACAAAAAAGCAGTTTGTTCGGAAAAATCAGATTCCTTGCTTTTGTTTCAATGAAATTCGGACGATATGTTCCTCAGAGGGTGTAAAAGTGCACTCAGAAAGGATTAGCTTTTCGCATGGTCAACTGTATGTGGGCTGTTCGAGAGTATCGAGTGCCCAGAATTTAAATGTGCTTGCCAAGAACCATAAATCATGCAATGATGATAATGACATTGTATGATACTGGAGTTGAAGGTTGGCAATTTTATACTACTATTTCATTAATTACTAACCCTTACCTCAGTCAGTCAGTCTACTACCTTATCTGAGAAATATGACACTACCGTTTTTCTTTATTTCTTACTTTTTTCTCTCATTGTTTATCTCCTCTCTGGATCGAATCCTAAAGTCCACGGGGACAAAATCGCGGGCAAAAGCTAGTATGAATAGATAAATCCTTGATAAAAATGATCAGAAATTCTCATTTCAATGACACTATGGGAAAGATTTCACAGTTGAGACAATGAGAGTACGGGATGTCATAAAAAACATATTTACGATCTTATCAATAATTTGTAAATCCTATCATTTCATTAATATATATAACAATTATTTTCCACCAGACAAAAAATGCGAACATTTTTTCACTATTCCTATATGTACAAAATATGTACAAAATATTGATATGTACCTGAATCTATATATTTTTTTTTAAGCTAGGTATACATGGTGTGTCCCAAAAGTCATGAAATATATTTTTTTGCCGTGCCCCGACCGGTCGCAGCACGTTCGGGCCGTTCGAGTTAGATGGGGGGGGGGGGGGGGGCGACTCCCAGCCTTACAGCGCACCCTGCTACAAGGTGTGAGTAGCACTCATACTACTAACGAACGTACAGCGAGACACACACTACCACATGCAAGCGCTCACACCGACGAGCACCGGCGTACGCATGGTGGGGGCACGGCACCACCAGGCACCACTACAGGCGCGTATCGCTCACCGACGTACGCTGGCTCAGCGGCGCGCCTGATTCGCCGCCTTCAAAAATTAATAATTATTCAGAGGTTGATCTGGGACCCATACATGCTTATATCATTCGACTCAGAATTTCACGCCCAATCCCCGATTTCAGGGACTACCTTCAGTTCTGGGACACCCTGTATATTTTATGACCCTTAGGACATACCGTCTATGTACATATCAGCCCGCCTTTTTCCAAAAATTTCTATCGATCTCAGGTGGCGTTTTTGACGACATCAGCCATACGGTTTAAGGATCATCAAGGTTCTCATTTTATCGATATCATCGGAATAATATTCCCAATTATTGACAATGAGATAAAATTGGAGCATAGCCTGAGCTCAAATTCTCGTAAATGTATCGAATAAAATAGGTTCGGTTACAATAAAAAAATCGCGATTTGTGCGGAAACGTGGAGCGTTCGAGTAGCCGCGACACGAAAAAGCGCGCGTGACGATGATATAAAACAGGTTGATGCACGGACGCTCGATGCATTTGGTACTCGTCAGCGAACTCTATCAGCTTCGACCCTCTAATTTACTAATTGGATCAAATGGACCCTTCCTCGTGTTACTATACTGTAGCGTGATTGTCGATTGCGCGCTTCCGAATTTCGTTGATTATTGGTGCGCCAATAAATCTCGCGAATAAATACAAAAATACATGTATACGTTCACGTTGAATTTCGTGATGATTTTATGTATCGTATAGACAGCGGTAATTATAGCGTGTCGACAAAACAAAGAATCGTGTTGATTGGTATGCCTCATTACTAATCGGTGCTTTGGATGTGACCATTTGGGCAGATTTTTTTTATCCTCGAGGGTAGATACTTAAGGAGATATTGAGGGAGAGCGCAGTCTCACTTTAATTCGAAAATTTTCGCTGTTGATGAAAAAGTATCCACTTTAAACCGAAAATTGTCCACTTTGAAACGAAAATTTTCCACTTTGAATAAAAAATTTATTTCCATTGAAGGGAAAAGCCAGTAATTCCAAGTGATCAATGGAAAAGTTGATCTGCACAAAAATTTAAGGCAATATTGTTGTTTAGATATTTGGAATGTTTTTTTAGCATTGAAAATGCTTTTAAATATGTATATGGGGGGTCTGATTTAGCGAGATGTCACACGAAACTAACGCTACCCCCACTCCACTGCCGCTGTGTTGTAGCAGGGTGGGGGGAGCTGCGCATGCTAAATGCCTGTGATTTGTTGAAAAATGCTGCATTACATGTAGAGTCATTTGTGGTTACAAGTTGTAAGTTTCAATTTTAGTGTGTACATTACAATGTTGGTGGGTTTGGGTTGGGGTTTTGTTTTTGGATTTGGGTTTGTTTGGATTTACGTTTGGGTTTGTTTGTTTGGGTTTGTTGCTAGGATTTGTTTGGGTTTATACGTTTGGGTTGGGCTTTTGTTTCGGTTTGGGTTTGTTTGGGTTTGTTTGTTTGGGTTTGATGGATGGATAGTGAGAGAGTGAGAATGTGAGAATGTGAAAATGTTTGTGAAAGACCGCGAGAGTGAGAATGTGAGAAGAGAGTGGGAGAGAAAGAGCAACTCATATTATTTGCATGCATCTTTTTTTATCACCCGAAAAGTCTGATTACATTTTCAATGCCATGGAATAGTTGCACTTTGTGTAATATCTGTAGATTTTTTAATTTAATTTTATCATACTACAGACTTTTTTGAATACGTCTGTGAAAACCGTTAGATGATACTCACAAAATTTGTCAACTTCTAGAAATTGGAAGGAGTACACTCGGAGAACACGGTCGAGACGCAGCAAAACACACCATTGCTCAGAAAATAGACATAACAATACATAAATAAATTTGCCGCCACTATTAAATGTATAAAATAATTTTCATTTTTTACAAATACATTATAGTTTTATGAACAAATTGAAAAAAAAACGATTTTTTTTTTAATGGCGGTGATATAAATCGTCGAGTCGCACTCTCTTTTAAAAATCCTTACTAATTAGCAAGGAAAATAGTCTAATTTTTTTCTCTGCCAGGCATCGTTGAATAATTAAAAAAAAATAATATCTTGTAAAGGAAGGTAATAGCTAAAGTGTAACATCGGAAAAATACTTTTTAATTTTTTTGTATAAATGACAGCAGTTTGAAATAAAAACTCTGATTTTGTACCAAAATGTTGACGTTTAAAAATTGATAAAAAATGAATCCGGAATCCCATCACAAGCATCCTATGCTGTATCCTAGATAATATTATAAAGAATATGTGGTATGAATTTCATCAAAATAAGCTCAGTAGATCTCGAGATATTTTATCCACCAGTTTATAAAGAGGGTCCTACTAGATGACATATCTCCGCCAGTGACTCTTAAACTTCTTGACTTTTAATTACAAAGTCATTCACTTGGAACAGCAAATTCAGAAAATCTAAGCAAACGTATTAAAATTGTCCGGAAAAATCAAAATCTTAAACTGAAGAATCCAAAGTTTGTAATAAAAAAAAATAATCAATTGAAAACTTAAAAATGAGCAACGAACATTTTTGCAAGCCTAGAAAATCCTTTCGGAACGGATGCATCGCCGAGCTATCGCCCCAGAGAACACACGAGTCTCGCTGATAACGATTATCAACCACGATTCGGGACGCTATTAATTTATTTGCTGCAGCACATATGGAAAAAAGGGTTACGAGATTTGAAAGGAATTATACCGCGTCACGTTTGTTACACACACCCACACACACATACAGCAGTACATTTTATCATCGGTGCCGCAAATTCAGCACGCCCAGGCATTGGCGTAGCCAGCATTTTCTTCTGGGCGGAACCTAGGAGGGCCCTGACAAAAACTGGTTTTGAGCACGAACTTTCTTTTTTGTTCAAATTTGCATTATAGTAGCATGCATGAATGAAACTTGCCTTAATCACACGTGCATTTTAGGATTAATATTAAACTCTTGCAATACGTTAAAAAATGTTCAACTAATTTTTTTATCATCCTTCAATTCAGTTATCCGTCTTTAAACTTCACTTTCAGTAGGTATTCAATTGAATAAGTCTTAGTTTACTATTTTTTTTCTGCAAATCAGCCTAACACTTTTTCAGCTGGTGTTTTTATTTTTAACAACGTCATTCTCTATGTTGAGCAGTGACATATGAAATAATCGTTTTTGAAGCCTTGTGCTTGAAAGCCACATTTTTATCCGCCCCATTGTAGAAAAACTCCTCTCACAGCTGGATCATTCCGGAAACCTCGGTATTTGGTAGCTCAGCTGCCCCCCCCCCCCCCCCAGCGAATACACTGACAAGCGTTTCAAAGTAAGCTTTATTTAAGATTTTAGTGACAATTATTACAATTTTTCCATGATTTTGAATGCTGTGTTTACGCAGATATATGTGTGCTAGCAAGATACTTTCTTTGGTTATGAACAGTGATTATATATAGCAGTAAAACCATAAAACAAAAAATGATACGACTAAAACTAACCTATAAGTTTTTATTTTTTTAATTTTCAAAGTCAGTTTGGGTCAATTGCGGACATGCGGCGTGGGGTAATCTCGGACGACCGCAATTACCCCTAGATCTTTAGCTAGAACTATCTAGAACGTAAACTTTATGAGATTTTATTGTATTTCAGATGCCTCGAAAATATACAAGAAAGACTGAGAAGAAATATACTCTGGAAACTTAAAAAAGTGCTGTAAGGAAGATGAAAAAAAAACAAAGAATTAAGTTTTAGACAAGCCGAAAAAAATATGATATTCCGAGAGCAACGCTGTTCGATTAAGTTGGAATATATGAAGAAGATATTGCTGATCCGAAGCGTGGCAAGATGCCAGTTTTTAACGAGATACAAGAAGAAGAGTTGGTGCAGTTCATCCTAAAGTTACTCCAAAACGTGTCCGTATTTACCCGAATGGCATTGGGTAATTACCGACAATGAGGGTGTTTTTTTAAATATTAATGCTCGTTGATTAATTGCAAATAATGAATAATGTTAATCTCGTAAGGTAATGACCAAAGTTTAGTAATTAAGAAAAAGAGATTCATGCCAACATTTTGACTTTTATTGAAGGATTTCTTTACGCGTCCACAATTATCCCACCCTCCCGTACTATTGCTGCTTGGAAAAGTTTATATAAGTTAGGGCAGTACTCCATTGCAACATGCTTTTTTTAAATTTTCTAAAAGCTTCCAAGACTGACGTATCAATTATTAAGATTTTTTTATAACTATTGATGAAAACCTCTCGGTTTTTCATGTCCAATTTAAAAAATGCATCAATTGCATGAGCTAATGGTAGATTGTCAAATTAGCATTTCAGATTTACAATGATATTACTACTTGGTAGTGAATGTTGATCTTCCAGTATTTTTCTGGTTGTGTATCGGCCAGAAACCCTAATTGCTTGTGCCCACAGTTGACTGAATTATAAAAATTCAATATCTATATAATTTACGTAATGAAATAGTTACTTTTTTTTTCAAATTACGAAATAACAACTAAGGCAAGAGTTCAAGTTTTATTAAATTAATACTTTATGCCTGCTTGGGTGAAACTTAAATAAAATTAAATCGATTATTTGACGGTAATTATTTTGGATCGATTTTTTTTTCCGAGGGCAGGGGAGGGGTCGTACCCACCCCTGCCCCTCTTTGGCTACGCCAATGCAGCCAGGATATTTATACGGTTCGTGACAGGGGTTTCACATGGTGGACGGGCTCTCTCGTGGATATACAATCCTGGGATGCTTACGGACGATGCTTCTGCTGCTGCTGCTGTCGCTGCCACAAAACACAACAGCTTCGAACTTTATAGCCCGAGCGTATAAACGGCGAATCTGTCAATAAATCAGCGTGCCACCCTGACTGTAAATAAAACAGATGATAAATAACAGTTTTGCCGGGGCATTGGACACATCTCACTCGTAACGCACGCCGCGCCCGGGCGGCTCTTGCTCTCGGAAAACGTACGTGATTAACCGGCCTTCAGTACGCAACGCGCGAAATATTTCATATATATATATATATATATGATGAATACCAAAAATTTGAAACTCACCCACGCATCCGCGCGCCACTCCGCGAAATTTTTGTTTTCCGGATGGCGATGCGTAATTTTATTATTTTCTTCCCTATTTCTTTAGCTTGGTTTTAATGTGGCAAAAAGTAGTGGCTAGCGATGAACAATACTGTGAATAAAACATAAAGAACCGTTCTTTCACAATAAATGCCCAATTTTTTATAAGAAACGGCGGATACTTATTTGTACTCCCAATAGAAATGACAGCTATTTGAAAAAAAACTGATTTTTACCAAAATGTGGAGTTTAAAAAAGTAATAAACAATGAACGCGGCATTCAATTTTTAAAAAACCCATTCTACATCCTAGATAAGATTAAAAAAAACGAATATGTGGTACAAATTTCGTCAAAATGATTTGAGTACATCTCCAGATATTTTGTTCACTAGTTTGAAAAGCGGTTACTACTAGACGTCTCATATCTCCGCCATTAACAGAAAAAATATATTTTTTTAAAACTTGTTCACAAACCTATAATGTATTTGTGAAAAAATAAAAATTATTTTACATATTTAATGATCGCGTCAAATTTTTTTTGTTTTATTTTTTCGAGCGCCAAGGTAACCCCGTTAAATTCAATTCACAGCCCCAACTGAATGTGCTCGAAGAAAAGCCACGACTTTAGTTTTCCGAGCCAGCTTCCGGTGAGGGAGAAAAATTTCGCCGAAACTTAGAGGTCCTTGAGAGCTCGAGAGAAAATTTGTTTGCGATCATTTTTTTTTTTTTTTTTACTGCTTCGCGATAATCATTACGCTCATTCTCCGGCCGCAATGTCACGTCGGGATAGGCCATAAAAGTCGCGAATGACATCGAAGGGTCGCCCCCTGTCCGGATACGAAAACGAGCGAAACTTTCCGTCTCTTTTAACAGTCGTTCGGATACTTTCGAGTCACGTATTCGCGCGACTAGCCGTAATCGAGATTTTAAAGGAAAACTTTTCGTAACTCGTATGCCATTGCGTGGGCGGAATCATGGCTGGTTTGGCTCTAAAGGAGCCGATTTGGATTCGATGGTGTAAGCTCGTTGGAATTGCCGCTACACCGAGTCATTAGCGGAAAGCGAATACTTGCGGTCGGAGTCTCGTATAGCGCTGTTATTCAGTATAAGGGCTTTCGAATGGTTCGGAGTTTGCGCGAGAGGTTTTGCCCATATTCGATCGGCAAATCGTGCCATTATTGGCCTCTCGGAGCGTTCCGTAACTTTTTAATCCGAATATTCCCTCGTCGATGCTACGTGCTGGAAAGCATTTTCAAGTACGATCAAATTAACGCACTTTCGCAATCTGCGTAAATCTCGGTGAGTCAAAATTTCATCCTCGACTTGCTTTTGAACGGGTGTGTTTGGTCAATCCGTAGGAATAAATCTGACGGCTACTGTTCGTAAGTTCAATTCATTAATGCTAAATAATATTAATAGCAGAACGTCTTTGAATTAAGGGGTTACACCGTCGTGGCGCTCGGAAAAATCCGTGTAAAAATAACAATTTTTTCTTGACGTGACTATTAAATATATAAAATAAATTTTATTGTTCACAAATAGATTATAGTTTTATGAACAAGTTTGAAAAAGAAGAAAATAAATAAAGTTGACAAATCGCGGAGATATTAATCGCCAAGTAGGACCTTCTTTTCAAATTGATGGACAAAATAACTCGAGATCTGTTCAACCGATTTTGATGAAATTTATACCACATATTCTTTGTAACATTATCTAGGATGTAGCATGGAATTTTATTGATTGGATGCCGCGTTCACTTGGTATTAATTTTGATCAAACAGCTGTCATTCTTACAAGAAAAATTTTCTAATTTTTCCCTTTGCTACACTTTACCTATTACCTTTATTTAGAAACTTTTTTTTAATCTTTCAGATGATACCGATAGAGAAAAAGTTTCACCATCGGCAAGGATTTTCGAAAGCGAGTCCTACTAAACGTCTTATATCCCCGTCATTAAACATTTTGTGAATTAATTTCTTTTTTTTTTAATTTGTTCATAATACACTCCTAAAAAGGATTAAAGGAGCAGAAACTTTCTTCAATTTTTTAAAGTATTTTTTGAAGCGCTGTACCTGTGTGAAAAATAGTCGTATCGAAATGAAAAATCTTTTATTGAGATCTTTTTGTTTTGTTCCTTTAATTGTTTTGTAAAACTTTGATCGCTCGGTCCGGAAAAACAGTTGAATGGATCAATTTGAAAATTTACAGGGATATTGGGGGTACATTGAACTGGAAAAAAACCTGGCAACATTAGCCTTTTCATCAATATTTGTAAAGCAGTGGTAGATTTACTGAAAAATCATTAAAAGTGATTTTTTTGTACTTTTTTTCAAATAGATGTTAAAAGTGAAAAAAAAATTCTCAAAAATTAATGAAAGAATCTTGTAGGAAATTTGTTCAAGTTCCCAAAACTGCCCTTTAATTTCCTGTGCGATCATTAGTTGCTGAGATATCGATGATCAAAGACAAAAGGATCTTTTTTTTCATTCAAAGTCGGATATCTTAGCAAAAAATTGACATAGAGAGGACAACAACATCCAAATTGGAGCTGTATAAACAAGCTAACTGACCTATGCATTGATTTAACTGAAAAAAAATTTCCCGAGCCCGTGGACCTTTGAAAAACAAAAACAAAAAAAATTGTAAAATTGTTGTCTCGCGCTATTTCTTATGATTGCGCGATAACCGTACCTCACAAAAAATGTTTGCCAAAAGATCTCAAAGCTAGACACTTGAAGCTTCAAAATGCTTCTTTTTTTATCTCAAAACGACCATTTTTCACACAGATACAACGCTTCAAAAAACACTAAAAAAATTGAAAAAAGTTTCTGTTCTTTAATTCTTTGGAGTAGTGTACTATAATGTATTTGTGAAAAATAAGAATTATTTTATATATTGAATAGTTGCGTCAAATTTTTTATCTATTTTTGTACCTATTTTTCCGAGAGCCAAGTTAGTGTAACGCCTTAAGAATCTTAGTCGAATACCACTCGTTTGTGATGTTTTAAAATATTGCACAAGGGAAAAGAAAGACCTCCCTGCACATTGAGAAACTGGCAATTATGTTATTTTTTTTTTCATTTTGCAGCTAATTACGTCAAGAGGTTGGAGTACAGGAGTCCAAACTCCATATGGGATTCCATAGATTCATCGGGCTATATGGTGATCAATTGGTGCGGCGCGTGTCCTCGTGAGAAGAGGATCTCACGAGGAGCAAGGGCCACACGTAAGAAAACTAATTTGAATTCCTCGCGTATGGGCCGCAAATACGAGAGAAACGAGGGCGGAGAATGGACCGTATTCGAAGAGGAATTGGACTGCTTTATAGTCCAATTGCCACGCCTTTCCAATTACGAGGGAAAGCGTCTAATATACGACCTCTGTTTTAGTCACTGTGTACGTATGTGCAGTAACAATAGCGTCGTTTTTTTCTCCTCCCTGTTGGAATCAAATGAACGTTTCCGGCGTTTCGAGTTCTACCGCACGGTTACTTTTGTCAGCGGCATATTTGCGCGAACAATTACATGCTGAAAGCACTTTTCCTCTTCCTGCCCCCCCCCCTCTCTCTCTCCATCCCTCCCTCTCTCTCTCTCTCTTTCTCTCTCTCTCTCTCTGCTGTTCGCGAACGGAATAACTGCACTACCGGTACAACTTCTCGCACTTTATTACGCAATTATTTATTTCCCTCAGCAAGGGGCGTTCCAGGAAATGAAAAAAGGAACTGTGCAGTGGAAAGTGAAAGTGCAATAAGCATCGAGTAGTCATAAAAATCACAAAAGGAAACGCCGGAGACAAAGGAACTCCGGAAAAACAAGCTCGCAGAATGGAACATTGTGCGCCCTTTTATTTCGCTCACACAGCTTCCTTTTCCTGCAAAAGTTTTTTTTATCGATTCTGGCTTCCTCACAGAGGAAACTTCGCAAGCCGGATGAAACTACGAGAAAGCTAATGCGCGTGCTTTCAACTCGCACAATATTTTCCAAACGCTATACAGATTTTTTTTTTGTTCAAACTAGTCAATGTTACGCACGATCTCAATGTATGAGGGTCATTTGAAAAGTTTCCGGCCTTATCAACAAAAAGTGATAGCAGAAAAAATTCTTTCACCGCCCGATAGATGGCCTTGATGTATGGAAAACGTAAAAGTTTCAAATCATTCTGGTCATTACTGTGTCTATAGCACTCTTCAAAAGTTTCCAGCTGACGTTGTTTGTCAAAAATAGAGAAAACCGAGTATTGCGCAGTGATAAAGTTCCTTCATTTGAATGGAAAAACAACTCAGGAAATAAAAGATAAGTTAGACTCTATATGGTGAAGCGTCCCCTTCATTTACAGCGGTCAAATATTGGGTGACCGAGTACAAACGTGGTCGTACGAGCATTTCAGACGAGGAACGTTCCGGGCACCAAAAAACCGCTCCAACTGACGAGACGGTCGATTTAGTGCATCGAATTGTGATGGAAGATCGTTGATTGACTATTAAGGATATTGCTGAGGCTTGTGAGATATCATCTGAACGGATGCTCAAGATTGTACACCAAGATTTGAATATGAGAAAATCAACCGCGCGCTGGTTATGTGCGTCAATGGGATGCTGAGGGAGTTATAAGACAAGCCTCAATAGGGCCTTATTAGGTCAAGCCGTAGTAGTACCATTTTAGTATAGCCTGATCGGGCCAAAGTAGGATAGCCTGTATGCCACCATAATACGGCTTCCATGGAAACCATGTTACGGCGCGCCCTATCTGTGCTGGATGTCCACCGAATCATTGGAACCGTCGTACGGGAGTCAGAAGGTACCCTGATCAGGCCGAAGTAAGGTAGCCTTCTTACTCCCGTACTACAGTTCCATTGATCCACTGGACATCCGGCACCGATCAGTCGTGGTTTACTTATTTCCGATCGCCGCATGATAACGCGCGTCAAAATTTATAGCCTCCTCTGAACACTCGCAGGACCCATTTCTTATGTAATGCACAAGCTGCCAGCCTCCGTTGAACCGACCAAACTCCATTTGTCGAGTTCAGTGTCATGAAGAGGCCTCTATTTGGTCCAGTGTAGCCTCTATTATTCCTCCGAAACCTCCTTTTCGATCCCCAGTGAATCATGCAGAACACAGGACTTCTTAACCTGCTTTCGATCTCAAGTCCGTTGCCGCGAGCCCACCTAACCTGCTTTGAGCCCAAATTCGATATCTCCTCCTTCGACACTCCATTGTGGCCTGATCGGCAACCCGTTCGACGACGAAATAAATACGTTTTCGCTGAATGGAAGGTCCGGAAGGTCTACAGTGCGCTTACAGTAGGCTGAATGGAGGGTCCATAAGGTCTACAGTGCGCCTACAGCAGGCCGAAAGGGGGACTGGTACGTTCTGCGGGAGCGCTCGACATAGGCACACCCGAGGTTTCCCAGGTTGAGCGCTCTACATTGGCCTCCTTTGAGTGACAATGTCCAGTTTCTACCATTCGGGAGGTTCCTCGGATGCCCTAGCTTATTGGTATTCCATACATCGTATCCTCGTTTAAGAACCCGATAATCCACTATCGCCCATCTCTGCTCGGGAAGAAGGCCTTTATTTTGTGGGTTGAACGCGGCTAGAAAATGTTGACTCGGGAATGGCCTGATCATTTTTCAGGCTGCCGGACCAAACTTTCTACGCAGGCAGTCATGAGCTAAAAGATTGAAAAAAGAACATGAGTTCTAGGGTTAAAATATGACGAAAAAAAAAACGCAGACATTTCCCGAGATGAAAACTCGAACTCTACGAGGAGGGTAAAAGTTATTCGATGAAGCGAAGCTCTGAAAATACTCCGTAACCATAAATATAAGGTCCAGTGTGTGTAATGTAAAATACGAGGTGGAGAAACGGGAAATTTGATTGTCCATCGACTTGACGGGGCAGTCGTGAAAACGTGCAACATATCTACGTACATGTGTGTATATATATATATATATATATATATATATATATATATTCGCGAATGCATCATCGCTTGGCAGTGAAATGGGATCCTCGAAGCACATGCACATGTCGTTGAACCGTGCACTCGTTGGCGGAGGAGACAGAGCCAGAGACGGACGATCTGTTCCGCACTATCGTTTGCACGGATGACTTGCTCCAGACAAAAAGCTATATAACGTTCTGCTGCATGAACGATCATGGACATTGGCCGATGTTGACAATCCTATCGGCTAGAAACCTTTACACACAGAATCCACGCACCTGTGTCAGAGATAGCTGTTCCAATCCTTAACACACGATGTAACGTGACCTCGACACTGGAAAATCTCCGATAGTTATCGAGAATGTACGTGTCGAAGACACGTGTAGGCCATGGATCCGCGGTGTTATCGGAGCCGTGTTAGCGTTGTCGCGTTTCATGCCCTTTCAATCTTTGTTTTAATACGCGAAACGGTGCGTTTTGTAAATACCGTGAATTCGAGTGACGGACAACATTCTGCAGGAGTGTTGGAGAGGGGAGTCTCACAGGGGAATATTACGAGTAAATGTTCGGAAAATTGTCAATTTGACATTTACTATTACGATCGGGCTGTTAGCATTTCTCGATGTGGTCATTTTTTACACTTTTTTTTTATACGTAATTTTCCAGCGCATTTATATTTCTTAAGAAGGTAGTCTCGCCAAGGCGTTTTTTTTTTTTAGATTTTTTTTTAATTTTCAATTACAGAGTAACGAACGACGAAGTGGGTAAAAAATGCATGCATTTTGACCGTCTAGTTCGGCGGTTCTTAAACTGTGTTCACTTTTATTTAATTTTTTTAAAGAAAGAGAGATAGAATTACCAAATGAAATTCAAAATATCATAATGGGACATTTAGTAAGCCTGCTGAAGTCTCTATCAGATTACTTCCCGAATTATTCTGATAATGACAACGAGTGGGTACAAAATTCATTTGTCAATAAAAGTAAACCTGCCATGCTAACCGTACAGGAATATGAATCATTGATAGATGTTCAGAGCTCATCCGCACTAAAACACGCGTTTAAGTCCGTGCCACTTAATGAGTTTTTGGTTAGTGTTAAAAGTGAATAATAAAAAAAAACAACCCTGAAGTTGCCAAAAAGGCAATCCTAACCTTGCTCCCTTTTGCAACAACGTATCTATGTGAAGTAGGCTTTTCCCCTTATGCCTATACGAAAAATAAATTTAGGTCTAGAATGGATACTGCCTCAGATATACGAATACAAATATCAGGCATAAAATTAAACTTTAAAGCAATAATTGATAAAACAGCAAAGCAGTTCCATTTGTTTCATTAATCTTTGTTTGAAATATTTTATGTGATAAATGTTTTTACTCTCATATTAAATTGTAGTCTCTTTTGTTTTTTATCATTTGGTATGGGGTTCCGTGAAATCAAAATGATTTATTGAGTGTTCCGTGGCCTTAAAAATTTAAGAACCACTGGTCTAGTTTCAGAGATATCGCGGTTTAAATTGAGCAATTAGATTAGAACTAGATAGCAGATTAGAACTAGATTACAGTAGTGTGTGTATGCCCGTATACGCAGAGTATCTACGCATTAGTAGCTGGAATGGATAGTCTGATACAAAAGTGAGGGTTAGGTAAACATTATATTAGGCGTTTTCACCATTACTTTATAAGTTTTTACATCCCGATAAGATGTACAACCTACAGTGTAAAGATATTACGCAATATTTCGAAGCTTTCATGGATTGAGCGGAGACTGAAATTTTCAACGTGACTGTGGTGAGACTGCTACCTTAAAGGGTAACTTTTTTAGCCCCGTTTTTCATTCGGTTACGCATGTCGAGCGACATGCGTCACGTACAATCGAAGTTGGGTTACGCATGTCAATTCTTTCACTTTCAATGACAGCTGCTCGCACGCCACGTAATCGATATATTTCGGGAAGTTACGCTAGAAAATTTGAGAACATTCTACGCGTTTAAACTTTGATTTAAGATCGCTCTCGAAAAATCTTGATATTTGCGTCATTTATAAAGGTTGTGTTATTTTATTGTTTCGGTTTATCGTAAGTTAATAATCATGTATTAAAGAATTAAAGAACAAGTATTCAATGCAGCAGTTTTCTTCAAATGGTAACAGAACATCAATGCTGTCCGCAAATCGTAATTTCCAGGCACAAAATTCGACATGTTCAGCGCTATAACAAACTATGTTGGGGTATTAAACTTGTATTGTTCTGAGTTAAAAATCTTTGTCAGATATTAACAACGCGACTTGACCTTAACTACATTGACAGCTAGGGCCATCTATGAGCAAATTCCGGTTTCATGTTTACAGACCTGGTTCACATAGAAAAAAAAATGTATATCCCCTCAATTCTGCTACCAACGTTGAAAAACAGTCCACTAAAGGTGTATGCCAAATCTGATGTCAATCGACCAATTGGCTTTCGAGATATCGTGGTTGACGATTTGAAGAAAAAAGTATCGCGAAAAAAGTGCGTTTAAAGTTTGCTTCGTCTCGACTGCGCTCCCCAAGCGTACTCCTTATCATTTCTATAATTCACCTAATTTTATAAGTATCATTAGACAGTTTTTACATACGTATTCAAAAAGATCTAATAGTAGAATAATAGTTAGAAAAAAACCATTCTTTCAAATTACTAGACAACAATATTGCCTTAATGAGTCAAATTCTAAAGCGGACTCCTCGATATCATGCTTTTTACGAAGCATGCAGTTACTTATTCCACATACACCCATATGTATGTATATAGTTAAAATATGCGCATTTAAATGAAGCGGGAAGGGGGGTGGGCTCTAAACGTAGAAACATGGCGAATCGATAAAGTTGCCGGTGCACACCGGCTGTACAGATAATAACGAGGCCAACTGCATTACAGATATTATGCAGTTTGCGAACGTTCACCCGCGCATGAACTGGTGTGCGCATAAACACCCACACGTAAAGGCGGACTTACGCGAATTTACAGCTTGGGGGTTACAATGCGCATGGGTATGTGAAGATCGAGTCGGGCCATCCGCGCCGCGGTAACGTTATACCTTTTGGCTCGGTGCATTATTAGCGAGGGAAGGTGAAGGGGTATACCAGATGCAAGGGAATGGGAAAAACACGACTTCCGCTGTCACACGAACTCTGTGCATATCGTCACGTTAACGTTATTTTCCTCGTATTAATATCGCTACCGTTTTACACACACACACATATATATATATATAAACATATCATATTGCTTGAACCAGCTTCAGGATAAAATCTAGGGAAAATCGGCATGGAATTCCTCGAGGCAGAAATATATGGAAAATCGTATAATCTAAGTCCTATACAATGAAGAGGAAAATTTTCTTGCGTATACCTTGGACAATCAGTCCAATATTAGAACGACCATATCGATTCTTCAACTTACAGCATTTGGTTTAAAACTACAATCGTTGTTGCGTCCGGTGACACAACATCGTGGAAAACTGGGCAAGTCTTAAGGTAGTAGTCTCGTCGAGGATTTTTTCTATATAATTGTTTCTTAATGTTGAGCACCCATTCAGGACACTATTAAATGATTACTTGCAACATTTCAAAAGTATTCACCGTTCCGTTTTTGAGATATTTTTGAGATTTGAGATATTGATTTCACGGTTTTACACGTGTTCTTATAGGGAGCAGTGAAAAATTTCACATTTCACGCAATACCTTCGAAACTTTTGTACAGATTTTTTTTTTAATTCTCAATCACAGAGGAACATATGACGAAGTGGGTAAAAAAAATCATGAATTTTAACCGTCTAGTTTCAGAGATATAGCAATTTAAATTAAGCAATGTCTAGCGACGCTAGCGCCACGAAGCGACTGGAGTAGCTAGAACTATATTACAGTAGTGTGTGCATATCCGTATGCAGAGAGTATCTACGCATTAGTAGCCGGAATCGATAGTCTGATACAAACTTGAGGGTTAGTAAACATTATATTAAGCCTTTTCATCATTACTTTATAAGTTTTTACATCCCGATTAGATGTACAACCTACATTATAAAGATATTTCACAATATTTAGAAGCATTCATCGATTGAGCGGAGAATAAACTTTTCAACGTGATTGTGGCGAGACTACTACGTTAAGGTTCCTTTCACGAACCGCAATATTTAACAATTAACTAATTTTCGTCTGCAATTCAATTAGAATATATACCATTGTATTGGTAACATTTCAAATCGAGTTACTGAAATTTTAACAAAAAATTACAACATTAAAAATCGTCTAATTTATGCAGCACTTTATAGAGATGACATACTGGCCACATTTCTATGTTATCTTCTTTAATATTAGATGAAGTAAAAAGTTCCGAGCGTTTTTTCATTTTAGTTCGACGATGAAATTAACATAGTTAGGATTATACGATTTAAATCAAATTTGCGCCGTTTTGTTCGATAACATTTGTCCATTTTGAAGGCAATTTCACAATTCCGCGATTGAAGAAGTCCTCGTCCCTATTGGTAAAAAAACTTGACCAGCTCATTTTCACAAGCCTCTCTTGAGGCCAGTTTTGTACCATCAAGAAAATTTTGCCAATGCTTGAAAAGGTGATAATCGCTTGGTGCCAGGTCTGGACTATACGGCGGGTGCGATAGAACCTCCCATCCAAGCTCTCGGAGCTTCTGACGCGTCGTTAAAGATGTGTGCGGCCTGGCGTTGTCTTGATGGAACACAACACCCTTCCTATTGGCCAATTCTGGCCGCTTCTGGTCGATCGCCTGCTTCAATCTGGTCAGTTTTTGACAGTAAAGGTCCGAATTGAGTGTTTGGCCCGATGGGAGCAGCTCATAGTGGATGATTCCCTTCCAATACCACCAAACACACAGCAAAACCTTCTTGGCCGTTAATCCGGGCTTGGCGATCGTTTGGGCCGGCTCACCGCGATTGGACCACGATTTTTTTCGGCTGTTGTTCTCGTATGTGACCCATTTTTCATCGCCAGTCACCATCCGCTTAAAAAATGGGTCGACTTCGTTACGTTTCAGCAAAGAATCGCAGGCATCAATTCGGTCCAAAAGGTTCTTTTGCGTCAATTCGTGTGGCACCCATACATCGAGCTTCTTCTTGAGACCAGCCTTATGCAAATGGTTCCAAACGGTTTTCTGGCTAATCTTCAGTTCCTGGGTAATGGAATAAGTGCTCACATGCCGGTCCGACTCGACGATTTCCATGATTTTATCGACATTTTCGACGATTGGCCTACCAGAGCGTGCCTCATCTGCGACATCCATATTACCAGAACGGAATCATTGGAACCACCGCTTTGCTGTTGCATCCGCTACGGTATTGGGTCCATAAACAGCACAAATTTTTTTGGCCGCCTGCTCCGCCTTTTCACCTTGGTCGTAGTGGTACTGAAGAATGTATCGAATTTTCTCTTTTTTTACCTCCATATTGGATCGCTGTAACACACAACTGGCTTCACCAAACACAAAACTGCCAAAGAACTTTATTTGAAGCGTAATATCACCTTTAAATCGCCGTATAGTATGACCCGATGCGATGTATGCATCGTGAGATATGGCTCACTAAAGACATCTAGCGAAAAACGCTCAGAACTTTTTACTTCACCCAATCTATAAAAATGAATGCTTGTGTGTTCGTCTTCTATGCGTTCGCTCATAAATTATCCGATTGAGTTGAAACTTTGTACAGTTGCTGTTGGCGCTTGCATCAAAGTTTATGACATAGTACCACCAACGTACAATAGGTTCGTGCGCGAGTCGTATCGGATATATGTAATAAAAGCAAACAAACGAGTAATAACAATAAAGTAATGAAAATAGGAGAAAAAAGCGCTGAGTCACCTTGGTCGATGGCCTTGGGCCATACACGATACATATGTGTGCCAAAAAAATAATTGTATTGTTATTATTATTATTATGATTATTATTAAAAATAATGTATTATTCGATTTTATTTTCCTCAGTTTGCATTGGGAAAAATTTACCTACCACAGGTAGTTAGGCTCGATCTTCATCTAGATATTTATCGACATTTATTTATTTTTTGTCTATTATTTTCTATACATATAAAACAGTTCCATGAATGACTGACTGACATATAGATAACGCACAGCCTAAACGGCTGAAGATAGAAAAATGAAATTTGGAAGATATGTTCCTTCGAAGGTGTAAAGGTGCACTAAGAAAGGTTTTTTTTCGAAAATCAACTCTAAATGGGGTGTGGAAGTTTCTACGAAAAATTGTATTCCTTGCGTGTATCAACTTGAAACTTGGTATAAATATTCTTTAAAACAAATAATAAAACGCACATTTTATGATTTCTTTAAACAACCCCTTATAAGGGGTGCAATTGGTAATGAATTCGTTGTGGGCTAAATGACACGCGGGTTGAAGCTAGTTAATGGAGTAGGGAGGGGCACGTTGAGCAGTCGGGTAAGTTGAGCAATTGAAATATATGAAAAACTAAGCACCACACGCGGGTGCATCAAATGGCGTAAAGAGAGGTATGGGGGAAGGGAGCACATCACGCTATCGCCCGTTGTCATGCGGCGCACGAGACGGTAACACGGGACGTTTCATTATTTTTGCAACCAAAAGTAAAAAAAAGTGAAAGATTTTCTTCTACCATTGTATGAGAAAAAATATTTCAAAGTTCATTGCAATTAATGTTAGTGTTTCGAAACCTAACTAATTTACAAGCCACTGTTGGTTTATTACTGCATTGTACCAAATCATCTTGCATACGTTTGATTTTTTAATGCAATTCTTGCTTTGCCCAACTTACCTCATACTCATGCTCAACTTACCCCACTATCGGGGCAGGTTGAGCAAATATGGCCTTAGTCATTCGAGAGCGATTATCTGTGAAACAATAAGGATAACAGGAATTTCGTCTACAGACTTTTTTTACCCAGATAAATTTTCTATTGACCAAAGTAGGTTTCATTTTTATACGGCAGACTGTTAAGGAATTACAGGACGATAAGTCTAAACTTTCTCAACAAGCTCCTCCCTACCATATATCTATAGAGAGGATGAAAAGGTCCTTGCACACCTCGCAAAAAAAAAAGAATATTTTTCACATCACATTATTCGAAAGTCCATTGCAAGTATGAATATTATATGTTAATGTTCGTACAAATAATGTGTGTTAACGGAAATGTCCAGAGAAAAAAAAACGAGCTGTGCAAATACTTTTTATTACACCATGTACGATGGAAATAATTGAGATCGTGTTTCGTCAATGGACTTTAATCGTTCAGCGAATGCACGAACTTACGAAATGTTGCACAAAGCCACAATTCGGTGCTGAAAGGGAGGCAACAAAAAAAAAGGGACACTACGAACGTAGTACGATGAAAACGAGACGTCGAAACGCCTGGTGGAACAAGTAATTCTGGAAGCTGTAAGCCCCTCGAGGTATCCTTGTTTCGCAGTCGAGCCCTTTTCACCGTTTCCTCTATTTCGCCGAGATTGCAAAGTTCCACCCAAACCCCTTCGCAGGCGAGCGCTTCCATTTTCAAAAGTGACCCGCGCGCGCCTGGTCATCTAAGCCCCTCTGTCGGTCTAGCCGTGTATTCAGCGGCAATTTCACGGGCAAAAAAAAACAAAAAAAAAAAAAGAAACAAAGGTTCACCCTCCGTCGACTATTGTATTCGCGAACAACTTGTATTAACGTTGGCTTCTCTCGCTTTCGCTCTCGGAGGATCTAATTTTCCGTCTGGCACGGAGAATTTTCGGTTTTACCTTTCATCCCGCGAATTCCTACATGGCGCAATATCGTCGTCGACACGTTTATTCTCAATTTTCATACGGCACTCGAGAAAAATATATATATATTTTTTTTTATTCGTAATGAAAAAAAACGAATAGCAAGCTCAAACGAGAAAATTTAAAAGTAATAAGGGAAAATATATATTTTGGGGATAAAACGCTGTGATTTGCGGGATAGTCGTTTATGCGAAAAATAATATGGGTTCCCATTGAAAAATTATTTATGTCCGCAAGCCGAATGCCTGGTAAATAGATAAGGAGAACATCGTGAGAAAGAGGGAGAAAGATTTCGCGTTTTTTTTTTAAATTAGATACTTCATTCTCCCGTTACCTTAATATTTATCTATACATATAAAACAGTTCTGTGACTGACTGACTGACATGTAGACAATGCACAGTCTAAGCCGCTGAAGATAGAAACATGAAATTTGGATTGGAAAGAATTTTTCGAACATCAACTCTTGAGGCGGGCAACCACTTTGGATGCTTTAAAAAATATTTTTTTTTTTTATTTCATAAATCGTTAGCAAAATATCTTAAGAATACACCCTGAAAATTTCAAAACGATATTTGGATTCCTTCTAACGGTATGTGTATAAATGATAAAGACTCTCCGCGCTACTCCCAAAGCTCTCGGAAAGGAGCCTGAGCCAACATCCACCCCCATTACTCCCGGATGTACAAGAGCATAATCTTCCTATATTTGAAGATCTATCAAGAGAGGATTTATTGCAGAGATGTTTAGGCGGTCATACACAGAATGCAAACGAAAGTTTTAACTCGACCGTTTGGCGATTAGTTCCAAAACATCTCCATTCTGGGTACAAGATGATCGAGGTAGCGGAATTTCTTGCTGCTATTTTATTCAATGAAGGAAATTCAGTCCTACTCATGGTTATGAATGAACTACATGTGGCTCGGCAAAATAGAAAAAGCTTATTAGAGACAAAAGAAGCTCGAAAAGCTCGTAGAGAGGAAATGCAAGCTTCAAATGAGTAGCATGAGGAAGAGTAAGGACTGCTGTATGGTGCTGGAATCGCTGATTAATCGGTAAGACATTTTATCATTTGATTGAACACATTTGACTTTGAGTTTTTCGTTTGTGAAACTTTAAACGTGTTTTTCTCGAAACGACATTTTTTCAATTTGCGGGAATCATAAGTCAAAAACTAATTAATGGATCAACTTCAAATTTGGAACGCGTTTACATAATATAATTTATCAAAACATGAACCTAAAGTTGGAAAGATTAGATTGTTTAAAACATATTTATTATTGCAAAATGCCGGGAAAAAAGCTACAAATCGATCATTTTTTTTCAAACACGTTCCAACATTAAATTCTCGATTTTCTTTCAAAATTTAGGTTCATGTTTTTAAAAAACATCTGAAGAATGTATAAAAATTTGTTGGACTATTTCAGATGCGAATTGCGAGCTGCATAATTCCCGCAAATCGACAAAGACGATGAGGACACGCCAAGGGACACAGCTGATTACATCTTAATTAATGCATGAAATAACTTGAAAAAATTATCAGAGATGTATGAAAATATGAATAAATTATTGTCAGAGTTGCGGAAATTTCCGTTTTTCTTCACAATAAAAAAAATCCAAAAAATCGTCTAATTTTCGGTCTGCTAAAGTGGTTGCCCGCCTTAAGGGCGTGAAATGAGATGTAAACGTTTGTATGAAAAATTGTATTCCTTGGGTGTATCAACATGAACTCGGTATAAATATTCTTCGAAACAAATAATAAGACGCATATTTTATGATTTTTTAAAACAACCCCTAATACGGGGTGCAACTGGCAATGACGTTTCTATGGGCCAAATTCCACGCAGGTGAAGCGGCAGCCAGAAGCTACTAAGAAATAAAGCGGGAAATAATCCTCATGTGTTACCTTCAACTTAAACCTACTTGTTTATGTAAATCACTTTCGAAAAGTACTTTATTATTGCAAAAAAGAACGAAAATTTTGTGCAATATTCCTTTTTTTTCTGAAAAGTTCCATTTCTTTTTATTTTCAACTCTTTAAATGTTTCTCAGGCATAAGATCAGCATTTAGTTGTTAAAATACTGAAAAATGTTTGGCTCATATTTTTCAGATAAATATTGAAGTTGTTGGATTTCCCACAAACGGACAATTGTCACCAAAACCTTTCCAAAAGACCACGCCATAACGTCTCCATCTTAGAATATTTAATAATGAAAAAAATCATTGAACCATTCAATTATGGAGTAAATTGTACCTGAAGTTTTATAAACGTTTTATTCATTTCCGAAAAAAAAAGAATCAAAAGTAGCTATTTTTTCGTCGTCTACGTGTATTTCCTACCCTTAAACGTTGCTCTACGAGCGACACATCAATTCACAAACGTTTGATCCATTCGAACATATTAATTCCCAAATTGTTTATAGTTTTCGTATTAAACCAGGTTCGTTCGCGCACACTCACCTTTTTGTTCTGACACATTGGCACGTACGTCTAATCGTGTCCTCTTGACAGCGCCACCTTCCCCCTAACCTAATAAATAACTCGCCCCGAGGGCATCGCTTGACGCAACATGTCCTTTTTCCGTTGGAATCCGATACGGCTGAATCGCGATGGTGTGACGAAACACACGGAATTTTCTCGCCTACCAATCATATTTGTACCGAGGCATTACGCGCGACAGCGCAAACGCGGATTGTACAATAATTTGTTGGTACTACTCGGCGGTTTGTGGGCCCTCACGATATCACACGATATGGATACTTTCGAAACCGAGGCGAGGGAAAAACTCAAGTACGTTTCGTTTCGGACGTTCGATCAAGTCCGAGAGTTGCCAAATTATCGCGACTGGTCATTGTCGTGATCTCGAGTGGCTCGACAGCGAAATTATAATAATATCGAAAGAAAGTATTTTACATTATTCCATAACCATACACCGATAAAAATATTGAAAATTCCAAAACACACGTTGATCGCGATTGGTACGGGAGGAAAATAATGAGAGTCATAAAATAAGAAAGTTCTGCATAATTCCATGCATAGAGATAAAAAATACGGAAGAGGAATTCAAAGCTTGATCTTGACTTTCCTGGCAGCAAAATAATTTGAATATTTAAGGCGTTACCCCACCTTGGCGCTCGGACAAAAAGATATACAAATTTTTGAAAATTTTTCGGGACTATTAAATATATAAAATAATAATTTTTATTTTTCACAAATACATTCACGTTTCATGAACAAATAAAAAAAAACGCAAATAAAGAAAACTGAAAAATGTCGGAGATATAAGTCGTCTAGTAGGATCCTCTTTAGAAATCCTAGCCGATGGTGAAATTTTTTTCTCTGTCAGGCATAGTCTGAGAACAAAAATATCTTGTTGAGAAAGGTAATAGTTAAAGTGTCGCAAAAACAAAACGTAAAAAAAAATGTTGTCGAAATTACAGCTGTTTGAAAATAAAAACTCTGATTTTTACCAAGATCTTGAGTTTTTTTTCACAAATACATTGACGTTTCATGAACAAATTGAAAAAAAAACACGAATAATATTTTGGTATGCCGGAGATATAAGTCGTCTAGTAGGACCCTCTTTTGAAAATCTTTGCCGATGGTGGATTTTTTTTCTCTGTCAGACATCGTCTGAGAAGAAAAAATCTTGTAAAGAAAGGTAATAGCTGAAGTATAGCATAAGGTGAAAGTTAACAATTTTTTTGTCGAAATGACAGCTGTTAGAAAATAAAAACTCGGATTTTCACCAAGATTTTGAGTTTTAAAAATGAATAAAAAAAGAACCTGGCATCCAGTTAAGAAAATGATATGCTACATCCTAGACAATATTATCAAGAATAAGTGGTATAAATTTCATCAAAATCAGTCGAGTAGATCTCGCGATAGAGTGAAAATGGCTGAAAATTTCGACTCGGGGTGTCTCTCATTCTCATCTATCACGTCTAGCGCATCTTTCCGCTCTCAGCCTAATCCGCAAGCGATCGAGTCTCGTTCATTAAATCCGAATTATTATCAAAAATTTCAGAAGTATACTCGGAACGAGTTGGCTTTTCGTCAGTCATCTCGTAGCGGTCCCGCTGATAATAAGAAAGCTACGTTTGCACTATTCGATAGTGATAGGAGCAATGGGAATGAGCGTGACGCCATTCTTCTATCATCTGCGAAGTGCAGCAGCCCTGTCAACGATGATTTGCCTTAGGAATGTGTTCGTGGCGCTTTTCGACGTGAGCGCAACGATATACGTAACGAAGTTGGCACGTATATGCTCGAGGATTCGAGGTAACGCGGTCTCAACGGAGGTCCTGACTGCGCGTGGTTTAGCAACTATATTCGGTTGTACGGCGAGCATGGTGTCGTCGGCGTGGTCACGATACCTTCAGGAATCGGAGATAAAGGAGGATACCGTTGGGGTTTGGGGATCGAGCCTTTGCGGGCGAAAATTATCGAGGAAGCCACGGCTGGCTGGTACATTGAGCGCTGGTCAGAATACGATATTGATCGCGGTTGCGATAGTAATTGCACTTTCGGGTGTCATATTGATAGCAATGTATCTGAAGCCAATCGGGAGCTTTGGCGAGGCGGATCTGTCGGAAGAGCCACTAATCTCAAGCCCGTATAGTATTTTGAAACAATTCGCGAAACCTGGAGCCAAAAGTTTGGCACTACTTATCACCAGTTGCGTCTTCATCCACGGTATCAACGACGAATTCGTACTCGCCTACGTCACCTGTTCATTATCCTTGGATTACGTTATTTTCATCAGGAGCGTGAAGGAATTTTCCGTTGTGTTTGGCGCCCTAAGTTGCCTGAGCCTCGCGGACTTTGTCGGTTTTTATTGGCTGTATGGGTTCGCTCTGTTGGGCCAGATGTCATGCTGCGTGTGTCTTGTCGTCTGGCATTATCACTCTTTCGAGACCCAATCGCCTCATATGATCATTCATCATCTGATGTTCGCGAGTGTCAGTATGGAAATATCAATTCTGCAATTAATCGTGATACAGACATTGGGCGATGAGGAAGTTGCAGCCTGGTGTTTCTATCACGTCATCGCTGACGCGTCTTCCATTCTTCGCAATGTCGCTGAAGCTTACGTATTTACCGCTGCCAAGTTGTGGATCGTAATTGCCATTGGATCAATTGCCGCTATAGCTTTGGCCACCTATTCGCGGAGTTTCGGAGTGAAGGCGTGCTTGAACGAGCCCTGCTCGTTGCTCATCAAGACGTCGAAGAAGAATCTTCCAAAACCTGCCACTTTCGATCTTAAAATCGTGGTCGCGGAGTTCCAAAGTATTCGCAAGGTGGAGACACTTTTGGAGAGAAGATACACCCTCGCATCGAGGCGCCTCTTTCCACCGCCCAACGATGCGACCGTGGAAACATTCCTCGAGGCTGAAACTCGTTGAAAACACCGGACGTGCATCGAGCGCATCAAGGAACGAGGATTGAAATAATTTCACACGCGTGAAGTATGGACAAAATGGACTTTTATTCGTAGAAAGGAATGACACGAGTTGATTCATCGACTCGCGGTTACATGATATTCTTTTTTTTGTTTATTTGTTTGGGTTACTGAACTGAAGAGTAAAGGATTTGCAGCATTTGCTGTCAGTGGAGTATGTCAATGACGGTATATTTTCACACGGAGGATAAAGGGGCCGGATAAACCGCGTGATCAATCGAACGTTGATGCACTTTGGTAAGCACGGCTGTAATGAAATTATGACGTGACAGTGGCGGAACTAGCCGCAGCTGTCGCTACTCCGGTAGTCGTTGCGGTGGAAGTTGGCAAATTCGGTGGAGCGTAGGGACTTCCGCATAGTTGATCGGCTATGCGACCGCCTTCGCGCAAACCACTTAAGAAAGCACCATGCACAGTCGCTGGATAGTTCCGTATTGTGTGCTCACCTAGAATATATGACGTTTCAACAAACCCCATTGTATCAGTTACACTTCTACATCGTTTTAATAATTATTCAGATACTTCGTTATTGTTTTGGGTTTATTTGGACTTGGGATCGTTATACCACCTTTCTTTTACTTCAGTAACCTCCATATTTAGAGACGCATAACTTTTTCAATTTTTTTTTGTAGGTTCTTCAAACATCAATAAAAAATACTATAAAAGGGTGTAGTTCCGAAAAGCCCATACCGCTGATTAATTTGGAAATTTGTGTACCCATGTATTTTGACTCGCTTATCACAAATATGATAATTAAAATACCCGAAAATTTTATTTTCAAGGCCAAAACTCAGAAAAACTGATTTTTCTTTAAGTTTTTCTATTTTATTTTAATAAATGTTGATCTTAGAAAAAAATATTTTCTACAAAAGCTGTAGCCTATGAAAAGATTGATCTTTTATATTTTATACAGTTTTTGTCTAAAACCATTCTGTATCGAGAAATTGCTTGATTGGTAACAGGAAAATTCATCCCTCGAAAAATTCAATCTAAGAAAAATTCGTCTCCCCTGGATGATGCCACGACACTACATATAATACACCATGTGTTCCAAGTTCGTGTGCTGCACACGGAAGAAGTTTGCTACTGCGGCAACAGAGGGAGCGAAGCCGGCAACCCGGGGATACTAAACGTAGTTTTTAAATGTATATCCGGATAAATAAGTAGACGTAATTCATCCGGATATATTAATGTTTTATTTATAAAGACTTGATTAAGTTAGTTTCTTTGGTGCGTTTGGGTTTGGTTGTGTTGGTTTGTTTGGGTTTGGGGGCCGAATTTTCCCTAAGGCGAATTTTCCGTGGGTTGAATTTTCTGAGGGACGAGTTTTTCGTGGGTTGAATTATCCAGCTCAACTTTTCCTAGATTCTGTTTGAGTATGCGTGTTGTGTGTTGTTCGAGTATGCGTGTTGTATGTTGTTGAGGTATGCGTATAGTGTTAAAGATCAAACTCCAATCTTCCCGTAAAATACGTAAGTAAATAATATCGAAACTAATGGAGTCTATCAAAATGTACTTATTGGAGCATTATCTCATTTTTCTCGAAACCGGATGGTTTTAGACAAAACCTGTATGAAACATAAAAGATCAATATTTTTATAGGCTACAACTTTTGTAGGAAATATTTTTCTCTAAGATCAACATTTATAAAGATAAAAGAGAAAAACTTTTAAAAAATTAGTTGTGAGTTTTTACCTTGAAAATCAAATTTGCGGGTATTTTCACTATCAAATTCGTGATCATCGAGTCAGAATACATAGGTACACGAAATTCAAAATTAATCAGCGGTATGGGTTTTTCGGAACTTTATCCCCATAAAAAATGGATAGTAAAAGTATTTCCCTTTTTTTTTTATCAAGCCCAACAAAACGCCCGAAATTAAGGTCTCTGGACTAGAATCCTACCTTAATTGAAATATATTCTTGATATTCATAATAAAACTTTATGATTTCAGTGCGCAACTATGAGGAATATGTTTTAATGGCATAGACAAGATTTCTCTGCTTTGATTAAAAAAAAAAGAATATGACGTGTACAGAACTTCACAAAACTAAGGAATATTTCCTAATGTGAATGGACTCGATTTGCATGCATTTTTATACGGGAAACATTGTAAGAGGTATATTTTTTTCCCCCTCCGAAAGAACGTAGACACAGGAGTCATTGTTTCAGTAACGATCTAGGCAAATTTCAACAAACCGGCAAAGAACAATCTCGGCTGAGGTGGCGAGGTTCCTGGCGGTTGATTGGGCGGAGCTGGTGGAGCCACTGGCGCTGCTAGAAGATCGTAATCACTTCCGGAACTTCCTACCGCCACGAAACTGTAAGATCCACGTGCCCAGGGATCCGCCCGCCATCTCGTTACCACGCTTTCGCGCGGTTGCGGAACTACCTGATTCCCAAAAATGCCCTGTCGACGAGAACACACAAACACACATACACACACTTTTGAGGAAGAAACTAGTGGCAGTTTGCTCGAATAGTGTCCCCCTTGCGAGACAACACTTTTCGAGTATTTTGCGCTGCGGTGAAAAGCAGGAAAAGAATTAATTGTGACAATAGAGCAGAAGTTGGTCGAATGCAAAGCTCCTTTAACGTTCTGCTGGAAATTAAGGGAGAGCGAAAAAGAGAGAATGCGGAAGTGAGGAACGAGATTAAAAGATGTTTCTTACTTTCAACACTGCAATGCAACGACCAACAATAACGTCGTCGCTAACGTTTTCCATGACGCAGGCTGCCTCGCCAGCGACAAGTGCCAGTAGTACAGGAGCTTTGTACAAGTTCCAGAACAGGAAGAGCTCGCCTCGTGAGGCTGTTGTGCTCCCGACATGACCGAACAAATTAGCAGTCGGATCCCAAAAAATACGCTCGAAGCACAGTACAACCTTTTGGGAAAATGAGCATTGTTGTTAATTATTCATGTGAACGCAGACGGGATATTCGTAGTGCCTCTCCCATTGGTAAAGGATGTCTCAAAATTACCTGACATTTTTATTTATTAATAAAACGTATTATTTATTTAAAAAGTACGAATATTTTTATTTCAATATATGGTAAAAACATGGAGGTTAACTGTGGAACACAATATCCGATAAATGGCCGCCTCGTCACTGTTTGCAAACGTTCACTCTTTTGAGGAAATTTTCAATAACCTTTTGGCATAATTGTGGAGGAATTTCATTAATGGTGCGTCCATTTGCTTCCGTCAGCTCCGGAATGGTCTGTGGACCATTGGCATACACTTTTCCTTTCAGAAAACCCCAAAGAAAGAAGTCCAATAGCGTCAAATCGCATGATCTTGGTGGCCAATTCACATCGTCGTGGCGCGAGAAAACACGGCCATGAAACTTCTTTTGCAATAACTGCATTGTTTCACATTGCATTTTCGCAATTTCTATGCATTGCTCGATCGTGTAACTCTCCATGACTAAACCTCAATACTTCCTGATGCCAGTTGTCAAAGATTAGTACTCTATGTTCGCCACAAAAAAAATGGCGTGCAATTTAAAATGTCAGGTCGTTTCGAGACACCCTTTAGATTACAATGGCGCATAATAAAAAGCAAGTTACAATCAATTATAATACCCAACGATGAACTGAAATTAAAAATTTCGCATAAACTTGGTAGCTTTAGACATTTTTACATTTTCTAGGAAAAGTTGCGGTTACGAAAATTCTTCTGTTAGTCACATTTTTCCCAGTTTTATCATTGATATTTTCTTTGAAGATTCGGTGAACCCCTGGTTTTTTCTGTCGTTGCGCAATCTTCAGAATTTTTTACATACAAGGAGAGGGCAAGGTAGCCGGGTCTCAGAATATCTCCATACTTTGCGTAGGGAAAAGTCACCTCTAGACTATTAATTGCACAAAGTCATTGAGCTAGATAGCGAACCCAAAAAGACGCTTTTTGAAATTTTAAGAGACTTAAACAGACTTAACGTTATCTCATATTCGAGTGAGCCCGTAGCTCATCCGACAGCGTGCTTGTCTTTAGAAAGTTTTCACAATAAAAAAGGAGAATTTTTTCGTTCAAAAGTATTTTTGATAAATTTCTTTTTGATGTTACTTCGTTGATATAACAGTTTGCGTGTTGGGTGATTTTATGAATAATTATTGAACTTTAGAGCTTCGTAAACAAGCAGCTGTGTATTTGTAGGTTACGTTTCTTGGTCACTGGGATAGTTTTAATGCCGAAAGGGGGGGGGGGGTACGATTGTAACGTTTGTCTAGAACCGTATAAACGGAGTAGACCAGCAGAAAAATGGGTGAAATGTCAAGGAGGTTGTCAACTCTGGTCGCACTTGGAGTCTACTGACGGTAGTCGCCATTATATTTGCCATAATTGCGACTAATCTAATGAAGTTTTCTTGGGAATGCTAATTTGCTTTTACTTTAAATTGTTTAAGAAGCGTTTTGTTGAAACGATAAAGAATTATCTGCATTAATTGAAAGGTTTGTTCCTATTTTATGCTAGTTTAAGATAAAAATAATAAATATGTGAATGTTGATCTCATTAATGTTGTAGACTGATTATACAGGACTATAAAAATGTTACCTAAATAATAATAAACAGTGCCATACTAGAGTATGGCACTTAAAGTAATCTGAAAGTACCTTAATATGTGTTTTTAATTAAAAAAGTGTTTACAATGCATGGACTGTGTGTTATTTCGATGTGTTACAATTGAACCCCAGCCCTGTTACAGCCGCCTCTGGTATGGGTACGGTTGTAACAGTGGCACATGTTTTACAAAACGAGTTTTATCTCATATTCTTAAAGAGATTAAGACCTAATTTCGATTTGAAGGCAGATGTCCAGCCTTCAATATAAAGCATTTTATTTGCACGTCTTACACCATAATTGCAACCTTATGGACGATCAATAGAAAACTGTTACAAACGTACCCAGTCTACCCTACTATTTCATAAATTACTAACCCTTGCTTCAGTCAGTCAGTCTACCACCTTGTCTGATAAATATGACACTCTATCTCCTTTCTCTATTGCTTACTTTTTTTCTCTCTCTTTATCTCCTCTCTGATTCAAATCCTAAAGTCCATGCGGACGAAATCGCGGACAAAATCTAGTGAATAATGATAGAAATAGGAATGTCGAACCTTGTTGAGATTGCCAAAGCCGAGTCGCTGTATCGCCTGGGACTTCCAGTCCGGAAGCGGAGGATTGAAGGCGACCGCAGAGGGTGGCGCGGACGCTTTCAGCACTCCCAAAGGAAGCGTCACGAGGACTGCGTCAGCCTTGTGGACGGTTGGATTGGTGTGGGGACTACGAGACGGGGCGGCCCACACTTCTACCCCGTTGATGCCGTAACGGACCGCCCTGGCTGCGGTATTCAATCGGATGTCCAAGCCTTCGGAGAGAGAGACGGGAACGCAGGAATAGCCGTTTCTCACTGCAACACAGAATATTCGAACCACCCGATATGAATAAGTAAATCTACGGAAAGAAGGATTGCATCTGATGACAGGTGCGTCAAAATGCATAACAGTCTCTGGAAAAAAAAGGGTATTTCATATTCCTCAGAGCGAATCGATGTGAGTGAAAAACTTGGGTGCGGTTTTACGAAACCACGGTGTAAGTGAATTTTTTTTTTTGTTATAACCCTAAATGATTTGATGCCGGGATCGCCAGCAGTATTGAATTTTATTTTTGTCGTTTTGGTTTGAGGGGCTAACGTGAAAGGTAAAAAAATAAGCTATTTTTTAATCATTTTTTTATGAAAACTGTTACATGTATCGGTCCAAACTTTTTTTCGCTTAAAGGTACACTCATATAGAATAGAAAACAATTTTTTTTGTTGCATATAATTGCAAATATTTATTTAATAATTTATAATCGTGTAAAGGCATGAAAAAAGTATATCGCTAGCATTGATGATTTACGCTCTCCAGGTAATCTGAAACAAAAAAATCAAAAAGATTCTTAATCTGTATGGTTGTCGCTATCGCCCGAACGAGAGTTATTTAAAAAATATAAATTTTTATTTATATTTCCGCCCGAATTATGACGAAAAAAAGAAACGTGTTTTTCGAACACTTTTGCAAAAAAAAACGCCATTTTGTTATTTTGCAATATGAAATAATAATTCTAGTTCGGGCGATAGCGACACTCATACAGATTGAGAAACTTTTCGAATTTTTTGTTTCAGATTACCTGGAGGGCGCAAATCATCAACGCCAGCGACATACTTTTTTTTCATGCCTTTACACGAATATCAATTGTTAAATAAATATACATTTATGTGCAACAAAAAAAGTTGTTTTCTATTCTGTGAGAGTGTAACTTGAAAAAAAAAAGTTTGTACCGATACATGCAACAGGTTAAAAAAAAATATATTAAAAATAATTTATTTTTTGAACCATCACAGTAGAATAGCTCCTCAGATCGTCGTTTGCTATATCTCTCCATATGTTTCCCTCTCCTATTTCGTCCATTGCATTTTTGACTTCCTCTCCAAAAGTACTTAGTATTTGCAATTGATATTTTAAATGTGTTATTTATTATAATTGCAGTGAATTAAATAAATAGAATTCTACTAACAAGCAGGATTACATTTTTTTTAATAATTGTGTTTGTACTAAACTATACTATAATTGCATTTTATTTCATATCAAACGAATACTTGTTCTTTAATTATCGAATATATTATTATCAACGTCCAATAAACCAAAAAAAAAATAACACAACCTTTATAAAAGACGCAAATATAAAGATTTTGTTAGAGCGCTCTTAATTCAAAGTTTAAACGCATAGAATGTTCTAGAATTTCCTATAGTAACTTCCCGAAATGTACCGACCGCGTGGGGTGCGAGCAGCAGTCATTCCCGAGTCAAAATTGATAGTCTCCTGTGAACACTCGCCGGACCCATTTCTTTTGTAATGTACAAGCCACCAGCCCCCGTTGAACCTACCAAACCCCATTTGTCGAGTTCAGTGCCATGAAGAGACCTCCATTTGGTCCAGTGTAGCCTCTATTAGTCCTCCCAAACCTTCTTTCGTCCCCCCAGTTTCAGTGAAATGTGCAGAACACAAGCCTCTGTGAACTGCTTTCAATCTCTAGTCAGTTGCCTCGACTCCACTTAACCTGCTTTGAGCCCAAATTCGATACCTCCTCCATCAACACTCCATTGTGGCCTGATTGGTAACCCGTTCGATGACGAAATAAATACTTTTTCGCTGAATGAAGGGTCCGGAGGCCCCCCTTTCAGCCAGGGACTGGCTGAAAGGGGGGCCAGTGCCTCTGCCTTCTTTGAGTGACAATGTCCAGTTTCTGCCATTTGCGAGATTCATCGGAGGCCCTAGCGTGTTGGTATTCCAAAAATTGTACCCTCGTTTAGGTACCCGATAATCTGCTATCGCCGATCTCTGCTCGGGGAAGAAGGCCTTTATTTTGCGGGTTGAACGAGGGTCGAAATCTTTTACTCGGGTTGAAAGCGAAAGATTCGATATGCGTAAATGAACTTCGATTAAACTTGACGCGTTTCGCTCGTCATACATAATCGAACGAATAACGGGACTAAAAAAGTTTCACTTTAATAATTGCAAGGTGTTGAAGTATTTCTTAGGGTTATTAAGAATAAATTCTTTGATCCCAAGGCGGGTGATTCTTTTCATCCGCCGAGGGGTGAGCTTTCGCGTCGTATCCGGGATTTCGCGCGACGTTGGGGTTATATCGTGATAATTGTGCGCATGCATCACTGCTCACTGGCTAATTATGTTGATAGCGCGGCTCTGCTCGACGCTAGCCGGCAAATTCTCCCGGTAGACGGTGGAAAGCCATTCCGTTGATTAAAATTTATACGGCCAATATGTCAGGTTGAAAGTGTATCGTAATTCAAATTAGCACATTCGGTAATGGGTATCGGTGCCTTTGAGGCAGCGCGTATAACGTTGCTACAGTGCACACACACACACGCACATACCCAAACAAACACATGCAGATTGGGAGACGTACAAGCCGCGTCAATACTCCGGACTGTTGGGGCAAAGCTCGCGTTTCAACGTGCAAGTTGAATATTTGACGGGAATCCACACCGACTGCCAAGGCTGTCGAGATAAGAGGAAGAACAAATTGTCGAAGATACAACGTATGCGAAGTGCATGCCAAAAATGTTGCAGAGCGATGCATCTTGAGCGAAAATGTATCTGTATTTGCGAGGTTTATTGCCATAGACGTGATGTTACTTTGGACGACTTCTGCCTTTGGCTAAGAGTACCTCAAGTTCAACACTCAAAGCTGCTGAAAGTTCGGCCGGACAACACTGCAAATCGAAGTGGGTTGTTTGAACACAGCTACATGTGTTACCTTGTGGTCACTTTATACTCGCCGTAAGCGAAATGTGTGTTGGTAGTGGTTTGCAAAATTTCGTTATGAAGATTTTTATCTCCAAGATGCTCCTCGCTTCGGTCGGCCAGTCACTACTGATGTCGATAGAATGAAGGCTTTGATCGACTCCGACTGGCATTTGATGACTACAAGGATCGGACATAACCTCAACATTGACCAATCAACTGTTTCAAGACATTTACGGAAGCTTGGGATGGTAAACAAGCTTGATGTTTGGAGGCCGCCAGAATTGAGCGAAAAGAATTTAATGGACCGAATTTCAGTTGGTGATTTGCTGCTCAAACGCCATCAAAACGAACCATTTCGTGTCCGTTTTCCTACCGAGTTGCTTCATTTATTTAAGAAAAAAATGATTGATATATTAAATTGAATGTAGCATTGAAAAACACTAGCATAATTTTTTTTCAAAATTTTTCGAATGTATTAACTGGGTGAAAAAAAACGACGGGACTTGAAATACTCAGGTTTACAGACGGAAGGTACTAGAACGCCATTTACAGACGAAGTGTTAAAGCAAATGCTTACTGGCGATGAAAAGTAAATGGTCTACAACAATGTCAGTCGAAAAAGATGATGGTCGTAGCTCCAGGAGACTGCTTATACCGTCGCAAAGGCTGGATTACACCGGAAAAAGGTTATGCTCTGTATCTGGTGAGATCGGAAAAGAATCGTCTACTATGAGCTGCTGCCACCCAACAAAATGATTGATTCAACGAAGTATTGCTCAGTTTTTGTTTGCTTTGTTTTGTTTCACAAAATGTGCATAATTCTACTGCAACATATAGAAATGTATTGTTTAAGGCACGTTTAATCACTAAACGTGTGAACACGTATTGCATGTTTCGAATGAGACAGCAATAACTTGTTAAAATTTAATGCGGTTCGTGTGTTTAAAAATGCACGTCAAATATATTTGAATTATCTATAACGCACATAAGTTCGTTATTTCAAGTAGTGTATGGCATTTACACGTGTTGATTCCTGACATTACACACCTTACGTGTAAAAGAGTAAACACATGGATTTGCAGCGAACACTCGGGGTAGAAAATAATTTGAAAAGAGGCGACGAACGTCTGCCGGTTACGAGAGCGAAGGGCACTTCAGCGGGATTTACATATCCGTATGACGGATTCCCTCTTTCTCTTGTCCGGCATCTCATGCCCCGGTGCTTGTTTAGCCCATGACATCCCCATCATTTTCGCTAACGCCCATCGTGCATGCATCGCCGAGCTACGGGCTGGCCAATTAAAACGACGTTAACGACACCCTTGCCATTCACGCACACGTCGCCACTTCGTTATTTGCGATTTATTTCAATTGCCTGTTTTGCCCGAAGCCAACGCGAGAGTAATGTATGTGTCTGTCTTACGGGAATAATTTCGTTACGCTTCCAAACGTTTCTATTGACCGGTGCTCGCCATTGATAACCGTGCTTGAAATTTGTCGGGGAGTCCCTATATCGTACGATATCCCTATAGGGATTACGGAGTCTAAATTGGAATCCGAGTGGATTCAGCGCTATTTTCCGATTGATGGCGTTTGAGAATTTTTTATTTGACACTCTCAACCGGAATTTGAAGGATTTCCCAAAAAAAAAGAAAATATTCTTTCGCGATACCGTGTACAAATTTGTTGGAGAATCCCAAGATGGAACCACATCTCTTTAGGGATTTGTTAGGGGCACTGCACTATTTCATTACATACATTGAATGGATATTCAATTTTCACAATTAAGGTATTACTGGATGGACCGTCGGGCAAAAAGTTTGTTCAACATGAGCGAATTGGGGATTTACAAGTCTAGATCATGTCGCAATATGTTTAGCCTTACAAATAGCTAATTGAATAATAAATTAACACTTAGATATGTTAATTTTCCACTTTTAGTAATAATTGAAGTCAGCCGCTTTTGGCGTGTGCTTGACTGAGGTTTTGTTAGTGACTGTACATCTGGTTCAACTGTCCAACAAAGAAATGGCTCAATTTTTTTATTTAATTAATACGTTCAGATCATCTTATTATTATCAATAATTACCCAAGAGCTCGATATATATTGAGCTTTCTAATCATTTTTATTAATTCATCGTTAAAAAGGCGATACTCCTCATTACTTTAATTAATTTCTCGACAATTACTCAGTCGATTTATTTAAAACTTAGCATAATCAATCGCTTGATCCTAAATCTTGATGATATAATATTTTCAATATTTAAGGCGATTTAGTTCCATTCGGTTTGCAACCATTAATGTCTGCAGAAGCTGTTTTCCCATAAGCAACCGTATTAAATTCATATGTTCGTAACTATTAAATTATTTAGTGAAAAATTCTAACATAATTAATGTATTATTATTCGGTCATGAACTATCATTCCTCAAATTTTCAAGAATTTTAGCGATTTTTTAATATCCATCCATTAATACCTTAAGTCATAAATAATACAGTATTACATTTGCCGGTCGATACACAGTCAGAAAAATACTAGAAGATCAATATTTCCTACCGAGTAATAGATAATATCATTGTTAATGTAAAACGCCGATTTGGGAGTCTACTGTTAGATTATGCAACAGATGCATTTTTTAAATTGGGTATGAAGGACGGAGAGGTTTTCATCAATAATTATAGAAAAATCTTAATAATTGATACGTTAGCCTTAGAAGCTGAAGCGATTGTCTGAAAAACATACTTCAATTGAAAAATTATAAAATAAATGCTGAAAAAATAAGAAAGCATAATAAAAAGGACTATTGCCCTGACTTATATATTTTCCATGCATTATTAGTACTCCCATTGAGCTCCGCCGGCTGTGGGAGAAGTTTTTCTGCCATGAGGCGTAAAAAAATATAACCTAGAAGCACAATGCTTCAGGAACCATACTCTCATATGTCACTGCTGGATATGAAGAATGTCATTAAAAAAAAAATCCAACTGAAAAAGTGTTGGGCCGATTTATAGAAAAAAAAAATAGAAAACTAAGACTTATTTAATTGAGTATCTACTGGAAGTGAAGTTTAAAGACTGGCAACTGGATTACGGATATTAGGCATCGATAAGTCTCGAATATTTTCGCTGCCTAGTCCCCTTGAAGAATGATAAAAAATTTGTTGATTATTTTTTAAAGTATTGCAAAAGTTTGATATTAATGTTAACACGAACGTGTGACTAAAGCAAGTTTCTTCTTTCATGTGTGTTACGCGATTACCGACTATCATATGAATTTGATTTAAAAAAAAAGGATGATCCTGATCAAAACCAGTTTTTGTCAGGCCCCTCCAAGGCCCCGCCTCGAAAAAAACGCTGGCTACTCCAATGGTCATGGCGGATCAGCAACAGGGTAGATCGACGGAGGAATGGACAGAAATTCAGCGAATATATTTGAGGATCATTGTACGAAATCTTACCAAAGTAGGGTAGGGAAGGGCATGCTGAGCAGTCGGGTAAGTTGGGCAATCGAAATATCTGGAAAACTAAGCACCGCACGCGGGTGCAGCAAATGGCGGAAAGAGAGGTATGGATGAGGGGAACACATCACGACATCGCCCGTTGCCATTCGGCGCACGAGACGGTAACACGGGACGTTTCATTATTTTTGCACCCAAAAGTAAAAAAAAATGTGATTGAAAGATTTTCTTCTACCATTGTATGAGAAAAAAGATTTCCAAGTTCATTGCAATTAATGTTACTGTTTCAAAACCCAACTAATTAACAAGCAATTGTTGGTTTATTACTGCATTGGACCAAATCATGTTGCATACGTCTGATTTTTTAATGCAATTTTTACCTCATACCCATGCTCAACTTACCCCACTATCGGGGCAGGTTAAGCAAATATGGCCTTAGTCATTTGAGAGCGATTATCTGTGAAACAATAAGGATAACAGTAGGTTTCATTTTTATACGGCATACTGTTAAGGAATTAGAGGACGATAATTCCAAATTTGCTCAACATGCCCCTCCCAATCCTACCAGCCTTCCTGATGCCCTATCTACTTTGACAATCGTTGGCTGAGCAGAAAAAGCGTGGCAAGTACGGGGCAGCCTGTGATCGCTGAGGTATCTCCGTACCTATCGCGAAACGTACCACCTCCCCATTCCTTGTGTTTGATCTTCGCTCGCGGAATATTTTGACGCTGAGTCAAACAATTTGTATGCCACGTTGCTTTTCAATTTACATTTAAATTGGTTGCTTATGGCACTCTGTCGCTCGACGGGAGTCGAATCGAAGCTCGTCGGCACGTTAGGCAACAGTGAAATACTGAAACATCAACTTGTGGCAAACACAAACCGCTCTGCGTGAGGTTCAACGGCCTTACCGTTTTCTTTTTCTTTTGTTTCTTTACGCTATTTTTTTTTTGCCTCTATTTCGCGGCTCGTTTTAGCAGCGTTTTTGATTCCCAGCTGTTCGATGGATAATTTGGAGTTTCCTGCTCTTACTCGATCGTTGTGCGAGGCACTTGTATCGCCGGATCTGAGTGAGAATATTGAACCGGTGGAGGAGAGCGCCAGACTAAGTGCATCACTTCGTTCACCGGTGTCGAGCGGGTTGCATGTCGGCAGGCGCCACCCTCACGTTTAACCGTGTACTCTTTTACATGTCCCGCTGCGTCGAATTTTCATTAACCCTCCGTGGTCACACTTCCGGAAAGTTCCGTTGTGGTCACACGGGCTTAAAGTGACCCTAGTCGTTTTCAAACGCTTGCCGTACGAACTCAATTGGACATTGGACAGTCCGAGAAATTCTAGATCATACATTTTACATATCGAAATATGGAAAATTCGCAAGGGGCTATTCTACTCCAATGTCTAAAAAATGAGCTACTTAATCGTTTTTTTTTAACTGTTGCATGTATCGGTACAAACTTTTTTTTCCCTCAAAGGTACACTCTTACAGAATAGAAAACATTTTTTTTGTCGCATGTAAATGTATATTTATTGAACAATAGATAATCGTGTAAAGGTATCCAAAAATGTATGTCCCTGGCATTGATGATTTACGCTCTTCAGGCAATCTGCAACAAAAAATTCAAAAAGATTCTTAATCTGTATGAGTGTCGCTATCGCCCGAACTATAATTATTATTTTACATTGCAAAATAACAAAATGACGTCGTTTTTTGCAAAGTGTTCGAAAAACTCGTTTTTTTTTCGTCATAATTCGGGCGAAAGTATAAGTAAAAATTAATATTTTTTAATAATTCTAGTTCGGGCGATAGCGACACTCATACAGATTAAGAATCTTTTTGAATTTTTTGTTTCGGATTACCGGCAGAGCGCAAATCATCAACGTCAGTGATATACTTTTTTCATGCCTTTACACGATGATAAACTGTTAAATAATTATACATTTATATGTAACAAAAAAAAATGTTTTCAAATCTATAAGAGTGTACCTTTAAGCGAAAAAAAGGTTTGGACCGATACGTGCAACAGTTAAAAAAAAATTATTAAAAAATAGCTTATTTTTTGAGCTAATACAGTAGAATAGTGAGCCATCACAGTAGATAGCTTAGGAGCGCACTTTAAAAGTCGACTGGGATGAGTTTCTACCATCTACATGACTTCTAGGCTTAATCGGCCCAACGAAAATAGAGCGCGCGTCTCGATAAAAACAACTGGTAAAAGAACGTAGTCGAGGATCGGGGGTCATTGTGAGAGTGGAGTAACGCGGTTGTAAGGTTGGGGAGGCATGTTGAGCAAGTTTGGAATTGTCGCTCTGTAATTCCTTAACAGTCTACCGTATAAAAATGAAACCTACTTTGGTCAATAGGAAATTTATCTGGGTAAAAAAAGTCTGTAGACGAAATTCCTGTTATCCTTATTGTTTCACAGATAATCGCTCTCAAATGACTAAGCCTATACTTTCTCAACCTGCCCCGATAGTGGAGTAAGTTGAGCATGAGTATGAGGTAATTTGGGCAAAGTAAGAGTTGCATAAAAAAATCAGACGTATGCGACATGATTTGGTACAATGCAGTAATAAACCAACAGTTGTTTGTTAATTAGTTATATTTTAAAACATTAACATTAATTGCAATGAACTTTGAAAGTAGTAGTAGTAGTAGTTCCTTTATTTCGAGGTATGCCCTCGCGGGCTTCTTACATTTCCTCCTGTCTTTTCTTCACAACCGTTTTCCTTACTCTTACGCTTTAACAATCCTTCTCCTTACTTGTGTATTTAGTTACATGTTTACATATTTACAGAACTTACATGCTAATATCCTTATGCTCTATCCCCCGGTCATTCGATCCTCCTTCTTCTTTGCCACCTTTTCAAATTGTCTAACTATCTCGCACATCTCTTCAACTATCTCCCTTCCCTCTAGGGCCTTCCTCCAACCTCCATTTGGTTTTTCACTTTGATGAACTTTGAAAGATTTTTTCTCATACAATGGTAGAAGAAAATGTTTCAATCACGTTTTTTTTTTACTTTTGGGTTCAAAAATAATGAAACGTCCTGTGTTACCGTCTCGTGCGCGGCAAGGCAACGGGCAATGGCGTGATGTGTTCCCCTTCCCCATACCCCTCTTTCCGCCACCCCCGCGGATGCACCCCCGCGTACGGTGCTTAGTTTTCCAGATATTTCGATTGCCCAACTTACCCGACTGCCCAACGTGCTCCACCCTACCCTACATAAAGTGTATACATTATGGCAAAACAAACAGGGCTTACAAGAATCGAGTGGTAAGCGGCATCGTTGCCAGCCCCAACGATAATTGTCGAATATGTCACGGAGGTATTGCCGGATTTCGCGCAATTGCACTGATCGCCGGGTTAAGTGGATTAGGCGAGACAAGAAAGAACGAAATGAGAAGACGAAGAAGAAGAAGAAGAAGAAGAAGCGGGCAAGAAGGTATTTGAATACGAGGGCGGGGAGGATAAATCGTTTCTCCGCAAACGAGCAGGGAGCTACACAAGAAATGCATTTGCAGAGAGTGTGTGGGAGGGGAGGGGAGGAATTGCGGACTCGTCGAGAAGAGCAACATAAGGATCTCACGTATTCGCGGGATATTCTCGTACTGTTGATGCGGTAGTGTTATAGCGGTATGATGGGATGGTGGAGAAGTCCGAAACGGCCGGGTAAGACGTAGTGGTGGTGGTGGTGGGTAGGTAGATAGGTAGGTAAGGCCCTCGTTTAGTTGGGCCGTTGGGACTCGCGCTGGCTGACTGAGGGAAAAGCAGGGGAGGCCCACCGAGTCTCTTCCTATCGAGCACAGCTATCTACCACCACCACCACCACCACCACCACCACCATCACTGCTGCTTTCATAATATATAGGCCGTATCTCAAGCCCGCAAATTGCCTTTTTAAACACAACAAGACAGCCATGCCCTCTTTCAATTTACGCCACGGCTTCTTTCGCCAAGTCCTTTGCGCCTGATCTCCACCGAGACTACTCCACCTTTGCTAACTCACCAAAAAACTACAAACTCGCGCGCACGCACACACGTTTACGTAGGTGCATCTCACTCGTGCTCGCTCCTCTCACGAAACGGAGCATACGTTATCACTGTAATTACCAATCGCAATACGATGTGCGACAGTAACGTACTGCTCGGCTACGTTATTTTACTTTTAACCCTGCGCATACTTCGTTTTATGGACGAGCTCACTGGACTTAACGTTCGATATAAAATTATTGTTATTACTAGCTTTTGCCCGCGACTTCGTCCGCGTGGACTTTGGAATTGGATCCGGAGAGAAGATAAACAAGGAGAGAAAAAAGTAAAAAATAAAGAAAAAAGGTAGAGGGTCATATTTCTCGGGAGGGGGGGGGGGGTGGTGGTAGACTGAATGACTGAGTTAAGGGTTGGTAATTAATGAAAAATTAAGATAAAAGTGCCAAACTCCAACTTCAGTATCATAAAGAGTGTCTCAAAATGACCTAACATTTTTATTTATTAATAAAACGTATTACTTATTTAAAATGTACGAATTGTTTTATTTTAACCTAAGTTACAAACATAGAGGTTATGTGTGGAACACAATATCCGATAAATGGTTGCCTCGTCCCTGTTTGTAAACGTTCACTCTTTTGACGAAATTTTCAATAACATTTTGGCATAATTGCGGAATAATTTCGTTAATGGTGCGTCCAATTGCTTCCTTGAGCTCCGGAATAGTCTGTGGATCATTGGCATACACTTGTTCCTTTCAGAAACCTCAAAGAAAGAAGTCCAATGGCGTCAATTCGCACGATCTTGGTGGTCAATACACATCACCGCGGCACGAGATATCACGACCATGAAACTTCGTCTGCAATAACTGTTTTGAGTGATTTGGGAATTTTCACAATTTATATGCGTTGCTCGATCGTGTAATTATCCATGACTAAACCTCAATACTTCCTGATGCCAGTTGTCAAAGATTAGTACTCTATGTTCGCCACAAAAAAAATGGCGCGCAATTTAAAATATCAGATCACTCTGAAACATCCTTTATAAGGAAGATGTGTGCCAAATTCCATCAAAATCGGTTGAATAGTCTTTAAGAAATCACGCTAACAGTTTGGAAAAATGGACTTTTGAGAAAAACACTCTTAAAGTTTGAGCAAGTGGAAACTGAATGATGGTGACGTCTCACCGGCTAATCAGCGATCACATCGCCATACATTAGTTCTTCAGCTTCTTCATAGTCCTAATTTTCCTGCTGCTATTTGTTTAAAGTGGTGAATGGTGTTGCCACCTCGGTCTTCTTGATGGAGAAAACTCCTGCGAGCGGCGCAAACACCGTAATTCACTTTGATTAAATTCGACTCACGCTGTTGCATCAATGCTTTACATGCATAGACCTCGTAACGGTTTTTGCCATTGACGTATTAAAAAAAAGCACACATTCTCCACCCGTTTCTCGATAATTCATACTTCTTGGACTTATCATTGCATGTCATAAAAGTGAGTAACTTATTATTTGTACGAGCCGATGGTTGAATAGATACGAATAAGAGACCGTGCGCTGTCATAGGGAACGCGAAGACAGATTTCTCGTATAGCGGGTGAAATGGTCCCGTGCAGAAATATTGCCATGGTTACAGTCTGATTCGGACTAGGATCCTAATTTCTCAATCGGGATCCAGTCGGACATCGGATCAGATTCGGGAGCGAAATGTAACGCTCGCAAATCGGATTCCAGCCAGAATCATAATCCGGAACTATTCAGGACTCTAGTCAGAATCCAAATAAAAACTTTACATAAGATTCAGGCTAAAATCCAGAACTTCTAGAACAAGATCTAGTTCAATATCGAATCGGATCCGAGGGATGAATGTAAAAATCACCAGGAGATACTGATCCGTATCAACTGGAGACGCTGGACGTTTTCTGACATTATTTATTCAAGGATCTGAAAAAGATTAGATAAAAAATGGTGCTACAGTATAACTGTCAAAACTTATATATTTTAATAACAGAATTCCGAACAAAATTCTTTACTCTTAATAAAAAAAAAATCGAAAAAAACAATATATAAACCTTGAAAAACTTATATTTACTGGAAAAAAAGTGATATATGTTATTTATTCTAAGTAATTATATTTAAATTAGATGGAGATCGTTCGAGGTAAGAAAATATGTATTTAATTTGGTAAGAAAAATGTATTTAATACGTATTTGAAAAACGTATTTCAAATTTTTGCCACCTCATCTCCGCCTTGTGCTACGTAGTGGGCGCCATCTGGATTCCGCTGAGAATACCTCTTCTAGGGAATGCGTATCATATCCCGATGAGGATCTGTTCGGAACTTAGGTATCCCTAAGAAATTTCTGCACGGGTTTTTGCCCGAAGTGAGCATAGTTCCGAGCTTTTCAAAAACACGAGGCAATCAGATCACGTGACTGACATTCGCGCCACTTGTTTCAGAATGTTCGGTCATAAAAATCCCCTGTACACCGACCAAACAAGACTGGCAGAAGACTGGAAAATAATTGGGGTCGAAACGAAGGTTGATGAAACGCTACTAAGTTTGGCGTTACCAAGATTGAACTTGACAAGAGAACGAGAAGAAGCTGACGCGCTCTGTGCACCCCATAGATACTTCAAGGAGTGATAGGAAGTTTTCGCAAACGTAGAACCTCAATGGTGGTCGTTAAGGAGGATGGACAAAGCAGTGCAATCATCAGCCAAATAACTGTTGTTAGTTCAGCGTAGGGGAAGATGGAGCAAAATGAGGCTTGGGGCAGAACGAGAAGTGAACTTGTGTGCGTGACAAGCACATGTATACGAGTCGACAGTGACCTCATTCGTTCGTTGTTCAGTCACCTCACTTGAATCAGAGTAAGCGGAACCTAACGGTGTATGTTTGAGCGTTGTGGCTACGAAAAAGTTTTTTAGTGGCTTTTTATTAATGGTCTTGTTAAATACTGACGTTTAGCAAGATAAGCACACGACCTACATGAACTTTTATACTATAGATTAGTGAGAGTGGTATTGACGTATATAAACGTAACATTATGGGATGGGCAAGGTTACGATTTCCGTGGCGCCACAATTTGATGGTGAATTTTGGGTTATCAAGTCAAAATAAACACAATTTGCAAAATGGTAAAAGTTGATATTTCTAGTATTTTGCGTTAAAATGAGTGTTTTCATTAGTTATTAAAAATGACGAATTTGACAATTTTATCTTTGCTCATTAAGAAGATACCTTTATTTTATCACTACTAATGAAAATCAAGTAAGGTAACTTGGAAATATATAGTTTAAGCAGTGTCTGAAAAGCCAAAGTGTGTTTTATATTCCACTACCATGTTTTCCTCGCCTACAGGTGCGTCCAGACAGGGAGTAAAGTAGTACTTTATATCGCTAGGAGTCCGAAGAGGGATTAAAAGTATACTGTTCATCCCTCTTCGAACTCATAAGGCTCCGAAGTGACACCTAGGCCTTAAGAGTTGATTTTTTTTCTTCTGTTCACCGACAAGAAGAATCGTAAACCTTACTCCATAAAGCGTTGATATAGTAATTATATGTAACCATTTTTTTGTTATGACTAAATAAATAATATTTAAAAAAATAAAGAATTATAATTTCGTGATTTAAATATTACGTTTAGTGCCCCTGGGGGGAGGAGGGCTGTTAATGTTACTTCTTTAGTTTATTAATTAAGCCATTGATTGTGTACATATAAATATTTTTGGCTTAAGTATCCCATTTTACCTCACCTTCCCCTCCTGCTAAGGATTTCCACACTACTCGTCATTCCTTTCAACCTGCACGCTTCATCCCTCCTATAACTGCCCTTCGCTTACGAGTCGTTTCTCCTTTAGCCTGTTACTCGATTCGCCACGTAGGAGAAAAGTACAGTGACAGACGAAGAAATTAGGTTATTTTCAAGAGACGGTAACTGGCTATGGAAGGTTTGCTGATCAAGATGAGGGGAAGGCACGATACTGAACGTGCGTAAGCGCGAGATAGTCTAAGGACGATCAGCTCTGAAATATTATCACCCTACGTCACTTCCGTTTCTCGGTGGAGACCATACTCATTCACTCGCTCCTGGTTCAGCATCCTAATCACGAACAATCCCGTTCCACTGTCTCTTTCCTTGCCGTTCGACGTACTGGGGAAAAAGAGTGAGAGGCAATGACCATCAACGCTACTTGTAGCACGAGCCAATTTATATTGCGATCCTAAACTCGATTTTACGCTCAATTATACGCCGTTTCGTAGCTGCACGCGCTGATACTTCAGACTCAGAGACACTGTGCTCTACTATCACCGGCAATACTCGAAAGCCTCATCCCTCTCGCTGGATACGATCTTGGAATACTAATTGGTAGTACGGATAAAGGGGAATTTGTAGGTGTTACTCCGTCTATTCCCGTTGGACGTACGATGATGGAAAAACCGAGTGAAAACGTGTTCAGGTCGTGAACAGCAACTGCTAGGGTACACCGACCATGGACCAATGGACGAAAGCTGATTTATATTTAAAATAAGCGAATAATATAAATGGTTCATTGAACTTCGAATTACAATAATTTAGCAAAAAAATCACAGGTGTCGTTAAAACCAATTTCATAGTTAACCCTTCGCGACCACACGTTCTGGCTATAACACGTTGATCACAGGGGGGTCGCAATGACCCCAGCCATGTTTGAACGATTGCCGCGTTGACCTTATCGTTCCGAATGACTCATAAAAATTTAGGATATTAGTTTAAACATTCTAGAATGTGGCATTCTTGGTATTATATTTTAATCGGATTTTATAATGGCGGAGAAAAATCAACAAAGGGGTGAATTCGTTAAAAAAAGCCCTATCTTACTAAACAAAAAATCATAACTCTTGCAATTGTCAATATTTTTTTTATAAAAAGTTTGGGTGATCGCCTAATCTAGTATTTCATACAAATAAATAATAAATCGGTATCCTTTATAGCGTTCATCTCCACTACACGTCCATTTACTCGTGGTCGAGTGTCCATTTACTGGTCATTTTGTCCATCGACTGGTGATTTAGTGATTCCGCTACGTATTTATCAATGTCTCCAACATAATTTGTCGCAATTACTTCGAATATTTCTTTCTACTCTCAGAATAATATCTTTCATTAGCCATAACAATTAAAAAGTTTGTTCCGATAATATTCTCATTTTACAATCCATCTGAATCCCATAGTGTCATTATTCGTCCATTCACTGGTCGGTTTACCCTATATAAGACATTGCCATACGAAGCGTACGAACATGCATATCATCAAAGTTAAGGTAGTCGCGAAATACAAAGAAAAAAAAAACGAGCTCGTTTCTGCTGAAAACTCGAAGGAACATGGAACGACAAGTCCAGGCGAGAGAATAGCCAAGAAATGCAATTTCCTTCTGGGACTTTCGCTCCATTCGAAAGGAGCATCGGCAAGCTCTTTGTCGCCTGCGGGGGTTGGATACGAATTTTGTTCATGACAGGGCAGTCTCGCAGATTCGAAAGCAGAAACTTCACAGCGAACGGATCTGATTGAATTCCAACTGCTGTCCCGGCCGGAAGGCACTGGGAATTCAATATAAGAGGATGGTCACCCTTATCGCGAACAGAAACCGAATCCGAGCCTTTACCCCCCATGATAGAAGGTAATACAGGTATTTGCGAATGGCTAGGGCTACGAAAGAATTGTCCTTGAACCTGAAGTATCTGAGGGTAGTCTTTTTTAGGCCACGTGCTAAAATAGTTTGATCGGTAACAGCCAATAAATGGACAATGATATGGACGTAGCGTATTACAGATTTAGCTGGGATATGTAAGGCGTGGAGGACTTGTTAGCCAATGAATAAAATAGACAAGATTTCTCGGATACTTGTGACAGATATTGCGACCGGAAAATGCTAAAAGCGTGGTTGGTGGAGTGAAAAATGTGCCAATAAAACGGATAATTAAATAAACTGAGGAACACCTCGTGACGAGAGCCCACGAGCGGGATGCGTGCACGAATGTTGGTTGGGATGGGTTTGGAGTTTGATTGGTAGGCGCACAACTGGGAGGTCAATATAAGAGGATGGTCACCCGTATCGCGGGAAGAAACCAAACCCGAGCATTTGCCTTTCATGATAGAAAGTACCCGAGTGGAAAAATATAACTCATCACCGTCTAGCACTGAGCTAGTAAAATTATATTTCAAATCCCCAGTAGCTAGCCGTTTTAGCTAGCAACTGTCCACCCTTGTAACGCTTTCGTCGTCTAGTGACTGGATTCAGAAAATTAAGTGGTGACTAGATAAAACAGAACTATCTCGCAGCTGTATAATATTTCTTCTTCAAATAATATGCAAAAAATTTTTTTCGCATTATTTATATCGTGGCGTAATTTTACGCTGTTCTTCCTCAATTGCCAATGTTGGTTACGATATTTACGCTGTAAATATATTAATTGATTAATTTGAAATTATATCAGAAAAAAAATGCTTACGTGTGAAGTGGTTTCGACCCCGGTACCTCTGGGTGATAAGTTTTCCATTGAGCCAGATCCACTTTGTTAATTTATTAATTTCGGATCGTCTACACATGCTAAAAGTTGCGTTAATAATAAATGGGTGGATTAACAAATTTAAATAACATTTTCGGATTGATTACTTTTTTTCGCATTGAGAGCTATATTCACATATAATTAAATAACCTCAAATTGTATTTCTCCAATCATTTAATCTGGGTAGCGACGGATGAATGAGCACAATGTTACTGCAACGAATGCTATCCATTATATGAACTCCTAATAACGATATAAACATTATATATGATCGACTGAGTATTGGCTAATTAAAGAGCACATAGCCGCAGTTGGCTAGTGTTGGCTAGGTCATCGCGAGATACCCACTTAAGGATTCTTTTTCTTCATTCGCCACGCCATCTGTAACTCAAATTGCTTAGCCCGCTATGAGCCAATCGCTCGATGGAACTACATGCAGTCACATAACCTCACTTTCTCATATGTTGACGATCATTGGCTAGTCAGGTACGACTTAGTCATTAGGCGGTATTTTTATCGTAAGGCCGCGACATCTATAATCAAGTTTGGCTAGGCAGTGACTAGCCAAGAGGTGCATACCGCCAGTTAGCTAGTCTTGGCAAGGTCATGTGCGAGTTACCCACTTGAGAGTTTTGTTCATTGGCAAAGCCATTTGAAACTCAATTTGGCTAGCCAGCCATGAGTTATTTGCTTGATCATAGTACGTGTAGTCACATAACCTCACTTTGTTATTCCTAAACATGGTTGAATAGTCCAATACGGCCTAGTTACTAGGTGGCATTTTTATTGTAACGCGGCGACATCTAGAGTGAAAATCGATTGGGCAGTGAATAAACAAGGGCTGGATAACAAAATATTTAAAATATTACTACCTCATAGCGATGAGGTAGTAATATTTTGTATCTAATGTGCTAGTAACTGAGATAGCCTAGCACAATTTCTACTCGGGTAATATAGGTATTTGCGAATGGCTAGGCCTACGACGGAATCGTCGTTGAATCCGAGTTATCTGAGAGTTGTCTTTGTTCGGCCTCGTGCTAAAATAGTTTGATTGGTGATAGCCAATAAATGGAAAACGATGTGGATGTAGCATGTTACAGATTTCGACGAGATATGTAAAGCGAGGAGGGCTTGTTAGCTAATAAATAAAATAGACACGACTGCTCGGATACTTGTGCCAGATATTGGCGATCGGAAAATGCTTAAAGCGTGGTTGGTGGAGTGAACCAAGTGCCAATAAAACGGATAATTAAATAAACAGAGGAACACCTCGTGACGAGAGCCAACGAGCGGGGATGCATGCGCGAATGTTGGTTGAGATAGGTTTGGTGTTTGATTGGTAAGCGCACAACTGGTTATACGGCCAAGCGAAGAGAGCCGGTATAATAAAGTAAAACCAAAGAGAAGAATACAATGGAACTAGGGGCCCATAAAATCAAGAATGTTAGTTGCCTTCTCGCCGGCGGCGTACATGCATGAATTCCTCCTCTTCTTTCTCTCCTCTACTTCATTCTTTTCTCGCCCTCGTATTCTCTTCATTTTCTTTCTCTCTCTCCCTCTCTCTCTCTCTCTCTCTCTCTCTCTCACCCACCCTATCCCGCTCTTTCCATTTCCATCGTGGCACGGTTGCCACTAGACAGCTGTATATTATTGGTCCGGCCCTAGTTAATATTGATTTAAGGCCGTCGTAAGCAAATACTTTTGGCGTGGCCGAAGTACCTCGCACGTCGGACTGGGCCTTACCTCATACCCTTCCTACCTCATTCTTCCCGCGCGCGCGCCCGTCTTCTTCGTCTCATCGACCAGTTCAAGCTACACGAGTGCATTGTATATGGTATGCGCCAAGTGTGCAGCTCGCTCTCTCTCTCTCTCTTTCTCTCTCTCTCTCTCTCCGAAAAATGACACGCGATATCTATAAACGAAGTGCACGCTCCTGCGCCCTCTTCCTTACTCGGCCACCCCTCTTGTCTCCGCCTCACTCGATCGACTCCTCGTTAAAAACCATCAAATAAATACAGGCCAGCTCTCCGCGCAGGATGAAGTGTTCCGCAAATAGTTTTGGCAAATTTTTATGCTGGTACGGACCCGTGAGATTGTTCTTTTTTTTTTCTCTTCTGGATTTCTTTTTCCCTTCATCTCCGTAACTTGGAAGCCATACTGTGCAAAGGTCATCGGGCCTAAAAGAATATACGTATATGCATATATGCATATATATATATATATATATATATATAAGCATGATGGCCGAGTGTCCGGCAAACTCTTCTTTCCACAAAAGCATTGTATATACCTCAGACATTTTTATTCTCTTTTCTTTCAGATGACGTTGGGGATGCCGTTTTTTGCGCACCTGAGCGATTTAGGAGTCTCGCCCAGCGGTTGGTAAGTTGCGCATGAAACGTAGCACCGATTAGTCAAAGCTTTATAGCAGTTTGTATATATAGAGGGTTGGAGATAGGGTACTGCCTCGCCCTCCCCTCCCGCCCCCCTCTAGCGACTCGTTCGAAGCCCGGCGCAACGGCGAAGTATTTGCATTCGGCGGGAACGTAAATATGCGAAACCTATAGGCAACTTCTCAGACGTGTGCGGATGAAACATCGAGAGAAGAGCCCAACGAGGCAGAGTTATCGCTAACTTATGAGACTCCGTCACCCGACCTCAAAACGGTTAAACTTTAATACACATTCTACAGCTTCGCTATCTCCACTGACTTATAAAACATTTTAATAGGCTTCCATTGGCAACGCGAGCTTAAACTGTCCCAAAGGATCTCTCGCGGAGAGCCTGATAACCGACGTATAGGGGAAGATCGGGTAAAATGGGATACTTGAGGGAGGACACCACTGTGACGGCTTCAAAAGATGGATTTTTTTTGCATTTTCTTGTAGTATGTACTTTAAAAAATATGTACACCAAAAATTATTTTATATTTTAAAACAATGACAAAGTTACAGAACTTTTAGTAGGAGGGCGTAGAGGGGCAGCCCTTGCTGGCCGCATTTCATAGAGAGTTTTTCTCGAAACCACTTTTTTCGAACTGGTGCTGACGATAACTCACGTAATAATTTCAATAGGGTCAGATTCGGGACACTTTCAGGTTGCCTGGCTGCCTGGCAGGCATTATCTGGCTGCCTGGTCAGGCCGTTATCCGGTTGCCTGACCAGGCGTTTATAATGCTGCCTGATCAGGTCATTATGTTGCGTGATCAGATCATTATAATCCTAACTTACGTAGCCAGTACACATACATGCTCGTGCACTTACACACTGTACAATATATGTATACAAGGCCTAGAATGTATTTGTCAATATAATTTTTATTGAGGAAAGTTACAAAGAAGGTTATAATTAGATTAATTTAAAATAGTATGAAGATCATTATAAATAATGTTCGATTTATGTTTTATGTGGAAGTGTTTTTATTCCGAACCGCGCGGTTCCCTCCCCACCCTTGGACATTATTAATTACTTTTCCCACGGCTTGCTCAAAATCTTTTGATGGAAAATAGAGAAAAATATACGCTCGTTTAAACACCTCGTAAGTTATTAGTTCGTGTTTTTCGGACATGAACTTGGTGAAAATACATTTTTTTAGGAATTGAAGGATTAATGACGTATTAAACGTTCATATATATTTTTAGGTTATACATCTCTTGTTCGCACGACGATGACACATTTTTTACTGTGTTTGAGATTTTGAAATACAGCGGAATCTTCTAACACGCATCCGCGTTGTATAACGTTTTTTTTCCGTCACAATCCACCTTTCAAAAACGTTAAAACTTCAAGGATAATATGCTGCTGAGTTAAAATTTCCATGTGAGATATAGGAGGTTATGTACGTTGGTGGAATGCTGAGGCAGTTATAAGGCCAGCCCCAACAGGACATTATTAGGCCAAGCCCTCGTAGGGCTATATTAAGATTGCTTGATATACAGGAGTAGAAAAGCACCCTGATCAGGCCCCAGTAAGGTAGCTTTCTTACTCCCGTACTAGGGTTCCACTTATTACGGCATTTTAGATCGCCGCATGATAAAACATTCTACTCGGGTTGCTATACATGAGTATTTAACAAGGAGTTAAATGAAAATCCACACAAAAACTGTTTTTGGTAGCCCCAAAGCTGAACACACACCGACTCATTCCGCTTACGATGAATCAAGTGTAGTGACTTAAAAACGAACGAATAGCGCCGCTTCCATATGGAAATCGAGTTCGATATTTGATCGGGCACATCTTGATTTTCCGTAACATTATTAAGGCCCTAGTCTGGAAGCCTCACATGGGCCATCAGTGATCGGTCACACTTTGCTACCGAGGGCCATTGAAGGCAAAATAACCAGGGCCTTTAAAATTGCCTCGTAAAAGTTATTGCAGCCAAATGCGTACGTGCGTGTGTGTGCACTGTGAAAAAGAAATGTGTTATTTCAATACATTAGAGGCTTAGAATTCTGTCGTATATTTCGACACGTTTGATCCCGCATTGTTCCAATGAACGCATTGCATGCGGTGCTGGTTCAAGGCTTCACAGCTCGTCTACTAAACGTATAGTTTAATCATTATATTTAATCGATCTCGATAATTATTATGCCACAAATTCTTTAGTCAAGCAATTTATATTGATTTGCCCCTACAATAGTAAAGTCTAGTAGTATGGGGGAAATCGCTACTAGAGAATCTACAACTACACCCCTTAAAGGCCCTTACTTGGTCTCCGTACTTAGAGCATAATTTTAGTTAACCTACCTACCCTACCATTCCCTAATAGGGGCCTGGTCAGGCTCTTTTACGAAAAACCCTACTACGGAATCCGCAAATACTCGCTTGAAGGCCCCGAATTGGATTAGGGATACCCTGCCAACTTTCCGCACGGGCTCACTTCCCGTTCTGCCCCGGGCCTCTTTTTGCCCAAGTTTTGACTAAGTACATTGGATCATGGCAATTTCAATTCGATCATTTATTTTCCAAGTTTTCTTTGACGCAAAGAACGTCAAGGATTTCTTTGATGGTACGGGGGAGAAAAGAGGGACTTGAGCTTGCTCATCCCTTGACGGAAATGTTCCGGTGCTTCTTCTCGTCTAATGGTTCTTAACTGGCACCATTATCACGTACTACGTTAATGCACCCCCAGGATCGGGTTTGCCGCATCTTTACTTATCATCGTAATTAGACTTGATGTGGGTGAGATTGCGGCTGAGGTGGCGGGAGAGACGTAGACGATGGAACGCGTGTGCGAAGTATAACTCAGGGTGAGAGAAGCATGCGAATCCGAACGATGAGCCCCTTGGTAAACACAGGCCTGGAGAGTGGAGAGAGAGAAGCTTGGTGCTCCACCGAGTCGGGGGTAATAGTAAATCCTAACATCAATCTATCCCAGGAAGGAGGTCAACTAAATTAATCTTGGGGTGATCTTCTCGGATGGTAAGCCGCACGTTTCTGTAGCCAAAGGCTGTTCGGCTGTGCTTACCTACACAAACTTTGGGTCGCTCGAAACTGTCTAGTTGTTTCCTATAATGAGATGAGTTTCAAGCGTCTCCAAACATTGGTGGTATCAGCTCGTTATACCCAAAGGAAAATCAAATCAGAGAGTTGATACATGTGCATGCATTCTTTGATGCGAGAACCCCCACAACGATGACCCATGCAAAATTTGTCGTAGGGATCCAATTGGATCCCCATACATATTCCTATATGTATGGGGATCCCCTACTTCCTGATGGGGATACAATGGATTATCGCATTGGATTCCTAGACTAAAATGTCACGCTCGTACATAGGGTTCTAATGGGATTCTCCATTGGAATCCAATGTACGAATCCATTTCTAATCCTATAGGATTGCCAAATTATCAAATGGAATCCGATGATTCTTGTTCAAATGCCCGACAGAAAAACTTCCACCATCGGCAAGGATTTTCAAAAGAGGGTCGTACTAGACGACTTATATCTCAGCCATTTAAGAATTTTCAATTCCTTTCTTTTTTAATTTGTTCTTGAAACTATAATGTATTTGTGAAAAATAAAAATTATTTAATATATTTAATAGTTGCGTCGATGTTTTAAAAAATGTTTATACCTATTTTTCCGAGCGGCAAGGTGGTGTAATGGCTTAAAGTATTACTGCATGGACCGTAGGGCAAAAAGTTAGTCCAAAATGAGAAAAACGTGGATTTACAAGTCTAGATCATGTCGTACATGTTTAGCTTTACAAACATTAACACTAATTAACACTTAGAAATGTTAAATTTCCACTTTTAATAATAATTGAAGTTAAATTCGACAATATTGGCGTGTGCTTGACTGATGTTTTGTCGGTGGGTATACATATGTTTCAACTGTGCAACAAAAAATTTCTCAATTTTTTTATTCAATTAATATGGTCAGATTATGTTATTATTATCAATAATTACCCAAAAACTCAATATATATTGAGTTTTCCAATGATTGCTATTAACTAATCGTTAAAAAAGCCGATATTCCTCATTACTTTAATTAATTTTTCGACAATTACTCAGTCGATTTATTTCAAGCTTAGCATAATCAATCGCTTGATCCTAAATCTTGGTACAATATTCTCAGAATGAACGGCGATTTAGTTCCCTTCGTTTTGCAACCATTAACGTCTGCAGAAGCTGTTTTCCCATAAGAGACCGTATTAAATTCATATATATATATATATATAACGACTAAATTATTTAGTGAATTTTCGAAAACATAATTCATGTATTATGATTCTATGAAGAATTATCATTCCTCAAATTAAACAAAAATCCGGCGATCTTTTAATATCCATCCAGTAATGCCTTAAAAAAGTATATCTTAATAATCGATTAGAACCACATCACTGAAAATCCACTTTAAATATCGTTTGTTATTTATTTTACTGCACTTTGACATAATTTCACGACACACGTACACACTCACGAAACGTACAGGTTATGTTGCAACGCGCCAATTTTTTTCTCGTGACTTTTCACATATGTACGATTCGAACATGGTAAAAATTCCCAAATATCGTTCGCCGGTGAACAGTGCAGAATCCATTTGGATCCCAATGAGGACTCCCTATGTGCCATGTCCCTAACAAATCTCTATAGAGATGTCGGTGTATCTTGGGACTCTTTAACAAATTCGTGCGCGGGATCACGAAAGGATATTTTTTTCTGAGATACAACATATTCCGGTTAAGAATTTAAAATAAAAAATTCTTAAACAACGTCGATCGGAAAATAGCGCGGAATACGGTTGGATTGCAATGTGGATTCCCTACGTGCGGCGTCCCTATCAAATCTCTATAGAGATGTGGTAGGATCTAGGGACTCCCGAACAAATTTGTGAAAGAGTATGAAACTAACAGGACGCATCCTGTTAGTTCCATGCTCGTTCAGAAACTACCGGACGCAACGAATGCTCGAAATGGACCCCTGGGGCTTCTTTTCAACCATGCAGCGTAGTATTTCGGGTTGTCCGCCTCAGGCGCATCGCGCGGCCACGTGGTTCGTCGCAAGTCTTTCGTATAATCATCCAGTCCACGGCCACGGAAATCGATGCAAAAGTTGCAACGATCTTCCATTTTGCGTCGATCATTGAATTATTTGTATAGTTCCGAGAATTCTCGTTACGGCAAAGTCAATTAGGGTGAAGCCAGCAAAGAGTACGTGTTTTATAAACGTTTACCTCTAGAAAAATTAATTTTGATAATACACTTTGTACTTCTTATTTAAGACCTTAGGCCACTCTAGAGGCCACAAAGGGCATATTTTGTGATTTTTTTTCAGCGAAACCATAAAATAAATCGAAATTACAAAATAGGGGTTCTATTGTACACGTAATTGGCTGTACAAAATTATTTTTTCGATACATGTCAAAATGACGACTGTGCAGCATTTTTCCGATGACGCCTTTATTTCTCGAAGGTCAACGGCTGGACCAACAGCTCCTATAATTTTTGAGTTATGATGAGACACTAAAGTTTTTTCGATTATATATAAGAATAGCTATAGAAGTACGTAGGATTTTTTGATATATTGTTTTTGTCAAAATGGCGCATTTCTAAAACAAAAAGTACAAAATTCCATGAGAAAATCGTCAGAAAATTGTTTATAAAAAAGGAACTATGCAATATAATTTTTAAAAATCCTACGTAGTGCCTCAAAAAATGTAATTAAGGAAAATGTAAAGGAGAGGGAGAGGGAGAGGGAGAGGGAGGGAGAGGGAGAGGGAGAGGGAGAGGGAGAGGGAGAGGGAGAGAGAGAGAGAGAGAGAGAGAGAGAGAGAGAGAGAGAGAGAGAGAGAGAGAGAGAGAGAGAGAGAGAGAGAGAGAGAGAGAGAGAGCAACAGGCACTTATAACTCAGCACTCTCACCTCGCGCGTTCCTCCATCAATCTCTCTTTCTCTCTCGTAACCGAGTCAGACTTTTTACCCCATGAAATTTATTACTTTGGGTCCTCGGGATGCATCCACGATTGCATGCGTGTGCGCATCCGTCTCGCTCGCGTCTGGTACGCCAAATGGCGCCGCGAGACTTCACCACACTCGGACTCACCGGTACTTCTATCCTATACTTGTCACCAATTATTGCGGAGACCGCTCACTTTCAGATACGCCTGGATTAACCGTTCTCCTCTTGTCATCATTCCAAACTGCAATTGAGCCCACGATGACGCAGCTTCATTCAAGCGGGTTCGATGAAAATGTCCGCTACCCAAACAAACCTTTGTAATCCGGCGAGTCATAGTCGTGAGAACGAAACTGTCACGCGTGGCCACCGAATAAGTTATAATCTCTGGTGACCCACCATATTGCTCGAAAGCTATGTCAATCCTGGGCGCATTTTTGTCCTTCGAAATAAAATACTGCATACAATAATCTAGCGTTAAAACCGATAAGAATTCCAAGAGCAACGAGGAGGCACGACAATTTTCAAAGCGCACGAACGAATCGAGCTTCATAAATCTTCCACCACCACATGAGCCAGGGTGAGGGGAGAAGGTGAAATTGTATTTAATTTTTTGGAGGTTCGATTCGTTTTTATCGAGAAGAAGGCACTGCGGGGTGCCAATGCGGAACGCAAGATTAATATCTCACGAGCCACTCGCACCGCGAGTGCGGGAGTAGCCACGGAGCAAGGTGTGAAAAATGAGAATACGAAATAGGCATACGTGGGATTCGGTTAACTTATACATAATATAAATGCGTATATATTATGGATATATGTATACGTGTATATAAATATATATATATTGAAATGAGAAATTCTACGGTGGAGATTCATTTGAAAATGACTTTATCCCAATGAAATTTGGAAAACTCAAGCTATTTTTCATACTTATATTACCTTTGAACGCATTCTATCCCTGTACGTTTCAAAACACTCGGACAAGTTCATTTTTCTCTCCATATAACGATGCATCACGAGCGATTCATCCTGTCGAGACGATTAAACCCAAACAGAACTTGGGGAAAAAAATACACAGCACTTGTTTGTCCACTTCAATAACGAGCAGGTTTAGCTCGTGAAAAATGTGTTTCTAAATCAGTAAAAAAAAAAGGCTCGGCAGTGTTGATACTTTCCTGCACAAAAGATTCCACACGTGTTAGATTGCTTACGGGCCCAGAATATTCTGCATTATTGAAATTTGCATTTATTCGGGGATCAGCACTGTTCAGTTACATTGACACAGATGTACGTTCAGTTTACAGTGAATACAAATAATTAAATAGATTTGAACGAGCTATAAATGTTATTGTCATAAAGAAAAAGGGTTCAAGCATTGCTCATATTTTCAATTGCTAATGTATGGAGTAGGGTAGGGTGGGGCTAGTTGGGCAAATTTTCACTTAATCTATCGTAACTCTTGAAAGCTGCATCAGATTTACTTGATACCTACACTGCTACATACGTAATTTATCTTGCTCAAAACATATCCAGAAAAAAATACTATTTCAGATGTGGTTAAGGTAGTAGTCTCGCCAAGGCGTTTTTCTATAGATTTTTTTTTTAATTTGAGGACCCATTCAGGACACTATTAAATAATTACCTGCAAAACTTCAAATGGATTCACCGTTCCGTCTTCGAGATATTGGCAATCAAAGATATCATGGTTTTACACGTTCTGAGGGAGAGCAATGGAAAATTTTACATTTCACGCAATAACTTCGAAACTTTTCTACAGATTCTTTTTTTTTAATTATCAATTACAGGGGAACATATGACGGAGTGGGTAAAAATCATGAATTTTGACTGTCTAGTTTCAGAGATATAGCGATTTAAATTAAGCAATGTCTAGCGATGCTAGCGCCACGAAGCGACTGGAGCAGACGAGAACTGGATTACAGTATTGTATGCATATCATATACCGTATACGCAGAGTATCTACGTATTAGTAGCCGGAATGGATAGTCTGATACAAAAGTGAGGATTAGGTAAACATTATATTAGGCGTTTTCATCATTACTTTATAAGTTTTTACATTCCGATAAGATGTACAACATACATTGTAAGGATATTTTGCAATATTTCGAAGCTTTCATCGATTGAGCGGAGAATAAACTTTTCAACGTGACTGTGGCGAGACTACTACCGTAAGGGAGGTTTCTACTTTTTTGGCCAAAATTATTTTTTATTTTTATTTTGTTGTATCGGAAAGAGCCAATACTTAAGAATAGGCTCAGCAAATTTCAAGTCGATTTAAATAAATCCCACAAAGTTATAGGCCTACGAAGAGAAGCGACCCGCGTCTCCACTCGCAAGGGGTGCAAGTAAACTGCAAAAAAAAATATATTTAATTTTAAATAGAATTTATGTAAATCAAATAGGTTTTTTCCTTGTCTCACAGCCTACTACGACCCTATTTGTTTCAATTTTTTTTCAAGCTACTCTTTTTAAATATTAAATATATTCAAATTAAATAAATAAAGATCAGAGTTAAATTAAATAAAGATAAAAAACGATATATCGAATGAATACGAGAAAGGAATATAGGTTCGTGACATAAAAGTGCGGTGAAAAAAAGTTACATTAATTGTCTTTTTTTTCACTAACAAGGTTGTTATTTGGAAAAAAAAACGGTATCATCGTGCCTTTTATTAACAGGCGCGACTATTTATCTATCAAAAGACTAATCGTTTTCCTCAACTGCAGAATGTTACAACAGTCTTCTAATGAAAACAGAGCCATGAGATTTTTGAAAGGCTGAATCGTGTACAATTTTTCCGTCTGTCTTTTTTGTCTGATACTACCAAATGAAACCAAATCACAGATTTATTAGGAATAAATGAAATATTTAGTTATTAGACGATATTAAATAAACCTTGATTTGAATATATAAATATATTTAAAATAAATGATTTTAATGATGAAATGCAGTAGGAAAATTTTTATTTCACGAAAAATCTAGTTAATTCCAATTAAAAAAAATCAAATAGACGTATGTAGTTAATATCAAATGAATTAAATGTGTTACATTTAAAACTTTGTCGTACATTGCTTGAGATATTTTACTTGCCCAACTTGCCCCTATGCTCACCTAGCCCCGTCCTACCCTAATTCATTCAGGGTCAATATCAGTGGCTCCATTTCTCCCCAATTACGCATGAATACAGATTTGCGGCAAATTCTATGGTAATGTCGAAAAAAAAATCCTACCTTTTAGTTCCCACGTCAAATTTTTCGACCTAACAATCATCAGCCGTAAGCGAGAAGCACGGAGAGACATTCCGCGAATATTCGAAAACACGTATCCAACATTGTTGGACGGTCTCTCTGAACTTGCCACGCAGCATTGCCCACACGTAGGATTATAATGAGTACGTGGAAGGTCTGCTCGATATTCATACACGTACGGTTGAGGGTGCATTCAAATTCGTTATGATCCCCATCAGCATTGAGGATAGTCGAGAACTGGGGGGCTCTCCATTACGAAGTACGAGCTCTAATGACAAAGTTACCTAGCATGTGGAACATGCTGATTGAACGGGTAGGTTGAGTATACGCCGCGCCTTGATCGAGGGCGCGAATATGCAACAACTACATCAAACACAAACAGTTTCCCTTCTAATCGCAGTCTCAAGGGTGTCTGCTATCCGCGGCTCCCGCGTATCGATCATTCGTCCTGTGCCCAAGGTTGAAAGGAGTTTTGGAAAATGATCACAAGCTAGACAGCCCGCCTGGTTTTACTGATATTCGACACGACTGACTGAATATCGTGTAATTAGTGCCACATTCGCTTTGACAAAAAGGAACGAAAAAGAAACGAAGGTCCTTGGTACGAGGTGCTTCATAATTTGGGTAGTCCAAGATCGTGATAGATTCGAAGATGGTCCTCGAGTTTGTCCGAGTTTTGCAGCGGTGCGAGGAGGCAAAAGGACGTGGAAGATGCGAAGGTTCGTATATTTCGAGAGGATATCTAATATGGTATTTATGTCACGCAGGCTTAGCCGTTATATGCGGTTGGACGATGGTCAGATAGTGTCATAAGCAGTACCTGTATAGCCCAAGTGAAGAGGGTTGCGCGTGAACCAGAATATGGTAAGGTTTGCCATCGGCATTCGAGACAAGCAATCCTCGAGTTTGGCCGAAGGCACACCATTTCGTACTCGTGCTTTTCCTTCACTTCTCTCTGCCTGCACCTCGCTGGGCATCTTCTCTTCCTTCCCGCTGACTTCACCCGATTAGTCAATTTGTCGATCCGTCGTCTTTCTCTTTTCATCTCTCCCTACCTACCTCCTTTCTCTTGATGCCCGGGACCGCTTCCCTATAGCACCGTCTTCGTTTCATGATCGATCGACGAGGTGGAAGGAGAGACGAGGTTGAACACAGTCCGAACGAGCGAGCCCAGAACTCCGCGGGACAGCCCAACATTCGGCATCTTCGAAATACAGTGAGGAAGCAACGAACGGAGGGACCTTCTAGCTTACGCCGGTAGTTATGTGTGTCTCCTTCAGTAAGCTTGACACTGCTCTTTCTCTCTCTCTCTCTCTCTCTCTCTCTCTCTGTCTGTCTCTCTCAGACCTTGATACGCGAGCCATCTAAGTAAAGATATCAAGAATATTGGATTTGTCGATTCTACCACAACGACCAGACACAGCACGCCACGTCTGCACCTCAAGAAATATCGGTTCATTATGTTTTCGTATTCACTTTTCCACATATTTCTTGATCCAATGAAACTCTTTTGGATAAAATACTAAGCTGATGAAGTTTCGAAGCAATTTTTCGAACAGCGTGAAAACGATTGGTAAACATGTTTTTGTCGTTTCTCTTTTGGTTCAATAAAGCTAGGTTGGAATGCGTCCGAAATTGTTGGCCATTTTTTTTGTTTCTCTACCTTCTTTGGTATTATAAATCTTTTTAAGGTATTCCTTTCACAAACCCGAATATTTAACGGTTAACTGATTTTCGTCGACAATTAAGTAAAAAGACATCCCAGTATACTGGTAAAATATCAAACTAATTTACCGAACTTTTAACAAAAAATTACGACTTTAAAAATAGTCTAATTTATACGGCACTTTATGGACATTACATGCTGGCCACATGTTTATTCGATAATTTGTATACTAAATAACTCTAAATGTCTGATATAAACAACTCGAAGCATCTCAAAATTCTTAAGATTCGGTAAGGACAATAAAATAATGTATATGTAAAAAACATATTTAAAAAACAGGCTTTTATTTAATGTACTAAAAAGTAGAAAATATTTTTTTTTACCAAGTCACCTATATGTGACTATAAATAAAAGCTTGGGGCGCTCAACTTTTTTAAATGTTTAATAAATTTGATCAATTCAGTTTCATTAACCGTATTTAATTTGGCACAATAGTAATTAGAGAAATTATTATCACACGTTTATACTCAGTTTCAGGATTTTTATTTAAGAAATCTAAGGTTGTTTTACAGTAAATTAAAAACAGTTGATATGTTAACGGATTTATGTACATTAAAGATTATATGTCTAAATTTTGAATGCCCCAAGCTTTTATTTATATTCACATATACATGACTTGGTGAATAAAATATTTTCTACTTTTTAGTACATTAAATAAAAGCTTGTTTGTTAAAATTTTTATTTTTCACATCTAAATTGTTTCTACTTTTTAGTTTTTAATTGATTTTACTAGAGCTCTGAAATTTTTGCAAGGAGGGATTAATTCTTCCAAACGAAGCGGTGTTATTATTGGTTGATTGTCAGGAGAAATTTTATATGGATAATTAGATATCGCTAATTTTACATGAAAAGTTATAAATTTTATGGATTTTTTTTTATAATGCATTGTCACCTTTCAGATGCATGTTTGCAAGAAATATCGATTTTCCGTTTTGCATGCCACAGAAAGTCAAGTTCAATAAGAGCTTGTAACAAGAGGTCGCCGAATGGTTAAATAAAATATCAATAATAAAACTTAGAAAAATGTGACTAGCAGAATTTTCGTAACCGCGACGTTTTAGAGAAAATGTAAAAAAAGTCTAAATCTACAAAATGTCTGCGAAATTTTTAGTTCCAGTTCATAGTTGGGTACAATGAATTGTAACTTATTTTTATTAAACACCACTGTGTTTAATAAAAAACACTACTAATGATTTAAAAGGTCTTTGGCTTATGCATTCACAAACTTCGGCCATCCGTAAAAGGAATACCTTAAGCTCTCTAGCAAGCCTCTCTAATGAGGATTTTGAAAAGACGTTTGAGTGATTTTCGAAGTTTGAATGAGCCAAAATGTTGGGAGATCAAACAAAATGCAATTTTGTTATATTTTGAGGGTGTAATCTTCAACATCGTTAGGTCCAGATCTCCAAGCTGCTTAGTCCTGATGGGGGATAAAAAAAATCGCGAAATAATATCTGATATACTTTCATTGAGATTTTTTCGCATATGCTTTTTTCCATCGTTTTATTCCGCTAATGCATTCGTAAGGACATCCGAGGTATGTAATCTGCCGCGTATCTGCAACAGTAATCCTGTTACGTAATGAATATTCATTCACGATCTCCCCTTTGTACAACGAAAATACGTATTCCCTGTATGCGTGTAGCAGGCTACCTACTCGAGATATTCCATGTGGAAATTTCATTCGATATGGAATATCGATGCAGGCACATTCGAGATTGAAGGTCGTGCCAAAAAAGTCACCATATTTAAATATAACGATATACTTTAATTTGAGGATGTATGGTAGGTATCGTCACTGCCAAAATGCCGAATGTTGGGCTGCCGACTTTTGAAGAAGAAGGTGTATTCTATGGTTTTGGCATAGCAGATTAGATGTAAGTATCAAACTTTTCATTTTATTCGCACATAAACTTCAGTTTAACTTTAAGGTATTACTGGATGGATATTAAGAGCTAAAATCACTGTAAATTTTTCAAAAAATCGATTTTTTTGCTTAAAAGATGCTTTCAACCCTCTAGAAAATGAGGCACAAAGTTTCTTTCCTGAAAGAATTTTTTTTCATCAAAATTTCACGCAGCATAACTCAAACAATTTAAATTTTTTTTCGTTTGAATTTATAACCATATCTTTGTAACAATATTTCGAAGAGAAATACGTAGAGGATTTTCGATAAGTTAATTTAAACATTTTTTATTAACAAAATATAGCCCTTTTTGCCGGAAATTGAAAGTTTTTATTCAAATACTCGCCAATCTCACGAAAATCAACATTTTTAAAATCTCCTACGTATTTCTCTAGTTATGAACATCAAGATAAAGTGGTTTTTTTCCAGCATCAAATTTACACCAGTTATGCTGCGTGCCGCAGAGCTCCGCAAATTCAACTCGCCTCGGGAGAATGCCTCTGGTGTCGCCATTTTTTGATATTTTTCTTAAAATTTTTTTTTGCCTACTCTAATATATGCTTAATAACCTCCTCGAATATTATTATTGTATAACCTTTTCTTCCGTCCGAAAAAAATTACCACAAAAATGCTTTTTTAGGCCATTACAGTGGTGTTAGGCCTTAAAAAATCGCCAAAATTCTTGAAAATTTGAGGAATAATAGTGATTGATAGAATAATAATACATGAATTATTTTAGAATTTTTCACTAAACAATTTAGTAGTTATAAACATATGAATTTAACAAGGTCGCTTATAGGAAAACAGCTCCTGCAGGCGTTAATGGTTGCAAAACGAATGGAACTAATCGCCGTCAATTCTGAAAATATTATACCATTAAGATTTAGGACCGAGCGATTGATTATGCTAAGTTTCAAATAAATCGACTGAGTAATAGTCGAGAAATTAATTAAAGTAATAAGGAGTATCGCCTTTTATAGCGAGGGATTAATAGAAATCATTGGAAAACTCAATATATATTGGGTTTTGTGTAATTATTGATAATAATAAGATTACCTGAAAGCATTAATTAAATTTGAAAAATTGAGAAAATTTTTTGTTGGACAGTTGAAACAGATGTAGTCACTAACAAAACTTTAGTCAAGCACACGCCAATATTGTCCAATTTGACTTAAATTATTATTAAGAGTGGAAAATTAAAATTTCTCAGTCTTAATTTATTATTAAATTAGCTATGTATAAAGCCAAGCATGTACTACATGATCTAGACGTCCAAATCCACGATTCGCCCATTTTGGACTAACTTTTTGCCCAACAGTCCATTCAGAGATAATTTAAACGCATTTTTCTTGAAACCACGTTGTCCAAGTTTGCGGAAGTGCTCCTACATACCCTAGATGAGCAATCGTTATGAAACTTGGCTAGCACGTGTACTAAAAACATCTTCATTAGTTGAACTAGAACTATCAAAAAATATTCAAACGTTCTATTTTATGCACAAAAAAACGGCAATAATGTTTGGTGAAAAACTAAACTTCCGTTCCGATCGCTCACTATTGTTTTATTTTCCAATATTTCTTCTTGATTCTAGTAACGTATACACAATATTGTACAAAGTAAAAATGTGTTTGATTTTTTGCTTCAGATCACCTGTCCAGGACTTAGGACTTTCGCAAGCGAAGAATATCATCGCCGGCGCACCGCCATACGAGGCTCCTCCTAATCTCAGTACCATGTTTTGTCAAACTTTAAAAAATATTATCATGTTCAATAAAGACTACTCAGTAAACATATGAAATTTCAAAATTCTACATTTAACATTTTTCGCTTAAAAAATTGGTGATAAATCGAATATTTTTGGCCCAACAAAGTAGAAATCCCCCATAAATATTCGGGTTCGTGAAAAGAATACCTTAAATGTCAATATGCGATTTTGTGAAGACTTAGATAGTTCGTTACAAAACTATCACACGGTGATATGAAGGTGTAATCCACCTGAGACGGCTAAAAGTAAGGTTATGTTTAAGAATTTTTTTGTGTACAAAACTGAATTTTATTGAACCAACCATGATATACATTTTAAAGTATGACATTTTATCTACATTGTGTGAAAATTTGGTTAAAAAATTTCAAACGGTAAAAAAGTATCAGTCGTTTCCCTGGGACGTGTTTTTGTTGACAGCATTTGCGGTACCAGACGTGCCTCTGCCATTTTTTATCTCAAAAAAAAAAATATTTGTTTCTTAAAGTAGATAGATAAAACTAGTACTTATCGAGCCGGAATTTAAAATTTTTATTTTTTCGGGTCATGGCAGTCACTGGAATAAAACAGACGATTTTTCGCCTCAAAATTGTTCAGTACTTATAAGTTCTCGATATAAGGCTCGATAAGTACTAGATTATTGTGTGCAGCATAACTGTGCAAAACTTGATCCCGATCGGTCCAGCAGTTGCGGAGATATTTCTGGTACCGATTTTGAGAACACTGTTTCGAGTAGAACGCGTTTAAAGTTTTGAGTACACTTTACACTGAAATAACTGGTTTATTTTAAACTTACATGAACTCGTCGATTCCTGGGCCATATGACGGATCCTTCTTAGATGTTGACGCTTCCATTAGATCGTATTTTTACTGTGATTCAACCTGATTCTCACCCAGCTCATAGTCAAAGAGATGACAAAGACCGCGTCTACCTGTGCCCCAACCGTTATTCGTTGCTCACCCGGTTAGTTACAAAACGCTATAACTTTGTCATTACTGCGAATTTCCTTATGAAATTTTCAGGGTAGTCCCTCAAAGAATAGTACTTTCGAATGAGCACCTTTTTTGAAAAATTTATCTTTTTGACCTACCCAGGTGTACGAGTATGTAAGCCCTTAATAATTCACTCCGTATTGCAGTCTTCGAAAACAATAAAATGTCAATTTTGTAATACCTTCAGCCAAGCATTGCTCGATCTTCCAGGTGGTTTCGTATCACGAGATCCAAAGATACTTGAACTTCTGTTAAATTCGAAAACTCCATTTTTCCATTCGTTAAATGGATCCGCGATGAAGCAAGCCGTAAAAGTTAAGCTCGGCAATTATTCTGCAAGTGCATGAGTTTGTCCCTCATATTTGCAGGAAGGAAGAAGAAAGGACAGAGAACGGTCCATAGCGTAGTAGAGAAAAGAGTGAAACGGGTGGCAAGCGATGCGTGAAGACAAGAGCTTGCTCCACGTTCACTGGATTGACTCTCTTCCTTTCCTTCTCTCCCTCTCATTCTCTCTCTCTCTCTCTCTCTCTCTCTCTCTCTCTCTCTCTCTCTCTCTCTCTCTCTCTCTCTCTCTCTCTCCTCTCTCTCTGTCCCTTTGCTTTCACGTCTGCTGGGCTGTTATAGCGGAATGTTTCGTTTTTACAGCCATTCCATCGTGCCATACAATCAACGAGACCTACGTTTTCATTTGCTCACAAGCATCAAGGATCCATCCTTACCGAGCATTCCATTAATGCCATCCCATTTTGCTAATTGGCTGGTGTGTCCATGGGAATATAAACGGTCCTTCGTATGTCTGTGTCCATGCCGGTATGAGGGCGATGAAGGCGGACAATTTTAATATTCTTCTGTGTTTGACTACCTCAAGTGTATACCAATAAGTACTTCCAACCCCCTAACGCAACCCTGTCACGTCCTTACTATCTTTCTCCCCAGTTGATGGCTATTTATTAATTTATGGGCGCCGCGTGTTGAAGCGTTCCGGTGACTTCGATAAATTAAAACTCTACAGGCACGTTGTGACACGTGGCTTTCGATAATGGAGAAAATTTGATGGATCGACGGGGAAGAAAAAAAAATCTTGTCCACGCCCCCCCTTCCCCCACCACCCGTCTCCTACGTCCCCTCCTCACCAACCCTTCCGATATACTCGAGTCTCTCGTTTGTGTCACACGTATGGGATATGTCGAGTCGAAATTGATCGATGGGATTACAGAATGATCAGAATCGATACAAGAATAAGTTAAGGCAAAATGATGTCGAGGCGCCAGCAGGACGGGAAAAAAATATTTATACGTATACATATACACCGCCGGCCAAAAGTTTGGATACACTAGTCGAAATTTCTTACCGCACTAAAAGTTAGATAGCGGACTCAAAAATAAAGATCATTGAATTTCGCAGGTAGTTAATTAAAAATAAAAATGTAAACAATTTTTCCTTTCTTAATATATTGTCCTAGACCCCATGATTCCCAAGTGGAGCCTCTCCACGCATCAAAGTTCCAACCAAAAATGGTAAAAAAAAAGGCAATGTTAAAAAAAAATTCTGAAAAAATTCTGGCCACTCCAGTGTAAACCCATGCAACTTTTTAATCTCTTGACATTTCCTCTGAAACCCTATAGTTTTTCGATTAGGCCGTTTTTTCTAAAACATGTATTTTTTAGTGAAAAATGCAATACTGGGGCGAAAAAAATTGTACGAGACTTGCTAAAAAACAAAAATGTAGGTTTCGATATCCTTTTTAAGTTTGCGATGGAAAAAACTGAGGACAACATTTTCCACAAACTTTGCAGTTAATTTTCGACGGCCAAAAAATAGCCGAAAAATGGTCACGTTCAGAAGTGCGTATCGGGGCGAAAAAAAAATCGTAAAAAATTTTCAAAAAAAGAAAAATAAAGATAAATTCGTCCTCTTTAAAAGGCCACTTGGAAAATGGAATTATTTTTATTTTTAAATCCGCTATCTAGCTTTTAGTGCAGTAAGAAATTTCGACTAGTGTATCCAAACTTTTGGACGGCAGTGTACACAAGAGAAATGGACATTTTGGTCCCTTTATAGTCAAAGTAATGTTACCTGTCAGCGCATCTGGCTGCTTTGAGGACGGTCCTGCATTTTTTTTTGCCAATTGCTGATTTTGGGTTCAGAACGGTCCTTAAATGTAATCTTTGTATAAAAATGCTTCAATTTATCCAAATGTGATTTTGGCGATACTGGGCTTTGAATAATGTTAAGCACGGGGACAATAGGTAACTATGAGGTCGGTGCTCACAGTCGAATGTCTCTGAAATCATCTTTTTCCATGTATATGTCTATATACAGGTATAAAGCTTACATATTCCAATCAGGATTCCTTATAATCCGATTGGTCGAATCTGTGGGAGCGTCCGTGGCGTTTTACGATCGTTGGATCCGTCGGATGTGAAAAAAAATCCCCTCACGTCGGCGCGCGTCACGACGTCCTTTGGGTACTCATGCGAGTGCAAGAAAGAAAAAATACGCACATCGTGTACCCTGGATGAATCGTAAGAGCATTTAGCTTTGTAAATAACATCGTCATTGATTCGTGGCATTACGGCCAATCAGCTCCGGCGGTCGTGTTATCCGCATTTTGATAGATTAAATTTCAACCAGATATGCGCGCACGTACAGTGACCGGCAAAAAAAAAGAAACCTTGTCTTTTCAATTTAGATCAGAAATATTCTAAGGAAATATTTAATATACCGATTTTTTTTTTCTTGCTAACTCAATTCTCTAGTGGCTTAGTTTTAATTTTAAGAGCAAATTTCTACGTTTTTCGTGATATTCGTCGTAAATTTTTCGTTCAAGTAGGGTAGGGAGGGGCATGTTGAGCAGTCGGGTAAGTTGGGCAATCGAAATATCTGGAAAACTAAGCACTGCACGCGGGTGCATCAAATGGCGGAAAGAGAGGTATGGGGGAGGGAAAAACATCACGCCATCGCCCCGTTCCCATGCGGCACACGAGACGGTAACACGGGACGTTTCATAATTTTTGCACCCAAAAGTAAAAAAAACGTGATTGAAAGATTCTCTTCTACCATTGTGAAAAAAAATATTTCAAAGTTCATTGCAATTAATGTCAATGTTTAAAAACCTGACTAATTAACAAGCAACTGTTGGTTTATTACTGCATTGTACCAAATCATGTTGCATACGTCTGATTTTTTAATGCAATTCTTACTTTGCCCAACTTACCTCATACTCATGCTCAACTTATACCACTATCGGGGCAGGTTGAGCAAATATGGCCTTAGTCATTTGAGGCCGATTATCTGTGAAACAATATGGATAACAAGAATTTCGTCTACAGACTTTTTTTCCCAGATAAATTTCCTATTGACCGAAGTAGGTTTCATTTTTATACGGCAGACTGTTAAGGCCGTCTTCTAGTCTAGAATTTTGAAAAAATCGATTTTTTTTGCATATTTTCAATGTTTAGTATTTCAAGAATATACCCTCCAAAGTAAATTTGGAAATTTCTAATATTAACGGAGTTACAGCTGTAATTAGTGAGGTGGAAACTTAACCGGCGCTGCCGGACCGAATCGAACAATAGACGGTTCTGTCTGCTCGACTAACTTCTCATCATCAAAAAACATCAAAAGACTTCGATTTTGAAGAAGAAGGAGTATTTTATGGAGCAGGAATCGCCGATTAACGAAATGTAAGTATATGTACCATTATATGACGTAGACTGCCTGAAACTGTACTCGAATCTTTAAACGCGTTTTTCTCAAAACTACTTTTTTCGAGACGGTTGACATGATATCTCAAGTTGTAATGAACCGATTTACTTGAAATTTTTTGTGGACCTTCTCTATACACCCCTCTATTGCCCCTACCAGATTTATCGCGAAATTGTGTTACTAATTATTTTAAAAAAATCAACAATCGTGAAAAAAAACGGCAAAAAATGACCTTTTTTTTTAAACAGCCGCCATTTTGCGATTTTTTTTTGCCTGAGGTAGGGGCTATAATGACATCCTTACTTATTAAGAATCTATTTTTTTTTTTTTCAGATGACCAGGAGGGTTGGAATCATGTCAACCAGGAGAGGCCGTTTTTTTTTCCACCCCCACTTTACCAGCCTGCATCTACCAGAATTATGTATTTTTTTTCGCCAATTTTTTTTATACAATGTCAAAGGATGAATAAATATGTGGTAAAAAGATAGATACGGAAATATTTTTTGTTCTTTTTTAATCGCATGTTGAAATATGCCCAAATTTTGGCCCTCTAGACGAGAAGACGGCCTTAAGGAATTACAGGGCGATAATTCCAAACTTGCTCAACATGACCCTCTCTACCCTATAGGACAAATATACAGAGACCGCCTATCGCAGTGTTAATGTTTTGCATGTTCTATACCAGCGAATTGCAGTTGGGAAAAAGGTTCTTTGATCTGATGAAAGCAGATTTGAATTATTCAATCGAAAAAGGAGACTGAGAGTGTGGTGAAAACCCGGGGAAGAAGACGAAGAGCGTCACGTACAGCAAACTGTAAAAGACAAAGGCAGTAATTTGGTTTGGGGTTGCTTAGCTTGGTCGGGAATAGGCGAATTAGTAAAAATCAATGGCATATTGATTGTCGATAAGTGCAATGATATCCTCAATAAAAATTCAGAAACGTCTTTACTTTGGGTTGGGTTAGAAGAGGATTTTATTTTCCAACAGGGCAACGACCCGAAGCATACAGCGAAAAAAACACAGATATTCGTGAAATCCAACAAGGTAAAAATTCTTGAATGGCCTCGTCAATCACCTGTTTCGAATCCCATAGAAAATTGATGGTCAATTTTGGACGAAAAGATCGAAAAAAAAACAAATGTGGCCAACAGTGATAATTATTTTGCGGCGCTGAAGAAAACCTGAGATGCATTAGACGAACTTCACCTTTGAAATTTCGTCGATAGTATTTTTAGACGACATCCAAACAGTGATAAAGTCTAAATGGGCCCATACTAAATATTGAACATGGTTTAGATATATTTTTTTCAAACTGTTTTGTAGAAAATAAAAAAACGTTCTCTTTTTGTTGTCCATACGTACGTCCTAGTATTTTTGTATAGCAAAAGTCAGAGTTCATTTAATAAACATGTATTTTATTTTGGGAATATCGAAATAAAGCTATTGACGACTCATGTGAGCGAAAAAATATAAGGAATTCTGATTTTTTAAAGTAATTTTCGAGTAAAAAATCGGATGAAATGGAAGGTGATCTCTTTTTTTTTTGCCAGCTAATGTAGGTGCTTGAATTGAATTGCCAATCGTCTATCGTCAAAATGATAGATCTCGCGATGCACAAATGTTGTAGCTGAAGGGGGGAAAGGGGGGCATCGACGTTTTTTTGTTTGCACGCTGCAGTCTTAACCGAATCGTGGCCCGGGCCACTTAATTGCATTGCAGAGAATTTTAGAAGACAAGGGCAACAATTTCAAACTCGTTTTGGAGATCGCGTATTGCTCGTGGCGCGAGCGAGAGAGGAAGAGAGAGAGAGCGAGAGCGAGAGCGAGAGAGAGAGAGAGAGAGAGAGAGAGAGAGAGAGAGAGAGAGAGAGAACGGTTCCTACCGGCGCGCGCGGAGTGGGATACTCGCGAAATGAGGGCTTGTCAGGAGGAAGGACTTGCTAAAAATACAAGTAACGAATCGAAACCACTTTTGAACCGTGCCACCGCACCAAGATTTATGACGATGCAACAAGTTATCCCTCTCTCGCTCTCTCCCTTCAGCATCGGCGTAGAGAACATACACACTTGATGACATAAATCAGCCACTCAACTTCTATATGAGAAGCAGACGTTCATTAATATTAATAAGTAGTATGTATCTGTCAAGTAAAACGATACGATACTTTGCCGAACGATTCTTTGCCAAAGTCGTGACAAGTCGTAATGTTTTCCATGACAGTCTCTCTTGCTTACTCCTCTCTCTTTTCCTTTCTTCACATATACATTTATACAATACAAACATATTAGGCGTGTGCATTAATTTTAAGAGGTTTTCAAGAAATGGCGTAACTATATTGCATTGAGTCATATTGTTACTAATTTTATGTCGAAGTGTCACCGCGTGACTTTAGTTTTCAGTGTCTGTCTATTTTTGCGAAGTGTAAAAGACATTTTTTTCAGCGTTGAATATGTCCAATTATGGTAAGGTGGTATAGGGCGATAAGAGTACGCAGTTACGCTACGAACGAAACGGTTTGCTAACTTTTGTTGTGTTTGGACCGCCTACAGGGTGAGTGTTTGTGGCAAAAAAAAAAACCAAAATGGAATAAAACGAAGAGGCCAGGTAAGTTTCAATTTTTGGTTGCAATTTCTTATTTATTTTTGACATATTCAATGCATTACTAGTAAGGACCCTACACTCCTCCGCATCGATTGCATGCGCCCCGCGTTTTTCGTTTTAAATCTTACAAGTATTTTCATAGCTATTAAAAATTTACAATTACAAATTTTCAGGACAATCTGTATGGGGTTAAGAATCTGTATAGGGCTACACCTGTATGGGGCTAGGAGAAATTATTTTATACTTTTTAGTCCGTTTCAAAAATCTTACAGGAGCTGTCGTTGAGAAAGCGCACAAAATAGTTCATATCATTTGCAGTGCAATAAATTTGTTAGTGACTTAGGTGAACTATTCATGCATCAATTATCGAATGCATGTGCCCCACGTTTTTCGTTTTAAATCTTACAAGTATTTTCATAGCTATCAAAAATTTACAATCATACATTTTCAGGACAATCTGTATGGGGTTAGGAATCTGTATGGCGCTATACACCTGTATGGGGCTAGGAGAAATTATTTCATACTTTTTAGTTCGTTTCAAAAACGAGGTATTCTAAAAAAAAATTCGACTTAAATAATTATTTTCTGCTTTTTAGTCTTGTGCGTGTGAAATTTTGCAATCGATTTTAAACATCTTGATGATATTATGACAGAGACATGTGGCAAATTTTAAGTTTATTTCAGTTTCTCTTCACCTGATCATATCTGAAATAGAAAATTCTCATACCTACCTAGCCATAATATATCAATCTGGTTAATTGTTTCTTTTCTGAAATATAAAATAAAGAAGCAGGCAAAATTAATTTTATAAAATGTTTATTTCAATATTAAATTTGTTATTTATATTTATCTTGTCTGTCTGTTTGTTTGTCATTCAGTTCTGAGCTATGTTTAAAGTTTCAAGTCTCTAGCTCATCCGGAAGTTAGTTTAAAATCGATTGCAAAATTTGTACCGAACAGACAAAAAAACAAACAGATAGACAAGAAAGCGAGTTAATATTCCATTGTCACCCAGTTCTGAGCTATGTTTAAACTTTCAAGTCTCTTGCTCATCCGGAAGTTAGTTTAAAATCGATTGAAACATTTGTATCAAACAGACAAGAAAGCGAGGTAACAAAAACGTGGTAAAAATAGTAGCTAGCGACGGACAATATTTTGAATGATTAATTTGTAACCATTTTATCACAATAAAGCCGGATTTTTACCCAAAAAAAATCCTGCGAAATTAAAACACACTCCTAATACATGTATATATAGATGATAGCTATCATCGCTTCTTGTTGCAATCATCTAGTGCAGTGCACGGAAGTTGTGTAAGAAGAGTCACGTGTTCGACATTCGTATGTCGTGCAATGCAAAAAAATCTCACAAGAGATTTTTACAAATCTCTGTATATATAGTCAAGTAACGTAAGAGAATCATTGTTCAAGCAGGATGCTCATATTTTCCTTGCCTACCTACCCCCCCCCCCCCCCCCCCCCCAATGCTACGCATGAAAGAAATAAACTACAATTGCAACTACAGGACGTGGAAACACGCGGGGCCTCATTCTCGCACAAGTGAACGACAGCAGAGTGGTTTTATTCATGCATCGAAAAGAAGAGAAATTATAGCCTTAATGAAGGAGGATCGATTGCCGGACCAAGAGTTTTGTTTCGACCGAGGTCTACCTAGAAAATTCCTATTCAGCTGATGATTTTGCATCGACAAGGGTGTCGACAACTCATTCGGAACGCTGGGTTAGCCGTACGACCTGAAGATGTGGCATTTTTTATTTTTTGCTAAGGTGGATTGGGCAGGCTCTTATTCTATGCAAAATCGTTTGTTGGTCATGAATTTACTAGTCCTAACTTCGTCCAGGTCTTATTTAGCCCAGGAGAAGAATTTTTTAAATATAACCTATTGCCAGAACAAGCGTTTTGGTCCGATCGAGTTCTACCTAGAAAATTCGTAATCTGCAGATGACTTGCGTCAACTTGCGTTGACTGCGTCAACAAGGGTACCGATAACTCGATTGGACCGCTAGGTTAGACGAAGTTAGACGCAAGGTTAGACTTGGAAGTGTGGCTTTATTCATTTCTCGCTAAAGTAAATTGTTCTTATCCGATGCAAAACCGAATATACCAGGTCTGTAAATATGAAGCCGAAATTTGCCCATAGATGGCCCTAGCTGTCAATGTAGTCACCGTCAGGTCGCGTCATTGGCGTCATTTGCTTTGTTGACATCTGACGAAGATTTTTAACTCACAACAATACAAGTTTCATACCACAACATAGTTTGTTATAGCATTGAACATGTCGAATTTTGTGCCTGGAAATTATGATTTGCGGACAGCATTAATTTTCTGTTATCATTTGAAGAAAACTGCTGCATAATCGCATCGAATGCTTGTCGAAGCTTACGGTGAGCATGCTCTTGGTAAATCACAGTGCTTTGACTGGTTTAAAAAATCCAGAAGTGGCGATTTTGACGTGAGAAACGACGAACGTGGGAGGCCACCGAAAAAGTTTGAAGACAGCGAATTGCAAGCATTGTTGGATGCAAAAACCTGGCGAAACTGTTAATACTGAACGCTACCGACAACAAATGATCGATTTGAATCAAGCTTCGTGTGAAAAACGACCAGAATATCAAAAAAGGCAACACAACGTGATTTTGATTCATGATAATGCACCATCACACACAACAAAAGTGGTCAAGGAAACGATTGAGGCGTTTAGTTGGGAAATACTTTCGCATGCGGCTTACTCACCAGACTTAGCTCCGTCCGATTACCACTTATCTGCATCGATGGGACACGCACTTGCTGAGTAGCGCTTCACTTCTTAGGAAAATGTACGAAAATGGCTCGATGACTGGTTTGCCTCAAAAGAGCAAGAGCTTTTTTGGCGGGGCATCCACAAATTGCCAGACAAGTGGGAAAAATGTACAGCTAGCAATGGACAATACTTCGAATAAACTATTTTTCATCATTTTCATACAATAAACGTGTTTTTTCTATACAAAAATTCCGGTTTCATATTTACATTTTTACATATCTACATCCAAGTAACATAAGAGAATCATTGTTTAAGCAGGACGCACATCTCTTCTTTTTCAACCCCCCCCCCCCCCCCCCCCAATGTAAAAAATACACCACAATAGGCCAGGACGTGGAAACGCGAGGGGCCTCATTCTTGTACAAGTGAAAGCCAGTAGAGTGGTTTTATGCATGCGTCGAAGAGAAGGGAAATAAAAAAAATGCAATTAATTCTCTTTCAATCTCCCCTGCAATGGAAAATCAACGGTACTTCAGGTGTTTTCACGAGACAACGAAAAGCTGATGACTCTCGAGGCCTCATGATAAATTGCGAGTATATACGCAGGACGATAAATATTTTTCAGTCCAGTACCTACACGTTAGGACGATAAACATTTTTTTAAGGTATTCCTTTCGCGGTTACGAAAATTCTTCGGATAGTCACCTTTTTCGAAATGTTATCTATATAAAAGGCAAAGTCCTGACTGACTGACTGACTGACACTCATCATCGTCCAGCCTAAACCGCTAAAGGTAGAAACGTGAAATTTGGAGAGGATGTTGATTATATATTGGAGGCATCGTTTAAGGCGGGTAACCAATTTAGATGCTTAAAAAAATCAAATTTTTTTTTAATTTCATAAATCGTTAGCAAAATACCTTAAGAATACACCCTGAAAATTTCAAAACGATATTCGGATTCCTACTAACGGTATGTATATAAATGACAAAGACTCTCCGCTCGACTCCCAAGCGCGCTCAGCTATCCACGAGCGCTCAGTTAGGTAGTTTGTTTGGGTTTGTTTGGGTTTTCATAACCCAAACAAACCCAAACTCGATCGTTTGGCGATTAGCTCCAAAAGATCTCCATTCTGGGTATAAAATAATCGAGGTAGCGGCATTTCTTGCTGCTATTTTATTCAACGAAGGAAATTCAGCCCTACTCATGGTTATGAATGAACTACAAATCGTAGTTGGCAGGCAAAGCTACGAATATGCCGAGAAAATAGATCAGATGCGCGTGGCTCGGCAAAATAGAAAAGTTTAATAGAGCCAAAAGAAGCTCGAAAAGCTCGTAAAGAGGAAATGCAAGCTTCAAATGAGTTGCATGAGGAAGAGGAAGGACTGCTGTATGGTTCTGGAATCGCTGATTAATCGGTAAGACACTTTATCATTTGAGTAAACACATTTGACTTTAAGTTTTTTGTTTGTGAAACTTTAAACGTGTTTTTCTCGAAACGACATTTTTTCAATTTGCGGGGGGGGCATAACTCAAAAACTAATTGATGGATCATCTTCAAATTTGGAACACGTTTACATAATATAATTTATTAAAACACGAACCTAAACTTGGAAAGATTAGATTGTTTAAAACATATTTATTATTGCAAAATGCCGGGAAAAAAATGCTAAAAATCGATCATTTTTTTTTCAAACATGTTCCAACATTCAGTTCCCGATTTTATTTTCAAAATTTAGGTTCATGTTCTTAAAAAAAACATCTCAAGAATGTATAAAAATTTGTTGGACTATTTCAGATGCGAATTGCGAGCTGCACAATTCCCGCAAATCAACAACGACGATGCGGACACGCCAAGGGACACAACGGATTACACCTTAATTAATGCATGAAATTATTGTCAGAGTTGCGGAAATTTCCGTTTTTTTCACAATAAAGAAGATCCAAAAAATCATCTAATTTTCGGTCTCCTAAAGTGGTTGCCCGCCTTAAGAAAGGATTCCTCGAAATTCAACCCCTTAGAGGGTGAAAGGGGGTAGCAAAGTTTGTATGGGAAATTATATTCGTTGCTCGTGTCGATTTGAAACTCGGAATATATGTTCCTTAGAAGATGTAGAAGTGTACTAAGAAAAGATTTTTCGAAATTCAACTCTTAAGGGGGTTAAATAGGGTGTAAAAGTTTGCATAGAAAATTATATTCCTTGCGTCTACCAACTTGAAACTTGGAATATAAGTTCTTCAGAAGGTGTAAAAGTGCACTAAGAGAGGATTTTTCGAAAATCCACTCTCAAGGGGGTGTTGAATGGGGTGTAAAAGTTTGTATGGAAAACTTTCCTTGCGTTTATCAACTTGAAACACGGTATAAATATTCTTCAAAACAAACAATAAAACGCATATTTTAGGATTTTTAAAAACCCTCAAGGCTGAGTGCTACTTCTAATGAAGTTTCAATGGGCTAGATTGTACGCCGGCGAAGCCGCGGGCGGAAGCTAGTCATTAATATTTTCTTTAAACACTCAGTCAAACCTTGTTTTTTCCTCATTTCCATAAAGTGCTCAATAAATTAGACGATTTTTGAAGTCGTAATTTTTTGTTAATAGTTCGGTTTAATCGGCTTGAAATTTTACCAGTATACTAAGAAGTATTTTTACTCAATTTTAGGCGAAAATCAGTTAATTCTTGAATATTCGGGTTCGTGAAAGGAATACCTTAAATCGTGGCGAAGAAGCGAGCGAGGATAAAATATAAATACGAGTCACGAATATTTATCGAACGGTAATGAAAGAAAGGAAAGGAAACAGAGGAGGATAAGAAAAAAGAAACGAGATCATTTGCATATCGAACGTGGGAGGATTCGAAAAGAGTCAAATTTATATGTAGATATATATCGTGCGAAGATGAATAATAAATCTCGATGTAACGAAGTTCGCGCGACGGCTATAAAAGGTGGAGAAATATCCGGTAGCGGAGACAAATGATATCTAATAGGAAGGAAGCCTTCCAGCAACAATATACATACGCACACACACACACACACACACACATATATATATATATATATGGGTGTGTACGTGTGTGTATTTTTTTGTCCATAGTGCAGCATTTGATGCCTATCAGTCAGACATTTAATTAATAACAACACCCAGCGTGGCTGACATCTCGTGGCGATGTGAATAATGATCACCCGCCCATCTGATTGCTCCTTTCGTACACGTCTCCGATGCCCTGCGCGTTCACTATATACATCCCTCTTTACCGTTCGTATCTCTTCCTTTTTCTCTCTCTCTCTCTCTCTCTCTCTCTCTCTCTCTCTCTCTCTCTCTCTCTCTCTCTCTCTCTCTCTCTCTCTCTCTCGCAATCGCTCTCTTTCTCTCTTTCTCAGTGGTATACTTGTACCGCTGATCATTTCACATTATCACGAATGTTTGAGGGATCAGAGCACACGCGTATCGTGTATGCAGCCTCGATTCTACCCCGTTGAGAAGATTGTCATTAAAATCATCATAGCAGCTTCAGTACCGAATGAGACAACAGGGCAGCGAGACAGAGGAAGATCCTCCATCAGAAGAATGTACCTACCTGTACCTCCATATATATATATATATATGTGTGTGTGTGTGTGTGTGTGTGTGTGTGTGTCTCCCAACCGTATCGTACCTACGATCCAGCCACGCTGCAACGCTACAACACGCCCAGGTCATCTTCACTGCTTGTAGAAAATATGTGTCACATTTAAACTAGTGACGCATCGCATTCCATGAAATTGAACAAGACGACGTGAATTTTCGATCTCTTGGAGAACCGTAGAAATGCATCCCTCGCATACTGTACGATCTTGGACGATAGATCAATTGTATCGGGCCAAATGGGCTCTATGTGGATCCGAGAACATTTTGAATTTACGATACGCGAGGCACGATGCTTTTCAATATCATCTTTAAGATGAGAGAGGTTCATCGGTATTGATCTTCAATTACATTTGGAATAATCAGACCGTACGAAGGAACCGTGGGAAAATAAATATTAATCGCTAATTACGGATAGCGCATTCATCCTCGGATTTTTTTTTTCGTACGATTTTAAAGTGAAGTGAAAGTGAAATTAAAGTGACGATTAAAATTTACGCATATAATCTTTAAATTACATAAATCCATTAGAACATCAAATATATTTGATTTACTGTAGAACAACCTTAGATTTGTTAAATAAAAATCATGAAAATGAGTATAAACGTGCGATAATAATTTTTCTAATTACTGTTGTGCCAAATTAAATAAGGTCAATAAAACTGAATTGATAAATTTTTTTTAACATTTAAAAAGTTGAGTGCCCCGAGCTTCTATTTATAGTCATAGGTCACTTGGTAAAAAGAATTATTTTCTACTTTTTAGTACATTAAATCAAAGCTTGTTAAACATTTTTTTTACATATAAATTTCACAATTACCTACGATTTTTTCTGGCGTTTTTAATGTTGATTTTCAAGAAGAAGATTCTGTTGAACTAATTAATTACAGTCAACTCGCATCTAAAGGGTGTCTCAAAATGACCTGACATTTTAATTTATTAATAAAACGTATTATTTATTTGAAAAGTACGATTATTTTTATTTTAATATGAGGTACAAACATGGAGATTATGTGTGGAACACAATATCCGATAAATGGCCGCCTCGTTCTTGTTTGCAAACGTTCACGCTTTTGACGAAATTTTCAATAACATTTTGGCATAATTGCTGACTAATTTCATTAATGATACGTCCAATTGCTTCCTTGAGCTCCGGAATGGTCTGTGGATCATTGGCATACACTTTTTCTTTCAGAAAACTCCAAAGAAAGAAGTCCAATGGCGTCAAATCGCACGATCTTGGTGGCCAATTCACAACGCTGCGGCGCGAGATAACACGACCATGAAACTTCGTCTGCAATTACTGCATTGTTTCGCAGTGAATTTTCACAATTTCTATGCGTTGCTCAATCGTGTAATTCTCCATGACTAAACCTCAATACTTCCTGATGCCAGTTGTCAAAGATTAGGACTCTATGTTCGCCACAAAAAAAAAATGGCGTGCAATTTAAAATGTTAGGACATTTTGAGCCACCCTTTATTATGCCGAGTTTCGACTGACACGAAACTGACACTTGCCATTTATTCTGCGGTGTGAGGGGCACTCGACTATAGACTCAATGGCAGCGACGCCCCACGGTAACCGCGCGAAGCGAAAGTACATACAATGCTGTACTAGGTATATATACGAAGTGTGTAAATTAAATAATGAGACTGGCAACGTAGCGTTCGATCTGCCAACACTTGGAATGCGGGACTTGGAGGCGGACGATAGGTGAATATGTGATACGCCTTCATTACGAGTTTGAACTCGCTAGAGTCATTTGGTTGTCCGTAGCGATTTTTTTCGTGAAACAGTTTTTTCTAGTCCGTTCTAAAAATGAGTGACATCAGTTTTGAGCAACGGTGTGCTGTTAGGTTTTGCTTCAAACTTGGGCACAGTGCAACGGAAACTTTTGCAAAACTTCAGCAGACCTTCAAAGACAGTGTATTGTCAAGAGCCCACGTTTTTCGGTGGTTCAAGGCATTTTCAGAAGGAAGAGAGACGATTGAAGATGCACCACGCAGCGGAAGGCCTTCATCTTCAAGAACCGATGAAAATATTGACAGAATCCGGGATCTTCTGCGTTCAAATCGGCTTGTGCGTTTCATAAAAAACAATCATGAAAATCGGCAATTTTCAAGCCATAATTATTTTAGTTATCACGAATTCACGGGTTCATTTATAGACTGCGCAATTCACAGCGAAGACGAAATTAATAATGGAATTGAACGACATAATTACCCTATATTACGAATAATAATATGTTATGTATTTTAACTAACGCGTTGTCGTATTATTATTATGACAAAATTTAAAAAAAAATTAAACGCTTGTACCTGCATTTACTTCATTTCTTATCGACTATTAATAGTAAAACGATTAAAACGAAACGACGAAAACAAAATTATATACTTTTCGCGATTTCAGGATAAAACTATGTAGGGTTATAGCAAAAAAAAAGTGTCATTTGTACCGTGGTTTCGTAAAATCGCACGGAAATTTTTTTTTTCATAAGATTTTGTTTCCCACGACTTGTTATTTTTTTTTTGTTTCCATTCGCTTGAGCCCGTTTGCCGAAACCGGGAGAAAGAGGAAAACGGGGGTAATTGAACCGTTGTTTGTGTCAATGAAACAAGCCAATTGCGGAACACCGGTAATCGAAGCACCGTCGTGTTATACGAGGTGCAACAAGGCGCGAGAAACGAACGGAAGAAAAGTGAAATTCGCGCACGCGCCTGCGCGCCCACCCGATATGCCCGCCACCCAGTTATGATTAAACGGTTGATTAATTTTAAATTAGCGTTATAAATCTTATACGCGGAAACATAATCGTAATGGAGTGTTGGCTGCGATTACATACATATTACGCTGATTAATCGGATACAAATCGGCATTACATATGTATGAAATTGCGAGACGGCCACGTGCATACAGATATTTATATATGCATATATATATATATATATATATATATATATATATATATATATATATATATCGATATGTACGTTTTAGCTCTCGCCAATCTTAATGTATTCTCCGCCCACATGGATCGCATGTTACACGCGTTTCACTCGGCGTACGGCGAGTACTTTGATACTCTGTGCCACCAGCGAGGCTATTATTAGGTGTGTGCATTAATTTGAAGTTTGAAGGAATTTTCAAGAGATGGAAAAACTAGTACTATTTCGCATCAGGTCATATTTTTATGAATTTTATGTCAAAATATCATCACGTGGCATTTGTTTTCAATGTGTTATTTTGCCGAAGTGTAGAAGGCATTTTTTTTTTTTCGAGAATTGAATATGTCGAATTCTGTGCCGACTAAACGCAATTTCCCGTGCAGAAATTTCTTAGGGATACCGAAGTTCCGATCGGATCCCGATCGGGATATGATACGGATTCCCTAGAGGGCGTATCCTCATCGGAATCCATGTGGCGCCCACTGCGTAGCACAAGAGTGGCAAGAATTTTCTTAGCAAATTAAACTCATATTTTCTTAGTTCGAATGATCTCCATTTAGTTTAAATATAATTACTTAGAATAAATAACCTATATCACTTTTCTTCAGGAAATATAAGTCTTCCAAGGTCTATAGGGTAAGGTGGTATAGGAGTACCCGGACGATAAGAGTACACAGTTACGCTACGGACGAAACGGTTTGCTAATGGAAGCTAACTTTTGTTGTGTTTCGACCGCTCAACAGAGTAAGTGTTTGTGACAAAAAAAAAATCCAAAGTGGAATAAAACGAGGAGGCCAGGTAAGTTTGAAGTTTTGGTTGCAATTTCTTATTGATTTTTGACATTTTCAAAGCATTACAAGTACGAAATACAATTGACTTTCTTCAAAAAAAATTATTAATTTCGTACGCCGGTTTACTAAAGTTATTGTTCAAAATGAAAGTAATTTCGCATGTCACGAATAAATGGCAGTAACAGTCGTGTTTGTTAAAAACGTGCAGGTCGTATCAGAGTACGCGGTGCTTAGGTGTGTAGGAGTACGTGTGTACTCTTATACGACTGTTGTTAAATATTATGGTTTTTTTTTACTTTTAGCATGTCCCGAAGGAAACGGACTACCGACTGAAGTCTACGGTCAACTACGGATCTAAAAAATGAGCACGGTATTTGATATTAAGGCCGGTAGCACGTTCATTGGAAGCGACTGAAGCCATTCTTCGTAAGAAACTGAAGAGATCCACACCAGCTATATCTCTGGGGAGATATGAACTCTCAAACCCTCGAACTCTCGAACCTTCCAACTCTCCAACTCTCCAACTCTCCAACCCACCAACCCTCCAACTCTCCAAACCCTCCAATTCTCCAACTCCCTAACTCTCCAACTGATAGAGCGAGGCCTGACTTGCACTTGCCCGGTTTTATAAAAAGCCGTATTTTCACAAAACAATATACATTCTTAATATTTCCATCGGGTGTACTCCATATGTACTTAAAAATCTGGAAAAAAGTACAAATAACTAAAGAGATGTGCGTAAAACAAATAGGCGGGACTCACGAATGAGGGCCTTTATCTTAAATAACGCTTTATCTTAGATAACAAACGATTCGATTTATCTTAGATTAAAAAAAAAAAGGAAAACGAGAAGAGAAAAAATAGAATTTGTTGAACTACCAGGACCAAGGGGACGCAAAATCCTCGTGGCGGCAAGACAGTTATAACGCTCTGGGAGATCGAGTGACCCCGAGCGCGGCTCCATTCTAACAAGCGCCAAGTTCTCCCATCAGGGTTTATATTCTAAACGATAAATTTAACTGTTGGCTCGTTAATCACGCCGAGTTGCGGCAGAGCTGTGTTCCTTTCTCCCTCTCTTTCTCTCTCTCTCTCTCTCTCTCTCTCTCTCTCTCTCTCTCTCTCTGTCTGTCTTTAGGTCCCTTTTTCTCTTCCTCAGTTCCCGCAGGACGCGATGCAGGGAAAGACAATGTATGGTCTATAAGTGCCGTTCGGCACTAGTTAGAGATAGGTTGATAAAAGCCACCACCACCACCACGATCAACCACAAGGCAACCGGCTGAACAAGGAACACACCGTGTGGAGCGCAGCCTTTTTTTCAATTGTCGTTCGAGAGCTTGACCCTTAACGAGATACCTAACGGTAATGCGGTGGCGCGCGGTAGCGTTTCTAGAAAATTATACACCGCGACATATCCGATAGCGCGGACTCACGGTCGCCCTGAGGCTCCTTGCGCGCCTCGACGGGCCTCTCTGTCGACGGCATCTATTCATTCGCCATCAGAAAGTTGCTGAAAGAAATGGATTCGAAAGACTGCCGGGAAGAAAGTAATGAACCAAGAATATTCCCGATAAACAGTTGAATTGTGAAATAAGTTTAGTACGGTAGAAGCTGCAAAACAATCAATACCCAAATACCTTCATATCGCGGCTTTCCCATGTTCCCTATGGGACATTTGTTCAGTGGAATGTTTTTCCGGGAATTTTCATCCGGCATAACTTGACGATCTTTTGGTGCGTTACCACAAAATGGATGCACGTACCCACAATCCTGACCCACAAGACCTGAAAAAGTGGGATTTTTCATTTTTCGCTAAAATGGATTGGGCAGGCCCTTATTGCCCGCGCAGAAATAATATCATGGAATGTAAAAATCACCAGGAGATACAGATCCATATCAGCTGGAGACGCTGGACGTTTTCTGAAATAATTTATTCAAGGATCTGAAAAAGATTAGGTAAAAATTTGTCCTACAGGATAACTGCCAAAACTTATGTATTTTAATAAAATAATTTCGAACAAAATGCTTTACATTTAATAAAAAATTTTGAAAAAACAATATATAGACCTTAAAAGACTTATAATTCCTGGAGAAAAGGGATATAGGTTATTTATTCTAAGTAATTGTATTTCAATTAAATGGAGATCGTTCGAACTGAGCAAATATGCATGTCATTTTCTATGAAAAATGTATTCAATACGTATTTCAAATTCTCGCCACCACTTCTCCGCGTTGTGCTACGTAATGGGCGCCATCTAGATTCCGAAGAAGGAATTCTTATCATATCCCGATTGGGATCTGATCGGAACTTAGGTATCCCTAAGAAATTTCTACACGGGTCGATGCAAAATCGTATGGCGGTCATGAATTTCCAACTCCCATCGTCCGGGCCTTATTTATGCCGAGACGATCGATTTTTTTCTTTAAACGCCCGTCGGACCAAAAGTTTTGGTCCGATCGAGTTCTACCTGAAAAATTCGTGTTCACCGGATGATTTTGCATCGACAAGGGTGTCGATAACTCGATTGGACCTCATGGTTAGACGCAAAACCTGAAAATGTGACATATTTTATTTCTCGCTGGCGTGGCATTTTTCATTTCTCGCTAATGTGGCATATTTCATTTCTCGCTAATTGAATGCAAAATCATTTACTGGTTATGAATTTCCTAGTCTCAACTTTGTCCAGGCTTTATTTAACCCAGGGGATGAATTTTTTAAATATAATTGATTGCCGGACCGAGAGTTTTGGTCTGACCGAGTTCTACCTAGAAAATTCGTGATCAGCGGATGATTTCACATCGATAGGGGTGTCGGCAACTCGATTGAACCGCTAGGTTAGACACAAGATCTGAAAATGTGGCATTGTTCATTTGTCGCTAAAATGAATTCAGCAGGCTCTTGTTCGCTGCAAAATCGCTTCTTAGTTATGAATTTCCTAGTCCCCACTCCGTGCAGGCATTATTTAGCCCAAGAAATGGTTTTTATCATTCCACTGATTTTGTATATCTATATATTCTGTTTAGACAATTCAACGTACTGAATGCGATGGGATCCATCAAGAATCATATTGAATTTGGTTCGATAATGCAGTAATCCTTTAGGATTCGAATTAGATTCGTATATTGGATTCCAATGGGTAATTCCTATTAGAATTCAATATACGAAAGTGACGTTATAGTATAGGGATCCAATGCGATGACCCACTGGATCCCTATCAGAAAGCAAGGAAAAGTATGAGTATCCAAATAGATCTCTATGACAATTTCTGCACGGGTACAACGGCTCAAACTTCAAGACCATCGCGACAATGTGTTGTCTCAGGCAGCACTGACGTAACCAATATTTCCCGGTGGGTCCAACTATCCGAATTAATTGACGACCTGGTACCAACTAATTCCAAGTTACCGATCCGGACGTGACGTCAAAGTCCGTCAAACTGAAGAGGTTGCCGCGGCTCATTCTTAGCCAACCATCAATTGTCCCTAGTCACCTTTCTCCCGTATTGAGTAGATAACGCCAATGACAGCTTCGGAAATCTTGGCTTTATCGAAGTGCCGGTTTACATTGCGTAGGCGTATGTAGCTAACTGCCTTCTTGGTAGCTCACATGTCCGGGACGATAGCGCCTACGTCATCGAAACGCGAATGAGATACATAACAACGACGTTTCGACCCTTAACGAGTTTATCTAACGGGAAACGCGGTGGCGAGGCTCTTCTCCAGAAAATTATACGGTGTGTGGAACCTCTGTATATGTATACCATTGACGATATCGAGCTTTCAGCTGCTCTCGTACAATTACAAGAAAATTATATAGCGACAAGCCAAGATCGCATGCGTTGCCGATGCGCGTATCGGTAAATACACGTCCACCATACGTATATTTATATACACACATATACATACATATACGTATATCCGTGCCACTCTTCCTTTAACCATTGATAGTGCACTTAAAGCCCAATCGACGTTGATCGCCCCTCCCCCCTCCGGTTAAAACTCCGGTTTTCCCTCGTTGACGGACAAATCGACGATCGCTATCTCACACGTGTACACTCACGTATACCGCCTTTATAATATCCTATGAGTTACAGCCTGTGTGTATACGTAGAAAGAGGCACGTTTCGTACGAGTGTGGGAATGCTACTACACGAGGACGGATACAACCAAGACACTAAATCATGGGGATACTCGAACCCCTTACGCGATTCAACTCCATAAGTTAGGGATTCCCACTTTTTTTTTTATTCACGCACGGTATCACCCGATGAATTGTGCATGGAATTTAATCGTTGCAACGGGTCCGGGCACTCGAACCCAATGGTAAACGTATCCGATGTACAGACTCGTGTAGACATTGTCTAAACGGATCTGTATAGACCGTGTAGACACTTCTTTATAGGGATTCAATGGGTCATCGCGTTAAATCCTTAGACTAAAACGTCACGCTTGTACATGGGATTCTAATCGGGATTCCCCATTGGAGTCCAATGTAGGGTAGAGCCACCAAAGAGTGCGCGCTACCGAAGAGTACGCAGTGCTTTCAATTGTTTAATTTTTTCTTGTGATGGCAATATCACCTAACCTTTCAGTGGCATATGTCGTGTCAAGGTGTTGGTCAACAACTCGCTTCGTTAAGGTATTTATTTCCAATTTTGTGACTAATAATATATATTCGATGTGTTTGATCCTATTTTATAATACTTTTAAACACGTTTTGTAAGGTTTGCGATTAATTTCCACCCAGCGAATGTTATTATACTTGAAATGTATGATCCAAATTTTGTTTTTATTGAGAGGTTATGTCGTTTTGCTTGCTTACGAAAGTTATAGTGACCATAGACTAAAAACACGTATTTGGTAAGAGTACGTACCCAAAGAGTGCGCACGCATACTCTTGGCATGTATTCACGTGTGATATGTGTCAAGGCTGATGATCTCAGTTCGCTCTCATGCACACTCTTAGCTTCTATGAAAGGTTCTCACTGCGTACTCTTTGCAACACAGCACCCTGTGAGTACACAAGGGATGAATTTTAAGTTTAAGCCTTTTTTATATTTTCCGAGATTGTTACTTAAGATTTGTATTTAAAATAATCTTCCTAAATGACCAAAGCTTAATTTAAATAAGAAGTACAAAGTGTATTATCAAAATTGATTTTTCTAGAAATAAAAGTTTATAAAGTACGTACTCTTTGCTGGCTATCCTAGGAATCCCATTTCTATCCTAAAGGATACCCACATTATCGAATAGAATCCGATATTATTCTTGGTGGATCTCATCGCATTCTGTAGGTACCCATACTTTTCCCCGAAAACACTTCCTCGAATGACACTTCCCCTAATGACATTTCCCCGAATGACACTTCCCCGAATGCACTTCCCCGAAAAACATTTCACCGAATGACACTTCCCCGAAAATATAAGGAAATTAGGTAAATATTCGGAAGTGTCACTCCTGTCAGAATCGAGCTGATTTTTTTTTGTGTGGTTTCTTACAGTTAAAAAACATCATATTTAATATTATTATGGCAGCGCATGAACAAAATCAATTACCAAGAGGGTAATTCTATACTTTAGCATCGAGGCCACGAATCGTGGATTCGTGGGGTGCGTAGAACACTGGGGTGGGCGGAGGGCACCTCGGATGGGTGTGTAGAATCGTGGGGTGCGTAGAACACAGGGGTGGGCGCAGGGCACCTCGGATGGTCGTGTGGGATCGCAGGGTGGGTAGAACACTGGGGTGGGCGGAGGGCACCTCGGATCGGAACGTAGAATCGTGGGGTGCGTAGAACGACATTGTTTTTGTTGATGCGCTGCCATAATAATATTAAATATGATGTTTTTAAACTGTAAGAAACCACACCAAAAAAATCAGCTCGATTCTGACAGGAGTGACACTTTCGAATATTTAACGAAAATTAGAGAAATTGAGCCATTTTCCGGAAAATGCCATATTTGGGTTTTTTGGGGAAATGTCGATTCGGGGAACTGTTTTTTCGGGGAAGTACCGTTCGGGGAAATGTCGATTCGGGGAAGTATTTTCGGGGAAGTGTTTTCGGGGAAATGTACTGATACGCATTCTGTACATTGAAATTTCTAAATAAAATATATATACAAAATGAATGGATCTTAAAAAAGTATGAATCACTTGAAAAAGTATATCTTAAAAATCGATTTGAATCGTGTCACTGAAAATCCACTGTAATTATTGTTTGTTATTTATTTTACTGCACTTTGCCATAATATCACCACATACGTACATGCTCACGAAGCGTGCAGGTTATGTTGCAAGACACCGAGTTTTTTTTTCGACTTTTCACCTTTTTTCACCTCAAATAATAATAAGAATAATAATAAAAATTAGTTTATTATTTTTTAAGGCATTGCAAGAGTTTGATATTAATGTTAAGATGAACGTGTGATTAAAGTAACTTTCATATTTTATGTGTATTACGTGATTACCGACTATTATGTATATTTAATGAAAAAAAGAGATGCTTGTGATTAAAACCTGTTTTTGTCAGGCCCCTTTTAGGCCTGTCCACCCGCCAGAAATAAAAGTGTTGACTACGCCAATGTCTACGACTCAGCAATCTACGTGATTATGTGAAAATGGAATTTCGGCGATACAGCGAGTCGGGAGAGTCGGGACGACTGGTAGAACATATTCGATCTACGAATTGCCGATTCAGAGTTTGTTTGGATTGCTGAAAAGTTGTCACACTGGGTCAAATTCGCCCAGCCGAATTTTAAATCATCATCATACGAACATTGCCCGCCCAATCGGCTTTAAAAAATTATGGTCCGCTCTTGAAACATATCATAATATGCAAGAGTCGATTGAGCTCAAAAAATCGAATGATAACAAGTTTAAAAACACTTTCATCGTGCAGGTTTCGAAAAATGGGTATTGCCATAGTTATTTTATTTTTTAATCGGTTTTAGTATCACGTACTAACTATAAAATCACAAAATCCTGCCAAATTCCGATGCCGGAAAAGTCGCCATCTGGAAAAAACGTTATTCGCCTATATCTTGGTAACCATGCACTTTAAGCCAAAAATCATAATAACCATTATTATAGATCATTAAATTTCCCATTTTTTCTGCCAAATAATTTTTTTTAATAAAACTTACCGATCACGACTTATAGCTCATTTAATGAACGTTTTCTTCTATTTCGGCTGATAACTCTTCTTATAATTGCTTAAATATTTAAATGCTAATAACAACTTTTAAATTAGTAAATTTTCTATAACTTTAACTTGCAACTTTTTTTTATAATATTTATATTCTTCCATGTGACAAATGGCCTTAAAAACAAAAAAAATGTTCATAATTTGCTATTTTTTCGTCGTCAACGTGTTTTTTCCCTCTTAAAAATGAGTTTGTGCATCGTTACAGCTATCATCGTGTCACTGTTATTCTCTCATTGGGATACGAGTAGCTCCAAAGCTGTAGGTTCTTTGGAAAAGTGAGCATGAAGGCCCAAAAATCGTACCAAGTCAATAGACGATCCCCAAACGCCTCTGCCTTCACCGATTAGGATGTAACGACAATTATCAAGTATTTCAGCAGGCTGTTCAATTGGTTAATTGATTCATTGGTTGGTGGATCTTGACGACATGCATTGCGAACTCGGTTCCGTCGGAGTTACGATGAAGCGTGGGAATATCTGGGCTGAGCGAGGTTGGAGAGTAAGCGATTAGAGCTGGCCAAGAAACAACGGTCAGGTCAGTACCGTTAGACATCAGTCTCCGTCTCCCTCTTTCTCTTTCTTTCTCTCTCTCTCTCTCTCTCTCGCTCTCTTTGTATCTCGTTCCGACCAGCCGGGATTGGAGGAAGAGAAGCAATACGCGTTTCACGGATAAACTGGAGGACCAAGAGGAAACGTGTGGTATGTACGGGCCTCGGGGCTTGTTTGTGGAGGCGGCTCAGTGTCTCGAAGATCATGACAGGAAGACCTGGAAAATCAGGAGAGATTTCCGGGAGATCCTCCACGTGTTGGTAACTTAACACGCCTGCTTACTACTACGCTACACGAAGGGTGGAGTACTTGATTCTTTCCTCTGTGCTCGTACTTCACACTTTCCCTTCTGCTTCTCTCACTCTTCCTCTCTTCTGCCCCCCCCCCCCCCTTCACGCCTCTGTACGTACATCTCTCGTGCCCGCGCACCTTCTCACAAACTCGTTCCCTTTTCGCTTCACTCGGTAAAGTACATCAGGCGCAGGGGTCTCGCAAGAATACAGGAAATATTACACTCCCTCATATTTCACACCGAATAAGCAGTAAACATTGTCGGGGTGCGGGCGGCCGCACGCCGTATGTACTACCTACCTCTCTCCTGGGCCTGCGCCCGCGCGCGGGGAGAGAAAAAAGTTTTGATTAAGCCGACGACTTGACCCGACATCTAATTTGCATCGACGGTAAATCACGCTGGAGTAGTCTTGCGCGGTGCGTTATGCACTCTCTCTCTCTCTCTCTCTCTCTCTCTCTCTCTCTCTCTCTCTCCCTCTGGCTCTCATTCGAGCCACCACCCGGGCAAGAGAGAGAGAGAAAGAGAGAGATCCTTCGGGATGCGTGGTTAAATAAAGTGCCAGAGGGAGCGGGAAGTCTTCGGTGACTGTCGCGGATGGAGGACGGGAGGCAGAAAGATGTACGCGCTTCATTGCGTATTCGTACGGGGTGTACGTTTGCTCGTTGACCCGGGAAAGATGGAACTCCGCGGGAACAGTCCTCCTAGCGCCCACTATCGAATCTCTCCGTATTCCCGCATAAATGCGTGAGAATAATTGGACACTCGATCATTTGTGAGCCCGATCCACGGCTGATTAACGCCCTGTTGAATATGTCTGGTACTTCACCTCAGCCTAGCTACATATGTGAATACATTTGAAAATAAAGCATAACCAGCCATGGCTGAATCAGTTTGAAAAATGAGCAGTTAGGTTTGTTTGGGTTTATTAGGAATCGCAGGGAATTCAGGAACTGATCAAAGACGAATGAATTTCACCATCAGGAAATACAGTCTGTTTGACGAGAGCGTGTATGGCGAAACTGAAAAACTATTTGGGATAAATGCACATACAATACATTATATAAACGGTGATGATTTATTATTAATAAGTGGTCCAGTCACTATTATTCCTTCACTATTATTAGGAGTGTCCATTAATTTTAAGGGATTTTTTTGTAACAATACGGCTTTATTGTGAAAAAATGGTTACAAATTGATCACTGAAAATAGTGTCCATCGCAAGCCACTAATTTTTCCCACCTTTCTGGCGATAGCCCGTGTAGATATTTGAGTAGGAAAAAGGTACTGCCCCTTATCTGCCGTCCCTAAATAATATCAGGCCATGGCCGTCCAGCGTGGATCAGGTTCATCATGTAACAGGTCTTAAGGAGGTACGATCATGCGGTCGCATCCAACTTTTGGGTCTGAAATTTTTATATGATGATGACGAATACTTTATGCACCCTTTGGAAAAAATTCGAGCTATATTGACCGTTCAGTTTTTTTCGTAATAAAAATGCAAAGTCGAGCAATTTGAGCTAGTGAAGCATGTCGTCTTATGGAGACGGTCGACCGGAAGTGCGGTGATCACGGTTTTGCTGCTAACGTATCCAACTAAGGTCATTGGAAAACTGAAATTTGATAAATTAGACATAACAGATATTGTAAAAAATCGAAAATTCGAACTTCACCGTGTAGTTCAAGCACTACATTATAAAACGGTTTCAACTTGCGGTTGAATATTATCATAATGACGAAATAGTACCCATAGACTTGCCAACGTCGGGCATAACAGTTGATTCGTTTGGCGAGCATAACCTAACTCTGTAGCGAGATTCTGTAACTTGGCAGCGAAGGTCCTCGCCGTCGCCGGCCAGCGACAGTCAATCACATGCACGATCAGAAGAAAGGGAGCCTCTTATTGGCTGTCGCTAGCCAACGACAACGCAAACGGTCGCCACCGAGTTACAGAATCTCGCTACTGCTTGAAAAACTGTCGTGAAGGCTCCAGAGCCGTTGGGAATCTAATTTTTCAGTTTTTATTAGTAAATATGCAATAAATAAAATATTCACCACAAATTTGGCACTTTGGGATCGACAATACGAATATTCAACATAAGTTAACATAAACCAGAACACCCGTTGGGTAACATAAATTTAGTCTCTTTGTTGACCCTGAGGGAGTAGTCGTACCTCATTAAGCCAGGCCCTGATCCGCCGTTTCCTTTTTCGACAACTGATCAAGAACTAACGAGAAAAGGGATCGGAAAATCGTCGCGTAATGACGTGAAAGATGATAGTTAGGTCACGGTTATTCAACTTCCCAAATGACTTTTCTCAAATCCAACAAAAAAATATCCCAAAAGTTCGATAAAAACAAAACGAAGCGGAAGACCCGGATAGGCGGAGATCTGGTAATTGGTAGGATGGCGATACTTTTCTCGCAACGGGGCAGATCAACGTTGATTTCGTTGCTTCCTTCTTTTGCCTTGTTGAGCGGGCAACAACCACGGAGGAGGTCGCCGGGAGCCTCGCATTCGTGTCTTGTAGAAACTCGTGTTTGGCAACGAGAGATAGAATCCGCGGTGTAACTGCGCTCATGCTGTCGTTGCTTCTCTCTCTCACACACTTTTTTCGCAAGAGAAAGAGAGAGAGAGAGAGAGAGAGAGAGAGAGAGAGAGAGAGAGAAAGAGAGCGCATAAAAGCTTGAGAGAACTGGAGGAAGAGTGCGAGAGAGCACCAGACTCTTGCACATGTGGTGGAGGACGCGAGCTCGCTACTTCAAGAGGTCATCGTTGATATAGAAAAAGGGTTGCCACGCGTTTGCCCAAGAACTTCTGGAGACTTGGGGGGGGAGGAAGAGCCGCGCCCGTGTGTGCCCAGAGGCCGATATAAAATGCGAGAGTGCCGGAGAACCGGGGAGTGCTGGAAGCCTGGAGACGGAACCAGAATGAAGGTAAGGACGTCGAGGTTCGTGTACGTGTTGAGGTCCCAACTGATACACGTATATGTAACGAGTATAAGTACGTTGGTAGGAGGAAGGGAAACACTGGGATACGTATGTGCGACACAGAAAGGAGATATGGAAGCAAATAAAAGGAAGGATGGTTGGGGCAGAAGGCACGTGATGGTAGTTGGCGTACGTACAGCAGTGCACGGGGTATTAGTGAGGTGAGCCCTCCGCGGCTCTCTTCCTTCGCGAGTGTGCACCAGCGTGGTATCCACAAGGGGATCAAGCAATGCGGACTCGCTCCATATTAGGACCTCTCCACACCATGGCTCACGCACTATATACGTTTCCTCGTTGGGAACGAATGTTATTATATACCTACCGTGTGCGTATATTGCGAGCTCGCGGCCGCCTCTTTCACGATCGATAAACAATTTAGCAAGGTAGGTACGTATGATACATGACGCAAAGAACCAAAAAAAAAAAAAACAAACACAATTTTATTCCGAATAAATCGCGTTCGTATCGGATATGAGGATGTATTCGAATAGAGGTGAACTTAGTGGTGGACATGTGTAAGCGCTCGAGAAACTTCCCTATCTCTGACTCGGAAAGTTGGAACTTGCAGAAAATATGCTCTACCTTGGATGACCTTGAGCTTCCAGTATCCCGTGCGGAAAATTGGTAGGGCATCCCTAATACAATTCGGGGCCTTCAAGGGATTGCTTGTGGATTCCATAGTAGGGTTTTTCGTAAAAGAACCGGACCGGACCTCTATTGGGTAATGGTAGGGTAGATTAGGTTGACTAAAACTATAGTCTAAGTACGGACACCAAGTAAGGGCCTTGATAAAGTTAGGGAAAATTAATATGGGCCCAATCAAAGCCCGAATTCAATTTCCGCACGGGATTTTGTTCTTTAGATGATTCCTAACAACTTTGCTCCCATATACTTAGGCGAAGAAACGACTGTTTCATTGCTTTTTTTAGTGTTAGAAGTAATTACCCGCGACTCCCCCGTGCCGAAATTGAGTTCGGGCTTTGATCGGGCCCATGTTAGTTTTCCCTACCTTTATTAAAGCCCTAGTCTGGAAGCCTCACATAGATCATCAGTGGCCGGTCACACTTTGTCACCGAGGCCGATTGGAGACAAAATAATCAGGGCCTTTAACATTGCCTCAACGGTAGCTCATAAAAACTATTGCAGCCGTACTATATGCGTACGTAGGTGTGTGTGCACGGTGGAAAAAATGTGTTATTCTATTACATTTGGGGCTTAGAATTCTGTCGCACGTTTTGAAACGTTCGATCCCGCGTTTTTCTAATGAACGAACCGCATGCGTGATGGTTCAAACCATCACAGCTCGTGTACTAAACCCATAGTTTAGTTTTTTTATGTATTAATTGTTTAAGTTACCTACCCCTCACTTAAAAAAAATATCTCGAAAATTCACTTTTGCATGACGCATAACTGGGTTCTTTGATAACGAAAAACATGTCTTTCAACCCTTTCACGGGATCGTTACCTATAACCAGTAGCCCGGTATAACTTTTCCCTGTCTCCGTGTCTATCGAAGCTGCAAAAACGAACTTTTACATTCCAATGATGCAAACTTTGACATCGCATTGAAATACAATACAATCTGTTTCGTTTTGCCAGGCTCTGCCGTTCTACGGATCGAGGGCTGATAATCGGTGTTCATTTTTAATGAACAACCGACTAATTAACAATTCTTTCGGAGGGTGAGCTTCGATTCAACATTACAATTGTCGCCGTCTCACAGGCACTCGCTCTCCGCTTAGTCCAGTTTCATCACATCATCCATGTGGGGAAAAAGCATGGTGGGATGTGGCAAGTGAATATCGCTGAACGGATCGATCGATAAGTTTCAAAACGCAGCTTGAGTATAGTAGTTTCGCGATGCACAAAAGCTGCATAGGCTTAAATGAAGAAAGGGTATCATGCTGAGTTCAAGAGGTACAGCAAACGAACACTATAATCCGAGTTAATACAGCGCCTAGATGCGTGAGGATTGAAGTAGCGCACCTGTTGTTCATTCCCCTCTTTTTCTCTCTCTCTCTCTCTCTCTCTCTCTCTCATCGCATCGTCCCCTATTCCCGAGTCAAGATACTAATAAGCCAGAGCCGTACTTGGTCCTTAACCATATGATCCGCCGACCGGTTCAATCCGCCACTCAGCGGTGGAACGATGAGAGTGCCGGTACACACGGACGTAACAACCGGTGCGCAATCGCGGCGTAGCAACATCGGGATGGAAAATCCACTCTTGTCAATCCTCTATAGTCCGCGCGGTTGGGCGGTCGGGGCACGATTGCCGATATAGGAAGCTCTCAACTGCGCACCGATATACATTTATAAACCCGTGGGGCTTCTGGTTTGCTTCGTCATCGACGTTCCATATATCCCGCGCATCGACCGTAAACTGGGCCTTGCCGGCCCTCCTCCCTTTTGCGCCTCTCGAACATCGCTGCGGTTATTGTACGGGGCCGCGATGATCGAGGGCGGAGGGGGGGGGGGGGGGGGGGCTCGAATTTTTCAGAAGTGCTAAATTTTCGAGTGCACAATGCACAACGTACGCTTCTCCCTGAGGAAAATAAATTGGAAGCGAGAAAAGAAGAAAACAAAAATGAAGAGGAAGAGAAGAAACAAAAAAAAGGCGCGCAAGAACCGCGTGTTGGTGGCGAACGCGTCGATAAAACTCTCTCGATAAATCAAGTTTTCAGGATAGGGGGAGGGGGAAGGAAGGACGTTTGTGTACGTAGATGGTGCACGTGAGATGCAGCTCGTGAAACTAACGAAACGAATAAGAAATGAGAGAATAAAGGTGTGCACAGGGTGTCCCAAGAGTCTCGTTAGAACCACGCAGGATAGATAGACGATAAAATTCTAAAGCGAAAAATTCTTATCCGTTTTTCGCTCAGATGCATCATTGCTGAGGTATTAACGAGCCAACGATAGCCAATCCGACGCGCCAATCAACGTTCAATAACGACGGGGCCTATCGTACGGGGCCGAGTGGCCAGACCGAGTTTGCTACTGCGCGCTTCGAATCCCCCACTCGGCGCGATCCGTATCGACGGCGCGTCGGATTGGCCGTCATTTATTTATTTATATCCGAGTAACGATGCGTCGTAGAGAAAAACGGATAAGGACTTTTCTCCTTGGAATTTCGCGTACTGTCTAACTCTTCCTTCCGCCCTTCTCGTGAGGTACTGTCGTTTACTTTTCGGACACCCTATGCACAGCATACGAGCCAAACAAAAGTGTATGCACGCATACGTGCATATAACATACGCGTGTATGAGATTCGGCGCATGGGAGTGAACCCACCGATGTCTCTACCTCGTTGTCGCTCGCTCGGTTGCTTTTCTTGCCGATTTGTACCATTACTCGTGAGATCCGAACATTTTAATAGAGAAAGGTCTGATAATAGGATCATGTTTTACGACACCTCGTTATGAGAGTTAAGATTTACGCGCGTGGGCATGGGTATAACAGCGACGACGGTACACACGAGGACCTCGTCGCGCTGAATGGGGCGAGATGTGGTGTGGCGCGCGCGCGGTCAGCGATATGAGGAGTCCTCGCCAACACCGACCAGGATATACATATATACATATATAACCCTATGTACAAATATACATACATGTATAAATATATCCGTATGTATATTTATGTATTATATGTACATACGCGAGTTTTATGGGAAAGAACGGTAAGGGCCGAGGCGCGGGTCCGTGAAGACCCTCTTCTCTCTCTCTCGCTCCTCACACCCCCGCGCCATATATATATGCATATATATATATAAATGACAGTGTATATCGTGGGTGTGTATGCGTGTTCTCGGGGGTGGGGACACATCAGAGGGTACAGGGATCGCATATTATACATACATGGTGCACGATGCTGCGTAGCCACCGCGAGTCAAGAGGCTTTGTTCACCACGACAATGCACGAATATTTCGCTCATCCCGTGTATTAAACTTCGTACACACATCATAAAGTTATAACGGTCTCTCGTCGTATTTCTGATACGAATCGCGATTTTCGTGATGCGTGGGCTGCTTGACTTTTCAACCCAGCATTAAAGTTCGTCGAACCCATTTAGGCGCGCACCCCCATCCCCCGAAAGCGATCTTCAATTTTTGTATGGCCAAAAAAAAATATCTTGCTGCTGTTACGTGTGTGTGTGGGTATGTGTATTTTTTTATGCCTTTTTATCATCGTTAATACGCGAGCGAATCGAACGTGTCCGGGTAATCCTACCTCGCCATCTCTTTCGCCCTCTCTCTCTCTCTCTCTCTCTCCCTTTCTCGCTCTGGCTTGTGGATCCGTATCCATCACCGGTGGGAAGCGATGATAAGCACCGTTATTCAATAAAAAAATAAAGGGAATCCTCCACGAGATGATATTAAAGATTTTTGGAATATTCCGTTATTATCGTACGATTGGTAAGCCCAGGAAACGAAATCCGAGTCGAAAACGGTAATGCTAATTTCAGCCTGTTGGATCTAATCTCATTCTTTCGAGGTACACCGATGCGCCGCTCTTTTGAATAAGAATTTTTTATTCCCGTCTCCGCTTTCGACCAACCAAAAAACTTCAATATTCCAATTTGACCTACCATGTTAACGCACTGAATCTTCAAATTGAAAAAAAAAGGAATCTGATTAAATTTTGTGCAGCCTAATACCGACCTTCTTTCAACAATCCCAACCTGCTTGGCAAAAATTAATAGGATCGAGATCGAAACGAGGATTAAACACGATGCAAGTGAAACTTTTTTGTCGTAACCCTAAATCATTTTATCTCTAAATCGCCGAAAGTATATCATTTTGTTTTCGTCGTTTTGGTTTAATCGTTTCATTATGAATAGCACATTAGAAAGAAAGCAAATGCAGGTACATGTTTTTTTTTCAATTTTTTAACATTAGTAATCATAATGATAATACAAAAACACGTTACATAAAAAAGTAGTAAGGAAATGAAAATATTTGTGCAATGTAAAATTTAGTATTGTTCAGTACAGAAAAAAAGTGGGGCTGAAATGCTTTACGAATTTTTTAACATTGAAAAAGCGCTTTAGTATTCAAACTAACAAGAAAGATAATTATTTGACACTTCAACAGGCCCAAAACCGAAAATTGAAATAATTTTGTGTTTATACTAATTAAAATGTCATTAATATGCATTTACCAAAAGTATTTAGTATTTATAATTGGTTTTATAAATGTGTTATTAATTATAATTGCAGTGAATTAAATAAACAGAATTATACTAGCTAATAGGATTTACAAATTCTAATAATTGTGGTCATCATACTATTTATACTATAATTTCATTTTATTTTATTTAAAACGAATACTTGTTCTTTAATTCCTTAATATATTATTATTACCTTGCAATAAACGAAAACAATAAAATAACGCAACCTTTGTAAAAGGCGCAAACATCACGATTTTGTGAGCGCGCTCTTAATTTAAAGCTTAAGACAGGTGTCTATTTGGCTGGGCCTAATTTTTTATTTATTTTTGGCTCAAGAAGCTATTTTTGAAAAAGCGGAAGGTATACCCTATGGTCATGGCATAGTAGATTAGGTGTAAGTATGAAACTTGTCATCTTATTCGCACTTCAATTTCAGTTTAACTTTAAACGCGTTTTTCTCGAAACCGCGTTTTCCAAGTTTGCGGAAGTTTCCCTACACGACCAAGATGAGTAATCGCTATGAATTTTGGCAGACGCGTCTACAACAAACGTCTTTATTACTTGAACTAGAATTATCCAAAAATATTCAAACGTTTTTATTTTATGAACAAAAAACTGCGAAATTTTTGGGTATAAAACTAAACTTCCCTTTTGATGGCTCACTATTTTTTTATTCTTCAATTTTTCTTCTTCATTCTAGTTCGACTTAAACACAACATTGTACAAAGTAAAAATATGTTTAATTTTTTTACTTCAGACCACCTATCCAGGACTTAGGACTGCCGCAAGCGAAGAATATCATCACCGGCGAATCGACATACGTGGCTCCTTCCACTCCGAGTACCATGTTTTGTCAAACTTTAAAAAATATCATCATGTTGAATAATGACCGCTTAGTAAACATACAAAATGTTCTAGCATTTTAGTAACTTCCCGAAAGTGACAGATTCGACATGCGTAACCGAACGTCGATTGGACGTGATCCATGTCGCTCAACATGTGTAATCGAACGAAAAGAGGGGCCAAGAAAGTTTGATTAAAAAAAAAAGGTTTATTAATTCCGGGAAAAATAATACCACACATATATAGATAAAATTATTTTTATATTCAACCACCAGCTCCAAATCAGGGTTAGATTACCGGGGCTAAAAGAACACCGACAAAAACCCAACCTCATTCATTCGGATCTCGCACGGGGCCAGAAACTTCGGGATCCGGATTTAAAAAAGACAGCGAGAGATGGGAAAAAAAAAACAGAAACGCATACTTTTTCGTTCACTCGGTCCGAACGGCAAAACGGAAACAGTTTTTGCAGCGAGCTTTTTTCTTTTTCCCCGAACGTTCGTACATTTCGTATGCGCTCGTAACGCAAGCTGCGTATATAGTATACTCGAACAGATAAAAGATTGACGAGCGTTGATTCAGCTGGTCAGGTTGGAATTCGAGTGGTAACTCCTACGGGCTCTGTGTATAATACTTGAAGTACGCTTCGGTTTTTTTTTCGGCACGATTTCATCATCGGTTATTTTACCAAGCGGCAGCAGGGAGAAGGAGAAAAAAATTCGGGCAATAAAATCCACGAGGACAAGGCATATGCGATCCACCGGTAGAACGAGGTAGCAGAGAGGCAACAGCACAAGAGAGAAAGAGAGAGAATAAAACCCAGAGACGAAGAAAGATATATATATATATATATATATATATATATATAGAGAGAGAGAGAGAGAGAGAGAGAGAGAGAGAGAGAGAGAGAGAGACCGGACGGTATAGAGTGAAAAAAATAGCGGTGGATATCCTGCAGGATCAGCCCCGCGTACAAGCTACACTTTGTGTGCAAGTAAGTACGAGGTGTGGTCCAGAGAGAGAGAGAGAAAGAGAGAGAGAGAGAGAGAGAGAGAGAGAGAGAGAGAGAGAGAGAGAGAGAGAGAGAGAGAGAGAGAATGTTGAAAAGGGCGGGAAGCGATAAAAGAAGAAGAGGAGGTGGAAAAGAAAAATCGGCGGCGTTACGGTAGATTCGTGATAACTCTTTGGGGGCTGCCAGAGATCGGTAACGTCGATGACAGCCCACGGGTCCTTCGCGTATATTCTGATCATACCGATCCTCGCGAGAGTTACGAGAGACATCTTCACTAGTGCTCCCATCCGGAGGAGTAAGATCTATATAGAAGAGGGGTACAGAAGAGATTGCAGAATTCGTGGCACAGACTCTCAGTGATCGTGTGCCACCAAGTTTCATTCCTCCTCGCTCTCTCTCCTCCACCTCCCCCCTCTCTCTCTCTCTCTCTGTCTCTCTTCGATATCTCCCATCCACATTTTTATCGTTGCCCCGTCTCTTCTTCCTTGTGACTTCGTTACAGTCTCCGACTACTCTCGTGGACCCACGTTTGACCGACGTATCGAGTCCTTCCGCTTATACTCGTGCAGAATTGTGACCGGGCATTCCCTACTTTTGTCGGGGGCTTGGTAAGGCATGCCTCGTCTGATCCACTTGACTAGACGCTTTCGTGGAACAGACCGGGAATATTACAAAATCGTTTTTTTTTCACGGCTTATACTCTATGTTTGGAAATTACAATGTTCTGGTCGGAATACAAGCTAAAGGGTGTCTCAAAATGACCTGATATTTTAAATTGCGCGCCATTTTTTTTTGTCGCGAACATAGAGGACTGATCTCTGACAACTGGCATCAGGAACTATTGAGGTTTAGTCATGGAGAATTATTCGATTGATCAACGCATGGAAATTGTGAAAATTATGAAAGTTATTGCAGACGGAGTTTCATGGTAGTGTTATCTCACGCCACGTCGATGTGGTCACAAAGATCATGCGATTTGACGTCATTGGACTTCTTTCTTTGGGATTTTATGAAAGAAAAAGTGTATGCCAATGATCCACAGACCATTCCAAAGCTCAAGGAAGCAAATGGACGCACCATTAATGAAATTAGCTCGCAGTTATGCCAAAATGTTATTGAAGATTTCGTCAAAAGAGTGAACGTTTGCAAACAGGGACAAGGCAGCCATTTATGGAATATTGTGTTCCACACATCACCTCTATGTTTGTACCTTATCAATATATATATATATATATATATATAATAAATAAAGCGTCGTTTGTCCGTGCGTCCCGATATAACTCCGCAACCCAGCCCCGCAGCCCCATGGGGATCATGTGGTATGGTAGCTCTCCATCCTTCATATCCATGAAGGTTTCGGTTTGGAACTACAAGGACTGGGTTCGGAGATATGGGTGTCACAATAGGGCATCGCACCAATGGACTTTTCATGGGAAATCGGTGAAGTAGCTGGGAGTCGAGTGCCGAAGTGACCGAGATTATCCAGAATGTGCCAGAATGTTTTAGAGGGTTCCAGAATGTTCTAGAATGTTCGAGAATGTTGTATAATGTTCCAAAATATTATAGAATCTTCCAGAACGTTCGAGGATATTGTAGAATCTTTCAGAAGGTTCGAGAATTTTCTAGAATGTTCGAGAATGTTTGAGAATAATCTAGAATGTTCGAGAATGTTTGAGAATGATCTAGAATGTTCCAGAATGTTTCCAGGGTGTTCGACAATGTTCTAGAATGTCCCAAAAGCTTCTAGACTTTCGACCTCAATCAAGTATTGAGCATATGATTTAGTTCAGCATTATAATTTCTTCATTTAAAGATTAATTTTTAATTCATAATTGATAGGAGCTGGCTGGTTTTGTCCGAGCGAAGCGAGGGTAACTCCGGCTAGTATTGAAATAAAAATATTCGTACTTTTCGAATAAATAATACGTCTTATCAATAAATGAAAATGTCAGCTCATTTTGAGATACCCTGTATAGGCAGGAACGTAAAAAAAGCATATGGAAACCAAAAGTACTACGATAATTTGTTTATTCATCATGTGTTCATTAATTAATTTTCAATTTCAGGCATAGATACGGAAGCCGCATCAGGACCAGAAAGAGTGTACTGATCAGGTCCGTAACCGGCATCCGCTTCAAGGCCGGATGCCAAAAAGCGTTCCACGCCAAGTACAGCTCTAATCCGGCAGCCTGTTCAGTGTCGTAGTACGGAATACGGCATTCCAGATCCGGCTCTAGTCTGCCTCGTAGCTGAATTTCTAGTCGGCGTACTCTTCCCAACTCAAATTCCTACACGGCTAACTCTTCGAGGCAGAAGCTCGTCACATGTGCCGATTAAAAAAATTCGCAAGCTTCGATCTGTATCTACTATATACGGGGTGAAGCACGAGACGGTCGGCAGACGGAGGGGGAGGGCGATGGTGCAGCGATATTGCAATACTTTTTCACATTTCACCGATAATCCGTGCACATTGGTAGTTTCAACATGAATCCGAAGTGAGTGTACGAAGATAAAGAAGGAAATAAAAACGGTGCGGTATATACACAAAGAGAATACGAGAAAAAGAGAGAGAGAGAGGGGGGGGGGGGTGGGAGAGCAAGAGAGAACGAGAGACGAAGACCTTTTTTTGCACCGTCTCGACACGCTGCATATGCAGTTATAAATCAGGCGATCATCAATATGCAACACGGCGTGCCACAGTTGTGTACCGTAAAAAGAAATCAACGATGTCGACATACCGGCCACGACCCTGACATTGACCATACCGTCGAACACACCGAGGATACGTTCACCGACTTGCCTGCAGCGAAAGAAAGAGAACGTTTCCCAATACCATATACATATACACACGTATGCATGAGTTTGTATGTGTCTATATCTATATAGACATCTTATTGGCAAACTCTCTCTCTCTCTCCCTCCCCCTCTCTCTCTCTCTCTCTCTCTCTCTCTCTCTCTCTCTCTCTCTCTCTCTCTCTCTCTCTCTCTCTCTCTCTCTCTCTCTCTCTCTCGCTCTTACAGCGCTGCTGCAACAGAGCCGCGAAGGTTCTATTCGAGCTACAATGGGACGAGGGACGCTAAGAAAAGAATGATCGTCCATGTTCGGTGCGATCAGCATTAGGTTAAATCGCCCTATCAAAAGTGGTACGTTCTAAAAAGTATATATATGCACGTATATATCCGAGTGGAAAATACAACTCATCGCCGTCTAGCGCTGAGCTAGTAAAATTATATTTCAAACTAGCCACTAGCTAGCCGTTTTAGCTACTAACTGTCCAGCCTTGTAGCTTCCGTCGTCTAGTGACTGGATACGGAAAATTAGGCGGTGACTAGATTTTAAAAAAATATCCCGCAGCTGTATATTTCTTTTCCAGATAATGTGTAAACATTTTTTTTTCACATTATTTACATCGCGGCGTGATTTTACGATTTTCTTCCTCAACTGCCAATGTTAGTTACGACATTTGTGCTGCAAATATATTAATTGATTAATTTGAAATTGTATCAGAAAAAAACGCCTACGTGTGAGGTGGTGTCGATCCCGGTACGTTTGGATGAAAAATCCACGATGTTGTCCACTGAACCAGTTCTATTTAGTTCATTTATTAATTTCGGATCGTCTACACATACAAAAAGTTGCGTTATTAAGAAATGGGTGGATTAGCAAATTTAAATAACATTGTCGGGTTGATGACTTTTTTTTTTGCATTGAGAGCTATATTCGCATAGAATTAAATAATCTGAAATTGTATTTATCCAAATATTTATTCTGGCTAGTGACGAACTAATGAGCACGATGTTACTGCAACCAATTGAGTTGTTTAAAAAAATGTTCGTTTTTTTTAGAATTGATCTTTTGTGATATTAAAACCGAATGTCAAAAGGGTTTTTCTTTGAAATAATTCTAAAGATAATTATTAATTGTTTTTATATCACGATCATTCAAATTGTAGTTGTTGGCGCGAAATGTCACGCTATCGGCGCTGGCGCTTGTGACGTCACTGCTCGAACGCGACCGAATAGGCTATTGTATACGGCTTACACGCGAGTGTATACAAAAGTAAACTTTTGCTTCATTTTACATCTAAAAATCTCGAGCATTCCGAAAAAGTCGAATTATAGTTTAATTATCGTGCAGCGATGTGTGAAAGTGGATTCGTGAAAGTAAATACGAGTAATTTACCGACCGTGGATAACTGAACATTTTTAGGTTAGGAGAGGCTTGATAAATTGTGTCAGTTATTGTCGCTACCTATCATAAGCATTTTGAAAAAGACGTAGTAAAAAAAATATATATTTCAATACAGTTTATGTTATAACACGTTTACACTGACATCAAAATGGTATTCGCAGCAAAAATAAGTGCACGATGATTTCGGGTTGACACGTCGTATTGCATCGAACCACAAATTTCGACGTTTTACGTCTTGTGGCGCATACAGAAATACCTATTAGGGGCACTTTTCATCGTATTTATACAGAGAGGAACGAAACAAGACTTATACGATTTTGTCGTTGCCATCGTTGACAGAATACTCGCATCACACGAGTAGTTCGTATACTGGCCTTCGAGCGGTGACGTCACAGAGCGCTCGGATAACTTCGGATGCTCTCGACGCGTTTTTGCCGAGCCGTATAGACAAAAATTTCAAAGTGCTGTAACATTGTTAATTGTTGAAAAAAAAAAGAAAAATACTTTGCTTTAAAAACCGCACATGATCTTTACCAAGACAAAAAAATCATTCAATGACCCAATTCCATCCATTATATAAACTACTAATGAGGATATAAACATTATATGAACTAATGACGATGGACTGGGTAGTGGTTAATCATAGCGCACTGTCGGAATTGGCTAGTATTGGCTAGGTCATCGCGAGATACCCACTTGAGGATTTTTTTCTTCATTCGCAACGCCATATGTAACTCAAATTGCTTAGCCAGCTATGAGCCAATCGCTCGATGGAACTACACGCGGTCACATAATCTTACTTTGTCATATGTAACGATCATTGGCTAGGCCGGTCATTAGGTCTTAATCAGGTGGTATTTTTATCGTAAGGCAGCGACATCTGTAATCAACTTCGGCAAGGCAGTGACAAGCCAAGGGGTGCATAGCCGCAGTTAGCTAGTGTTGGCTAGGTCATGGCGAGATACCCACTTGAGAGTTTTGTTCATTAGCAACGCCATCTGAAACTCAAGTTGACTAGCCAGCCATGAGACATTCGCTAGATGATAGTACGTGTAGTCACATAACCTCACTCTTGTTATTCGTAACCATGGTTGGCTAGTCCAGAGTGGCCTAGTTACTAGCTGGCATTTTTATTGTAACGCAGCGACATCTATAGTGAAAATCGATTGGGCAGTGAACAGACAACAGCTGGATAACAAAATATTTCGAATATCACTAGCTCATAGCGAGGCAACCATTAGTCAGCTCGTATGAGCTTAATTGGACGAGCCAGATACTAGCACGTAACTCAGACAGGCTAGCACAATTTCTACTCAGGTTCATTCGCTCGCCCTTCCGAGCTCTTACCATCATTTTCACTTCTATCCCACAATAGATGGTATTGAAGTTTTTTTTCTTAATTTTTTTTTCTTTTTTCTAAATTTGTTTTTTTTTTTCTTTGAAATGTTTTCTACAAAAAATCCCATTTTCGTTGATTTTTGGCCTATGTCGGCATTTAGACGGGTTTTCCATTAAATCAATGTCCATAGAATCGAATTTGCCTTACACCATTCTCTACCTTGTCAAAAAACAGAGAGATTCATGCATTGAGGTTTCTGTTTACCTGCCTCAATCACGAGTTAGAAGGTGCAAAAAATTATACACGAGTTCTAGGGTTAAAGTTTGCTGCGCCTCAGTTTTCACAGACGCATTTAGAGCGGTCTGTAGAATAATAAAAATTAAAATTAAAAAAAGACGAAAAAGAAAGATTTTTTCAAATTTCCAGACAACAATACAGCGTTAAGGCATATCCGCAGATCAATATTCCCATTTAATTGAATCGCAATGAGCGTGAGTTTATTTCGATTCGCCTGTGAAGTGAGAGAGGCCAGAGTGACAAACGATAAAATAGCGATCGTCTTCCCTGCTGGGGCGCGCGAAACTACGCGCCGATTAAAATCTGTCAGTGATTAATGAAGCCGCCCCTGTCAAATTACCTTGGACGATTATCATTTGTATTAATCATTTGTACCATATAAATTGCCCGGTAAGATTGAAGCGCGGGACTCGCACAAGATTACGCTGTAAAATAACGGCAATAATAATATCCGTTTGACTTGCCTGTGTAAAGTTACGTTACGAACATTGTGAGCAGGTGAAAAATTCACCGTGACTTTCGTGTCGGGCAGATAAAGATCCGAGCAACTCGACTAAAGAGGTGCATAACGGCGTGAACGGCTAAACGATAATTTCGCGCCTCGAAATGCATATGTATACCTGCGCATGTACTACGAAAAGTGTGGGGGCGGTTATTATGTATACTTAGGGTAACGCCTTCTTCTTTCTTTAACGCGAGAATTAGGGAAAGGAAAATTATACGGTTTTCGAATAATTGAAAACAATTATTCTTAAGAAAGAAACGTACGTATGTATATTTATGTATGTACAGTACTGTCTGTATGTGTATATATATATATATATATATATGGGGCATTCCATGCCAAATCGACCACTCTCCGGCCAGACCCCTTTCGATTTTGCTGAAACTTTAATATGTTATTGTTTTCATCTTAAAACTCTTGTGTGTTTTTTTTCCAAATTTTTTCACACAATCACAAATACGTGGTGAATTAAAAAAAAATCGCCCGTTTTTTTTTCAAATGCTCATAACTTTCTGAAAAATGGACCGATTAAGATCTTTTTTTTTTAATTCTTTGTTTTGGAATGCCCTTTATAAAAAAAAATATTTGAAAAATATTTAAACTCATCTTCGACATGATTTTTCGGTTTTTTTTTTTAGAAAAACGCGATTTTTTCAAGAACGCCACTTTTGATTTTTTATTTATTTTTTTTTGTAAAAAAAATTTGATAAATTTAGCAATTTTGCCACCAGACCCATAGTGGTAACATTTAAAAAAAAATTTTTTTTTCTAAATTGAAAAATTTTTATTGTTAATTTTTTCCAAATGTAGTTATTTTCTATGGTAAAATAATTTTTAATGGTTAATTCCATCATACTGAATATTTTGTATATAATATTAACTCACTTAAAAAGTTTTCCAATTATGTTAAATTATTTGTAAAGGATTATTTAACGGGGAATAAAGTGAATGGATATTCAATTAATTGTTTAATTGTAATTAATAATGCATTTTTTTTATCTCTGTGACGTTTGAATAATTTACATAATTTGTGATCTCTTGAGTGAGATAAATTTTTAATAATACGACCACCATTTGGGTCAGGTATCACACAGTGCAACTGCTGAAATGGTTTTGGTTTTGGAAACTGGAACGTTTTTTTAACATTGACAGATGCTTGTCGTTTAATATTTTAGCGGCAAAACTAAATGAAATAGTACACTGCATTTTTTTTTTAGAAAACCATAAAACCTATCAATGGACATTACTGCACCATATAGGAAACAGCCATATGAGGAAAAAATTAAAAATTAAAATTTTTTAATTTAGATAAAAAATAGCAAGAATAATCTTACCACGATGTGTCTGGTGGCAGAAAATGCTAAATTTATCATATTTTTTTACACAAATAAAAATCAAAAATCAAAAAAAAAAACACGCGATTTGAAAAAATCGCGTGTTTTTTTCAAAAAAACTAAAAATTCATGTCGAAGCTGAGTTTGAATATTTTTGAAATATTTTTTTTCATAAAGAACATTTCAAAACGAAGAATTAAAAAAAAAAGATCTTAATCGGTCCATTTTTCAGAAAGTTATGAGCATTTGAAAAAAAACGGGTAATTTTTTTTCAAAAATTCACTACGTATTTATGATTATGTAAAAAATATTTTTTCAAATCACACAAGCGTTCTGACATGAAAACAATAATATATTAAAGTTTCAGCCAAATCGAAAAGGGGCCGGCCGGAAAGTGGTCAATTTGGCGTGGAATGCCCCATATATATATGTATATATTTATGTACAGATGCAGACTCTGCACTGTACACTGAGTAGTCTACTATACATACCCGCGAATACACATTGAGCGAGGGACTATCAGAAGACACGGACAAGTACCGTCAGAACTTTCTAGAACATTGCCGTAGCCGGGGGGGGGGGGGGGGGGGGGGGGGTGAACCTCCCCCTATAGAAAGCCCGGTAATCCCTTCCCCGCCAGAAAAAAATCCATCCAAAATAATTGAAGTCATATTTGTAAAACGCTGATTTGAGAATCTACCGTTCGCACATGCAGTTGATGCATTTTTTAATTATAAGGATATAAGGAAGTCATTAATAATTATAGAAAAATTTTAATAATTGATACGTCAGCCTTAAAAGCCGAGGCGATAGTCATGAAAAGGATAATTCAATTTAAAAATGACGAAATAAATGCTGAGAATTTGAGAAAGCATGTTTAAAAGGAGTATACTGTCCTAACTTATATAAACTTTTCTAAGTAGAAATAGTGGTTTGCTTCTAAGCGAATGCTTCAGAAACAATTCTCTCATACGGCACTACTGGATATGGAGAACGACATTGTTTTGTTTTATATTGTTTCTACTTAATACTTGCACATGATTAGTTGTGTAAATAAGGTATTTTTTTTAATAACAAATTACAAAGTAGTTTGATTTTTGTAATTGACTCAAGAACTGAAACCTACTGACCACGCATAGCAAAGAGAGTTTGTTGAATGGATTATGGCACAACAACAAGTGGATGCTGATCATTCGAACACAATCATCTTTCGCTATAAGGCTTATTTTCATCTTGATGGCTTCATTGATCGACAAAATTGTCGCATTTGGGGTTTATAAAATCCACGAGTG
>OZ010720.1:19028541-19084204 GCA_963932345.1 Ophion ventricosus | reverse complement strand
GAGGAGAGAGAGAGAGAAAGAAAGAGAGAGAGAGAGAGAGAGAAAGAGAGAGAGAGAGAGAGAGAGAGAGAGAGAGAGAGAGAAAGAGAGAGAGAGAGAGAGAGAGAGAGAGAGAGAGAGAGAAGATCAGCAGCAGGCACTCGTGATCTCTGAGCCACGATCTCTTACAACCAACTACCATTCCACCAGGCACCGTAATGAGTTTATAAAACAAGTTTCGAATCCATTATTCACGTCTCCGGTGGCACACGGGATCCGTAAACTTACGCCGAATTTCTTCCTCGACGAAGAACGTGCGTAATGATTTTTTTTTTTCTCGTTTTTCTTTTCTCTTATTTTTATAATTTTTTAAAAGATTTTTTCATTTCGTTATGTGGCCGCGTTATTTTTTTTTTTTTTTTAGGAATCACGGTTTCGCTGAATTAAGGAGTTTCAATATCCTTTATCTGCAAGGGTGGGGATGAAAATACAATGAGTTTTCGGCAGGCTGCCACCTTCTTACGAATAAAATTTTATGTAAAAGTAAATTATTATTGGCGATTCCCAACTCGTAATATTGTTGGAAAATATTTTCAAACCGGGGAAATGATATCGTATTTATCTATTTTGCAATTTAACATAAATATGTTTGGGTTTGTTTGGGTTATTCAAGTTCATGGTTATTCAATCAAACAAACCCAAACAAATTCAACAATTTGTTTGGTTTTGTTTGGATTATTCAAGAAAAAATAACCGATAAACTTGGCAACAGCGACATTCTCGGTCATTGGCACGACTGACTATCGCTAAAGCATTGTCGGCTCCAGGTTATTTATACAGTGAAAAACCTTCGACGTAAAACATTTCATAAAGAGTTTTTTTATTTAGCAAACTTGAGAAAACGCTGAAAATGTCGAGCGAACGAATAAATAATTTTAGTAGATTCTAAAAGTTAGAATCTTAGTAGATTCTAATAGTTAGAATCTAAGTAGATTTTAAACACCCACCGATTTAAAAATAGCTGCCAGTTAATACTTGACTGTGAGTGGCTCACTCGGGAGAGTTTCGTTAAGGGCAGGTTACCGTTCATGACGATGAAAAATTCATTTTTTTAAATTTGCATTCTTAAAGTGTTTAGAACACGTGGGTAAAAAAATATTTTCATATCTAAAGTATTTTAAAATTTACAGCCTAAACGTTAAGGTATTACTGGATGGACCGTCGAGCAAAAATTTAGTCCGGGGCGAATCGTGGATTTACAAGTCTAGATCATGTCGTACATGTTTAACCTTATAAATACGTAATTTAATAATAAATTAAAACTTAGAAGTGTTAATTTTCCACTTTTTATAATAACTGAAGTCAAATTCGAAGATATTGGCATGTGCTTGACTGAGGTTTTGTCAGTGACTGTACATCTGTTTCAACTGCCCATCAAAAAAATTTCTCATTTTTTAAATTTAATTAATACGTTCGGATCATCTTATTATTATGAATAATTACCGAAAAAACTCAATCTATATTAAGTTTTCCAAAGATTGCTATCAATTAATCGTTAAAAAAAGCGATACTCCTCACTACTTTAATTAATTTCTCGACAATGACTCAGTCGATTTATTTGAAACTTAGCATAATCAATTGCTTGATCCTTAATCTTGATAATATAATATTTTCAGAATTTACAGCAATTTAGTTCCATTCGTTTTGCAACAATTAACGTATGCAGAAGCTGTGTTCCCATAAGTGACCGTGTTAAATTCGTATTTTTTTTAACTACTAAATAATTTACTGAAATATTCTAAAATAATTCATGGATTATTATTTTATCAAGAACTATCAATCCTCGAATTTTCAAGCATTTTGGCAATTTTCTAATATGCATCCAGTAATACCTTAAACTTTAATGCGTTTTTCTGGAATCAGCATTTTTCAGCGCGTGGGGCGCTCTACAGCTTCAACGAATGAACCGATTCACATGAATCTCTGTGCAATTGAAAGGAAATTCAATTTGCGGGGGCCATCAGGAAGCAATTTTTGTCAAAAATTGATTTTTTTTTATTGATTATTGAAAATTGAAATTTTTTCGTCCGTTAAAGCAAAAAAGACGGTCAAAAAAATTGGGTTTTTTTTTAAACGGCTGCCATTTTGTTATCCAGAGGTTTTTCAGAAAACAAAAAACTATAACGCCCCCCCAAATTCAGTTTAATAATTTTTAACCCGTTTTTGTTTAAAATTCACTGGCAAGGTGGTGGAGCGACGCACGCGGAAAAAATTTAAAAAGAATTTTTTTTTGTCAAAACGAGCTGGTGCCGCACTTTTGGATTTTTTTAAATAAATAAAATTGGAATTTACTCTCATTGATAGAAGAATGAAATACGTTGAAATATATTTGAAAGGAAATTCATTTTGCGGTGGCCATCAGGAAGCGATTTTTGCCAAAAATTGATTTAGAATTTTTTTTTTTTTCGTCCGTTGAAGCCAAAAAACCGGGCAAAAAAATTGGGTTTTCTTTTAAACGGCTGCCATTTTGTTATCCAGAGGTTTTTCAGAAAACAAAAAACTATAAGGCCCCCTCAAATTTAGTTTAATAATTTTACCCGTTTTTGTTTAAAATGAACTGGCAAGGTGATGGAGCGACCCACGCGGAAAAAATTTAAAAAATTTTTTTTTGTCAAAACGAGCTGGTGCCGCACTTTTGGATTTTTTTAAATAAATAAAATTGAAATTTACCCTCCATTAAATAGAAGAATAAAATACGTTGAAACCCATTTTTTAAAGTATTAATTTTATTAAAAAAAAAAAATTGCTGAAGTTCATGGATTTTTCATGCTTCTCAACGGTAACCTTCCCTTAAACGGGGAAAAAAAAAACTTACTGCTTCGATGAGAGCGCGTCGACAAAATTACAGTCGAATGACAAGAAGTGGAGGGAAAACACGCGTAACTCACCTGCAACGAGAAATAAAATAAATTTGATGAGCGTTAGAAAAGATTAAGGCACGGCGATCTATGGCTATTTAAATTACGTGTCGATGTATCTCATTCGCTAGTCGACGCTTCGCCATCGAAGTTTCGTACACGCTTGTCAAGGCTTGATATATCTACAGCGTGCTGATCATTTGTGAATGTGAAGCCGAGGCCTCACTCATTAATTCAGGTATTAAAACACCATTTGAGATTATTCCGTCCCGGCATTCTTTTGCCGATATAGATAAGAATAATTTGACAGGGTGAACGATAGTAATGGGTGCGTGGACGGTGTGCGGCTTCGTCGATCTCTACTGTCAAGCAGCCCTCGCCGATACTGATAAATTGACCTGGCAGCGTTAGAATACGATTCCGAGACGGTGTTTGTCATTTTTAGAATTTTTTTTTACGCCCGCCTGGTAGTGAAAAAAAAATGGCTGGAGTTTTCTTCTTGAACTTTCGGTATGGGAGAATAAACGCTTCTGGAATTTTGCGCAACTTTGGTGCATTTGGGCCCGTCAAGTAGGAGCTGAGAAAATGCAATTTACCTTTTGAAAATAAAATGGCGATATACTTCGGCATTTAGGGGGGGAAATATATGTAGTGGTTTAAAAAAATCGATTTTTTTTTCTTTACGTAAAATGTTAGTGAAACGTCTCGAGAATGCGGTGGTAAATTAAGGGGCCAGGCCACTTTGAAAATTTCAAAAAATCGATTTTTTTTACTGTTTTCGAAAGTACATACATTGAGAAATATTGTGTCAATATTGCCGATTGAGTTTAGGTAAGAGTTTTTCATAGTATAAACTTCAAACGCGCTTTTCTTCAAACAATGTTTTCAAAATCAAGCTCCATCGTATCTCTAAAACTAATAAACCGATTCTCTTGAAATTTGAACCACATATTGTAAACATGATTCACAACAAGATGACCCTCGATGGTTTTAAAATTTTGATTTTTACTCTTTTTTTTGCGAAAAACTGCGAAAAAACGCGTTTTTTTTACTTTTTTCATTTTTCATCTGCCATTTTTTTATTTTTTGATAAAACTTTATATCCGAGGGTCATTTTGTAGCTGGTGTCATACTGAATCTAATGGACTTTGATTTTTTTGTTTCAGACAAGCCGTTGCCGAGTTGTGATGGAGCTACCTAGCCCACCTATTTTTGAGGCGTTACGTTAAACTATAGTTTTTGTACTTAAAAATGAATAAAAATGAATTAAAAAATTTGTTTAAATGTATTTCAAGACGTTATTTATCAAGTCCAAGAACTTTTATATTCATATCTTTTATAAAATGGCGCGCAATTTAAAATGTCAGGTCATTTTGAGACAGCTTTTAGAATTGTACAAACAACTCAATAAAAATATTAACGTGAATCTACTTATTTATGAAAATCATTTGCTAAAAGTACTTTTTATTGCGAAGAAGAACGAAAATGTTGGGTAAAATTTTATTTTTTTTCTTAAGTGTCCCAATTTTTTTAATTTCCATCATTCTAAATGTTTCTTGGGTATAAGTTCAGCATTTGGATGTTAAAATACTAAAAATTCTCGGTTCGCATTTTTCAGATCAATGTCGAATTCTTAGACTACATTCTTGGAAACCCACGCCATAAGGTCGCCAATTAGCAATATTTTGTTTAATAAAAAAAATTCGTTCAAACAGTTAAATGATGTAATAAATTGTACCTAAAGTTTCATAATTGTAAAACTTTTGCTCCTTTCCAACAAAAAAAAATATCAAAATAGTCTATTTTTTCGTCGTCTACATGCATTGCCCTTCTTCAAAGGAAGCACACCGGTAAATATCCAATTTTTTCTTTTTTTTTTTCTTGTCGTGTCATTACGAGTAGGTATACGGAGAAAAAAATCAGTTGGTACGACCTAATTGTTCATTGCAGCGTTGTCAGATCGCTGCTCCAGTCGCTTCGTGGCGCCAGCGTCGCGAGACATTGCTTAATTTTAATCGCTATATCTCTGAAACTAGACGGTCAAAATATATGATTTTTTTTTTACCCACTTCGTCATATGTTCCTCTATAATTGAGAATTAAATAAAAAATCTATAGAAACGTTTCGAAGTTATTGCGTGAAATGTGATATTTTCCACTGCTCTTCATAAGAACACGTGTAAAACTGTGCAATCTTTGATTGCCAATATTTCGAATACACAACGGTAAATCCTTTTGGAATTTTGCAGGTATTCACTTAACAGTGTCCTGAATGGGTCCTTAAAATTTAAAAAAAATCTATAGAAAAACGCCTTGGCGAGACCTTAAGCGCAATTTATAATTGGAGGAGTATCGCACCTTCAATATACGCGATGGCCCCGGTGTTTCGATGATATAGAAAATAGTTGAATTCAGAAAGATGAGATGGAAAGTACATTAATTAGCATGATGAAACGCCCGCGAGGATAGGTGAATGTACTTTGTGGGTGCAAAGCTTTTAGCACTCTCAACTTCTCGCGGGGTCAAAGAGAAGTGGGTAATGGAAGCGAAAGCCCTGTGTATAGGATACGTTACATTACGTCGCGTACATAGATTTCTACGAGTATTCCCATACTTTATCCTCTTGTGCCTTGGGTGGGAGCAAAATCTGTAAGCTTCTCTATAGGGGATTTTCATAACCGGCTGAAAGCCGAGAGGAGGGCCAAACACTTGGGAGTTGTAGTGCTTTTCTCAATATTATTCTGGTCAGGCTACGGATTCAGAGCTCGGATATTTCGGATTTTTTACAGTGACGTGTTAAAATTGGGGCACAAAAAAAGTTATTTAGAAAAATAATTAAACTCTCCTTGTTAAGCCTTTGTGTCACACATTTTTCCTTTAGTGCCTCTCAGGTGGCACTCTCAGAGTGCCGCCATGGCACAAAGGGTTAAATTTGAATCTATACATATAAAACAGTTCCGTGACTAACTGATTGACATATAGACAACATAGGGCAGTGCCACCAATGAATGCACGCTACCAAAGAGTACGCAGCGATTTCAATCGTTTTATTTTTTCTTGTGTTGGCAACACCACCTAACCTTTTAGTGGCATATGTCGTGTCAAAGTGTTGGACAACAATTCGCTTCGTTAAGGTATTTATTTCCAATTTTATGACCAATAATAGATTTTCGATGTGTTCGATCTTATTTTTTTAACAATTTTAAACACGTTTTGTAAGGTTTGCGATTAATTTGCACCCAACGAATGTCATTATACTTGAAAGTTGTGATCCAAATTTTATTTTTATCGAGAGGTTATGTCGCCACTTTGCTTGCTTACGAAAATTATAGTGACCATAGACGAAAATACGTATTAGGTAAGAGTATGCACCCAAAAAGTGCACACGCGTACTCTTAGCTTGTATTCACTTGTAATATGTGCCAGAGCTGATTATTTCACTCCGCTCTCATGCGCACTCTTAGCTTCTATGAAAGATTCTAAAAAATTATTCTCTGTTCTTCATGAGTGCTTTGATTTTACATAAAAAAAATCAGACTGATTAGCGTATTTTAACCATCGAATAAAAATCGCAAAAATCAGCTATTTTTCGACCCGTTACACTGTGATGATCCCTTAATGATTTTTGTGCCGTTTCAATTATTTCTCTGTCCTCAATTTTAGGCAAAATTATAGAAATAGAAAACTAGCCGGGGTTTGTTCGTTCGTTTGTGCAAACACACAAATGTGTTTAACGAGGTACGATTACTCCCTCAGGGTCAACATTTATTTTACTCCACGGGTGTTCTGATTTAAGATAACTTATGTTGAATATTCGTATTGTCGATCCCAAAGTGCCAAATTTGTGGTAAATACTTTATTTAATGCATATTGACTAATAAAAAGTGAAAAATTAGATCCTCAACGACTCTGGAGTCTTCACGACGATATCCAAGCAGTACCGAGATTCTGTAACTCGGTAGCGGACGTTTTCGTTATCGTTACCTAGCGACAGCCAATAAGAGGCTCCTTTTCTTCCGACCGTGCATGCTATTGGCTGTCGCTAGCCAGCGACAACGAAAACTGTCGCTACCGAGTTACAGAATCTCGCTACAGAGCTAGGTTATGCTCGCCAAACGAATCAACCGTTACGCCCAATGTTGACAAGTCTATGGGTACTATTTCGTCATTATGATAATACTCAACCGGAAGTTGAAACCGTTTTATAATGTAGTGCTTGAACTACACGGTGAAGTTCGAATTTTTGATGTTTTACAATATCTATTATGTCTAATTCATCAAATTACAGTTTTCCAACTGCACCGCACTTCCGGTCGACCGTCTCGATAAGAAGACGTGCTTCACTAGCTCAAAGTGCTCGACTTTGCAATTTTATTACGAAAAAACTGAATCGTCAATATATAGGTGAAATTTGTCCAAAGGCTGCACAACGTATTGGTCAACATCATATAAAAATGTCAGGCCCAAAAGTTGGATTCGTCCCCATGACCGTACCTCTTCAAAACGTCATAATTTATTAACTCTTACTCGCAGGTATACTTTTAATACAAAACTTTCCCGTACTCAATTTTTGTTTTTCATTTTTCATCTGCCATTTTTCATCTGCCATCGGAAACTTTTCAAATCATACTCGTAATTCAAGCGAAACCTCTGAGCAAAGTATCAAGAAAAAAACACCTGAATACAAAGTTCTTACGATGTTTTTTTTTTCGTTTTTTTTTTTCAATCGTGCAATCCGTTACTAACATTTGGATTCGTTGGTCGCGAGATTGTTCATCGACACAACGTGAAATGAATAATAATCGACAATCTCGAATAGCTGAGTAAACGTAACACTAGTACATAAAAAAAAAAGGAAGGTAAGGAGCAAATGTCAAGCTCTCCGAGCGTATCTGTCCGGATGATCGGACAAAATCTCTCGCAGGGCACGCATTTTATTCCGGCGTGAGGGGAACGCGCGTGCGGGGGGCACGTACACGCGCGTGTTTCGGCGTCGTCGATTTTGTCAGTTTGTTAGGGACTGCGTTACGTCGTTAGCATAACACGCGGCACGGCGCGACGTCATAATCTTGCAAACAATGGGGACATGCATCACCGGACGTTTTGGGGGCTCGGAGACGAATACGTGGATGGGTGTCCCCGCGATGTTTGTTATTCCGAGTCGCGAGTGGACATCGCGAGCTCTTCACGTACCCATACCCAACTCGCCGGCTCGTCTTCGCCGTGAGAAATCTCTGGCAGCAAAGGCCACGAGCCTATATAGATCAGGATCGTATTTCGAAAACGGCGTGTTCTTTTTATTGCACAGTTTTATATAACCTAGAATCTTAACTTTAATTTGCAGCAAAGATTTTTTTTATTCCAATAATTCGGCGATTTATAACATTTTTTTTTTAAATTTAAGGGGAGATGACTTTACAAGGCTAAAAAATCGATGACTTTGAGGAATTTTATTGGAAGGAAAAGAATTATTTCAGATTTTTCAAACTTTAGCATGTATTAGGGTGTACTTTGATCTACCAAAGCGTATTTTTTATGTTACAAAAAAGTACAAATACATGGCTGACATGTACCGCTGGCTTTGGAGCAGGTCGACTCGGGAGTGCGAAAATGACATACTCTCTGGTGCTCGTTTTTTTCATCTGAAACCAATATGGTTGAAGATTTTTATTGAAAACATTCATAGTTCGTCTGTAAGCCCAAAAGAAAGTACGAAATAAAAAATTGGAAGAATTATACAATTTTTAAATAGACATTGCGATTTTTGATGAAATTTTTCTTATATTTTGATATGGAAAAGTACTTTTATTGGCCAATTTTTTAAAACAATTAGGCTTACAGACAAGGTAGTAATATTGTTCAGTCATGTGCCAAATTTGGTTAAGATTGTTTGAATAGTTTTTACGTGAGGATGTAAGCCAATTTGAAAAATGGAGTTTTGAGTAAAACGCGTTTAAAGTTTGATCACGGAAAAAGACGATGATAACATATGCTTACCGGCTAATCAGCAATTCCAGGACCATATACTAAGCCTTCAGCTTCTTCGAAAAATTGATTTTCTTCAGCCATTTGATTTTTCCGTACTTTTCGAGCCTTTTTGGTCGATAAGGAGCTGCGCCGCTCCTTTCGATTCACCCGTCGAGCGTCGGCGCTGTTGGCCTAATTTTTTCACTGAATTCCAATTATGATATCCAGTACGAGCATGGTTTTCAAAATCGATGTATATCCTTCGTTGAATAGGCCAGCCGCAAGATAAAATGCAATTCGACGATTTTCAGTCCAGAATTCAAATGCTTCGGAGCCAAGATTCAGATCGTTGAGTTGAAACTTTCATTGGCATTTTGAGTATTTTGAGTATGGTCAGAAATAACCGGGGAGGCATTTGGAAACAGTAGAGTATAAAAGAAAGGTAGCCCCGTCGGTAATAAACGACTATGCATGCAGTGACATCAAGTGTCGGAAAGTTGTGTCACGTTTGTGGCTATAACTTCCAAACGGGTTCGAATTTTGAATTAAAATTTTGGTACGATATTTTGAAAACATTGAACTAACGTTTAATGAGAAAAAATCTATTTTTTGAAAGTTGTAAAGGTATCTTCCCCCTTAAGGGAGTAGACGGCGGAAAGAATAGATGAATTTTGGGAATTATTATTTTAACCGTCCGTGGTCAGCCGGGGTCAAAACGACCCCAAGCGCAATTTTAAGCCAAAATTACTACAATAAGTTGCTGACGGCCACTTTTTTTTTTTTAAATAAACTACTCATTTTTTATGATTATCGTTCGATGGAGGCGTAGTAGGTAAGTAGGTTATAGGTTCGATTTCATGTCTAAGCGAAATATTTTCTCCGAACAAAAAATCATTTCCGGATGTTTGGAAATGACGAATTGTAATAAAAATCATTGATGTAGAATTCCGAGTTGAGTATTTCATTGTTTTCTTTTTGAATTTATGAAATATTCTGTGCATTTAGTAGACGGGCTGTCACATCTCGAACCAACATGCATGCAGTTTGTAAAAACCAATCAAACAACACACCAAATATGCATAGAAATAATACACTCAAGTGTGCAGTACAAAGCGCACAAAGCGAATCCCGAAATTACACACTTGGAAATGTGTAAAAAGTGGCCACAAGATAACACACGTAGGTGTAATAAAACAACACACTTGGATTTCCAGTGGACCGGGCAATTAGCATAAGCCATCCGCTCGACGTAGTTACAAATAATTCGTAATATTTAACGTTTGAAAAATCACTAAACGTACAAGCTGTCGACTTACGCGCCTGTAACAGCGACAAGATGAGGAATTTTCTGTCACTCCTCATGAACAAACATACCCTAGACTTCGTTTTTATACGTTTGCTCTTCATGCGGCGAGGGATGAGCGTTGACGCGTTTGCCACTCCTGTACATGCGGGATGATGTTGCGGTATTCCGGTGCATCTCCGCGCCACGTATCCCGACCCTCAAACTCCTACAAACCTTTGATGGCTACGGCTATATATATATACATGTATATATATATATATATATATATATATATATGTGCATATATACATTAGGTACGACAAGGAACATACAGGACTATACTCCTCGGGAGAAGCAACAGAGTATTTTCTCTCTCAGGCCAACGCGCGCGCATGGAGAAGAGCCGTGTTTCGCCTTGCGGACGGACGTGTCGTATGTTAATCGTGGCGTTTCCAGTTGACTCGAGAGATCGTCCGCTTTGTCGAGTGGCGTTGAAGTCAGCGTGACCAGCCATTTAGTTCCGAAGATTCGAAGCCGTATATTAGAACCGCGAATGTTATATATATATATATATATATATATATATATATATACATATATACATATATACATTTACAATGTATACATGCATGCGTGAAACTTCAGTTATACGTTTTTCAAGGGGTACAGCAACTACGACGTACAAATGTGAATAACGTAGAATTGAAATACAGTACGAGGGTGTGTAAATTAAGTAACGAGACGGATTATTTTTCAATTTTTTTATTCGAATACAATTACAATTAAAGATTGCCTGCCTCAAAATAACTTCCTTGAGAAGCCACACTGCGCTGACGACGGTTCTTCCAATCCTCATAGCAGTGCTGGAACTAGAATACTGGAATAGCCTTCAGCTGGTCGATTACAGCCGTTTAAATGTTTTTGAGTGTCCCAAAATGATGTCCGTTGAGGTGATATTTCAATCTCGGAAAGAGGAAAAAGTCACAAGTACTCAAGTCAGGCGAATAAGGAGGCTGAGGAACCGCAGGAATGTTTTTTTACTGGCCAAAAACTCGTTTATCGAAATTGCTGTGTGACAGCAATTTTTTTCATCCCCAAACCATTGGTCAAAATCTGATGAACGGTGGTGTGAGTCAAATTCAACTCTTTTCCGATCATTCTGACTGTTAACCGACGATCTGAACGCACAAGTTCCTGGATTCTGTCGACATTTTCATCGGTTCTTGAAGATGAAGGCCTTTCGTTGGGTAGTTTATCTCCAATCGACTCTCTTCCTTCTGAAAATGCCTTAAACCACCGAAAAACCTGGGCTCTTGACAAAACACCGTCTCCGTAGGCCTCCTGAAGTTTTACAAAAGTTTCTGTTGCACTGTGCCCAAGTCTCACACACCGTTGCTCGAAATTGATGTTACTCATTTTCAGAACGCAGTAGAAAAAACGGTTTCGCGAAAAAAAAATCACTACGGACAACCAAATGACTCTAGCGAGTTCAAACTCGTACTGAAGGCGTATCACATGTTCACCTGCCACTCCTCCAAAACCCACGTTCCAAGTGTTTTCAGATCAAACGCTACGTTGCCAGTCTCATTACTCAATTTACACACTTCGTACGTATCTGAAACTATTTGGAATTTGAAAATGGCGATTGGTGCATGATTCGCGATATTTTTTATTGGCAGTACCGCTATAGTGCTAATGTTTGGTTTACCAATTGAAAATTTCATTGGGAGTCATGAAATAATGAGCCAACTCATTTTTTTTTTATTTTAATTTAGAGTTTTTAATTTATTTATTGGGTGGTTGTAACATTGAAGCTTTGACGTTTTGGACTGGTAAATGAAAGACATGTTCGTAATAATAAGAGATATGTAATCATATTTTATAACATGCACACATAGTACGGTTCCAGATTTTTGCGGTGGAAAAAATCAAGGTGTGAGTTGTAAAAATTGTTTTATACTTGTCTGTTTTTTTTTGTGTCACGGAACACCGATTAACGTATAACTGAGAAAAAGCAGGCCTCGAAACGGAGGCTCTGCAGCAAAATTAATTTTTCGCACTCATAGTGCGAAAAATAAGTAGGTGGAAAACGTAGAAATGAAACTTTGTGACATTCTCTATAGGCGGAATCTGCTAGAGCCAGCTAAATTTAACGTATAATGCGTGCTGAAATTGTCGTAGGAATGCAATTGGATTCTCATACTGAATTCTTCAGGATTCAAATTGGATTCGTACACTGAATTCCAATGGGGAATCCCGATAAGAATCCAGTGTACGAGCGTGACGTTTTCATCCAATACGATCACCCATTGGATATAGACCCATGCGATGGGCCCTAATTCGTCATCAGGAATTTCTGATGAGGAATTAGGGCCCATGATTGGGCTTTAGCCCATGATTAGGGCTCATGGTCAGGAATTAGCCCATGATCATGGATAAGGTCCTCATAAGGAATTCCTGATGCTCATCATTCCTGCCCATCGCATTGCTCCATATCCAATGGCCCATTGCATTGGGCGCCTGTACTAAAACCTCACGCTCGTACACTGGATTCTTATCGGGATTCTCCATTGGAATTCAATGTACGAATCCAAATTGAATCCTGAAGAATTCTTACATTATCGAACAGAATTCGATATGATCCTTGATTTAACCCCTTGGATTCCAATGTGGACTGCCTACATGCAGCATGCCTATCAAATCCCTATAGGGATGTGGTAGAATCTGAGGAGTCCCTAACAAATGTCTGCGCGGGTAAATGATAAAAACGTATCAGTGCAAAACGTATAAACGAGGCTTCACTCTATTATATACGCATCTTACATAGTTTCAATATACGGGTTCGAATGGCTATATATAGATATAATGGTCCTGGACGAATAAGCAAGGACTAGCTCGCGGGTTACTCTTCGCGAAAGCCAGGTCTGTGTATATATGTATATGTGTATACATATATATATATATATATATATATATATATATATATATATGTATATATGTATATATGTATATATATATTCTTGATCACGGACGGTACACCGCGTTGGCATGGTTTTTGTGATCTTGCTTCGAGTTTCTCTGCCCCTTATCCGCATGGTCGTCCATCCCTTACCTGTGGGTGCATCTTCGATTAATAGGACGGCGCTGCTCCAGGTTTCTCTCTCCTCTCTCTCTCTCTCTCTCTCTCTCTCTCTCTCTCTCTCTCTCTCTCTCTCTCTCTCTCTCTCTCTCTCTCTCTCTCTCTCTCTCTCTATCCTCCCTTCAACCTCACCTGTTCTCTCACTGTCGCGATTTAGCTAAGATGTCGAAGCCCTCGTCAATCTCTCGATCTTTCCCCAGAGTTATCTCCACTTCGTAATAGCACACATCACCCAATATAGTCGAACCCGCGTAACGACAAGAGAATACGATGAGAGAATGAGTTCTCTCACTAGGCCTCTTCCTCCCCACCCCCGCCCTCTCCCACTCTGCCAAGCCGGCGTCGCTGTTGGTTGCTGCGAAAGTTGGCCCGCGCGACGTGTGCGACTGAAGAGGGAGAATCGTCAGTGAGGGACGGAGAAGTTTCGCAAGACGCTTGCGAGATGAGGTAGCTCTTTTCGTTGCTGTTCCTGTCTGTATGTCTGTCTCTTTCTCTCTCTCTCTCTCTCTCTCTCTCTCTCTCTCTCTCTCTCTCTCTCTCTCTCTCTCTCTCTCTCTCTCTCTCTCTGTTTCTTGGTCAAGGAGCGCTATACGCGAGTTACCCAGGCAACGGACCCAAGTTTTTGTACCCCTTCTCCCTTGCTAATGGTCACGTTTCCGTTTGATCTTGCTTCTGTTGTTTTCTCTCCTTTTCTCCTTTTTGCAATTTTTTTCATCCACATTTTTCTCCTCTCAGCCCGCTGCCCCTGTCCAGTATCTCGCCTCCTGAACCCTCAGCTGCGGTAATCCAGTTTCTGTTACCAATTCGTTACGGGAAGAAGAGAGCTACCACCAGACATGCCCATCGAGGAGGTGGAGGACGTATCGTCACCTGCGCGCTCGCGGATCCGGGTGGAATGCATCGCGAATCATCATCATCCTCCCCAGTTGCTACCAGTTAATTTTGCACCCATCCGGAGGCGGGGGGGAGATAGAGAGAGAGAGAAAGACTGAAAGAGACAAAAGGAAAGGAGAACAAAAAATGAGAGAGAGAGCGAGCGAGGAATAGAGAGAGAGAGAGAGAGAGAGAGAAGGGTGAGAGTGCCGCGTTTTGCGAAAACCCACAAATTTTTTTACGAAACCAGCCGTTCCATCATCTCAATCAGCGAATGTTTGCTATATCCATTTTGCGATTCAATTTTTATTGAGAATACCTGAAAATAACCTGTGCCGCCTTTTAAATTGACTTACAAGTCTTACTTTTTGCGAGAATTTCTTTTTTTTCCTTTGCACAATTTATTTAAAAAATTTGCAATGGTCAGGAGGAAAAAAATTCCATTCCTTTTTGTATCGTCTTTATAATCAATGATTCGACTTTGAAATTGTGCAAAAATAAAAAAATGATCGGAGGTCGATTAATCAAACGGCATTTCAACGAGAGCGCTGAGTGAAGTTTTAAGGTATTCCTTTCATGAATTCGAATATTTAGCAATTAACTGATTTTCGTCTACAATGAAGTAAAAATACATTTTAATACACTGGTAAAACTTCAAGCCAAGTTACCGAACTTTTAACAACAAATTACGGCTTTATAAATCGTCTAATGGAGATGACATGCTGGCCACATTTCTATCTGATAATTTATACACTAACTTTAGATGTCTCATATAAACTGCTCGGCATGTAAACATTCTGAAGATTCCATTATGACAATAAAAACAGAGGGTCGCCGAATGTTTAAAGAAAACATTCATGATAAAACTTAGAATAATGTGACTAGCAGAAGAATTTTCGTAACCGCTACTTCTCAGAGAACATGTAAAAATGCCTAAATGTACAAAATTTATTCGAAATTTTTCATTCAAGTTCATCGTTGGGTAAACTAATTGATTGTAACTTAGTTTTATCAAGCACTACTTTTTCTACTAAGTATTTAAAAGGGCCCTGAATTATGCGCCCACAAAGTACGGCCCTCCGCGAAAGGAATACCTTAAATCAAAACGAAGAAAAAAAAAAACGATGAGCGGGGATTCGGTGAAGAAACTTTTTTGCCCGGAGTGGCGTAAAAATTTGAATATTTAATCATTTCTTTAAAAGTACCTATCGATATATTTTTGTCTCCTGAATAGGAATTCACCATTAATTTCCCCCAAAATATTCAATTTTTGTGAAAAAACAATCAAAAGTGTGTGAAAGAACGTTTTTCCCGTTTGGCTGCACTGCCAAAAAAAAATTTATTAATTTAAATAGGATTTGTTTAGATCAAATAGATGTTTTCCTTGGCTCACAGCCTACTACGACCCTATTTGTTTCAAATATTGCTTTTTTTTTTCATTTATTCAAGCTATTCTTTTCAAATATTAAATATATTCAAATTAAATAAAGATTACATTCAAATTAAAGAAATAAAGATAAAACACGATATATCGTACGAATACGAGAAAGGAATATAGGTTCATGACATAAAAGAGCGGTGAAAAAAAGTTAAATTATTTTTCTTTTTTTCACTAAAAAGGCTCTTATTTGGAAAAAAAAAGAAAGGTATCGCCGTGCCTTTTATTAACAGGCGCGGCTATTTATGTACAGAAAGACTAACCCTTTTCCTCAATTGCAAAATGTTACAACAGTCTTCTAATGAAAACAAAGCCATGAGATTATTGAGAGACTGAATCGTATACGATTTTTCCGTCTGTCTCTTTTGTCTTATTCTACCACATGAAACTAAATCACAGATTTATTAGGAATAAATAGAATATTTCATTATTAGACGATATTAAATAGATCTTGATTTGAATAAATAAATATATTTAAAATGAATCATTTTAATAATGGAATGCAATAGGAAAAAATTGATTTCACAAAAAATCTAGTTAAATAAAATTAAAAAACAATCAAATAGACGCATCTAGGCAATATCAAAAGAATTTTTCTGTTAGTGTGGCGTAATTTTGAGCTTTTGATGGCATCTTTGTGATATTCGTAATGGGCGAAACATTTTCCATTACTTGGACCCTTGAAACGGTTTGAAAGTTGAAGAAAAAAATGTTCGTCCCTTTTGGCCGAATTTTCCGGAAACGCCAAAGTTGGGAAAATTGTGAACAGTCGTAGCGTCCACTCTATTTAAGGCCTTAGGCCACTCTAGGATTTTCCAAAAATCGATTGATTTTTTGTTAAAAATGTACCTTAGTACCCATAAAATTATATTCCAAAAGATTATGGGCGTGAAAAATCATTCATAACTCAAACAAATTTCAACCGATTCACTTGAAATTTTAACTGTATATTTAGAATCCCATTTTCTGAGGCACTACGTAGGATTTTTTTTTTATACTGCATAGTTCCTTCTTTATAAACAATTTCCCGACGATTTTCTCATGGCTTTTTATACTTTTTGTTTTATAAATGCGCTATTTTGACAAAAAACTATATATAAAAAAAAATCCTACGTACTTCTATAGCTATTCTTATATATAATCGAAAAAACTTTAGTGTCTCATCATAACTCAAAAACTATAGAAGGTGTTGGTCTGGTCGTTGAGCTTTCATAAATAAACGCGTCATCGGAAAAATGCTGCACAGTCGCCATTTTGAAATGTGTCGCTGTGAAAAAATAATTTTGTATAGTCAATTACGTATATAATAAAACCCCTACTTTGTGATTCCGATTTATTTTATGGTTTCGCTGAAAAAAAAACACAAAATATGCTCTTTTTTGCCTCTAGAGTGGTCTAAGGCTTTAAATGAAATGAACTTAATGAGAAAGTTTGGGAAAAAATTTTGGTACACTTAGAGAATGTCATTTGATTGATCCCGATATCTCGATTAGTTTTCTCGGAAAGTGCACTTTAAAAATGACCACTAAAGAGGCAGAGGGATGAAAAAAATAGGCAAAAAAATAGTAAGACTTTAAAATTTAGCCAAAAATTGAAAAATAGTCGTAGCCTAATGAATCAAACGGCATTTTAATGAGCAAACGATACAGAAGAGTATGCGCGCAGAGTGGAGTTCCAATTCAAAGCAGGAAAGAAATTATCGACGATTCATTGGAAACACTTATTTTCAGCGGAGATGAAACAAAAATTTGGATTTTTCATTTTGCTTTTCTAAATTCATATCGACGTGTCTTCATCCGGTGAGTTCGTTCGGATCATCGGAGGTTCAAACGTCCAAGGAATTCCCATCGAGTTACCGTGCTACGCGACGTCAGAGAGACCACCCGAATATGGTCCTCCGAGAAGCCAACGCTCTTTTCCCATCTTTCCTACAGGCTCACTCATACGCGGACGCGGCTAATTATGTGTAGACGTACATATGTATATCAGGCTCATGTTTTTTTTTTGTGTCCGTATTTCGATCGTTAAGGGAGATAATCCGAGTGCACGGCCAGCTGCTTGCTTTTCTACTCCTATCGGGCGAGATCTGCCATTCCACATATTCTCGATAATGATGCGCGTCGAACACGTTACATCCTTGCATGCACTTGAGTGCTTTCCAATATTCATTTCGAGCGGACTCCGTAACCTCCCGCTGCACTATTATTTCTCCTGCATTTCATTTGTGTTTTTTTTTTCTTTCCGTATATAAAACGATAATGTAGGCTTTTTTCACGCTCTTATCCGAAAACCGATCAGGCCCCATTAACCTCGATTTTATCGATGGACTGAATTGTTTGTGCTCTCGACACACACACACACACACACACACACACACACAACCGTATCGTTCTTTACAGAAGTCGCGCAGATAAGACGCAATGAAAAAGAAGAAAAAAATCCACAACGGTTAGTGCACTGACCGAGGTAAGCTTTTTTGTCACAGGTGAATACGACCCAGCCTCGCGATCCAGGAATCCGCGAATGGAATTCTGGCACGGAAATCACGGAAGAAATTTCATCGAACCGCGATGCCGTATGGCGGAGAGATTATTAATTCTGTTGTTGGAAGATTTTTATCAGTGGATAAAGTGATAATTAAAAAAAAAAAAGTTTTGATAATCCTGGCCGAAGGATGCACTGAGAAAAATGTATGGTATTTTTAAGATTTTTTTTTTTATATTTCCCTGAGGCTACAATAATATTTTATAGCCATGATTACTGCCCAAAATATAGTACTGCTTATTACTATTTTCGCAGTTGCGTAAATTATGCATATGTGGTAGGGGAGATTGGGGTTAATATTGACGCTGGATAATTCCGGACACCTCGATATTTGGTAGCTTTACGTTCAGTCCTTCGACTGAACGTAAACTTTATGCGATTTTATTGTATTTCAGATGCCTCGAAAATATAAAAGAAAGACTGAGAAGAATTGTACCCTCGAAAGTTTAAAAATTGCTGTAAGGTAGATAAAAAAAACAAAGAATTAAGTTTTAGACAAGCCGAAAAAAATAGGATATTCCGAAAGCAACGCTGTTCGATCAAGTTGGGGAATATGAAGAAGATATTACTGATCCGAAGGATGGTAAGAAGCCAGGTTTAACAAGATACAACTACGCCCGCTGCCACTAACGCTATGCTATAGCTGCCCTATGTTATTCTAATCGTAGATTTGGCATAACCAACAAAACTAATTCCGGCTGTACTTCAGAATACCCGACTAGAAATATTGATCCGACTAGCCTGAACACTGATCAGGCCGCTATCATGCTGCGATCTGAAATGCCGTAATAAGGCACGCCTGATCGGTGCCGGATGTCCACCGGATCAATGGAACCGTAGTACGGGAGTAAGAAGGCTACCTTACTGCGCTGCGGCCTGATCAGGGTTCCTTTTTACCCCCGTATATCGGACAATGCTAATAAGGCCCGACTAGGGCTTGGCCTAATAAGGCCCTGTTGGGGCTTGCCTCATAACTGCTTCGGCATTCCATCAACGCACATAACCTCCTATATCCTACGTGGAACTTTTAATTCAGCAGCATATTATCTTTGAAGTTTTTACGTTTTTAAAAGGTGTTGTGGACTGTGACGAAAAAAAAAAACATTATGCAACTTGGATGCGTGTTAAAAGATTCCGCTGTATTTCGAGATTTAAAAACATAGTACAAAATGTGTCATCGTCGTGCGACCAAGATATGTATAACCTAAAAATATATGTTTAATACGTTATTAATGCCTAAATTCCTAAAAAAAATTGTTTTCACCAAGTTTATGTTCGAAAAATCCGAACTAATAATTTACGAGATGTTTGAATTGAACGAGCGTATATTTTCCTCTATTTTCCATCAAAAGATTTTGAGCAAGCCGTGGGAAAAGTAATTAATAATGCCAAGGATTGGGAGGGAACCGCGCGGTTCGAAATAAAAGCACTTCAACATAAAACATAAATGAAACATTATTTATAATGATCTCCATACTATTTTAAATTAATCTAATTATAACATTCTTTGTAACTTTCCTTAATAAAGAATATATTGACAAATTCATCCTAGGCCTTGTATCCATATATTGTAGAGTGTGTATGTGTACAAGCATATACTGGCGTACTGGCTACGTAAGGCAGTATTAAAATGACCTGATCAGGCAGCATTATAATGATGCAACCTGATAACGGCCTGATCAAGCAGCCAGATAAGGCCCATATGTGCGGAACGTTACACTTTCTAGCTGGGCGCTATTAAGTTGCTTTATAAGTGCCGCAGGACAGTCAGGCAACCTGAAAGCGTCCTGAATCAATCCCTATCGAAATTTCTACGTCGGTAGCTGTTACCTCCGACGTAGGTGAAATTTTGCACAGGTCTTCTTTTTGATAATATATGTCACTGCTTAAATGGATTTTTGGCGCATCGTAATAGTTGTCGAAATTGCGAGTTTTTAAAAGTGGCAAATTAATGCGTGTATTTACCTATCTATGACGATCATGTCGTGCTGCTGCTCTCATTACTTCATTGACACGATCTGCAAATGATTTACGTCTTCGCTAAAGTAAAGATTATCATATTTTTTTCCTATAGTCACTTTTCGTAAGATCTTGTAACAAATTATACTCGACAAATGTTCAATGTCAACCATATGAATAATACAAACTTGAACAAAATAGTAGAAATTTAACCAGAACGAGACTTAACGTACAGTGTGCAGCATTACCATTTGTGTGCCGATTTTTTGACAGCACTGAATTAACCATATCTATATTGTCAAGCCTTTTACAATAGTTAATATTTATTTTGGGGATACTAGATAGTGAAACATGCTACCAAAATTGTATGTTAAGATATACTTTTCGCTTATAATTGTGTTAACTATATAACTGCGGTGTCAATAAACGATAAGGAATTTGACTTTTCTCTCGGTATGGGACTTGCGAAAGTTTCGGTTCGTCGCGGGAATTAATTTTGTCGTCAATTGACGTAATTTCACGGACTCCCGAAGATCTGAGCAATGCAATGTACGTAATTAATTCTCGACCCAACGATGCATCTTTATTGTTCGACTGTTCATTATAAAATACATGAATGCATGAGAGCGCTAAGGCTCGCAAAGTTCGCAGCAAAGAAACTGCATACGAGAAACGCACATACAGCGGTACGAAGGTGCATAAGATAGTTTTGCTGATTGTGCGTGTGTCATTTTTGCGTTGCCACGGACCAGGAGTAACAGAGGTTCTCCCGGGGTCAAGTTGATACAAGGCAACGCGCGGCACCCAGCTACGGAGAAGGCAATAAAGCGGTCTGTCACATGTGCAAGAGAAGTGTACGAGTACCGCAAACGGATACACTGCAACCTCTCCGAACGGCACCACCATAAATGAAATCAGCCCCCCACTAGGTGCCGAATATCAATCGGTGTAGCGCATGGTGGGAGAAGCGCGAGGCCCTATTGTCAGGCTCGAAGCATGCTTGACGGTAAGAGTGGGATTGGAGGGGTACTGCTATCCGTTGCGTCAGATGCGCGGAGTCGGAATGAGTGGATGGTGCGCAATCTCTATGTTTGCAAGTGTGTTGTGGACCCGATCCCGCTACTGTGCGGATGAGAGAGGTTTTGTCGAGGAGAGAGGGGCTGGTTTCACTTATGGAGGTGCCGATCGGAGAGGTTGCAGTATACGTACCGTTGCACCGGCGTGTCAGACTGGTGTAGTAAGGACTATAGGGGCCGACACCAAGTACACCGATAGAAACATTCTTTTGATATTAACTAGATTCGTCTATTTGATTTTTTTTTCATTTGATTTAACTAAATTTTTTGTCAATTCAAATTTTTCCTATTGTATTCCATTGTTAAAATAATTTATTTCAAATATATTTATTTATTTAAATCAAGATCTATTTAATATCGTCCAATAGCTATGTATTTTATTTATTCCTAATAAATCTGTGATTTGGTTTCATTTGGTAGTATAAGACAAAAGAAACAGATGGAAAAATGGTACACGATTCAGTCTCTCAAAAATCTCATGGCTTTGTTTTCATTAGAAGACTGTTGTAACGTTCTGCAGTTGAGGAAAATGGTTAGTCTTTCTATACATAAATAGTCACGCCTGTTAATAAAAGGAACGACGATACCTTTCTTTTTTCCCAAATAACAGTCTTGTTAGTAAGAGAACAGAAAAATAATTTAACTTTTTTTCACCGCACTTTTACGTCATGAACCCATATTCCTTTTTCGTATTCGTGCGATATATTGTATTTTATCTCTACTTATTTAATTTAAATTTAATGTTTATTTATTTTATCTGAATATATTTAATATTAAAAAGGAATAGCTTGAACAAATAAACGAATATAATTGAAACAAATAGTGTCGTAGTAGGCCGCGAGACAAGGAAAATACCTATTTGATTTAAATATATCCTATTTAAATTAAATATTTTTTTTTCAGTGCAGTCGTTTCAGTGAAATAGACAAAGCGAGGGGAAAAATTAAGGAGAATGGAACAATCTACAGATATTACACAAAGTGCAACTATTTCGTGGCATTGAAAATGTAATCAGACTTTTCGGGTAATAAAAATATGTACATACGAATAATATGAGTTGCGCTCTTTCGTTCTCTCTCTCTCTCTCTCTCTAACTCTCTAACTCTAACTCTCTAACTCTCTAACTCACTCACTCTCTCAATCTCTCACCATCCGTCCGTCCGTCCGTCTGTCCATCCATCCATCCAAACAAGCCCAAACCCAAGCTCAAGCCCAAGCCCAAACAGGGCTAAGCAGTGCTAAGCAGTGCCAAGCAGAGCCAAACAGGGCCAAACAAGGCCAAGCCCAAACCCAAACTCAAACAAACCCAAGCCCAAGCCCAAGCCCAAACAAACCCTAACCTAAACTCACCAACATTGTAATGTACACACCAAAATTGAAACTTACAACTTGTGACCACAAATGACTCTACATGTAATGCAGCATTTTCCAACAAATCACAGACATATAGTATGTCGCAGCTTCCCCCAACCTGCTACAACACAGCGGCAGTGAAGTGGGGATAGCGTCAGTTTCTTGTAACATCTCCCTAAATCAGACCCCCTATATGCATATTTAAAAGCACTTTCAATGCTGAAAATGGTGTTAGTAGAAAATCGAAGTCTTACTGTAATCTCGTCAGACTGTCGGTTTTTTTTTTCAACGGAACTCTACAAATCTCGAATCGAATTTTTTCGCGGCGTATTCACAGCTTGATGTTCGAGAGCCCAAAAGTACGGATAATCTGAAAGATTGTCGAGACTTTCGCACATTCGAGATCAAGAGAGAGAGAGAGAGAGAGAGAGAAAGTGAGAGAGATTCAATCCTTGTGAAAATAACCGGTGAACTTCTTTGCGGAAGACATCGCGGAATCGGACACGCTTTGGCACTCACGCGGTTCCCGGTAAGAGTTCGCGAGCAAAAAGTCACTCCGTCACAGGTGGTATTCAGGATATGTCACCGGTACGCTACGTACATGGGATGTGAGATTCAACGGAAGTTGGAGGAAAAGCGCTCCTCCGGGCAGACAATTTTGACTCTCTCTCTCTGTCTGTCTCACTCTCTCTCTCTCTCTCTCTCTCTCTCTCTAGCGCTCTCTCTCTCTCTCTCTCTGTCGCATATTCGTGACATACCGGCTCGCTGCGTCTCCGAAGAGTGACTGCTCTTGGCAAGGATGAGCAAGTCGCGAGAACAAGAAGTAGAACGAAAGGGTTAGAGTCGTAGAGTACGTACATGAGTGCGGAGACCCAGAGAAGGTTTACTCGAGGAATATCGTAATAGCGATTAAAAAAGAGAGTGAAAGAAGTGGCGGGACAGGGAGTACAAGAAACGAAGTATCGGGAAGAACCTGTGCGGAAATTGAGTCGGGCTTGGATCGGGCACTTCTTAATATTTCCTCACTTTATTAAGACCATAGTCTGGAAGCTTCACATGGGCCATCCAGTGGCCGGTCACACTTCACTCCCGAGAGCCATTGAAGGCAAAATAACGAGGACCTTTAAAATTGCCTCAACGGTGCCTCATAAAAATTATTGCAGCCATATGCGTACGTGCGTGTGTGTGCACTGTGAAAAAGAAATGTGTTATTTCCATACATTTGAGGCTTAGAATTCTGTCGCATATTTTGACACGTTTGATCCTCGCGTTGTCTCAATGAACGCACTGCATGCGTGTTGGTTCAAGGTATCATAGCTCGTCTACTCAACGCTTAGTTTAATTATTATATTTAATCGACCTTCATAATTATTATGCGACAAATTCTGTAGTCAAGCGATTTATACTAATTTGCTCCTATAATAGCAAAGTCTAGTAGTAGGTAAAAGTGGGATACAGTGTGTCACGTTCTTTCTAATGAATTTTTACTCTTGCCAGAGTAGTTTGATTAGACAAAAGAGGCCATAACTGATTTTAGATACCTTTGGGCGTACAATAAAGCTACCACATTTTTTACAAACAGATTGAAAATCCTAAAATAATGGGATCTAAAAAAATGTACGGATTGGCTCATTGTGCCCCACGGGTGGGATACAATGTGTCAGATAGGTAGGTACAGTGTGTCAAGTGCTGTGTAATGTAGGGTACAACGAGCCGGTTGAAACTCTTATATTTTCCTAACATAGATAACATGATTGATTGATTGATGATTGATATCTAACATAGATATGATTTTCATACATACTGATAATTTCACAAAGGGTATTATTCGCCGATAACATTGAGAGTCGACTCATTGTGCTCAACAACTCGATGACACATTGTGCCCCACACAATGCTCCATAATATTTGACGTTTTCCCGGCACGCGAAACTTTTTTTCGAGGCTCAAATTAATTTTGTATTTTTAATAATTCTTTGTGAGCTGCTATTGACTTTTTTTTAGGCCAGCCGAAATTTAATATAAATTACGGTCCAACACAAAAAATTTCGGATTTTACGAGCTACAAAACTCCGATAAATCGCATGTGGTTGACAGTTGCCCGTGACACATTACGCTTCTTCGGAGCGTCGTCACTTCTTTGTTTTCTCATTGGAAGTCGACTCATTGTGCCCCACAACTCGGTGAGATTTTGTAGCCCACTAGTAAAATGTTTGATTATTGATGAAAATAACTACCAATTAAACTACGAATGGAAAAACACAAGTCACTGAGTGCATCGTAAATAATAAAACTATCGATTAGGAACAAAAACCCGAACCGCTACAGAAAGCGTCCCTATGTTTTACGTTTTCCCGTCGAGCGAAATATTTTCTTTCCAAGCCTCGAATCAATTTTTTATTTTTAATAATTCTTCATGAGCTGCTATAGACTTTCTTTTAGTCCTGACGAAACCAAATATAAATTGCGGTCCAACACATAAAATTTCGGAATTTACGAGCTACAAACCTCCGAGAAACCGCATGTGGCTCACAAGTGCCCCGTGACACATTGTGCCCCATTCTCCCCTATCGGACAAATCGCTACTAGAGAATCTACAACTACACCCTTTAAAGGCCTCTACTTGGTCTCTGTACTTAGACCATAGTTTTAGTCCACCTACCTACCCTACCATTCCTTAATAGGTGCCCGGTCCGGCCTTTTCACGTAAAACCCTACTATGGAATCCACAAATAATCCATTGAAGACCCCGAGTTTTATACCCTGCCAATTTTCCACACGCGAAAATAGACGAGCAGAGTAGACGAAACGTTACAAGTTAGGTTTTCGGTGACCGAGGATAAAGCAAAGGTGGAATAAAACCGCGAAATGGTGAAGTAGTAGAAAAAGAAGAAGAGGATCCAGCAGGAAGAACAATAAGAACAAGAAGATGAAGAGGGCGGAGTAGAGAGCGATAACGAAACGGAGGACAAGCGACGAAGCGAAACAACGCGACGGAGAAGAAGAAGAAGAGTTCGATGCTGTTCATGCGTGTGTGGCACGCCCGTATTTCAATTGAGAGGGCCCGAAACTCGAATGCCGGCGAAGGAGAAATGAGAAGGAAGAAGGCAAAGTCGAGGACAGAAGAGAGGGGGTAACGATCCTGGAGAGGGATGAGGGTTGCAGAAGGGGCGGAGGGGGTTGGAAGAACTCGACGAGATGTACGCGCGAGTGCTTGGCAGAGAGTACAGAGCCAGAAAAGACAAGACGAAGAATAAGAGGAGGAGGTAAGGAAGAAGTATAAAACGGAGAGGAGCGGCATGGTGGGAGAAGGGGGGGGGCGGGGGAAGGGGGAGAAGCGAAAAGAGCCTGATGATGTTCGTCGGTGTGTAGTATACGCAGAGCCCTGTGTTGGGTGTCGGGTCGTAGACCACAGAGAGTCAGCTCCGAGAGCGCCCAACCGGTCAAACAACTTTTTAACGAGCTGCGGTTCTGTGCACGAGAGAGGCGAAAGCCGAGACCCTGAGCTCTCCGAGCCGAGAGTTGAGCCATCTTCGCTTCGAAATGCACGCTCGCGCGCGCGCTCGCCATGTGATACCGCGTGAGAGAGGATAGACAGCCTTTGGCCCGCAATCCATAGGGTTAAACGCCCTATCGCGTTTATAACAATATATATATATATATATATAAATACATATGTGGGGACACGCGACTTTGGAGACATTCAACATCGAGAAACGTCCTCATTGTGGCCTTTTGGCCCTGATGGACATCATGCGAACCCTAATGTGTTAAAAATCAGCTTTTTATAAATGCAAGCATATTTATTTAAGGCCTTAGGCCACTCTAGAGGCCAAAAAGAAGGACATAATTTGTGATTTTTTTTCCAGCGAAACCATAAAATAAATCGGAATTACAATATAGAGGTTTTATTATACACGTAATTGACTATATAAAATTATTTTTTCACAGCGGCACATGTCAAAATGTCGACTGTGCAGCATTTTTCCAATGACGCCTTTATTTCTGGAAGGTCAACGGCCGGACTAACAGCTCCTACAATTTTTGAGTCATGAACAGACTCTAAAGTTTTTTCGATTATATATAAAAATAGCTATAGAAGTACGTAGGATTTTTTTGATATATTGTTTTTTGTCAAAATGGCGCATTTCTAAAACAAAAAGTATAAAATGCCATGAGAAATTCGTCAGAAAATTATTTATAAAAAAGGAACTATGCAATGTAATAAAAAAATCCTACGTAGTGCCTCAGAAAATGTAATTCTAAATATACAGTTAAAATTTCAAGTGAATCGGTTGAAATTTGTTCGAGTTATGAGTCCGGCCGACTTGAAAAATGTAGTTTTGAGATAAACGCGTTTAAAGTTAGTACAAAGTCACGATATGAATCAAGAGGGGTTGCGCTAGAATTCGAAAATCGAGTACTTAGAGATTTTTCACACCCATAATCTTTTGGAATATAATTTTATAGGTACTAAGGTACATTTTTAATTAAAAAAAATCGATTCTTGGAAAATTCTAGAGTGGCCTAAGGCGTTAAGGAGGTTGGAACGTTACCTACACTGACAGAAAAATTCATTTGATATTAACTAGTTACGTCTATTTGATTTTTCTTAAATCAACTAGATTTTTCGTGAAATCAAATTTTTCCTATTGTATTCCATTATTAACATTATTTATTGTAAATATATTTATTTATTGAAATCGAAATCTGTTTAATATCGTCTAATAAGAAAATATTTTATTTATTCCCAATGAATCTGTGATTTGATTTCATCTGGCAGTATAAGGCAAAAGAGACAGACGGAAAAATGGTACACGATTCAGTCTCTCAAAAATCTCATGGCTTTGTTTTCATAAGAAGACTCGTGTAACATTCTGCAGTTGAGGAAAATGGTTTGTCTGTCTATACATAAGTAGGCGCGCCTATTAATGAAAGGCACGACGATACCTTTCTTTTTCCAAAATAACAGCCTTGTTAGTGGAAAAAAAAGAAAAATAATTTAACTTTTTTTCACCGCACTTTTATGTCATGAACCTATGTTCCATTCTCATGTTCGTGCGATATATCGTGCTTTATTTTTAATTATTTAATTTAAATCACATAGTTATTAGACGTGGCAAGAGCACAATATCCGAGGCGCCAAGATTTGACGGTGAATTTCGGGTTATCGAGTAAAAATAAGAAAAATATGAAGAGTGGTAAAAGTTAATATTTCGCTTAGTTTGCGTTAAAATTATCACTTGTCGTTAGTTATCGAAAATTACGATTTTTTAGAATTTGAAAATTTTAACACTAGATTTACCAGACCAGGTACTGGTATAAGTGTCAATAACAAAAAATATATTTGTTACGAATATATATAAAGTAACATTAAGTTCATAAAATGTATTCTCTACTTATAGCTACAAAAGTCATAACATCATTTCGGAAAGCAAATTTACATGCAGTAGGAATTTTGAATTGAAATTGCACGACCAGTCAAAATGACTGGTCTGGTAAATGTTAAGGAATACCAGGCAAGGTAACTTGGAAATATATAGTTTCGACAGTGTCTCAAAAGCCAAAAATGTATTTTAAATACCACAATCATGTTTTTCGCGCTTATAGGTGCGGTTAGACAGAGAGTAAAGAAGTACTGTTAACCGCTAGGAGTCCGAAGAGGGATTAAAAGATAAGGTTCATCCCTCTTCACGCTTGTAAGGCTCCAAGTTTATGTAAAATATATCTTTTAGTAATTTGGTGTAATAATTATATGGAACAATGCTTATTGTTATAAATAAACAAAGAATATAAATAAATAATGCATTATAATCTCATAATTTATGTTAAAAATCATATAAATACTACTTTCAGTGTCCTTGGGGGGGGGGGGGGGGGCTCCGCCCCTTCGCCCCACGGGGGGTTGCACCCCCCGGACCCCCGTTCTCCAGTAGCAAACACCTTTCACGTGCGACACATCTTCCACATACATAAGATCTTTCCAATAGAGAAGCTCGGAAAAAATGGTGTACTTTATTAAAGTATAACTTCTTGGGTCTCGGCCAAATGAGAAAATAACTTTTTGTCCTCGCGGCAATACTAAACAAACACTTTTTTAGGCTCCTCCGGTCAATTTCCATTATTTGTGATAAAATAAAGATATAGTACCAATGAGCCGGCAACAATCGTTGAATTTTGGCGTATTTCCCATTACCGCTAAAAGCGCTCATAATTTCTTAAGGAAGCCGAAACGGCACATTTTTTATTCTTGAAATTCTCATTATTTTGGTTCAAATATCAAGAATCAACAGTTAAAACTTGGCGTCTCGGATATCGTAATATCCCCTTAGACGATATTAAATACATCTCCATTTAAATAAATAAATATATTTAAAATAAATAAATTTGATAATGGAATGCAATAAGGAAAATTTGATTTCACGAAAAATCTAGTTAACTAACAAAAAAAGAGTTGACGCATCTATTTAATATCAAAAGAATTTTTCTGTCAGTGTAAATTAAATTATTTTTCATCTCTGAAATTGTGTGGTGAAAAAATTTCAAAAAATTCGTCAAGACTCAGTATAGTCTCGACAATAACAGATATATATGTATTTTAATCCTAGATTGTAGGTAACGCTCCAACCGCTTGGACTTTTTTTTATAGGTGATTTTGAAAGATATGATGTACAAAGGAGTACTGAATACTGCACAAGATACGCAAGGAAGAATAGTTAGAGCTCATTTGGTAATTGTAGGAATTGAGTTTCTAAAAAAAAAAGTTCAATTTTTATTTTCATTGATCTTTTGTGATATTAAAACCGAATGTAAAAAGGGTTTTTCTTTGGAATTATTCTAAAGATAATTATTAATTGTTTTGAAATCACGATAATTCAAATTGTAGATGTGGCGCGAAATGTCACGCTATCAGCACTGACGGTTGTGACGTCACCGCTCGAACGCGACCGAATAGGCTATGTATACGGCTTACACGCGAGTGTATACAAAAGTAACATTTTGTGTCATTTTACATCTAAAAATCTCGAGAATTCTGAAAAAGTCGAAATATAGTTTAATTTTCGTGCAACGATTTGTGAAAATGGATTCGTGAAAGCTAATTCGAATAATTTACCGACCGTGGATAACTGAACATTTTTAGGTTAGGAGAGGCTTGATAAATTGTGTCAGTTATTGCCGCTACGTATCATAAGCATTTTGAAAAATACGTATTTAAAAACAATATATTTCAATACAGTTTACGTTAAAGCACGTTTACACTGACATCAAAGTGGTATTCACAGCAAAAATAAGTGGACGATGATTTCGGGTTGACACGTCGTGCTGCATCGAACCACAGATTTCGACGTTTTATGTCTTGTGGCACATTCAGAAATATCTATCAGGGGCACTTTTCGTCGTATTTATACAAAGAGGAATGAAACAAGGCTTATACGATTTTGTCGTTGCCATCGTTGACAGAATACTCGTATCACACGAGTAGTTCGTACACTGGCGTTCGAGCAGTGACGTCACAGAGCGCTCGGCTAACTTCGGATGCTCTCGGCGCGTTTTAGCCGAGTCGAACAGAAAAACCATTTCAAAGTGCTATATCATTGTAAATTGTTGAAAAAAAAAAGAAAAATACTTTGCTTTAAAAACCGCACATGATCTTTACAATGACAAAAAAAAATCCATTAATGACCCAATTATCAAACGGCGTTCATCGGGAAAACAGTGTAAAATCCAATTGTATCCCAATGAGGACTCCCTAAGTGCAACATCCCTATCAAATCCCTATAGGGACGTAGTAGTATCTGGGGACTCGCCAGCAAACTTCTGTACGGGAAACCTGGGAAAAAAAAGATTTGAGATAGTAATGAAAAATAAGAAATGAAATAAATAAAGAAAAATAAAATTCGTGTTGGAGTGTAATGAATTCTCGTTGGACTCCAAAGACACGAATGTTAGGCCCATCAATAAATTCGATTTAACATGGCATCGTCGATCTTTTTTTTCTTGTTGTTATATCGAAAGGAACGAAGAAATCTATTCGACATCGAGATATTTTTCGTCGTCTGATACAACATGAAGCATTGTCGATCGTCGGTTGTTCACCTGGTTCGGAAGATTACACGAAATACCAGAGGCCCTGGGAATATAAAAATACCACGAGAGGTTCCCTTCGCGTGTTTCTTCCTATACGCTGTCTTACGAAGGTCATAAAAAGTTTCTTTCCCGACATAGGCGCACAGGGTCGTATTGGAAAAGGGGGTATACCGGTCGTGCACGCGAGCCGATTTTCTATACTTTCTCACAGCGTTGTTCACGTCGGTATGGCGGCCTGTGTGCGGTCCCGGGCGCGCGTCACGCATCCGCAACCCTTACGCCCTTCGAGATTACGATCGGGCTCGTTCTATACCTTGTACACTTGACTCAGGTCCAATATAGATGAGGAAAGTTTGGTGGTTCGTCCGGCCAATGTGGCTACGGAGGAGCCGGGTTAGTCGGCGGAAAAAAAAATGTTTAAAAAAATATCAAAGCCATATAAAGCTGGAATTTTATAACCGCTTTTCACGTCCATCCGATAACGCGATACGTAAAAAGATTAGGAACGTCGAACAGAAATGCGTTGGTGTACAATACCAATAAAAGAAGAAAAGAAACCTCGAAAAGTATCCTTTTTAGCGTACGATCAACTATTGTACAATTTTGGTGTTTACTGAAAGTAAAAAAAAAAAAAAATCCAACACAATTACGTATTGACTGTCAGTGAAAAATGGCAAAAACGCGTATTCGTTAATCATAAAAATACTAAAACAAAAACACCATTTTCGATGCAAATAAGAATAAGGTCGTTTTCTTCGTACAGCATGACAGTACATTGTTTTTTTTTTTTGTTCGAACGTGTCATTCATGACTTATTCTGAACGTAATCATGAATCTTTGGGCAATCACAATTTTTAAGCAGGTTGAAGGTTAACCCATAATCCAAGATTTAGAATATATATATATATATATATATATCCTTTATTGCCCAGATTATACTGAGTTTTTACGATTTTATTTTTAATTTTTTCACCACAAAACAACATAGCTAAAAAATAGTTTAATGTATGTAACTTTACGTGCGGTTAGATGGGCAATGCGTTCACGCTACGGGTGACGTAATTTTTCTAGCTATTCAGCACCACGATAAACCACTTTTAACAACGGATTAACGTAAACTGAACCTTTGTAAACATTTAGAAGAAAAAAAGCCATCTTGCTCAATGAAAACCACATATTTTGCATTTTGAACCATCAAGGTTTGATAAAAGATTACGAATCTTTTAAATCTTTTAATATTTTTAATCTTTTGAATCCTTTTAAGGGGCCAGTCCACTTTGAAAATATCAAAAAATCGTTTTTTTTTTACTGTTTTCGAAAGTACATCCATTCAGAAATATTGTGTCAAAATTTTATGAAAATCCGAGCTCTCTAAGTATTTTTTTTTTACCTGAACGTCAGGACCTCATTTCGTCTACCTGAGCGTATCGCGCGCTCGGCCGACCCATCGGCCACAAACATCCTCCTGCTCTTTCTGAGGAAGTACAGAAAGTTTTAAAACCTATTTACGAGGATCTCACCAAAATAGGACTGCTCGAAAGGTATTTAGGTGGCCATACGCAAAACAATAATGAAAGTTTTAACAACTGCGTATGGAATATGGCACCTAAACACATGTTCAGCGGTAAAAAAATCGTAGACATTGCCTGCAAAGTTTCCGCGTGTGTCTTTAATGAAGGATTTCGTCCAGTGCTTAAAATAATGGAAATAATGGGCGTCAAACTCGGCCCGATCGCCATCGGATTCGCCGACAATCGCGATGAGGAGCGTGTTCGCTCTGCAAACCGCCGCAGCTCTGAGTGCTCAAAAGAGACCAGAACCAAACGAAAGCAAGCAAGACTTGAAGAAATCGACGATGATGAGCAATCAGAAGGGATTTTGTACGGTGCAGGAATTGCCGATTGAGTTCAGGTAAGAGTTTTACATAGTATAAACTTCAAACGCGTTTTTCTCGAAACAACGTTTTCAAAATCTAGCTCCATCGTATCTCTAAAACTAATAAACCGATTCTCTTGAAATTTGAACCATATATTGTAAACATGATTCGCAACGAGATGACCCTCGATGGTTTTCAAATTTTGATTTTTACTCTTTTTTTTTGCGAAAAACTGCGAAAAAAACGCGTTTTTTTTTACTTTTTTCGTTTTTCATCTGCCATTTTTTTATTTTTTGATAAAACTTTATATCCGAGGGTCATTTTGTAGCTGGTGTCATACTGAATCTAATGGACTTTGATTTTTTTGTTCCAGACAAGCCGTTGCCGCGTTGTGATTGAGCTACCTAGCCCACCTATTTTTGAGGCGTTACGTTAAACTATAGTTTTTGTACATAAAAATGAATAAAAATGAATTAAATTTTTTTTTATGTATTTCAAGACTTTATGTATCAAGCCCAACAACTTTCATATTCATGTCTTTTATATAATCCTCAAAAAAATCGCGAAAATAGCCTTTTTTTCGTAGCTCCAAAGTGGACTTAGGCCTTAGGCCACTCTAAAGGCCAAAAAAGGGCATATTTTGTGATTTTTTTTTTCAGCGAAACCATAAAATAAATCGGAATTGCAAAATAGGGGTTTTATTATATACGTAATTGACTATACAAAATTATTTTTTCGCAGTGATACATGTCAAAATGGCGACTGCGCAGCATTTTTCCGATGACGCCTTTATTTCTGGAAGGTCAACGGCCGGACCAACAGCTCCTATAATTCTTGAGTTATGATGAGACACTAAAGTTTTTTCGATTATATATAAGAATAGCTTTAGAAGTACGTAGGATTTTTCTGATATATTGTTTTTTGTCAAAATGGCGCATTTCTAAAACAAAAAGTATAAAATGCGATGAGAAAATCGTCAGAAAATTGTTTATAAAAAAGGAACTATGCAACATAATAAAAAAAAATCCTACGTAGTGCGTCAGAAAATGTAATTCTAAATATACAGTTAAAATTTCAAGTGAATCGGTTGAAATTTGTTTGAGTTATGAGTCCGGCCAACTTGAAAAATCTAGTTTTGAGATAAACGCGTTTAAAGCTAGTAAGAAAGTCACGACATGAATCAAGAGCGGTTGTGCTAGAATTCGAAAATCGAATACTTAAAGATTTTTCACGCGCATAATATTTTGGAATCTAATTTTATAGGTACTAAGGCACATTAAAAAAAAAATCGATTTTTGGCAAATCCTAGAGTGGCGTAAGGCCTCAATCTAATAAAAGATTACAACTCTTTCATAAAAATCAATAATGTAGTTTTCCAAGTCAGTAGTAACACAATATTTTTTTTTTACGTAATAAAAGTATAAAAATGCATAATTTTGCCCTTTAATTATATATTTTATGAAAGCTTAGCATCTATAGAATAAATGTATACCTCGTATGCATTTATTGAAAGATTTATTGACGAAAGAAAGCTCATAAACCGTAATTTGACTCAACTGGGCCGCTCCAACCTCCTTGATCGTGAGTGGAATAGTACGAGGTGTGTAAATTAAGTAATCAGACTGATTTTTTCAATTTTTTTTATTCGAATAGAATTACAATTCAATATTGTCTCCCTCAAAATAACTGCCTTTGGAAGTCACACAGCGCTGAAGACGGTTCTTTCAATCCTCATAGCAGTGCTAGAACTCGGATACTGGAATAACCTTCAGCTGATCGGTTACATGCCGTTTGAATCTTTTCCAGTGTCCCAAAATGATGTCCCTTGAGGTGATTTATCAAGCTCGAGAAGAGCAAAAAGTCACAAGGACTCAAGTGCCAGACGAATAAGGAGGCTGGAGGAGCCACTGGAATGTTTGTATCATCCAAAAATTCGTGTATTGAAATTGCTGTGTGAGAACAATTTTTCTCATTCCCAATTCATTGGTCAAAATCTGATGAACGGTGGTGTGAGTCAAATTCAAGTTATTCTCGATCATTCTAAATGTGAACCGACGATCTGAACGCACAAGATACCGGATTCTGTCGACATTTTCATCGGTTCTTGAAGATGAAGGCCTTCCGCTCCGTAGTTCATCTTCAATCGACTCTCTTCCTTCTGAAAAATGCCTTAAACCACCGAAAAACCTGGGTCCTTCACAAAAGACTGTCTCTGAAGTTTTGAAAAAATTTCCGTTGCACTGTGCGGGAGTCTGAAGCTAAACCTGATAGCACATCGTTGCTCAAAATTGATGTCACTCATTTTTAGAACGGACTAGAAAAAACTGTTTCACGAAAAAAAATCGCTACGGACAACCAAATGACTCTAGCGAGTTGAAACTCGTACTGATGGTGTATCACATGTTCACCTGTCACCCCACCAAATCCCGCGAGCCAAGTGTTGCCAGATTGAACGCTAAGTTGCCAGTATCATTACTTAATTTACACACCTCGTATATATATCTAATGTATATATTATCATATAGTTCGGCAGACAGTAAAAAAAACTGAAAGTGCTTAAAAAAGTAAGTTAGGATCAACTTAACATAAAACAGTATTATCCAAAGTTTTTCTGATTGTTGCTGCGTCAAATAGCGAAATTCGTATGAATTTATTACGTTTAATGTACAAAATGCTGTATTGTAATTCATCTAGAGATTCTATGTGTTCTATCGAATACAAACTTTATCGACTTTTTTATTTCCAGTAGTCAGTATCCTCACCTAAATGTTAAAAAAAATACCATTTCAACGAAACAAGACTGTAGCGGTTGTCTCGAATACCATTAGACTTTAAACAATTCTATTTTGAGCCAATTCGATCCTAAATTACCTCTTCTAGCACCCTTTTAAGTTTTCTGCACTACCTTCCTAACACCCTGTATATATATGCATCACTCGTGCATAAAAGCAACAGCTGCCATAACGTTATACTCGAACGCGCTCGCTGAATCGTGCGGTCACACATTTTTATCCGAATCTTTAGTCAATATATTTATATATACATATATACGTAACATTGTACACATAACACTATTCTAAATTACCTTTTCAAGTGAGCGAGCAGGTGCTAAAGAAACCACCGTCTGCGTCGTTTATAGCCACAGTTCAGTGTTTAGTATATATATATATATATATACATTACTGGACAAAAAAAGTACGCACTAGTCAAAATTTCTTACCGCATTAAAATTTACATAGCGGACACAAAAATAAAGGTATTTGAATTTCCCAAGTGTCGTTTTAAAGAGGACGAGTTTACCTTTATTTTGCTTTTTTTTTAAATTCACTACAATTTTTTTTCACCCCAGTGCCCACTTTTGAACGTGGCCATTTTTCGGCTATTTTTTGGCCGTCGAAAATTAACTGCAAAGTTTGTAGACAAATTTTTCCTCGGTTTTTTCCATGGTAAACTTAAAAAGAATATCAAAACCTACATTTTTATTTTTTAGAAAGTCTCGTACTATTTTTTTTCGCTCCAGTATTGCATTTTTAACTAAGAAAGACATGTTTCAGAAAAAAAGGCGTCATCGAAGAACTATAGGGTTTCAGCGGAAATGTCAAGAGGGTAAAAAGTTGCATGGGTTCACACTGGAGTGGCAAGAATTTTTTCAGAATTTTTTTTTTGAGATTCTTTTTACCATTTTTGGTTGGAACTTTGATGAGTGGAGAGGCTCCACTTGGGAATTATGGGGTCTAGGACAATTAAGAAAGGAAATTTGTTTACATTTTCATTTTTAATTAACTACAACTACAAGTACAGAAACTACAAAAGTTTCTGTACAGTACGATTCAACGGCTTTAATACTAAACGATTTTAAGAATTTGTCGGCCATAATTAAGACCGATTACAATGTAAGTGCACTGCCCGAAACAGTGCGGAATGTTATAAGGGAAGCCGGGTACAGTGGCCACGTGGCGCGAAAAAAAGCCGTCCATCAGTAACGTGAATAAAAAGAAACGCATGGATTTCGCAAAAGAACATGTTGATAAGCCAATTAGTTTCTGGAATTAAGTTATATTCAGTGATGAGAGTAAATTAAACATCTTCGGCGCAGATGGTCGTGCTATGGTGTGGAGAAAACCGAATCCGCAGATGCACATCAAAAATTTGTGTCCGACAGTGAAGCATGGCGGTGGCAATGGTATTGTGTGGGACTGTAAGGTAGGGAGGGGAATGTTGAGCAGTCGGGTAAGTTGGGCAATCGAAATATCTGGAAAACTAAGTAGAGAGGTATGGGGGAGGGGAACACATCACGCCATCGCCCGTTGCCATGCGGCGCACAAGACGGTACGTTTCATTATTTTTGCACCCAAAAGTAAAAAAAAAACGTGATTGAAAGATTTTCTTATACCATTGTATAAGCAAAAATATTTCAAAGTTCATTGTAGTAGATTTGTAGTAGATTTGAATCTCCAACTTGATATTATGTGAAGAAAATTTTAAAGTAATAAAGTGAAATTACTCGTTAGCTATTAACTCTAGGGCTAATAAAGGTCTATACTTTTTTACTCAGAATTCGATACTCTATCATATTACGCTATAAAAATATAGCATTCCATTTGAAAAAATAAAGTTGACCTTCAAATCTTCGAAGCGCCTCCACCTATAAAAAAAATAAATGCACCACATAGTGTAGCCTTATAAACCATGTAACTTTTGTATAAAACATTTTTTTGTGCAACGTATATTTTGGTCGTAAAAGAGGTGCACACGTTGCGTGGTCCACCCTGTATATATGGACCATTCCACGCCAACCCGACCCCTTTCAATTTGGCTAAAACTTTAATATGTTATTGTTTTCATCTTAAAACGCTTGTGTGATTTTTAAAAATTTTTTTACCTACTTACCTACTTACAATACGTAGTGAATTTTTGACAAAATCCCCCATTTTTTTGTTCAAATGCTCATAACTTTCTGAAAAATGGACCGATTATGATCTTTTTCTTTTTAATTCTTCGTTTTGAAATATTTTTATGAAAAAAGATATTTGAAAAATATTCAGTCATCTTCGACATGATTTTTTAGTTTTTTTGTAAAAAAAAACGCGATTTTTTCAAAGAACACCATTTTTAATTTTTGATTTTTTTTGTAAAAAAAAACATGATAAATTTAGCACTTTTTGCCGCCAGACCCATCGTGGTAAGATTTGTCTTTCTATTTTTCGTCAAAATTGAAAAATTTTTATTCTCAATTTTTTCCAAATATAGCTGTTTTTTATGATGCATTTGCAATTGACGTGGAATACCTCATATATAATATATATATATGTATATCCGATAGTACGTGTGTTACTTATCTCCTATGCATATACGAAGTCAACAATTTGCGCCGAAAGTCGCGAACATTAGCGTTGCACAATACTTTAGTATACACAGGCCGGATATACAGTGTAATAATCGTAGTGAGAATTCCGACTCGTATATAGTCGTATACGCAGGTTCGTGGAACAAGCGGCACCTCCGAGCGCGTGCTCCCCTGTTTTATCTTGCACACACACACACACACGCGGATTGAACTTTCCCGACAAATAACTGTTAAACACACGTCTCCGAAAGTGCACCCGCCCTGATATCTCTTGGCGTGCGCAAGTGTAAATATAACACCTTTTCTCGAGTGGTTACGAATGTCCCGGGAATTCTTTTGATAAGCCAGTATATAGCCGCGTTTTTTCGAATGAGACACGCGTTTGAGCGTTGATGTACGTGTATTTTATACACATTTGTGTGTGTGTGTGTGTGTGTGTGCGGCTGGCGCAGCGGTGAAGCCGTAAAGAGAGAGGCGCGTGCATTAGGACTTCACTCCACAATTTTATCTCGGGCGATGTGTCACGCTTGAGTTCTAGTCGGAGCAGCTGGGAAGAGATGGCACCGATGCCGGCTATGGCCATTGACGTGAGCTCTGGTAGCAGATATATATGAGGACAGGTGATTTTGAAGACATTTTACTTGGAGGAGCGATCCCATAGTAGCCCAATGTCGCAATAGCCAACATTGTATGAGCCCTGGTGACGTCAAAATGACCTTGAGATAAATGGAAGCATATTCATGTGTCAGTCGCATCTCAAGATCTATTCGTCCGATCCACTTCAAATTCTGACAGATCAAAGCTTATAACGTTTTCTATCGCATGACTGGATGATTTTTCGATATGTTCATATGATGAAAGTTGATATTTCTTGTCGAAAATCGATCTTCGTGAAAGCGTGCTATTTTCATAATTTCCAAAATGTGCCATCTAAAGCGTGCCATTTTCGTAGTTATCAAAATTTTACCCCGGTCATACGACAATTTAATTATTACACTTGAAGTACACTGAGAGAAATGTATGGTAACTTCAACCATATTTTAACCATATTTTATATTTCCCTGAGGGGACAATAATATTCTATAGTCATGGTTACTGCCTAAAATATAGTACTGCTTATGATATTTTAGCAGTTGTGTTAACTATGCTCATATGTTAACCGCGACGAACAATCTTACAAGCATACGTTGATTGTTCAATGCTATATAATATAGTAGGTTTTCATAAAATAGAGATTACCTTACACTATCAGAAAATAGTGATTTTTACCATATTGAATGGTATGTCTACTAAATGTAGAAAATATTCATAAATTCAAAAATTCTCAATTCAGAGTACTACCTGTATGATTGTTTATCAGAATTTGTCATTCCCTGACCTCCTGAAATGATTTCTATCGGAGAAAATATTTCGCCTGAGCATGGATTCGAACCTACGACCTACCTATCTATACTACGCACGCTGCCACTATGCTACCGGGTACTCATGTTATTTTGATTGTAGATTTGGCATAAGACATAAAAGTAATTCCAGCTGCAATTTCGAATAGCTGTTACCTCCGATATAGGTAGAATTTTGCACGGATCGTCTTTTTGATAATATATGTCACTGCTTAAATGGATTTTTGGCGCAACGAAATAGTTTTCGAAATATCGAATTTAAAAAACTGATAAATTAATGCGCTAATATATCTATATCGATCATAGCGTGCTACCGCTGTCTCTACTTTATTGACACGTTCCACAAATGATTTACGTCTTCACTATAAGATTACCATAATTGTGTTCGTATAGTCACTTTTCGTAAGATCTTGTAAAAATGTATACTCAACAAGTGTTAATGTTAACCATATAAATAGTACAAACTTTCACTGAGAAAAATGTCCATAGTATTTTAAAAAAAAACGCCCATGGTAAAAGTGGGCATAGTTAAATTCCCTATAGTTTATTGACACCGCAATCATAATATGGTTAACACAACTATAAGCGTCTATATAATCATGCCGTTTTAGTAGTGTGTTTGATTATCTAGTATCGCCGAAATAACTGTTAACTACTGTGAAAGGCTTTACAATATCGATATAGTTAATTCAGTTAATATTTTTACAATAGTTAGTAGTTATTTCGGGGATAATAGATAGTCGAGCACGCCACCAAAGTTGCATTTTTAGATATACTTTTCGCTTATAGTTGTGTTAACCATATTATGATTACGGTGCCAATAAACTATACGGGATTTTACTATCCCCTCTTTTGTCGTGGGCGTCTTTCATAAATACCATGTACTTTGCTCTCAGTGCAGCATTAGTATTTGTGCGTCGATTTTGTGATATAGCTGAATTAACCATATCGATATTGTAAAGCCTTTTACAATAGTGTATAGTAATTTCGGAGATACCAGATAGTCAAACACGCCATCAAAGTCGCATGTTTACGTACACTTTTTGCTTATAGTTGTGTTAACCATATTATGATTGCGGTGACAATAAACTATAGGGAATTCGACTATACTCTCTTTTACCATGCGCGTTTTTTGTAAATACTATACACTTTTCTCTCAATGTACATTTGTTTTTATTTTTCATTTTGGATCGTCCTAGTTGCTGGAACCACCTACAACGATTGGCCACACATCAACTAGTGGAACTTTGTTTAACCTTTTGCGGTCACCCGGGGTCAAAATGACCCCAAGCGCAACTTCAAGCCAAAATTACTGTATGTTGTTGGCGGCCACTTTTTATAATAAATCGCTCATTTTTCATGGTTATTGTTCTTTACCGTGCAGAAATTGTCGTAGGGATCCAATTGAATTTCCATACTTATCCCTACTTCCTGATAGTGATCCGATGGGTCATCGCATTGGATGTCTGTACTAAAACGTCACGCTCGTACGTTGGATTCTAATTGGGATTCCCCGATGGAAGCCAATGTACGAATCTACCACAATTTAAATCCTAGACGATGGCCACATTAACGAACAGAATCCCATACGATTCATGATATTGAAGTTTACAACGTTGGAACGCAACGAAAATAATCACTATTTCTTTGACAGTTCAAATCTACGGCAAACGTTTTAAGAGGTTTTCCTCAGAGACGTACAACCCAAATCTATCGAAAAAGATTTTGGATAACAATAAAAATGGAGAATAATGAAAATAAAAAAGAATTTTCATTGCATACCAACCATGCAAACTTCAACACCATTACGATTCTTGATGTATTCCATCACATTCTGTACGTGGAATTTTCTAAACAAAATAAATAGCTATGGAAAATGAGTGGATCTTGAAAAAGTATAAAACTTATGTTCAAATGTATAAATCGTTTAAAAAGTATATCGAAGCGTGCAGGTTATTTTTCAACACGCCAAATTTTTCTCGTGACTTTTCACATATTTTCGATTCGAACGGGGTAAGAATTCTCAAACGGCGTTAATCGGGGCACAGTGCAGAATCGAATTGAATGTCAATTAGGAATTCCTATGCGCAGTGTTGCTCACAAATCACTATAGAGATGTAGGTGAATCTTGGAACCCCCCAACAAATTTGTGAACGGGATCACAAAAGGATATTTTTTATAGGAAGAGCCAGCAAATTGCGATTGAGAATTTCAAATAAAAACTCTCAAACGACAAAAATCGCGAAATAACCACAGAATCCACTTGGATTCCAATGTGGACCCCGTACGTGCAGTGACCCTGTCAAATTCTTATAGGGATGTAGGATTTGGGGACTCACCAACAAATTTCTGCACGGCTTGCTTCACTCCGAAATGGCTGATCAAATAGACGTTTCAACCTTTTTTGAAACGCCCACTAGGGAGCAATTTTTTTCCCTTAAACTATCATATCTCAAGAGAATCACCCTAAAATTTTATGTAAAAAAAATGGAAAATTGCAAGAGTTATGATTTTTTTTTTTTAGTAAGAGAGGGTTTTTTTTACGCATTGAGTTCTTGCTGATTTTTTTCCGCCAATTAAAAATTCGATAAAAATATAATACCAATAAGGCCACATTCTAGAATGTTCAAACTAATATCTTGAATTTTTATGAATTATTCGGAACGATACGGTCAATGCGGCAATCGTTTAAACATGGCTGGGGTCATTGCGACCCCCTGTGGCCAGCGTATTATAGCCAGAACGTGTGACCGCAAAGGGTTAAACAATAATAACTGCATTGTTTATCTATATTTTTCTATTTAAAAAAAACTCAAACTTAGCAAGGCTATGCATGAATTGTGTGTAAAATCACGACCTTGTCATCCCAATAGTCTGATCAGAAAAAAATATTTTAAATCGATCTATTTTTTGGGCCGCAGGCTTACGCAGATCCGTAAAAAAAAAATTGAACACCATCCTCAAATCAAGTATGCTCATAGCCAACATTACATAAATATGCTGGGATCAAAATGTGCGTTTTCCATATATACGAGAAGGCAATACCATCGACCAACGTATCTATATCAAAGAGCCTCCAGACCCAAAGAGATCCGATCTTATTACCTTCCTTCACTTTATATACCTGCCGCCCAACCGAACGTCCGACACTTCTTCGACGCGTCTATCCCCACTTTCGAAAAAAAGGAGAGAAAAATACTACTCACCGTTAAACCGTTAGAAATAGGCTAACAAACCCAGCAGGTAGCTCTCAACACTGCTCGCAATTGGAATATCATTCGACGCGGTGCGAAGGTGCGAGGACACGCGAGGGACCGCGATCTCGGCGTCGACGTGAATGGGAGCGGTGTCAATGGGAATCGTGCCGCTACTGACGTGGAGAAAACGTCATTCAAACTCGCTTGCACAAAGCTCTCTTCGAATACACTGACAGAAATGTGTGGTGTTTTCATCCATAGTTTGACCATATTTCATATTTCCCAGAGGGGACAATAATATATCATGGATAGTTAGTGCCAAAAATATAGTACTGATTAAGACGTTACACCACCTTAGCGCTCGGAAAAATAGCTATAAAAATAATTTTAAAAAATTGACGCAACTATTAAATATATAAAATAATTTATTTTTCTACAACTGCATTATAGTTTTATAAAGAAATAAAAAAAATGAATAAAGAAAATAGGACCCTCTTTTCAAACTGGGGGACAAAATATCTCGAGATCTACACGGAGAGAATTAAATGTTAAAAATTACCGTGCAGTAACGGTAACCAGATGACAACCCTGAAACTTCGCTTATTATTACTGAGTAAAACACAGATTTTCACGAAAATAAAATAAAATTTCTTCTTCGGATAGAAAATTTTACCAGATTTTCTAGTAAATTTTGATGTGTAACAAAATACGCAAAACTTGAATTTAAAAAATATATAATATCAGCGAAATTTTACTGTGCATTTTATTATTTTATGCCTTTCAAAAATGTCTATAAAAAAGTATCGTCTTTATAACAGTTATTTTAAGATTTATTATAAAATTTAATGAGTGTTATAGGAAAATGTATTGTGATCTCGGTTAAAATTATCGTGCGCGCTACCCTTCTTGTATAGTAAAATTTTAGCTACGTATTTGAAATGTTCTGTAACGTGAGTTAAAAAAAACTTGTCGCATACGAATTATTATACTTTTCTCACTTGTCACCACATTGAAATATATCACGGTAATTTTTACGGTGAAATTCACGACAAAAATTATTTTTTAATTCTCTCCGTGTACTCAACCGATTTTTATGAAATTTATACCACATATTCTTTATAATATTATCTCTAGGATGTAGCATAGTATTTTTTACCACGTTTTTATTAACTCGGTTTCTTGTCTGTCTATTTGATTTGTTTGTCTGTTTGGTACAAATTTTGCAATCGATTTTAAACTAACTTCCGGATGAGCTAGAGACTTGAAACTTTTAACATAGCTCAGAACTGGATGACAAACACACAGACCAGATAAATATAAATAAAAATATTAATATTGAAATAAACATCTTATAAAATGAATTGCGCTTGCTTCTTTATTTTATATTTCAGGAAAATAATAATTAAACAGATTGATATATTAATCGTAGGTAGGCATAACAATTTTCTATTTCAAATATGATCAGGTGAAGAGAAACTGAAATTAACCTGAAATTTGCCACATGCCTCTGTCATACTCTCATCAAGATGTTTAAAATCGATTGCAAAATTTGACACACACAAGACTAAAAAGAAGAAAATGATTATTTAAATGAATGTTTTTTAGTATACGACGTTTTTAAAACGGACTAAAAAATATAAAATAATTTCTCCTATACCCATACAGGCCTATAACCCCATATGGATTCCTAACCCCATACAGATTGTCCTGAAAGTTTGTGATTTTTGAATTTGTAAGATTTAAAACGAAAAACGTATGCAATAGATATTCGGTGCTTAAGTAGTTCACCTAAGTCGCTAACAATTTTATTGCACTGCAAATTTTATGAACTGTTACGTGAGTTTTCTCAACGACAGCTACTCCCTACACTCCTTACTATTATCTATTGCATTCTTCCCACATTTTTCGTTTTAAATCTTGCAAGTATTTTCATAGCTATTAAAAATTTACAATCACAAATTTTTAGGACAATCTGTTTGGGGTTAGAAATCTTTATGGAGTTCTAAATCTGAATGGGACAAGGAGAAATTATTTTATACTTTTTAGTCCGCTTTAAAGAGGCGCTATACTAAATAAAAATGTTTATTTATACTTTTATTGGATGCCGCGTTCATGTTCTATTAGTTTTTTTAACTGAAAGTTTTAGTAAAAATCGAAGTTTTTATTAACAACTGTTATTTCTATAAAATAAAAAAAATCACTATGCTCCACTTTAGCTTTTACCTTGCTTTACATTTACTTTTCAGACGATGCCTGACGCAGAAAAAAATTCCGCCGTCAGCAAATATTTTCAAAAGAGGATCCACTAGACTACTTATATCTCCGTCACTTGAAAAAAATGTATTATTAATGTTTTTTCTTCTAATTTGTTCATAAAACTATAATGTATTTTAGGAAAATAAAATATATTTTATATTTTTAATAGCCGGATCAAATTTTTTATAAAATTTTATACCTACTTTTCCGAGCAACAAGGAATTATTCGGATGACCATTTTTCACAGTTCCCCTCCAAATAGTTACTGTGGAATAAAAATTGCGATGGGATTGTAAAATCCCGAAAAGGCATACGAAGGCACACAGGGGAAAAAAAAAGAAAATGAAAACAGACTACAATCGATCAGTGTCTATCGGGTCCAAAAATATTTGGACCCGACAGCGAGCCTGAGAAATATCTCTGCTTCGCTTTGACGAGAGAAATATACTCGTCGCAGGAGAACACGATCGAAATCGTTCACCCCCTGAAGGTATCGCGTTTAGCGTTCGCCACAAGCGACACCCGGAGCCAACCGGCGAACATGCACAAGTTCAAAAATTGAGGCTGCCTCGTCTCGTTTACGTTCTCGTGCATCTCGGGGACTGTGTGAGCAACCGCGTCTTTTTTTTTTTTTACAACCCCATTTAAACTCGGCTCGAGGCGCTCGAAAAATAATAAAAAAAAAGAAACAAAAAAGTATGCACACGTGAGCAGCCATTTACGAGAGTATAAAGATTGTTATCGTGACCATTGTTTGTTCATGAAGATAAATCTCTGGAGAGGCCCATATAAGAGAGAGGTTAATAGAAGAAGACCACGGAGCAGGAGGGGGGGGGGGGGATCGGGGGCAAATATGCGAGCAGGATTTTAATAGGCAAACACGAAGATATCAGTTTTTGCCAGATACTTAAGTTTTTTTTATTCCTTTCTTCCAATAAGAGTGTACTTTACTCGATCATTCGTGATAAGTTGTGTATGCAAATGCACGACATACGAAGCGCCTAAAGAGAGAGAGAGAGAGGAAATTTGAGATCGCCCTCGCGAAGGGCGATTGCCTTCGGGGTTCGCGCACATATTTTACTCTTTTCTCACATTTTCAATCAAGTAGTTCACTGTCGATTATTATCATGATCATGCGGATACGAGGAGAGCAAGGGGGGGGGGGGGGGAGGATGACGGCGTCTCTCTCGTCAGGATGACGGCGCGGCTCTTCCAAAGCCTCACACGCGGCGGTCCGAGGGTTGAAACTCAAGCGTCCGCAGGAATGAGTGAGCAAGAAGCAAATACAGAGGGTAGAGAGAGAGAGAGAGAGAGAGAGAGAGAGAGAGAGAGAGAGAGAGAGAGAGAGAGAGAGAGAGAGAGAGAGAGGGGAGAGAGAGAGAGAGGGGGAGAGAGAGAGAGAGAGAGAGAGAGAGAGAGAGAGAGAGAGAGAGAGAGAGAGAGAGAGAGAGAGAGAGCGAGAGAGAAAACGAGTAATCGGAAGAAAAAACGAGCGAGAGGGAAGCGGATAAAAGCGAGCGAAAGAATGCGAGCGCAAAGCGGCGGAGGGTATTGCGGAAAGTGGGGCGTAGAGGAGGAAAAGGAGGGGGGGGGGGAGGACGAGGATGGGGTTGTAATGAAAGGGTAACGGAGTGCCGATAAATTCAGCGGGCCGCGGGATTTGTAAATTATACCCTTTCAATACTGATCCCCGTAAATAAATGAGCTCGCCCCCACGCATGGCATAACACAAACGGCCGATGCGACGGGTATGCACGTACAATGTACACGAAGAGAGAGTGAGTGAGAGAGAGAGAGAGAGAGAGAGAGAGAGAGAGAGAGTCGGGGAACCCACGAGAAAATTGTAGGCATCTCCCCGAGATTAGACCGAGCTTCTCATGCCCCCCTTCCCACCTCCCTCGCCGACATGTTTGCCGGCAAGAGAGCGCACATGCCTTGGCCCGGTCGAACCCGCAGAAACCACCCCGCCTTTCACCCATCGGAGATCATCAATCCATCTCATTCTCCCTTAAACGTTTTTCACTGTGCACCGTCATATGTCAAATATTAATTAGCGCGGGAATTATTCAACCAGCATTGTCCGAGACGAGATAATGCAGAATTCTATACGAACTGAGTGGAAAAATGTTAATCGGTAGTTGCTTCCAATGGTTTTTATTTCGTTCATATGGAAATCGCGAGTTCGATGTGAAGTCTGTTGATGTGCGCATCAATTGTGTTTTTTTTTTATTTCTACATCGTTATATATGAGGTATTCCAGCCCAAGTGTGTAAACCCGTGACCCTGACCCTCTCGGATTTCTTTGATTTTTTTTTCATATGATCGCATTGAGTCTAAAATACACCCTCATAATTTTTTTAGATTTTTCCAAACATCCCTCATTTCAAAAAAAAATTTTTTTTGAAAAAAAAAACGCCATTTTTTTTTAGTCTAAAAAAATTCTGAAAAAAGCGTGATAATATATAAAAATTTTCAAGCTATCACCCTTAGTGGGCAGATTTTTTTTTTCTGTGTTTTACAAGCTATTAACGTTCTCAAAATTCCAAAAAAAATCTCAAATAGCTCACCTTGAGCAGATACTGAATTATTTTGGTACTCAAATTAATTTCGTTGATGATTTTCGAATAATGAAATAGGAATTACCGACAAGTAATCAAGTCGTTTCGTGGCGCTAGCGCCGCTAGACATTGCTTAATTTAAATCGCTATATCTGTGTAACTAGACGGTCAAAATTCATGATTGTTTTTACCCATCTCGTCATATGTTCTTCTGTAATTGAAAATTAAAAAAAAATCTATAGAAAAGTTTCGAAGTTATTGCGTGAAATGTGAAATTTTCCACTGCTCTCCATAAGAACACGCATAAAACTATGAAATATTTGATTGCCGATATCTCGAAAACGGAACGGTGAATCCTTTTGCAATTTTGGAGGTCATCATCGAATAGTGTCCAGAATGAGTCGTCAAAATAAAAAAAAAATCTATAGAAAAACGCCCTGGCGAGACTACTACCTTAAAGTGGCTACTACCGTCCTAAAAAAGAAGTTCATGAGCCATCTATGGAACCATCTATGGACGTTCCATTTAAGACGAAGCGCGGAATGACTGAATCACGTCTAGGGAGTACCAGTCGTCAAGTAAAAGCTGATATAACAGTCCAGAGCCTTCTTAACATCAGACTGGCAGACTTCGTAACCGCTTGTAGCTTGCGATTTTTTGAAATAATAATAATGGAACCAACTTTTCTTGCTCGGGACGCACTGAAGTAGAAAAGTGATGAAAGCTTTTTAAATTGTTTTGCTATTTGGAAAGGATTCCGTGTAGTAAACGACACAGCAGATCGAGGAGTTGCTATTACAGAAGAATTTGATCGGGCTATTAAATAGGATGAAGAATAGAAACTTTAAAAATTTCAATATCAGTACGATTGCACATGCTATAAAGAATTAAGATAAAGTTGCATTGTTATAAAATGTATAAACAAATTTGTATTCCGACAAACAGTTTGGAAAAAATATAAATCATTCAATTTCATTTATTTTCAGAATAATTTTGTTTAAACCCAGGTAGCGACCTCTATTTTCCACTTACAGGGAGCCTTTACGATATTTTTTTCTCTATTTGTCACAATTTGATCGGATGGCCCGCAAAAAATAAAATAAAAAATGGACCACCCTAATGTATATACATATAACTTCGGCCAAAAGTATTGGGCACTAGAATTTTTGGGCAGCAAGAAAATAATTGCCGCTGTCATCAAGGAAACGCGAGCAACTACAAAATATTTGCAAGGTCGTAAATATATTTTTTTTTCGCTACCTGACACTTTTTTCTAGTGTGTAAATATTATGATACATAACTCATATATAAGCACGGAGAGAATTAAATGTTAAAAATTACCGTGCAGTAACGGTAACCAGATGACAACCCTGAAACTTCGCTTATTATTACTGAGTAAAACACAGATTTTCAGGAAAATAAAATAAAATTTCTTCTTTAGATAGAAAATTTTACCAGATTTTCTAGTAAATTTTCATGGGTAACAAAATACGCAAAACTTAAATTTAAAAAATATATAATATCAGCGAAATTTCACGGTGCATTTTATTATTTTATGCCTTTCACAAATGTCTATAAAAAAGTATCGTCTTTATAACAGTTATTTTAAGATTTATTATAAAATTTAATGAGTGTTATAGGAAAATGTATTGTGCTCTAGGTAAAAATTATCGTGCGCGCTACCCTTCTTGTATAGTAAAATTTTAGCTACGTATTTGAAATTTTCTGTAACGTGAGTTAAAAAAACCTTGTCGCATACGAATTATTATGCTTTTCTCACTTGTCACCACATTGAAATATATCACGGTAATTTTTACCGTGAAATTCACGAAAAAAATTACTTTTTAATTCTCTCCGTGAGTCAATAATTTTGGCTCATTTGAGCCGATATTATTAGGCATGCCCATTCTAGCTCCACTGTTCGCGAGCACTATGCTCTTTTTTTCGACAACCATATTCCAAAGTATACTTTCAAAAATAGTGAATACATTAACATTTTTTAAAATATTGAACACATTAAATATATGAAATTCGTAAGGCATAAAAAATATTACATAAATTAAATAGACTGAATAAACATTCATATATGTTATTTATCAAATGCTGAATAAATATTTAACAAAAAGGCAAATAAAGCGGAGAATACCACTTCACTTGAATTCTTTCCTTTCCGTATTTTTCTCCTCATATTTGTATAGTTCAATTGGCGTGAAGCAAGCCCAACGATAAATTTATATTCGAGACTTTCGCTCGATGCATCGTATTACCGTGCGAAGAATCAACATCGTGCAAACTTGACGGAATACATGAATGAAAAATTTGCTGATAAAATCCGCTGAATCGAGAACATCAGTGTACACAGTAATTGGACGTTTCGCCGTGGGCGGAGGCAAGAGTGGAGGGGAAAACCCCCATGATCGAAAACGATCAGTGAAATCATCGAGAGAATCTGAGAGATGACGGGACGGAAAAAAAGTGGTCCGAGGCAACACGCAATGCCTTTGCAGCTTGGATACTCGAGAGAGAAATCCTCAAATTTACGGTACCTGTAACAAGAGGAGAGAAATTCTCAAAGACTTACGTGATCTTCGAAAATCTTCGTATACGTATTTTCATATATAACGCATTTATATTGTACATATATATATATATATATATATATATATATATATATATATATGTACATACAAATATACAAATATACATATGTGTCTGAAATGAGGCAAATATTTTTTGTTCCTGTTATATCGTAGCTTGTGCCCGCGACTTCAGCCGCGTGGACTTTAGGATTTTATCCAAAGAGGAGATAATCAGAGAGAAAAAAAAGTAAGATATAAAAAGAGAAGATAGAATGTCATATATGTCAGGCACGGTGGTAGACTGACTGATTGAGGTAAGGGCTGGTAATTAAGGGACCATGACAGTGTGAAATTTACAAAAAACCGATTTTTCTTTTTTTTTTTGCATTATCCGATAGTATAAACGGTTATAAACATGCGGTTCAATTTTTGGGGCGAAATTCGAATAATGTCGGTCGCTACAGCCTTTCTTAGAGAAAGTCATTTGAGCAGCGGCGTGAGACCTGGAAAAACTTTAAACGCGTTTTTCTCGAAATGTCGTTTTTCAAAACGGAGCTAACTCTCAAAGGAGGAGTTTCCAAGCTATCCGTCTCAAATTTTGACACAACATTCTTCACGCCATTCTTTATCTTGCTATGAAAGCTTTTTTTTTTAATCTTTATTTTTTTTTTAACGAAAAACTGTCGAAAATATAAGCTAAATTCGATATTTTTTTTTCAAACCGCCGCCATTTTGTCAATTTTTGAAAAAAAAAACCTCCATAGCAAAATAGCGGCTTTCATACTGATTAATAATCTTTTTACAAATTTTGTTTCAGATAATATTTACGGCCACAACCGTGTACACCGTGACGTGTACAACCGTGTACTCCTTTTTTTCGAAGACATTTTAAACCGTTGAAAAAATGTAAAAAACAAAATAAACGTTTAAATATTTATTTTCTATTCTCTATGAGTGCTTTGATTTAACATAAAAAAATCAGACTGATTAGCGTATTTTAACCAGCGAAAAAAAAATCGCGAAAATCAGCTATTTTTCGACACATTACACTGTGATGATCCCTTAATGAAATAGTAATATAAAAGTGCCGACCTGCCATTCCAGTATCGTACAATGTCATTGTTGTATACAGAACTATATGGCTTTGCAATATAGTTATGTAGACAACATTGTATAATTTATGGTCTTCGGCAAGCATATTCAAGTTTTGGGCACTCGATACTCTCGAACAGCCCACATATAGTTGAACATGCGAGAAGCTAATCCTTCCTTAGTGCACCTCTACGCCCTTTCACGAACATATCTTCCCAATTTCATTGAAATAAAAGCAGGGAATTCGATTTCCCCATAAAATCTTCAACACCCCGTTGCACCCCTAATTAGGGGTTGTTTTGAAAAATCCTGAGATATGCCTTTTAATATTTTTTTTGAAGAATATTTATACCAAGTTTCAAGTTGATAAACGCAAGGGCTACAACTTTTAACACAAGCTTTTACAGCCCGTTTCACCCCCTTAGAAATTGATTTTGGAAAAATCCTTTCTTAGTGCATCTCTACACCTTCTAAGGAACATATCTTCCAAATTTCATGTTTCTATCTTCAACGGTTTAGACTGTGCGTTGTCTATATGCCAGTCAGTCATTCAGTCAGGCAGAGTCAGTTACCATACTATTGAGGGGACGTCCATTAATTACGTGAGGTTTTTTTTCTTTAATTTGGACCCCTCCCCCCCTCCTATCCTCTGGTGAGATTTGGTAAGATGTGGAGGCGTCCCTCCTCCCCCGCATGTCAGATTTTCCCTATAATTCTTAAATGATTGTGTTCGATATGTCCATGTATTTTGTTTCATACCACTAATAAAGACTTACAGATAGAGCGTTTTATCAAATACATTTTTTTCGTGAAAGAAGAAGAGGAGAAAAATGATACTACGTTTAAGGTGCACTATAACGACTTTAATTTAGTGTTATTTAGTTTAAAAAGATAGGGTAGGGTAGGGTAGTGCTCCGACACCACCTCCCCTACTCCATGGGCAACTTGACTCCGAAGAATATATTAAGATGAACAGAAAAATATTTGATTAAAATTAACGAAGAAAATAATGAAGCAATAACTTAATTAATGCCTAAGAATAGAATAAGAAGATTAATAAGAAAATTTGATTATTTTTATTTCATACTGTTAATATGGACACGTGCCTGTCCATATTTTCAGACCAGTGTGGAAATATCGACATTTCACGAGTTAAAAACAAATTTATTACAAAGGATATATATACTTAATAAGTTTAATTGTTACCAAATATAATAAAGCTATTACAATGGTGTTATTTTCCTTGTTTTCTTAAAATATTTTCCCTTCTAGAATGATTTAAGCCTTAAGGTGTCCATATTTGCACCTTGTACCTTACAAGATGTTATAATAGTATATTTCCGAATTACAAAGTTGACGTGAGATTTCCATTGAACCCGCCCCCCCCTCCCCCTAAATGAGGGTTGGTCAGATTTTATCAAACCCCACCCCCACTTGAAGCTCACGTAATTAATGGACGTCCCCTTATATGTATTGATTGTTGTGTATGACTGTTTTCAGAAAGGTCCTTACATTTTTTTCAAACATATTGTGGATTTTGAAGGCAGGGCGGCCCTTTGAATGATTTTTATATAAATATGCTTACATTTATCTAAAGGTGATTTCAAAGACATTGGGGCGCACACAATGTTAAGTTTGGGGGCAATGAACCACTATGATGGTCTTCGGAGTCGAATTATTTCAAAATTACGTCTCTCTCTCTCTCTCTCTCTCGCTCTCTCTCTCTCTCTCTCTCTCTCTCCTTCTCCCTCTCCCTCTCTCTCTCTCTCTCTCTCTCTCTCTGCACTTTATATTTATATATAGTAAAAAAGGTTGAAAGCCCGAGGACCTTTGAGCTTCTCCAACATAACTATGGTACAGCCCATAGTAGTCTGCCCCAGTATGGCTACCGGCTCGCTCTACGGTTTTAGTTCGCTCCGTTAAGCACACACAAACGTCACGAGTTGGACGTTAAACAAACTTCTGCATTACGTTGGAAAGTACGACAATTAGAATTCCAAGTCTGGTTGTGTACCGGTACACTTAAAAAAAAAGATGAAAGCAACGGCATCGAGAGAGCCTGAGCGAGGGAGAGAGAGAGAGAGAGAGAGCCCGCGAAAAGGAGAGAGTCACGGAATAATTTTGTGAGAAGGCAAATGGCAAGAAAAAAAAAGAAACTCGTGAGAAAGAATGGCGAAATATAAGCGACCGCGAAACACAGTCGAGAGCTGTGCACACGATATGGTCGAGGCACTTGTTCGCGAGTGTAAAACACACAAACACATACACCCATACGTTTGAACAATGTACTCGAAGAGAATTCCACGATTCTAGTAAACAAAGTGGCCGACACGAATATTCTTATTATATAAATTTACGTGGCGTATAAGCAGAGACGGAAAAAAGAAGAGGGAAAGGAGCCTGACATCACGCGGGATGGCAATAAACACTGGCGAATGTGAATCATTACCACAATCAAAGAGCCGTTCAATCACGACAAACGCCAGCTGTCAAAGTGACACATAATTCTCTACAGCTTGTTCGCGCATTCGTATATATATATATCGTTGCTGAATGACATTGTGCACCATTTTTGTTTGTGTGCATTTTTCGAGTGGGAACGACTGTGCGTTTCGCGCATTTTGCACATAGAATTGTGAAAAACGACGTCAATCCGTACCGTGCTTCATTCTCAATGTTCTTTAGGGGCAACATTTCTTTGCAGTTGCAGCAAATTAACTTTTCGCAAATTCGTTCACTTCCACGATGCGTCTCTCAATCGGTTGTTCACTTTGTTTAGCGCGACCATCGTCACTTTGTCTCATTTTTTTTTGTTTAGAAAATTCAACGTACGGAATGCGATGGGATCCATCAAGAATCGTAATGCTGTTGAGGTTCGCATCGTTGGAATGCAATGAAAATTCTTTTTTATATTCATTATTCACCATTTTCATTGTTATCCAAAATCTTTTTAAAAAGCTTTTAAAAAGTTTTCCGTAGATTTGAACTGTCAAAAAAATAGGGATTATTTTCGTTGCGTTCCAACGATGTAAACTTCAATATTATGAATCGTATGGGATTCTGTTCGATAACGTGGCAAGCGTCTAGGATTTAAATTAGATTCGTACATTGGATTTCAATGGGGAATCCCAATTAGAATCCAAAGTACGAGCGGTGACGATTTAGTATAGAGATCCAATCGGATCCCTAGCAGGAAGTAGGGACAAGTATGGGAATCCAATTGGATCCTTACGAAAAATTTTGCACGGGTTGTTGAACCGGGTCTAACTAAAATCCATCGTAGATACGAGTCATCTGGATTCTCCTTTTGGACTTCACTTTTCAGGCCAGCCTGTATATTATATACATACATGAATTTATTTGCTTTCACTTAAGAATGAACCTCTATAAATAATGACCTTAGACGTGATAAGGAGAATCGTCGCATAATCCTGCTGGACTGTAACATGACAGGATTGTCATGACTAATTTAGCCGAGGGGCGACAACTTTGACAAATAATAAACTTGGAATTTTCGTCTCGAAGAAATCGGAGAACCGATCTCGTTTCTTGTAAAACTCACAAGCTCGGGCGTGCGCATACGCGATAAATATCTATATAAACGTGCGCACGGTACGGACGTTATTATATATTACACGTTACATTCTAATATATGGCGTGGTGTAAGCGTATATAGAAGCATACGCATTCGTGTGGTATCCCGGTAGTAAATGTACGGGAAAAAAGTGTACGCTCGCTGCCGTTGAGAGATGAGCACGGACATGATCCACGCGTTAACGTTTGAATGTGACGAGGAGAAAAACGAATGGGCTGTTTGCGTTTACGTAGTCGCAGCGGGTACGCGGCCTCGGACTCGTTAATTTTCGGATAACGGTGCCCTGGTACCTCAGCCACGCAATAATACAGCAATGATATTTTGGATTGATTGACGCGGAATGGAGGTACGTGGTTTTGGGCTCTCGATATCTACGGACCTTTTTTTCGGTTTTTAAATATTTTTTTGTTTGTTTTCAAAGTGAAACTTTTTCAGCACTATTTTTTGCTCGGTTACGCATGTCGAATCTTTCACTATCAATGACTGCTGCTTGCACGCCACACGTGGTCAGTACATTTCGGCATCTATACAGAGCGAAAAAAGCTGACGCTATACACATTGCGCTGCATCAAAAGACGCAAGATTGGCACGAAGACTGGGGCAAACGGCTTAAGGGATAACACCGTTCTAGGATTTTGGAAAAATCGTTTTTTTTTGCTTAAAAAATACTTTGGGCTCATAAAAACCATATGCAATTGGTCCTGTAGCGAATTTTTTTTTTTTAAAGATTCGACTATCGATTTTGCCGCAGCGCCTCGGAGCGTGCGCTGAGTGCTCGTACTGAACTTTAAGGCCGGATCCTGAATTAGAAGGTCCAAAAAATCGATTTTTTTTTAATTGTTTAAATCTATTCCTGATGTATCTAAGAATGTCTAGACAAAGTTTTATAGCCCAATTCGAAATATTTCCAAAGATACAGCACTGAACGTAGTGGAGTGTCGAGCAGGTATACGGGCGCTCGGGCAGTTAGGGCGCCCGTTTTCTCGAGTTTTTGTTTTTACGATTTTTCTAATTTGGCGTATCTGATTACAAAAAAACTAGAAGTCCAATCGAAACAAACCAAAGCTTGTTCGCTTCAGTATCGTTTTCTTTTCTATTTGAACTAAAAACATTGTCGAAAAAAAAATTCTTAACAATTTTTTTAG
>OZ010720.1:18962072-19028341 GCA_963932345.1 Ophion ventricosus | reverse complement strand
CCGAACAGAGTGTCGGTCCATATATACATATATATATATATGCACACATAAAATATAGCAATACCGGCTCTACGAGTACCTCTCGCGGGACTGCGTCTCTCTCGCAAAAGTCACATGTAATCGCCTGCACAAGGGGCGTGTGTCGTACGTTCTGGCCCGCACAGCGATGACCACTGCGAGAAAAGATCGCCAGAAGTATATACCGAGTCGATAATCTCACTGACGTCTTTCTCGCGGTAAGTCCCGAACGTTCGCAGGATGACCATTGGAAGCGACCAAGAGAGAGAGAGAAGAAAAGGCGTAAATTGCGAAGTACTGGTATCCGATCTTGAAAAATGGGCGATGGCAGTAAAAGAGAAGGGCGGGGGGAGAAACGCTCCGGATCGTTGAAAGGTGGTAACAAGTTTTTAGCCTTGCACTGCTAACCAAAATGGTGTGGTCTGTGTGAGAAAGAGAAAGGGAGAAAAAAGAGAGAGAGAGAGAGAGAGAGAGAGAGAGAGAGAAGAGAAAGAGAGCGAGAGAGAGGGAAGAGGGCGAATTGCCGTGTTTGTACAGACAAATAATGCTGCGTCTCTCTCACTCTCTCTCTCTCTCTCTCACTCTCTCTCTCTCTCTCTCTCTCTCTCTCTCTCTCCTCTCTCTCTCTCTCTCTCTCTCTCTCTCTCTCTCTCTCTCTCTCTCTGTCTCTCTCACTCTCTCTCTCTCTCTCTCTCTCTCTCTCTCTCCTCTCTCTCTCTCTCTCTCTCTCTCTCTCTCTTCTCACTTCTCTTCACTTTCGTTCTCGTGAACGGAAACATTATTCGTCTTTCATAATGAATTCTCCCCCACCCGACTTTGACATAACTGTTACACACACACACAAATGTATATGTGTATATACATATATCGTAAGTTATGGGAGCCACAATATAAACAGTTTCTCGCTCGGCAATATAACTAAAATCCCTTGAAATACGATAAACGGAGCAATAAAAAACTTTCGTGTGCACAGTAATAATTGAGTATACACGGGAACAATGTGAAAAGAAAAAAAAAAAAAATAATGAAACGGAGAAACGAGGAGGCGCAGCGAGACTGCGTTGTTGAAAAGTTACTGTACACTTCGGCTGTTCTCGTGCGAAACTTTTCACAAGGAGATAAGACTCCTTGAAGTCTCTGACTTGGCGGCGCGGTGTTGCAACCGCGCCAGCGTGGATTTCGTTTCGTGCAAAATGGAATACCCGCTCCTTCTGCCCCGCAGGGCCGCCAACGTTCCCTCGTTATTTTCTTTCGCGTACGATTGCTCGTAAAAGATTTGTCGGGACGGCACAAGAAGGGCGCAGGACTTGTGGTGGCGAATGAAAAGGCGCGAGCTGTCGGGGACGAAGGGTGTCGTGAGGGAAGATTTTTGGAAAAATCGACTACAAAGCAGTATTTGATATTTCTTTTACTTCTTAGATATTTCGTTACTTCTCACGAACATCCAAATCACAATATAGTGTTGAAATTTGCATCGATGGAATGCAACGAAAATTCTTCTTAATTTTTTAAAATTTTATTATAATATAAAATCTTTTTTTGCAATATTTTGTTGCAAGTTTTTAAATAAGGATTTTCAAAAAATGTTTCGGTGACTCCCGTAGCCTAAATGTGCTAAAAAAAATACGGAATACGGAAAAATAATATTTTCGTTGCATTCCAACGATGGAAACTTCGAGACCATCAGGTCACATTGGTAAGGCTCTGTTATATTGACTGTTACACAATTATATTTTCGAGTGGTATGTATGGAAAGATAGCAGAGTTGTCCAAAATCTGTATCGGGCGTTACGTTTTGCTCGATACAAATGTATCGAGTATCGAAAAACTTTTCGTTTCTCGATACAAAAGTACCAAGCTATTGTTGGAGATCGCGACTTTTGTATCGAGTAGCGAACATTTATTCGATACGCCATATTTATGGCATACCTTGGCATACCTCGGCATACCTTAAGGAAATGCCAAAAGAATCGATTTTTTTTTTCAAATTTCTAGACTAATTTCTAGAATAGGGGAGAGGGTGGCAAGGTGGGCTTGCCGGCAAGACGGGGTACCGGCCAAATACTCCATCTAATGAATCAATCACGTTCGTTCAGGCATCATACGATGCGCTGCCATGACACCCATCAGTCGCCCGTGTATCGTCGTTCCAGAGTGCACACGCGTATCGGGTGATGAAGAGAAAGCTGATTTTTCGTATACTTCTTGGTTCAAAATTTGGTTTCAGATGTGACTGGACTTTGTCAATTAACGCTAGATGATGACGTGTCGTTGCTATATGTGCTATATTTAATGTAGAATCAGGTAAGACTTGCTGTTTGCTGCGTTGCGTGTCGTTATTTATTTATAAATATTTAGTTGGCAAAATATACGGTGGAGCAAGATGGGGTGGTAGATCCCCATCTAGTACATAATACATGGGACATAGGATTAATCAATTTTTCTCTGATTTATACGTTATTTTTTCAGACAGCATGTGTTACATTTAAATAATCTTCTTTTGATATAACTGTGTGCTGCACATAGCTTCCTTTTCTTCTAAGATGGTGCGGAATTATAAACGCAAGACGGAGAGAGGAAACATGGTCCGAAAAAAGCTATGCATTAAGCCAAAAAATTAAAAAGAAAAAAGTTTGAAATAAAGAAAAAAACAATATTCATGTATGTGCGCTTGGCCAGCCGGAATAAAGCTACGTTTTTGGGTGGTGTAGTGTGATTGGGAAATAGTGTACCCATCATGCCCCCGGGGGGTACGTCATCTTTCCCACAGTATGGGACAAGTTGGGAAGATCTCTCCTTTTTGTGTCTTTAATTTTTATTTGCTGTAATTATCACTCGAATATTCCTAATTTTACCAAATCTTGTGAGACTGATTATATAGCCTGACTCTGAAATAAATACGATTATGGGACTTTAAAAACATGAGTTTTATTGAGCTTCAAACCTTAAATACCCTCGTCCTGCACCCCTCACCCCTACTGCCTTAAGTCATGACACTAATCGGTTTTGCTGACAATTAAGGATGTTTTAAATAAGAATAAACGTCCTTAGGGGCTACGACTTAGGCAAGTGTTATGAAGAAGAGAGAGAGAGAGAGAGAGAGAGAGAGAGAGAGAGAGAGAGAGAGAGAGAGAGAGAGAGAGAGAGAGAGAGAGAGAGAGAGAGAGAAAGGTTGCGGAGAATAATCGACTCGGTTATGCTCGCCCCGGATTCGGCGATATCTTTTTCGACGCGGTGGATAGTTCGACGCTCGCCAACTTCTTCGGCAACAGGTGAGCGCGAGCCCGGGGGAGGTTATATAGCTCTGTGTGCGAGCACAGGCGGCGTGCATGCAACGCGAGGCGAAAGAGAGAGCCGAAGATTGGGATGTGTGATTTGGACGGAGAAGGATGACGGGGGGTTGAGGAGGCGAACAAGACAAGAGGAACTCGCGGGGAGAGGAAACGGTTTAAGGAGGCGGCAAGCGGTGGGGGGGGGGGGGGGGGGAGGGGGGAAGACAAAGAGAGACGAAGAGCCTCCGAAGCGAAAATCCGTAACTGCTGGTGCAGCGTCGACTTTCGTGCACCAACGAGCCGCGGAGGATGCGGCCACGGTGGTGAAGTGATCCCGTGCGATCGCGCCCGAGAGAAGCGCCCTCGCGAGTAGAACGTTTATAAAAGGCAACCCCCTCCCCCCCCTCTCCGCCCGCCTTCTCATACTGCTCCCCGAGGAGATCCAAGGGAGACAGAGCTAGCTGAGAATCCACGACGAGTGTATTCGTCCAAACGGCCCACAGAGTAGTGAGCGTGGGACAAAGAAGGAAATTGCGCCAAAGATGGAGAAAGACAGAGAAATTGAGAGACAGAGAAGAGGAGAGAGAGAGAGAGAGAGAGAGAGAGAGAGAGAGAGAGAGAGAGAGAGATCACTTTGGTCACGAAAGCGAGAAGACGCGAGCGAGGCTCCAATCGTGACCAGTACCGCTACGGACTCGTGATCCCTTCTAAAACAATAAGCGAGACTGAACCAGAGAGAGAGAGAGAGAGAGAGAGCGAGAGAGAGAGAGAGAGAGAGAGAGAGAGAGAGAGAGAGAGAGAGAGAGAGAGAGAGAGAGAGAGACAGAAAGAGAGAGAGAGAGAGAGGGAAAACGATGGTTGCACTTATACGATCGCGGGAAAAGTAAGTATCTCGGTGAGAGCAACCTAGCGAGCTCCTAACGTTGTTTCTGGTCCATATATATATATACCTACTAGCTTCCGCCTGCGTGGAATTTGGCCCATAGAAACTTCATTATCAGTTGGAACTCTTATTAAAAGTTGCTTTGAAAAATCCTAAAATATGCGTTTTATTATTTGTGAAGAATATTTATACCGAGTTTAAAATTGATGTACGCAAATGGTATTCAAATATCATTTTCCATACCAACTTTTACATTCCATTTTATCTTTTTAGGGGTTAATTTTCGAAAAGTGACTTCTTAGTGCACCTCTACGAGCTTTAAAGAACATATTTTCCGAATTTAATCGAGATAAAAGCAGGGTATTTCATTTTCCCAAACAAATTTCAACACCCCATTACAGCCCTGATCGGAAATTGTTTTAAAGAAATCCTAAAATATGCGTTTTATTAAGGGAAAGGTGTACGAGTTGATCCCATGAGGTAAGATGATCATTTTCAATTTCGACGAAACTATTAACGCTATCTAGTGGTATTCTTTGGTAAAACATAGCGCCTGTCACCCCTTAGTCAATTCATGATGGTGGTTTGAGCGAAGCACTTGTTTTGACAGAAAACAATTAAAATTGCGAGTTACTGATGTAAGGTAAGGTTGATTTTGAGCTTAGGTTACTTTTATTGCATACTGTCAGTTGCAATCATTGTTGTGTTTGCGGTTTTATAATATGCTCAATTTGGTTTTTTGGTTAGCGTGGTAACAGTGGAATACTTATAGGGTACGTTACCGAGCAATAAATGAAAAAGTTTAGTTTGGGACAAGAAGATTCCCTTCTAGGTGTACAAGATGATCCCTCGGGATCATCTTGTACACAAATAGCGTACCTACTTTATTTTTGATAAATATTATTCAATTTTAATATATTATTATTTATTATTTTATTAAAATTTTATTATGATTCATTATTCATTTTTTCATTTATTCGTTTATTATTATTATATTAAATATTATTAAATATTAACTATTAATGTATAATTTATCTCACAAATAATAATTGATATATCTAAGTGATTGAAGACTGGCTGTAGAAGACTGGTTTCGTTTACTTCGAGTTGGGTGAGATAAAACTTACAATATACCTAAAAGAAATTTAACTTATAAGTTCAGTTTATGTTGTATACCTTTGATTAATATATATAAAGGTATTGTAAGTTCGAGCAAATTTTTATTTATATTTACTTAATTTCTCCAAAATAATAAAAAACTGAAAATAGGGGCAAGATGATCCGGGGGATCATCTTGTCCCATACCCTAGGGATCATCTTGAACACCGGGGTATCCAAGATGATCTTTATGGAAGGTTTTAAATTTTCCATACGAACTTTTAGCCCTATTTAACCCCCTTAACGGGCCGTTTTCGAAAAATCCTTTCTTAGTGCATCTCTAGACCTTCTAAGGAACATACCTTCCAAATTCCATGTTTCTATCTTCAGCGGTGAGGACCGTGCGTTGTCTATATGTCAGTCAGTCACGGAACTGTTTTATATGTAAAGATACAATCATACACAAATATATAGAATATGGACAAAAGCAGCATTCTTAAACCTGCAACAACATATTTGGATTTGAAAGACCTGTCAAAACTAGTGTTGTTACCCAGCTCAGTGAGAAATGTCTAGCCCAAACACAGCACAAAGACAATTTGCTTATGTATTCTCAACAGTTTGCGATTGGAGGTTGGAAAGGCTGAAGTTTACGACGACACATGCGGTAAAGAGAGTAATAGAAAGGCATTATTAAAATGATGAAATTACGAGGAGGCTAGAGGAGACCCAAAACCGCAAATCAATTTGGCACGGGGTGTGGTGACGCAGCGTGTACACGTTGCATATCATGGCTCGGTGATCCTTCCTCGCACACATGCCCGAGAGCTCGGCATACCTACTAGCCCCCTTTGCCATGCGGAATTGCTATGCATATAGACAAGCGGCATGATATCCTGCGGTTGGACAACGGTATGCTCTATGATTGTTTTCCCGCTGGAAAACCAGCGAGAGAGAAGGCTTCATCAATACAAGGAGGGAGGGGGAGGGGGGTGTCGACCGAAGGAAGTCTTCCAATGCTGTCTAAAATGGACCGGTGGAGTTGGCAACTCCAATGTGCGAGCTGGAAAGGAGCCGAGATATTAGGTAACCATGGGTGATGGTGTTTCATTGTTGGAGTATCATACAATTAGAATTCTCGACTCCGGATCAATCGAGTTGTCATAGTGATTGAGACGCTTGAGTGTGCCACATCTGCTGAGAAGCTTGGGATGTTCGTCGTCCGGGACTTTCTGATAAATTGATCGATTCGACAGAGGCTCATTCGTTCGGATTGGCAAAATGTCGATTCTCCAGTTGGAGCAGTAGGGGAAGGTGGGGTAAGACGGGACCTTTAAGGTTTTCCATAATAAAACGAGAAATTTGATTAGCAGTAATTATAAACTTTAATTAGAACAATCAATAGACTTTACTCTCACATAATTGAATGAAATAAAACATGAAAATGCAACTCTTCTTAGTACAATAATTAAATTAAAAAGTCATCTCTTTTGCCCCATTATGCCCCAAACTAAAGGTAAGATGGGGTAGCCTATCGCGCAAGATAGGGTCGAAAAAGTCTTTAGTACTTCAGTCTTCGTTATTTTCACAAAAACGACAAATATGAATAGACATCCTCATCTTCCACACCAGCACAACCGCAGGGAGCCCATCTTTCGCAAGCCTGACAAGTAATCCATCCTCCTTGAGACTGGGAGTACAAGTCTTGGCAATAAAGACACTCAGTGTCTTCCGTTTCCAATTCTTCTTCCTTTTTCTTCTTCTCTGTCTTTACTCTTTTGATCTGTGAGGAAATTTGTGATGTCTGTGTTGCGAACAGCTAACTACTATGCCAAATATGTAGTTCCAAAGTAGCCAAGCCAAACAATCGACTCTCCATACCCTTTAAATAGACGATTTCTTCTTCTTTCTTTTTAGTGAAAGTAGTTTGAATGGGGCCTAAAGGAACTTTGACACTGCAGACTCGGTTTTTAATGATTTTCAATGCTATAAAATAGTTGCACTTCATGTAATATTTTTAGATTTTTTCTAGCTCACTTTACTTTGTGCTCTAGAGTAGTTTGAAGAACGCTATAAAACTTGTTTGTTAATGTATAACCTTTTCTTTCCATCTGACACATCTAGAATCCTCTTTCCCATGGCTTCTTTCGCCCATTCGTCCCTATTTGTTTTTCTTTGGTAACTTCGAATCATGTTGTGGAAGTAAATAACACAAAAATGTGTAAAGATAAGAAATGTTATAAATAATATCATGTGGGGCAAGATGGAGTACCCTATACCCCATCATGTCCCAACCGTACTTTTGAAATAATTACATTTTTTTGATGTTATAAAAGAGACGCGACCGGTACAATACTGTACTAATATTAAAGTCAATAAAACATAGTAGGGTCAGAGTGGAGTCAGTGGGTCATTTTTTTTAGAGGTCTATCGCTGCCTGACCGTTCGAACAATCTTAATGAAACCTTGACTAAACACAAGGTATGTTCAATGGCTTCATTTTGTTAAAAGACACTGAATGGCCTAATTCAATAGATACTGAAATAATAACCATTAAAAAAATGGGATTTGATCCACTGTGTACTTGGGGGTGTACACAGTGAAACATGCCTAATTACACAGTAGATCAAGCAAAATTTAAAGAGTGCTTTTTTCTATACAATGGGGAGGATTGTACGGTAAACTGTTGAAAAATTAATTAAAAGAAACAACATATTATGAGATTAATCACAATCATTTATTGAATATTAATCAACAATGAGTACCTACCTAATGAGGTAATACCAGTACCTATCTAAATCACAACACGAAAATATCCATATTATTACTTGCCTAATTATCTTGTATTATTCTTATTAGCTCCTCCCATATAGTTGTATTAAGTCTTTTTCTCATTTAAATATTAATCAACATTAAGTAAATTGAGCCACTGGGTACCGACCTTCTCATTTTTTTCTGAAGCGGGTACTGACAAGTTTCTACTTTTGTTAGGTTAACAAACATAGTACTCAAATACAGCAACATAGCTGTGTATTGCGGGAGAACAATTACTTCGTACATAACTGTGATAGGTAAAGAAACAAAAAAACATCAAAACTCACCTGGTTTTTCAACTTTTTACACCAAAAATAATATAAAATCACCTCTCACAACCGAGTTGCATGGAAGCGACTTGCTGACAGGTTCAAACCTGTTGGTGTCCAAGGGTGGTTCTAATGTGAAGGATACGCACATATATACGTGTTAGCTACTGAGAAACAGAAAAGGTTCAGTGTACCCACTGTTGTCACTGTTCCCACTTTCACCATACGCGATCAATTTATGACATACTATCAATAATACATATTCTCCGAACACTCATGTATCCTATATATCCAGAAAATTAGACAAAATAGCTCATTGAAAACCAAGCGTCACTATATATACGTCTCCCTAGATCCTAACATCCCGGGCATCTAGGGCAGGCTACAGCAGCATATCCCTACTGATGAATCTGTCACTGTACTCGAGACCAGACGCTAACATCCATTTCCTGCCTTCCTACTAAACCGACCCAATCGGAACTTGGACAACAACACGATGACGCAGAGAGATCAACTGCCAGTGGCATTTCCACATCAAAGCTCCAATGGAACATTGATACAACATGGATTCCCATCTTACCTTGTTACCCCGTCTTGCACCACCTTCCCCTAACACGAGAAATTCGCTTGATCTGAAACATCTTAAATGATCTTTCGGCTGAGGCAAGGTGATTAAGCGATTACACGAGTGAACTTTATCAATGAGGAAGACAGAGAGAAAGCTAAGGATGGGGACGACGGAGCTCTCGTCACCCGAGCGAGCGGGAAGAATTTGATCGAGAAGCAGAGCAAAGAGCACAGAAGGGGAAAGGATACGAGGTCCGAGAGAAGCCACACAGAGACTGCGGCGATCACTGACCGACCGTGCGGCGACTCTTCCGTGGCCGCGAGGCCTCCCCGTGCCTCTTTTATCCTCATTCCTTTTCCTTGGCAGTTTCGGCTTCGTGTACAGAGAGACCGGAGTGACATGAGGGCCTCTACCTCCTGCTCTTACTTCGCGGATCGATCGTCCATCCTTTTTCGACCTATCGAATCAAGCTCTCTTAACCAGCCAACGATCAGCGATGTTGCGGGAATACTAAAGAGCTTGATTGCTCCATTTACGTGCAATGACACAAGGGAATCAATCAAGTCCGAGCATGGCACTCTCGCGAAGCAAAGAGGGAGGCAAAGTTTGGCTTTCCTGGCTTGATTTATTCATCACTTATTTGTACAGCTTATGGGCAACGTACACACGGCTATCCAAATATAAAGTACGCGAAATGCCTCCTTGTATTTCGTGAAGTAAATTAGATGCCTAATTGATCCTCTCCTTCTCTCTATCTCATTCTCGTTCTTCCTACTCGTTTATATCACTAATTGACCAGTCTGTCAGATCATTGTCATTATTGCCAGCGAGCTATACGCTTCTTTCTTCCACTTCTAGGCCAATTCATCCGACAATTCAACAAGGATATAAACGACGCATTTATTTACGACCCCGGGGATATACACGTCACTACCACAACTACGCCTTCACGCGCCGTGCTCTCGTAAAGAAAAAAAAGCAGCCAAAGGAGAGAAGAATTAAAAAGATTTAAAAAAAAAAACAAAAAATAAAAAGAAACTGGAGGAGTCGAAAATAAAAAAAAGTTTCGATTGGAAACGGTAAAGCAGTTTGATTTATCGTCGCATTAGGAGGTACGGGTCCGAGCAAGAGTGAGGGACAAGAGGTGAAGGAGAGAGCAAGAGAGAGATGGAGAGAGGGCTGGGCGAGCGCCGACCTCCTCTCTGGCGTAGCCAACATCTCTCGGCCCCCGGGCACTCGGACCATCCATTTTCGACCCATCAAGTCTCCAGCACACTGCCACACAGAGTAGTTATCACCGTTCTTATGTAACAGGAATATATACTAAGGAATTACTTGATTGCTTCGCGACCGAGGTACTTACGGTTAGAACCATTTTTAAAAAGTTATTTCGAGCGCTCACTCGTTTAGGCGCCACCTTTACTGCTCGAATCATAATACCACTGCCGATTACCATTATTGAATGAGATAGGCGTAGCCTGACGTTGCATCAAAGACAAACATACGATTCTTTTTATTCGGATGAGAAAAACGATTTTTTTTTTCTTCGATTATGATTAATACGTAATAGCGAGTGTGGCTATCGTGAAAAAGGATCGAACCACCCCGTTTCTCATACACCTGTGACGTACTAATTATACAAGCGGCTCGACGTGGTAAATGAAGCAAGGTAAGCGAGAGAGCACCGGCGATCCTGTAACAAGGCGATTAATCGAGAAGCGTTGATACGGTGTTTATCGAGTCAGCGCGTGTGCGCTCACGGTACTCTCGGAACGCTCCGCGCGCGTGATCGTTAAATCCTCCGTACTGTTCGCCCGACCACGAAGGAACTTTACCGAGAACTTTGCTGAGGCTGACTGCAGTACGGCAGTCCGAACTATTTCGTGAAGAAAGTTTGTTTTATGAAACACGGTGAGCCATATCTCAAAATCTATTCGTCCAATTCAATTCGAACGGAGCATAGTTTATAACATTTTCTATCGTATGATCGGATAATTTCTTCGTATGTTTATCCATTTGTTAATAAACTTTTGTTTTAATTTCTTGTGTTCCAACGTATAATCGTGCAGAAATTTCTAGAAGGGTTATTCTCATGAGAATCCAGATAGCGCCGACTACGTAATACAAGACAGATACGTGGTGGCAAGAATTTGAAATACGTATTAAATACATTTTTCTTAGCAAATTAAATACATATTTTCTTAGTTCGAACGACCTCTATTTAATTTGTATGTAATTACTTAGAATAAATAACTTTTTTTAAAGTCACTAATCGTATTTCTCTCTGAGTCAACCTACAATAATCAGTCTCACAAGATTTGGTCAAATCAAGAACATTCAAGTGATAATTATAGCAAATAAAAATTAAAAACAAAAAAGAGAAATCTCTCCATCTTGCACCATACTGCGGGCAAGATGGGGTACACTATTTCCAAATCACGCTACACCCAAAGAAGTGGCTTTATTCGGGCTGGCAAATCGCACAGACATGAATAATGTTTTTTTCTTTAATTTTTTCTTTGTTTTTTTCTTTAATGGCAGCGCATCGTACGATGCCAGAATAAACGTGATTGATTCATCCAGATCGAGTCTTGTCCCGCACTCCCCTATCACTTTTCTCCAGGAAATATAAGTCTTTCAAAGTCTATATATTGTTTTTTCAAAAAATGTTATTAACTGTAATGAATTTTGTTCGAAATTCTGTTATTAAAATATATAAGTTTTGGCAGTTACACTGGCGCACCGATTATTACCTAATCTTTTTAAGACCCTTGAATAAATGATTTCAGAAAACGTCCAGCGTCTCGAGTTGATAAGGATCGATATCTCCTGGTGATTTTTACATTCATCCCTGGGATCCGATTCGATATTGAAGTAGATCTTGTTCTAGAAGTTCGGGATTTTAGCCTGGAGCCTATGCAAAGTTTCTATTTGGATTCTGATTAGAGTCCTTAATAGTTCCGCATTAGGATCTCGGCTGGAATACGATTTGTGAGCTACATTACGCTCCCGGATCCGATCCAATGTGCGACTGGACCCCGCTTGAGAAACCAGGATCCTAGTCCAAATCGGACTGTATCCATGACAATATTTCTGCACGGGTAGCGACGAATTAACGAGCGCGATGTTACTACAGTGAATGCTATCCATGCTATAAACTACTAATAACTATATAAATATTATGTAAACTAATCATGATCGACTGGGTAGTGACTAGTCAAAGAGAACATGGGTCTTAGTAGGTTAGTGTTGACTAGGTAATCGCGAAATGCCCACTTCAGGATTTTTTTTGTCATTTGCAATGCCATCGATAACTCAAATCCCTTAGCCAGGCATGCGCCAATCGATCCATGGAACTACATGTAGTCACATAACCCCACTTTGTCGTTAGTGACCATCATTGGCTAGCCAGGTACGATTTATTCACTAGGTGGTATTTCTATCGTAAGGCGAGGATATTAACAAATCCAAGACTGGTAGATGTGCAGTCGGAGTTCGGCTCCGGAGGTACTTCGAGTTAAGCAGCGTTGCGCATGGCCAATACTCAAGCTGCGAGACATGTCTTTTTATCTATCCACCACCTAATTTCCTGTACCCAGCCACCAAATGACGAAAGCGTTACAAGACTGGATAGTTACTGGCCAAAACGACTCGCCAACGAATATAATTTCACTAGCTCAGGGCTAAACAGTGATGAGCTTTATTTTCCACTTGGGTATATTGTTAAGCTTTTTACAATAGTTAATAATTATTTCAGGGATAATAGATAGTAAAAAAACGCCACCCAAATCGCATGTTTAGATATACTTTTCGCTTATAGTTGTGTTAACACGCATTATGATTGCGGTGTCAATGAACTATAAGGAATTTCACTATTTCCTCATTTGCTATATGCGTTTGTTATAAATACCATGGACTTTTCTCTCTGTGTAGATTCACAAGCCAGTATACACCGTACAGTACATCAGCTCGCACGAACAGCAGTACCACTTGTTTCTCACAATTTTACGAACGGATGAATAATACGGAGTTCGAACTTCTGCACTTCATTCCCCATTGGCTCAGATGGACGTTCACGGATGCTGGTGTCGTGCGGCTCAAATACCGCGGGCACAATGCGTGCGGCGATTAACTTTTAGATATTCGCTCGTATCCGAAGACGCGGAGTCGAAGTTACCCAGTGCCTGGAATCCCGCACGCGGGCTGTTCGTGACGAGCGACCGCAAATCAAGCACCAGCCATCCTCAGGTACTTCAAGAATGACGTACAGCCGTGTTTGTGTAAAATTTTACAAGATGGAAAAGTCACCAGTTGGTTATCCACGTCGTAGAACAGCAGATAATATCCCCATTAAACGCGGCGCGGTTTTTCCGTTTCCACGTTTTTTTTTGTTGTTCTTTTCTTTTCGGTCTTACCAATGACGAAAATGAGCGTCGGTAGAACGTGTAATGCGGTGTACGGTAACATAGTGCATACACGTAAAGCAAAGTGAGCGTTGGCTCTCTTCCCGCTAGAAGCAAGTACAGCAGCAGCGGAGTGCGTGTACGTACCCACGATCGTATGTAATTATGACTTGGTATGGTATAATCAACGGTTCATATACCCGAGGGACAGAGAAGGGAGGCCCTTATCCCAAGAAACACGAGGGCCTACCTCTTCGTAGCTCTCGTAGTGCAGAGAAGAAAACGACGCTCAGCGCGAAAAGAGAGGTACGTACACATGGGTGGTGAGAAAGCAGTCCCGGCATGCGATGCCTTTTTATCCACCGATCCTTCATTATTTTCCTCAGAAAACACGTTGCCTCGCTACTCTCGTAAGCACTCACACACATCGTGTGGCCGCGTTTGGTCCGCCGGTTCACTACCACCGAGTGAGTAACGTACTGATTAAATGTTGAATGATTATTAGCGAAGCTGGGATGCATCGTTCTTTGGCTGTGTGCTCATTAAGATTCTCCGACCTCCTTCAACTTGCCTCAATTTGCCGGATGTGCCGCCCCAACATCTTACCATTCTCTTGCACTTGAGAGCATTGTTACGACAAAGTAACACTCAATTCACTCGTGAACTATCAGGCCGATGTTGAGATGGATTTGCAGTCGAGTATTGATGCTCGGACGAATAAAACCAATGGCCTCGTTGAAAAGTTCGTGTATTCTTGCACGGTGAGACTGAAGATGCACCTATTGGATGCACCTTGAGAAAATCGCTGTTGGAATTTTCACTTTTATACTTCTTGAAGGAGCTGGAGTTTGGAGAAATTCAGTTGACGAGGGACGTTGACTTTTTTGGGTCAAGGGGTTACACCATCTTGGCAGTCGGAAAAATAGATATAAAATTTTCAAAAAATTGACGCGTCTATCAAATATATAAAATAATTTTTCTTCTTCACAAATACATTATAGTTTTATGAACAAATTGAAAAAGAACGAATAAAAAAATTGCGTAGATATACGAAGTGTGTAAATTACGTAATGAAACTGGCAACGTTGCGCTCGATCTGACAACACTTGGGACGCGAGACTTCGAGGGGCGGCAGGTGAACATGTAATACGCCTTCAATACGAGTTTCATTTCGCTAGAGTCATTTGGTTGTCCGTAGCGATTTTTTTCGGGAAACAGTTTTTTCTAGTGCGTTGTAAAAATGAGTGACATCAATTTCGAGCAACGGTGTGCTATCAGGTTTTCTTTCAGACTTGGGCACAGTGCAACGGAAACGTTTGCAAAAGTTCAGCAGGTCTACGGAAACAGTTTTTTTGTCACGGGCCCAGGTTTTTCGGTGGTTTAAGGCATTTTGAGAAGGAAGAGAGTCAATTGAAGATGAATCACGCAGCGGAAGGCCTTCATCTTTAAGAACCGATGAAAATGTCGACAAAATCCGGGATCTTGTGCATTCAGAACGTCGGTTGATAGTCAGAATGATCGGGGAAGAGTTGAATTTGACTCACATAACCGTTCATTAGATTTTGTCCAATGAATCGGGGATGAGAAAAATTGCTGTCATACAGCAATTTTAATAAACGAGTTTTTGGCCAGTAAAAACATTCCTGTGGCACCTAAGCCTCCTCATCCGCCTGACTTGAGTCCCTGTGACTTTTTCCTCTTCCCGAGATTGTAAAATCACCTCAAGAGACGTCATTCTGGGACACTCGAAAACATTCAAACAGCTGTAACCGACCAGTTGAAGGCTATTCCAGTATTCGAGTTCCAGCACTGCTATGAAGATTGGAAGAACCGTCTCCAGCGCTGTGTGGCTTCCTACGGAAGTTATTTTGAGGGAGACAATATTGAATTGTAATTCTATTCGAATAAAAAAATTGAAAAAAACTAGTCTCATTACTTAATTTACATACCTCGTAATTCGTTTAGTAGGAGTCTCTTTTCAAACTGGTGAGCAAAATATCTCGAGATCTGCTCAACCGATTTTGATGGAATTTATACTACTTATTCTTCATAATGTTATCTAGGATGTAACATAGGATTTTTTATTGGATGCCACGTTCATTTTATATTTGATTTTGAAACTCAAAATTTTTGTAGTCGTAATAGTTTTATTTCCAGGGTATATCCTTTGAGAGTGTTTACACTTAGTCCCCTCTCACATACTATCCCTCTTTACATTTGTTCTTACATATTATGTACACACGCCTCCGTTCCACAATATTTTATACACTGGCATTCCCTTCTCTTTGCGCTACATGCTTTACCAAAGCCTCGAACTCTTTTATATACGCACATAACTCTTTGACAAAATTATTCCTAACCAGTTCCTCTATATTTTGTCGTCGTCCCCCCCCCCCCCCCCTCTTTATATTCCAGCACATTTTCCACTACTTCCGCTCTGATTTATTCCTTCACTGCCTCACAGGCACAAATATGTTCAAAACTTTCCCCCCATCCTCTGCAAATTCGGCAGCTATTGGCCCTACATACCTTATTCCCCGTTTGCCTATGCTCCCATACCTTATCTTTGCCTGCAATAAATTCGTTTCGTCCGCCATCAATGGCCATCTCCGCCATTATTTTGGATTTGGAACCCAAACAAAACTATAATGTATTAGGGAAAACAAAAATTATTTAATATGTATTATAGTCGCGTCAAATGAAAAAAAAAAAACAAATTTCCGAGCGCCAAGTTGGTGTAAGGTCTTATCGCTTGGAAGTTGCGATTTCAGAAACGTAGCCGGTAACCAAACTTCTGTGCCAGAAGTCTTCTCCGTTTTACGTCACCTACTTTAAGACCAATTCTTCAAGTGATAACACTTATCAAAACGTTTTGTAACCGTCCTTTATATGATTCGAGCTATGTGCTTGGACTTCATGGTACAGAGGAATCAGTTAATTCCGAAGTAACCGTGTTCGTGCAGTGAATACTTTAATAAGATCCTTCTTTAGCGCCTAAGGACGATCGCAAGGATAGGTGCATGGAGTAGTCGCGCGTACAGATTACAGTTGTGCTCTTCCTCCCTCTCACTGTATAATTTATTCAGTCAGGTAGCTTCAGCGTACGCGGAGAAAATATATGAAACTAATGTGAGCCCCGGACGTGTGACAAGAAGTCATGGAATAAATGTCCTTAGCAGGTGAGAGAAAACGTCGACGAATCTTAATATTCGCTCCGAGGAGAAGCTTCGAGAGAGAATTCGTTTCGTCCGGAGAAACGAAAAAAAAAATAGCGGCAATGAAAGACGAAAAAGAATGATATGAAGAAGAGGCGGAATAACGCGCGGGGAAGAGTCTTTATGAACCGGCAGTGCCGCGACCAGCATGCAGTCATGGCAATTTTTTACGAGACTCTCTCTCTCTCTCGCTCTTCCTCTTACCACGCAACGTTTGAAAGTGTGAACGGGGCAGGGGTGCAGAAATTCTCCGTTGCGAGGGCCAAAGGTGCCATAGGTGGTTGGGCGCATATATAAAGGGGAGCTAAAATATTAGGTGAGTCGAAGAGCCCCGCGGGCCTTCTCTCTTCAACGTTATTATAATAACAATCAATAGCGAAGCGGCAAAACACTTTCGAGCGCATAATTAGCCGATGAACCGAGATTTTATGTAAGAGCGAAGAGCGAGAGGGCGAGCAAGTTAAAGAATGAAAATCCTTCGTGGCGTATTCGAATGTGAGCACAGGGTGGGTGAATCGCACCGTGGTCTGACCCATTTTAGCATACCGGCGTCTCCTGCCGGGTCTCTAAACTCAAAATGTGAGAATAACACGGACGTAGCGAGGGTTCGCTGTGAAGGAGTCCATTCCTGACAGGGGGTAGCCCGGCACCATGGGGGGCCACTTAACGGGGCTCGCTCCACGTTCCACGTAGGTATAGGGACTCCAAGGCCCTCGCTCACACTCACGAAGCTAATGCAATTCGCCTGATCGTTTCACACCCCAAGTGCCGAATGCTTATTGGATTCACTCAAGGGTAATATGCTAGTCCGAATTCCCTCTCGCACCACCCTCCGAACTCCACAGCCGACTGGAAATATTGCAACGCCACCGCGGCCAGGAAGCCAGCTCGATCTATAACCGGCGGAGACATGGTACTCTCTTGTCTCTCCAATGGCACACACTCCGGCCACAACTCGGCCTCGTAGATAACTGACTGATGATAAGTCATTGATAACTCATATCCTGCGGTCCTTCCAACTCAACGAGAGACAGAGTGCGAGCAACTCCGCGGCATATGAAGAGGGTGTTAAAAATCCTACTGGGAGCCACATTCCCCATGGCGTAAAACCCGTTGACCAACAGACCATCGAGCGAAGAAGCTCTGCAATGTGAATATTCGATCTTTTTACGCGTTCAGGAAGACCGAGGGCTGCTGTGTGCACTGACGGAAAAATTCTTTTGATATTAACTAGACGCGTCTATTAAATTTTTTAAATTTCAATTAAATAGATTTGTCGTGAAATCAAATTTTTCCTATTGCTTTCCATTATTAACATGATTTATTTTAAATATATTTATTTGTTCAAATCAAGATCGAATTAATATCATCGGATAACTAAATATTTTATTTATTCCTAATAAATCTATGACTTGATTTCATCTGGTAGTATAAGACAAAAGAGACTTACGGAATAATGGTACACGAATTCAGTCTCTCAAAAATCTCATGGCTTTGTTTTCATTAGAAGACTGTTGTAACATTCGGCAGTCGAGGGAAAGGGTTAGTCTTTCTATACATAAATAGTCGCGCCGGTTAATAAAAGGCACGACGATACCATTCTTTTTTTTCAAATAACAGCCTTGTTAGTGAAAAAAAAGAAAAATTATTTATCTTTTTTGCACCGCACTTTCATGTCATGAACCTATATTCCTTTCTCGTATTCATGCGATATATCGTGTTCTTTCTTGATTTGTTCAATTTGAATAGCATAAACAAATAAAAAAAATTGAAACATATCGGGTCGTAGTAGACCGTGAGACAAGGGAACAACCTATTTGATTTAAATAGATCCGATTTAAATGAAATATTTTTTTCGCAGTGTGTAGCTCTTATCCATATTTTGTTCAAAGTTAAAAGTATGAGATTAAGGATGTTGCTAAGCGATCGCATAATGGTAGGAATTTGCTGAAATTTATTGAAGATACTTGCGAACAGTTGTTGACCTGTTCGTAAGTATCTTCAATAAATTTGAACTCTCCGTGAATGACTCTGTGCAAAGTTTCAAGTCATTCGTATACATGATTGTTGAGCAATTAATTATTGAAGTTAGGCTTCTATACACTTCGAGCGACGTAGCAAAAGCTATACGATAACTCTGATACGATTTTCGTAACATAATAAAAATGTTAAGAATTAAATAAAAATAGACGGCAAAAATTCTTGACAATTTTGTGAATAATTTCAACGAAGAGTGAAGCGTTTTTGTTTGTCTCGTTATCGAGATATTCTTGAAATAAAACAGAACATTTTGGCTGAATTGAGTAAAACGATAAAGCGCGCTACGACACGTGGCAACGTTGCTATCAAGTCGGCCATGTTGAATAAGCGCGGTAATTAGAAACGCACAAACTACCCGAGTGGGAAATACAACACATCACTGTCTAGCTCTGAGCTAGTGAAATTATATTTTAAATCGCCACTAGCGACTCGTTTTAGCCAGTAACTATCCAGCCTTGTAACGCTTCCCTCGTCTAGTGACCGAGTACAGGTAATTAAGTTGTGCAGGGATAAAAAAAAATATCTCGCAGCTGTATAATATTTATTATCTAGTCATGGCCTATTTAATTTTTTCACGTCGCTAGCCGCTTGATACATAAAATGTTTAGCACATTATTTATATCATTGTGAAATTTTACGAAATTCTTCGTTATCTGCCAATTATGATTATGATATTTGCGCTGCAAATATATTAATTTATTCGTTTGAAATTATATTAGCAAAACGGTTATATGTGAGGTGGTTTCAAACCCGTTACCTCAGGGAGATGAATCCATGATGCTCTCCACTAAGCCAGTTGTAAAGGGTGTCTCAAAATGACGTGACATTTTAAATTGCGCGCCAATTATTTTGTGGCGAAAAGAGAGTACTAATCTTCGACAACTGGCATCGGGAAGTATTGAGGTTTAGTTATGGAGAATTACATGATCGAGCAACGCATAGAAGTTGTGAAAATGCAATGTAAAACAATGCAGTTATTGCAGACGAAGTTCCATGGTCATGTTATCTCGCGCCCGGCGATGTGAATTGGCCACCAAGATCGTGCGATTTGACGTCATTGGATTGCTTTCTTTGGGATTTTCTGAAAGGAGAAGTTTATGCCAATGATCCACAGACCATTTCCGGAGCTCAAGGAACAATGGACGCACCATTAATGAAATCAGTCCACAATTATGCCAAAATGTTATTGAAAGTTTGGTCAAAAGGGTGAACTTTTCAAAACAGGGACGAGGCGGTCATTTATCGAGTATTGTATTCCAAGCATAACCTCCATGTTTGTACCTTGTATTGAAATAGAAATATTCGTACTTTCAGATAAATAGTACGTTTTATTAATGAATTAAAATGTCAGGTCATTTTGAGACACCCTGTAGTAACCACTACAGGGCACTCCAGATCATCCCGACAAGGCTGCGAAACAGTTTTTTCCCATTTTTCGATAATGCTGATCAATAGATTTCCAAAAGAACGGGAGCAACAGGAAAAAAACAATTTCTGGTACGTCGGACGATAGTAAAACCTACGGGTGTTTAAATGGCAATAAATGAAGAAATCCTTTTCAGTCATACTGGCAATGAAGAAGTAGTTTTTCCCGAATTGAGAAGGACAAGGTCCGACAAGCGTACCGAATCGATGTAGATTGTCCCATGCGTAGGTATGTGGCAGGAATAGGCTCCGAGGCGTTAAAAAGGTGATCCCGTTAGCGCTCGTCGAGCACTTCAGATCTCCATTGTGAAGCTCTTAAGCCTATTGTCGAATAGACGAATCTTGTTTGAAGAAATAATTCGAACGCTTCTTTTTCCCCTCGTGGTCACTGACACTACCGTTTCTACAAGGTTGTTTTGGTTGTCGTCATCGTCGTCTATCACGTGTCAGTGGGCGGAGAATGAGAGCGCTTCTTTCGAACCATTGGATTGATGCTTTCGGCCGGGCTCTTTGTACAGTCATCAAATTCACGATATTCACACGACAATGGGGTAAAGGTGAGGCTGGGTAGCTTTCAAGGGGCCAAGGTGTTCTCTCCGGCAAAACATGCCGGCGTTTATACTTCGTGAATCCCGCGAATGACAAGAGATCGTAAAGGGCCTGAGGTGGGGAAAGAAGGAACGTGAAAGAGACTATTTTCTCAACAAGGAGAGTATAAGATCGGAGGCGGATGAAGCGGCAGCAGTCTGTTCACCGCGGAGCTAAGGAACTGCGATACCACGTCATGCGATGCGACGGGATATGCCGTGGAGAGGAGCAAAGAGCCACGAAGAGCAAGAGAGACGAAGTATGAGAGATCGAGTGAGAAAGAACGAGCGGTGGAGGAGCAGCTAAAGGAGAAGAGCCACTGTAAGGGCCCGCAGAGTGTACCTGTCTTGTTTTTATAGGCCTCGCCAAGACGGTGATGCCAGGTAGGGGCCTGATGATCTGGTGGGGGGAATGAAAAAGCCAGGACGCTGAGACAAGAGAGAAGAAGAAGAAGGAGAGAGAGAGAGAGAGAGAGAGAGAGAGAGAGAGAGAGTACTGCCGCGGAGGAAGTGAAGGGGAGACGAGATCGGCTGGTAGCGGGCCCAGCTCTGCTTCAACAACCCATTGGCGACCAGTCCTCGGAGATCCGTGGCTCTTGCCACAACGTCCAACTCTCGTTACTCCGTAGTATCTCGCGTTTGGTTGGACTCGCGTCGCGTATCCTGGTCGCACACATACAAGTTGTGCACGGTGATTGTCTATTTTTTGCACTCTGCATTTACCAGAGAGTTCTGTACACGGTGAAAAAAAAAGAAATATCCGCGACACAACCTGTAGTCGGATCCGGGAATGGATGCTGTATCTGAGTGACTACGTGAAGCTGACCATGGGATTATCTTCATTGTGGATATAAGCTGTATGTGTGAGTGAGGCAGTGCGAAGCCAAGGCGCGCGTGCAAACGAACGGCGAAGAGTGATGAGCGATGTGAGATAGCGATGATTAAGATGTAGGCCCTGAGCCGGTTTCCACCTGGCGACTACGTACTCTAACGTAAATACCAACCAGCCTACCCTGTTGTTTGGGGGTGTACGGGTGAACATCAAGGAGAGGCACAAAGATGCAGGGCAGGCCTGCCTTCTTCGCTATACTGCTCGGTACGATATTCGGTGTTCTCGGTGCTTCGTTGAGCAAAGCACTGAGGTACAAAGCACCCGACGAGTGCAAATGGGTCGCAACCGGCGACGCCGAGGACGACGTTTCCCTCGTTTGCCGTTTGAGGACTATAAATAGCGAATTAGAGAACACAAATTTCAGCGTTATACAGCCTCAGCATACGGTGAGATTGAGGCTAGAGTGTAGCGACGCGTTGTTCTATCAGAGCACCCTGAACGGTGGAAGCTTTAGACCGCTCGTCGAGCTCCGCGAGCTCGTTATAGAGTACTGCAAAATTGGCAATCTCTCGGACGATGCCTTCAAGGGTCTAAAGGAGTTGCGCAATCTTACGGTTAGGACTCACAATACGGATTGGTCGGCAATGGCCCTCGACGTATCAGCTCGAGCCTTTACCGAAGAGCTCAGCCAGCTCGAGAGACTCGATCTCGGCGAGAACAACATGTGGAGCTTGCCCGAGGGCTCGCTCTGCTCACTTCATAATTTAGAGATGCTCAATTTAACGAGGAATCGCCTGCGGGAAGTTGCCAGCTTCCATTTCAATGCCGAAGCTAGATGCGTGTCGAGCCTAAGAGAATTGGACCTTAGTAACAACAGCGTCGAGAGTCTACCGTCCGCGGCGTTTTCGGGTCTCGCGAGATTGCGAAGCCTCGATTTGAGAAGCAACGCGATCGCTTTTATGGCCGATCGGGCGTTCGAAGGCCTCGCCACGTTGGCTGTACTGCGTTTGAGCGACAATCGCCTTACGAGCCTACCACCGGAACTCTTCAACGACGCTAGGGACATTCAAGAGATTCATTTGCGAAACAATACTCTTAACGTACTACCACCGGGTCTCTTCAACGAGCTCAAACAGCTGCTCGTACTTGATCTATCGATGAACGAGCTGACAGCCGAGTGGGTAAACGCAGCAACGTTCACCGGCCTCATGCGTCTCGTTGTACTAGATCTGTCGAGCAATCGTATAGGACGCCTTGAACCAGCGGTCTTTCGCGATCTCTACAGTCTTCAGATTTTACGCTTACAGGAGAATCTTATCGAAAGCCTGCCCGAGAATACTTTTTCGGCATTGTACAATTTGCACACCCTCGTACTGAGTGATAATCAGCTGAGTGTTATCGACGCGACGACACTAAGCGGGCTTTACGTGCTCAGTCTTCTTTCACTCGATAATAACAGACTTAACGGGCTTCATCCGAGCTCGTTACGAAACGCCTCGTCTCTCCAGGACTTGCATCTTAACGGTAATCGTCTAGCCACCGTTCCGGATGCCCTCAAAGCCACGCCCCTCTTACGGACCCTAGATCTCGGCGAAAATCTCATATCCGAGATACCGAGTGGCACATTCGATCACGTGTCACAGCTTTACGGTCTTCGTCTAACCGAGAATCACATCGGCAATCTAACCAAAGGCATCTTCGAGAAGATCAAGGAGCTCAAGATACTGAATCTTTCGCGCAATCGTATACAGTACATAGAGCCTGGTGCCTTTGACGAGAACGTGAATCTCCAAGCGATACGCTTGGACGGCAATCAATTGACGGACATTGCGGGTCTCTTTACTAATCTACCTAATCTCGTGTGGCTCAACGTGAGTGACAACAGACTCAAGTGGTTCGACTACGCTATGATACCTACCGGATTACAGTGGCTGGATATTCATTCGAACGAGATAAGTGAGTTGGGCAATTATTTCGAGATCGAGACGCAACTACAGTTGAGTTACTTCGACGCGAGTGAAAACAAATTGACGGAGATAACGGGTAACGCAATACCGATGAGCGTCGAGCTATTGGCACTCAACGACAACGTTATCTCCAAAGTACAGAGTTACGCTTTCTTCAAAAAGCCTAATTTGACGCGTGTCGACTTGAAGGGCAATCGAATAAGGAATCTCGAGCCTTACGCGTTACGTATAAGCGCGGTGCCCGCGGACAAGCGTTTACCCGAGTTTTACATAGGGGAAAACCAGTATCTTTGCGACTGCACGATGGAATGGCTTCAGCGCGTCAACAAGCAGAGCCAATCCCGCATACAACCGAGAGTGATGGATCTCGAGAGCATATATTGTCAGCTCCTTTACGACAGGGAACAGATGTACGTGCCACTGGTCGAGGCATCGCACTCGCAGTTTCTCTGCAAATACGAGGCTCACTGTTTCGCTCTTTGTCACTGTTGCGACTTTGACGCTTGCGACTGCGAGATGACCTGTCCCACGAATTGCACGTGCTATCACGACCAATCGTGGTCGGCGAACGTGGTCGATTGCTCGTCGGGGGGTCACGTCAACAAGCTACCGGAACAGATACCTATGGACGCGACCAGGCTCTACCTCGACGGCAATGATTTGCGAATCGTCGCGAGTCATGCTTTCATAGGCCGAAAAAAGCTCAAGGTCCTCTTCCTGAACGGCTCGAATATCGAGATCGTGCAGAATCGTTCCTTCAATGGTCTTCGCGATCTCGAGGGTCTCCATCTCCAGGACAATAGAATTCGCGAATTGCGTGGCCACGAGTTCGAGGGACTTGACAATTTAAAGACTCTTTATCTACACGACAACGAGATCGCGACAGTGGCTAACGGTACGTTTCGGCCGTTGCGCTCATTGAGGATTCTTCGGCTTCACGGTAATCGCTTGACGACACTTGCCGTCTGGTCGTTACCAGCAGCAATTGAGGTTAGCCTCGCGCGTAATCCTTGGTCATGCGAGTGCGATTATCTTCAAGTTTATCGCGAGTGGATACGCGCTTCGGTCAGTCGTGTCAGTGATCTATCCCAAATACGTTGCGTTCACAATGTGACGGAATTGGAGGCGTTCGGTGACGAGGTGTACAGAGACGACGAGTTTGGTTTTACGGTGACCGTCGCTGTGCCAGCCGACGACAACAACGGCAACAACAAGAACAATAGCAATTTGGCCGGTGGTTGTACGGGTTTGGCGAGTATCGAGAACGGGATACAGGGCAATCTGACGAAAACTATAATTGAGCGTCAGGCATTGCAGGACTATTTACCGTTGCTCGTCGCCACACTTGCAGCCTTTCTCGTTGTCGTACTCCTCTGCATGCTCGCCTTCATATTCCGACAAGAATTTCGCGTGTGGTTTCATTCGCGTTTCGGTGTCCGTATATTCTACCGAAGCGCGGACACCGATCGTGACGATCGGGACAAACTCTTCGACGCTTTCGTCAGTTACAGTTCGAAAGACGAGGCTTTCGTCGCCGAGGAATTAGCCCCGGTACTCGAAATGGGCAATCCCTCGTACAAATTGTGCCTGCACTATCGTGACTTTCCCGTTGGTAGCTTCATCGCCGACACGATAGTGCAGGCCGTCGAATCATCGAAACGAACGATAATAGTACTATCCGAGAACTTTATCAAGTCCGAGTGGTGTCGCTTCGATTTTAAATCGGCGCATCATCAGGTATTGCGGGACCGGAGACGACGATTAATTTTGGTGCTCGTCGGTGACGTACCCCAGAGGGATCTCGATCCCGACATAAGACTTTATCTAAAGACGAACACGTATTTGCAATGGGGCGACAAGTTGTTTTGGGAAAAATTACGTTTCGCGCTACCGGACGTACCGAATAATCAACGAACGAGCCAACAGAGGAGACAACCACCGCCGGTCCGACGGCAACACAACAATCAAACTTCCACCAGCTCGCGAACAGTAGCTGTTCACATATGAAAAAAAAAAAAAAAAAAAAATAACGAAGTCCGAGCTTTCTCGTCTCTCGAGTCAATGAGACTCGGTGGCCGACACAACGCTCAAAGAACTTTGCCTCGCTCTTGTCCGTGTGTGAGTGCGTTGATATTTGCATTAATGCAGTCCGCGCAAGGTGCAATACGTTTAAGTCGAGTGTAAATAGTCGGGGAAAGGTGCGCTGCTAGTGGAACGGGGATAAGAAGGTGAAGTACGATGACGACGTTGAAACGATTAATTAAAAAAAATAATAAAAATAAGAAAAAACAAGTAAAATAAATGTGCGCTGCACTCTAAAGTCTGTAAATACGTATAAAGCGATGGCTTCGAATCGGGAGATCGGAGCGTCCATCTTGAGGTGCATTTTCATTCAAGCTTCGAGAACGAATGTGCCAATCAGTAAAAACTATATATATATATATATATATATATATATAAATAATCGTTTGATTCATTGTAAATTCGAGTGGTTAGTTCAATAGATAGACTAAATGAATGTAAATATTCGTGAGAGAAATAAAAATAAAAAATTTAAACGTATTAAACTTTTGTTATTCCGCACCATAAGAGCCGATAGGCGTCACTATCGGGAATATATATCGCTCAAATGGCCCATTGTTTCGTGAATGTCACTCGCGAATCGTTCACACGTTTAGTGACATATCGGGGATCGCATTGCCGGCGAGTAAGTGTTGTGTGTGTATGTGTGTGTGTGTATGTGTGTGTGCGCGTGTTCGTATGTGTAAGGGAGAGAAAGCGAGAGTAACGTATAACGATATACGCCTGTGTTTGAAGTATACACGGTAAAAAATATATACATATACCGCAAACGTCATTGAACATGTCGAGTACCCGTGGCAAATATTTCGAAACGCGTGTCAAGAAAGTGCTGATGCACAAAATATAAAAGTCATTTTTAGATCTCGTGATTCGTTGAACGAGGGAAAAGAAAGATTAGCTTCGATCGTAGACGCGTAACGAAAACGTACTTACTATTTAGGTGAACAAAAAAAAAAGAAAAGAAAAGCACAAATTCCATGACATTTGCGTGTATGTAGCTTGAGGCGAGCGCACGTGCTCGTAGTGATATCACTTCCTAATAATTTTTATGTTATCGCACGTTTTTTTTGTCCGATCGAACAGCGAAGATAAATAAAAAAAATTGCAAGTGTTTCGAAACTCGTTGTCCTTTTTCGCGAGGGCGTAGACGCTCCGATCGATTAATATAGAGAGAGAGAGAGAGAAAGAGAGAGAGACCTATCGATAAATTTCGGGCCACGGAAAATCGCAACAAAAAAAAAACGAGAAGATTAACGAATTGTAAAGTAGCGTACTACGTTTTATTTATTTCGCTATCAATAACTGGAGAATTCGCGCATGGAACGGGGCCCGGTATTCGCGAAAAAAAAAAAAATGTCCAAGCTACGCGCGCCCATTCGTAACGGTGAATTCATTATTTTTGTCTCGCTCCGTTAAAAAATTATCTGCGTATTATCCTGTAATTCACGTCGAGAATGCTGAAGCCGCAATACGCGAACATCCTCCGTCCGTAATGGCAATTGAAAATATAAATCATGACTGACGAATAAAATTCTCTGTTTCTATATGTTTTTAAATGATGCATTATTCATTACCGAGACACCACACTTCCCTCATCGTCCTGGCATTGCCGAATCGGTGAGCACCGACGAGATATTCTTGTTCACAATTCACTCGAATACGATACAGTGAACGGCAATAAAAAAAAAGACTAACTTCCATTTTAGCCGATTTCTTGCTTGAGAATCATTGAAAAAGCATAAGTTCTTAGAACTTTTGGCTCATATGAATCGTCAATAGCTTTATTTTGATATTCGCGAAATAAAAAATAAAATAGTTCGTTAAATAAAGTTTAACTTTTGTTATACAAAAATACTAGAAAATACTAGTCTGGACAAAAAAAAAGAGACCGTTTTTTATTTTATATAAAACAGTTAAGAAAAAATATTTCCAAGCCCCGGTTAATTATTACACTGCCAAAAATTTAATTTAAATAGGATCTATTTAAATGGAATAGGTTTTTTTCCTTGTCTCGCGGCCTACCACGAACCTATTTGTTTCAAATATATTTTTTTATTTGTTCAAGCTATTCTTTTTAAATATTTAATATATTCAAATTAAATCAATAAAGATTAGATTAACATTAAATAAATAAAGAAAAAACATGATATATCGCACGAATATGCGAAAGGAATATAGATTCATGACATAAAAGTGCGGAGAAAAAAGTTAAATTATTTTTCTTTTTTTTCACTAACAAGGCTGTTATTTGGAAAAAAAGAAAGGTATCGTCGTGCCTTTTATTAACAGGTGTGACTATTTATGTTTAGAAAGACTAACCATTTTCCTCAACTGCAGAATGTTACCACAGTCTTCTAATGAACACAAAGCCATGAGATTTTTGAGAGACTAAATCGTGTATCATTTTTCCGTCTATCTCTTTTGTCTTATACTACCAGACGAAACCAAATCACAGATTTATGAGCAATAAATAAAATATTTAGTTATTAGACAATATTAAATAGATCTTGATTTGAATAAATAAATATATTTGAAATAAATGCTTTTAATAATGGAATGCAACAGGAATTACTTGATTTCACGAACAATCTAGTTAATTGAAATAAAAAAAAATCAAATGGACGCATTTAGTTAATATCAACAAAAAAAATTCTCTCAGTGTAAGCATAAAACAGTTCCGTGAGAGACATAGACAACGCACAGCCTAAACCGCTGAAGATAGAAACATGATTTTTGGAAGATATAATGCCTAGGAGGTATACAGCCGCATTAACAAAGAATTTTTCGAAAATCAACTCCTAAGGCGTTGAAATAGGATATAAGAGTTTGCACGGAAAATTGTATTCCTTGCGTGTATCAACTTTTAAACTTGGTATAAATATTCTTCGAAGCAAATAATAAAATGCGTATTTTAGGATTTTTTTAAACAACCCCTAATTAAGGGTGTAACGAGGTGTGGAAATTTGTATGAGAAAATCGAATTCCCTGCTTTTATCTCAACAAAATTCGGAAAATATACGTTCCCTAAAGGCGTAGAGGTGCACCGAAATTTTTTTTTTTCGAAAATTGACCCCTGAAACGATGAAATGGCGTATAAAAGTTAGTATGGAAAATTGAATTCCTTGCTGTATCAACTTGAAACTTGATATAAATATTCTTCGAAAAAAATAAGGAAATGCATGCTTTAGGATTTTTTTAAACAACTCCCAATAAAGGATGCAAATGGCAATGAAGTTTCTATGGGCCAAATTCCACGCAGGCGAAGCTGCGGGCGGAAGCTAATATGTATGTATATATATATATATATATATATATATATCCGTGCGTATACATTACGTATATATACATGACTTGGAAAGTAACCTGCGTCGAGGCTTCCCGCAGTGATCGAACAATGAATCGATTAATCAACTCTATATTCTAGAAGTGTTTCGTACAATGGAGAGTTAAGTATAAAAGAGAGTCAGTGGCTCGCGACGATGCATCCCGACGCGTCTCGTCGCGTGATTTTTGACGCATTCACCTTTTTATCGATTCAATTTTAAAAGCCACCTCCGTGGCACCGTATATCGTCAATGACCTGTGATTATTGCGATATCTGACGAAAGTGTATATATCGCGATGTGATTATCCACTTTACGATCGTCTAGCCTTATTTTTTTTTTTTTTTTTTTTAATGCACGACGATTGAGTTTCTAACGAAACGCTGAGCGGGCGTTTTGAGGCCGCGGTTGCCCCATATCGTTGGTTATCGGCTATTAAAAACCGGTTTCTTATCGTTGCGCGTGAACAGACAAAAGAAGTAAAAATAAAAAGACGTCAATTCCGGATGAAAAGTACGCGGGTCTAAAGTGTGCAGGTAGTCGTGAACAAATGCATTATTTACCGTCGAGTGTAATTATGTAGTAAAAAAAATAATTGAATAACTCTCGTGGGTGTTGTACGTTGATCGTACACGTTGAACGCGTTTTACCGTCATTCAAAGAGAAAAAAAGGATTAATGAATTTAGGCAAACACGATTTCAAAGAAATTCTTAAATAAATATGTATATGAAGCACTTCGCGCCATTTCATCTAGCCCGTGACCCCGACCATTTTTTATTTTCCTGATTTTTTTTATTATAAAATTGTACCCCATGAAAGGAATATCGAAACAAATTTTTAGAGTTTTATCTCTTCTCTTTTAGGAGTTATAATTTTACAAAAAAAGTCGATTTTGAAAGTTTTGGAAACGTTTAAACGCTGATAACTCCTTAACTAATTGAGATATCGACAAATGTCGATATAACATTTTTTTTATTTTGAAGCATGCTTTCGTTAAAAAATATGAAGAAAATTATCAATTATCAATGTCAACGCTTTTTTTGCTTCTAAAGTAAAAACTATGTTTTTTATCGATGATTGCCATGTTTTATTTTTTTCAAAAAATTCTCTAAAATAGAGTGACCCATTCTATGATTTTTAAGACTAGTCTCATCGTAGGCCTATTTTTCCTTCTATTTTGTTTGTTTGAATTAATCATATTTTTTTGAGAAGAGTTTTCTCATTTTAATCTCCAATAATGTTATTAACGATTTTGTGACTTCCAATTCAGCTTCGACAAGCCTAAAACGGTTTATTTTTAACTTGTGCTGAATTTAACGAAAAAAATTGATTATTCAAAATCAATTTTTTTTTAAATAAAAAATATTTTGTTTTTCGTTAAATTCAGCACAAATGAAAAATAAACCGTTTCAGGCCTGTCAAAGCCGAATTGGAAAACACAAAATCATTAATACCATTATTGGAGATTAAAATGATAAAACTCTTGTCAAAAAAATATGATCAATACGAAAAAAAAAATAGAAGGAAAAATGGGCCCACGATGAGACTAGTCTTAAAAATCATAGAATGAGTCATTCTATTTTAGAGAATTTTATGAAAAAATAAAAAATGCCAATCATCTTTCAAAACCATAGTTTTTACTTTGAGATGATGAGAAGTTCGGAGTTCAGAGCGGTTAATCCGCTGTTCATCACGTCTGAGAGCGCCGGTTAAGTTTCCACCTCACTAATTACAGCTGTAACTCCGTTAATATTTGGAATTTCCAAATTTCATTTGGATGGTATATTCTTGAAATACTAAACATTGAAAATATGCAAAAAAAATCGATTTTTTTCAAAATTCTAGACTAGAAGACGGCCTTAAGGAGGTTGGAGCGTTCCAGCTGAGTCAAATGACAGTTTATGAGTTTGGTTCTTCAATGAACCGCAAAAAAATGCATACGAGGTATAGATTTATTTTGTAAAATTAAATCGCAAGATGATGCATTTTTATAAATTCATTAAGAGTCGTAATCTTTCATTGGATTGAAAAGATCAAAAGATTAAAATGATTCGTAATCTTTTATCAAACCTTGATGGTTCAATATTTAATATGGATTCCGACGGGCAAGTTGGTCGTTTTTTTTCTAAATGTTTTCAAAGGTTTAGTTAACGTTAATCCGTTGTTGGAGATGGTTTATCTTGGTGCTAAATGGCCAAAAAAATTACGTCATATAGATGGATATATTTTTTTCAATCTTGCATTGTGGGTAACACTCTAACCTCCTTAAATCACAATAATCCAATTTGCTTAGATTTTTCGACTATTTTCATACTTTGCGGGACTAGAATGACGTATCGTAGGGCACTGAACTCGTTTCAATGTCAGTAATGATGTCATGAATATATATATATATATATATATAGATATATATATATATATATATATATATCGTTCGATAAAAAAAAGTGAAGTTGACCTGGTTGTCGCCTTGGCGCCTCCGCCGAAAAAAATGACGATGGCCCCGTATGACGAACTTCTCGAAGAATACAACTTTTGTCTGAAACTTGTTTAGTTATCACCAATAGTTTGAGTGCTATTGCTCTGTAACACTTTAAATGCTCCAACCCGCATATATATATATATATATATATATATATATATATATATATATATATATATATATATATATATATATATATGTGTGTGTGTGTGTGTGTGTGTGTGTGTGTGTGTTTTAAATTTATATATATATATATATATAAATGAATTAAAATAATTATCCAGGCGATAAAATCGCTCAGGTATATGTATTTTCAACTTTTTTCTCTTCTCTGTTCATTTTCATCGTTGGAATAACGAGGAGAAAATAAAAATCGGGCCGAGTCTTATTAAATGAAAAGAAAGGGAAAGAAAGAAAAATGTGAAAAAGAAAGCTAGCCGCGAGAGTGAGAGAGGGAGAGGGAAAGGGAGAGAGAGAGAGAGAGACAGAGAGAGAGAGAAGGGTTCGCGTTAACTCGAAGAATGATTATGAAATTTCTCGGTTCAATTTTGTCGGCTCGTTCGGTCTCTCTTATAGGCCCTACGGTGAGCCGTTGTACGCCATTATACGTCCGTCCGTTGGTCGGTGGTGGCAGAGACGACCAAGTCGTTGGCACGCGGTGGCTAAGCGACTGGAAGAATGCCGTCCCGCCATCCGTGCTGAATGCCAGCGGAGAGAGAAAGACAAGTAAAAGAGAGAGAGAGAGACAGAGAGAGAGAGAGAGAGAGAGAGAGAGAGAGAGAGAGAGAGAGAGAGAGAGAGAAAGAGAGAGAGAGAGAAAGAGAGAGAGAGATGCTGATCGCGGCTGCTGTTACTGCATGGTGCACAGCCCCCGATATGCAGCTTGTTCTCCTCTCCGCACAAGCGAGACGGAGAGAGAAAGAGAGAGAGAGAGAAGAGAGAGAGAGAGAGAGAGAGAGAGAGAGAGAGAGAGAGAGAGAGAGAGAGAGAGAGGCATACCGCGATTCCCGATAGCTTATATGCACTGTAACGGATTTCTATTTGCACTATTTACGATTCCACGTATACCATTCCATACACCGCTGTTATTAAGGCCCCTCTGGCGTATATGAAAGTATCGCGAACACGCGGCGGTTGTCGTCCGAGAGCTCTCGCCCTCCACCCTCCAAATAATGCCCGACGCAACCACGATTCCAACATTTACGACAACGTCGCAGACGGATAGCTATGGAGGAGAGAGAAAGAGTGATAGATATATATATATATATATATATATATATATATATACATAAAGAAGAGAGAGAGAGAGAGAGAGAGAGAGAGAGGGTGAAAGAACCTGTATATTAAAACAGCGCGATAGGCACACGACGATAGATTCGCACGACAGAACTTTATTACGTATCACCTCGTCGGAACAATTGATTTCCCAGACTATTCTATTGTACGTATATGTAGATACGCGATGTATTGAGTACTATTGAGTATATATATATATATGTGTGTGTGTGTTCATCTGTTGTAGAACTCCTCGCGTACTTTAGCGTCGATTTATCCGACATCCGCAGCGCTGCAAGAGGAATGATACACTGACGCAAAAGGAAGCGGGATGGCTGGACACTTGAATCGAGCAATTTATTTGACGACTGTCAAAGATTTTTTTGTTGCTATTGTTTTTTTTTTGGTTCTTTTACCTGCTATGAAATTGCGGTTCGTGATAATAAAAATTTCGTCAGTGGCGTCATTTGGAGTCGCGATTGACGAAGGTAAATTTCTTCGAAGTATAATTGACGAGTGCGGGGATGGCTTGTTGAATTGACGTGAAATGGGAGTAAGGTGATGTATTGTTCTGTAGACTTGTCCATAGGGCTATTGTTATGGTATTGGAGTTTGCATAGTTGGAACGCAACGAAATTATAGTTTTTTTTCTCCGTATTGCCCAATTTTTGTGTGACACATTGAGGCTGCAAATATCAGTGAAATATTGTTGAAGATAAAGATTTATAAAATGAATTTAAATTAATAAATATCTATAAAATAAATTTAAATTAATGAATATCTATAAAATAAATTTAAATTAATAAAGATCTATAAAAAAACAACTGCAAAAGAAGATATAAGATATTAATAAAAATTAAGAAATTAAAAATAAAGAATTTTCGTTGCACACGAAAGATGCAAAGTTCAGCACGATCTAGTATTCCTTTTGAAGGGAAAGTCCTTTTCGGGCTTTAGATGGAACTATGTGCAGAGTAATTCTGGGAGACAAGTCATTGACTTTCAGATGTGTCCACCAGCGGAAACTCGAGTGACGAGCGGTCATCCTTCTTGGTATTGTCCTAAATCAACGCTGCACCATATGGTAGATCGCCACAGTCGCACACCGATTTACAATTTATCAATTGTCGATTCGACATCGCGCCTGCACGAGGTGGCGATTTGTAACGTGGACGAATTGACACAAGTGGTCGATTTTAAGAATGGAAATACATGACTGTGACGAAAAAAATAGCTAATTTTGATCTTCTTTTTAGAAAAGAAACTAAACGTTGGGTGAAACTTTAGAGACAATTTATTACACGATTAAACTGTTTGAATAAATGTTTGCATTAAAAAATGTTGCACAATTGCGACATTTTGGCGTGATCTTCCGGGAAGTTTTTGGCGGCATTTTTTTAAGTTTGTGGAAAACATAACGTCAAAACGAGTTAATCGTACGTGCTAAAATTGTACACACAACTCAATGATAATATTAGCTTGAATATATACCTGCGTGTTTCAAGAAAATCACTTTCAAAAAGTACTTTTTTATTTTGAAAAAAAGAACGGAAATATTATGTACAATTTCATTTTTTTCTGAAAAGACCCACTTTTCAATTTTCAACTTTGTAAATGTTTCTTAGGTATACAAGGGATGTAAATGTAAAGAAACTGATATTTTTTCAATTTTTTTATTCGAATAGAATTACAATTCAATATTTTCACTCTCAAAATAATTTCCTTGAAAAGCCACAAAGCGCTGGAGACGGTTCTTCCAATCCTCATAGCAGTGCTGGAACTCGGATACTGGAGTAGCCTCCAGCTGGTCGGTTACAGCCGTTTGAATGTTTTCGAGTGTCCCAAAATAACGTTCTTTGACGTAATTTTTTAATCTCGGGAAGAGGAAAAAAGTCACAAGGACTCAAGTCAAGCGAATAAGAAGGCTGAGGAGCCACAGGAATGTTTTTACTGGCCAAGAACTCGTTTATTGAAATTGCTGTGTGACAGCAATTTTTCTCATCACCAATTCATTGGTCAAAATCTGATGAACGATGGTGTGAGTCAAATTCAACTCTTCCCCGATCATTCTGACTGTCAACCGACGATCTGAACGCACAAGATACCAGATTCTGTCGACATTTTCATCGGTTCTTGAAGATGAAGGCCTTCCGCTGCGTGGTTCGTCTTCAATCGATTCTCTTCCTTCGGAAAATGCTTTAAACCACCGAAAAACCTGGGTCCTTGACAAAACACTGTCTCCGTAGGCCTGCTGAAGTTTTGCAAAAGTTTCCGTTGCAATGTGCCCAAGTCTGAAGCAAAACCTGATAGCACATCGTTCCTCGAAATTGACTCTAGTTCAACCTTGAACTAAAGGCGTATCATATGTTCACTTGTCGCACCTTCGAGTCTCGCGTCCCAAGTGTTGCCAGATCGAACGCAACCTTCCCAGTCTCATTACTTAATTTACACACCTCGTAATTTACCGCAAACGTATGCCGCCAAAACCTTCCTAGAAGACCGCACCATAACGTCGCAATTTTGCAATATTTTTCAATGAAAAATTTATTCAAATAGTTTAATTATGTAATAAATTAGATCTAAAGTTTCACAAATGTAAAACCTTTTGTTACTTTCAAAAAAAAAAAGATCAAAATTGGGTATTCCTTCGCCGTCTACATTTATTTCTCCCCCTTAAAACGTTAAATTAAATCTAACCTCCAGCAAGAACGATACACCTGCCACGTTTTTTTTTCGTCTCCCAGCCCCTGCGCCCAATAGGTACATTGGACACTTTGCGCGCGGATGTGCATTGGATACTTTTAGGGATCAGGTCTCATCGTGGAGGAGGAGCGCAAGGGTGCTCAACGTGAGGGTACAATCCCCGTGTGCAAAAAGGTCCCCATATATATATACATATATATGGCATAGCGTATTTAACGGAGCGTGTAGCGGAGCTATTGTAATCGTCCGGCATAAGGAATGACCTCCACTCTAAATATCACTCTCATTCAACTACCGGTTGGATAGTACAACACGCGGTAGTACCAAGGCGATATTATTAGTTGGTGGTAGTAGGTATGCTCACTAGACCACAGACACGTCAACGTCTGATTTAACGTCTCTTTGTACGGGACATTAATCTTGGATTCTCTCTCTCTCTCTCTCTCTCTCTCTCTCTCTCTCTCTCTCTCTCTCTCTCTCTCTTTCTCTCTCTCTCACTCTCTCTCTCTCTCTCTGGAGCGCGCTCCATGGGCCCAGGAACTTTAACGAAGTCGCACCCGGGCTCTCCACACGACCTACAACAGCGTAAAGATCTCGAGCGAGATATACATCCCTGGATGTCTGTGTATATATATACAGGGTGGCCGGAAAAGTCACGCCTGGAAGTTCTTACTTTACAATTCGTACTTTGTAATTTTCCATTACAAAAATGTTAACATTTACAAAACGTGCAGATATTAAATAAAAAAATTACAGAATAAAATAAAAATATTATAGTATCATTTCGGTGTAATATTGTATAATATACATTTCCTGTGTAAATATCAAAGAAAGTAAATTTCTTTTAAGGTATTCCTTTTAGGGACACGATTTTTCAACAATTGACCGATTTAGGTCGAAAATTGAGTAAACATAAAGTCGTAAAGATTCAAGCTAAATTACCGAACTTTTTAGACAAAAATGACGACTCTAAAAAACGTCTAATTTATGCAGCACTTCATGGAGATGACAGTTTGGCAGCATTTTTATCTGATAATTCATATACTAAATAACTCTAGATGTCAGTTAAAAATTACTCTAAGCATGTAGAAAATTCTGACGATTTCGTAACGACAATAAAAGCAGGAGGTCACCGAATGTTTGAGGTAGTAGTCTCGCCAAGGCGTTTTTCTATAGATTTTTATTTTTTTATGAGGACTCATTCAGGACACTGTTAATTAATTACCTGCAAAATTTCAAAAGGATTCATCGTTGTGTATTCGAGATATTGGCAATGAAAGATAGCACGGTTTTACACGTGCGATTATGGGGTGCAGTGAAAAATTTCACATTTCACGCAATAATTTCGAAACTTTTTTACAGATTTCTTTTTTTGTTCTCAATTACAGAGGAACATATGAGGAAGTGGGTAAACAAAAAAATCATGAATTTTACCCGTCTGGTTTCAGAGATATAGCGATTTAAATTAAGCAATGTCTAGCGACGCTAGCGCCAAATATGACGACAAAAATTCGCTGGGCTTGCGACGTTGCCACGATCTCCGGGCTCGCTAGACTACAGTAGAGTGTGCATATCCGTATAAGCAGAGTATCTACGTATTAATAGCAGGAATGGATAGTCTGATACAAAAGTGAGGGCTTCCTCCAAAAATAATAACGTTTCCTCCATCACCTGTCGGAGGAAACGTTATTTTTGGAAATCTAAACATTATATTAGGCGTTTTTATCATTACTTTTTAAGTTTTTACATCCCGATAAGATATACAACCCACATTATAAGGATATTTCGCAATATTTCCGAGCTCTCATCGATTGAGCGAAGAATAAAGAATAAACTTTTCAACGTGACTGTGGCGATACTACTACCTTAAAGAATATATTAATGAAGAAACTTGAAAAATGTGACCAGCAGACGAATTTTCGTAACCACGACGTCTCAGAGAACATGTACAAATGTCTAAATTTACAAAATTTATGCGAATTTTTTCATTCCACTTCATCGTTGGGTATAATAGTTGATTGTAAATTATTTTTATTAAGCACCACTGCAATCTACTAATAATTCAAAAGGCCCTTGGCTTATGCCCGACAAAATACTTAAAAGTGTCCAGAATTAATTCCACTAGTATAGATACCTCGTATCAATACCTCTTCGAATTACACTCGTGTATGTTCTACGATTTTTTTTTAGTTTTGAAGAAAAGAGCATTGAAAAAAATTCTCTTTTGTGTACGTACTATCCTTGCGATTTTTTTTCACTTTTGCTGTCGTTATGAAGTACACTGTTGATGAATAAATAAATGACCAACCGAACACTAACGTAAGTACCTCAAATTTTGATCAAAAGTTTAAGAAATAGATTTGAGAAAATCAGTCACCAAAGTTCAGATGATAAAAAAAAATTCTTATACTAGTCAGAATGGCTTCCAGTTGCTTTGAAAAACTTCTAAAAGGTCTCATACACAAAGGAGAAAAAAAATGAAAACCTAGTCTATAGAAAAATTGGGGGAAGAATTAAAAAAATTCTTTTATCTCGAAAACTAGGGGGTAAATAAAGGGGTAAATACAAAAAAAATAATACAAATAACGAATACGATTATTAAGGGGTCTCCAAAATGATAAAATAGATAAAAAAATAAAGAACGGAATTATTAAGGGGATACATACTAAACAAAAGAATAAAAATAACAAATTTCAAAAGATAATGAGCTTAAAGGGTCTCTAAAATGATAAAATAAATAAATAAAATAACGAATCCAATTATTAAGGGGATAAATATGAAAAAAAGAATACAAATAACGAATACAATTATTAAGGAGTATCTAAAGTGCTGAGAAATAAATAAAAATGAATACGATTATGAAGGAGGTCTCTGGAAAAAATAAATAAATAAACATAACAAATACTGAAAAACAATCGTACGTCTAAAAGATACAACAATACGTCTACAAGATCGTAGAGCGTACGTGAGGGTGATTCGAATAGGTATCGATACGAGGCATCTAACATTTTCCTTTCGTACGTCACTTTTCGGGCCACCCTGTACATACGTGCGTACACGTTCAAACGCAATACCATATGGTATTGCGTTTGAACGTGTTGGTATTCCGGACGAGTGTCAAAATCTAGATATCCTTGTTCGTCGGAGCAATTATTTGTTATTTATTAGCTCGATTCTTTATATGTACACCCTGTCGCGATTCGTTATACGTTTTTATGATACCCAAGGGGGCATTTCTCTTGATAAAAGATTTGGGTAATCCTTTGTACATTCTACGGTACATGTCGAGAGTTTCGGAGAGACGAGGAATCAAGAGAGAGAGAGAGAGAGAGAGAAAGAGAGAGAGAGAGAGAGAGAGAGAGAGAGAGAGAAGGGGTAAGCAAGAGAAGAAGAGGGCTACGTAGAGGATAAGGTGGGCAAAGGGGCACGAAGGAGGGGGAGGGAGGAAAGATTCTTCCGGGTGCGTATACCGTTATTGCGGCATGATGCTGTGAGCAAACACTGATGCTCGTTGAAAGAGAGAGAGAGAGAGAGAGAGAGAGAGAGAGAGAGAGAGAGAGAGAGAGAGAGAGAGAGAGAGAAAGAGACACACACAGTGAGCATGTTCCTTAAAGCACCTCGTTCGTTTTTTTCCTCTCGCCTCCTCCCTCGAGAGGACACAACGACGAGCGACGAGGAACGATCAAGCGGACTCTTCGCTCTTCTGTTACACGACGCTACGGGCGAACCTCTTTTGCAATCAAGCCAGAATAAAACGGACGCGAACATACATATATATATATATATATATATATGCATGCACATATATTCGGGGTGTATATAATACGCGAAGGCGACCTTTCAGATGTCATCCATGACGTACAAGTGGAGTGAAGTCGCGCCATGTTAGGATCGTGGGCGTAACGCGTGTGGGTTGCGTTATTCTCTCTCTCTCTCTCTCTCTCTCTCTCTCTCTCTCTCTCTCTCTCTCTCTCTCTCTCTCTCACACTCTTTCATTCTTCGCCTCAATGTCTGTCCTACTCTATATATGTGTGTGGAAAGATGATTTTGAAGCCATTCAATTTCGAAGACCCTCACAACAGACAAATGTACCGATAGCCATCATTTCATTGATAGAATGGGTTCAAAATGTCTTCTCTCTCTTTCTCTCTCTCTCTCTCTCTCTCTCTCTCTCTCTCTCTCTCTCTCTCTCTCTCTCTCTCTTTATATATATATTTTTCGCGCTTTCCTCGGAACAATAGCGAGGATTTGTAGCACACAGAGTGAGCTATTCGCCTGTGTGTTCGTGCGCACACCGGAGGAAGACAGCCCATCTACGAGATATCCGCACCCCATATTTATACGGGTTATTCTACGGAAAATGGGACGTCTTTTGGTCGAGGGTCACCGCTTTTCACGCTCCAGGCGTTCATTTCCTTAGTCTCGTGTACGCACACATTGCTCAGTTGTTCTCGGTTACTCCAATCCTAATTCGTACATCGCGAGCTTGAAATCCTCGGTAATTTGTCGCTTTCTAGGTTTCACGGCTTAGTGCTCCGTTTCATTTTCTTATTTCAGAGGAAACCTGTTTTCATCGTTGCATTTTCCGCGACCTGGTAATTTAATAGACTGGAAATTAATGGGCCCTTGTTCTTTGGGAAATTGGAAGGGGAAGAGGCTGAATCGTTCGCTGCGTTGTCAGTGAAGCTGTTGAGGGACGAAACGAGATGCAGTGAGAAAAGGGCCCGCTTATTGGGCCTCGACTCTGATGTGGTTTTCTTTCGAGAAATGAAGTCTTAATAAATTAATAATTACTCTTACGAGGATTAAAAAATGAACGGCAGTGGGTAACGGTCCAGGGGGTGTCACGGGAACTGAAAATACGTGATGCGACAAGTGTAGGGTTAAAGGGACGGAGTCATAAAAGTTCGCGAGACTATACGAAGAACCGTTCGAGCTTAAGGTATTCCTTTCACAAATCCGAATATTGAACAATTAACTTATTTTCGTTTACATTAAGGGAGGACATCACTGTGACGGCTTCAAAAAATCGATTGTTTTTTTTTGCATTTTCTTGCAGTACGTACTTTCAAAAATGTGTATATCAAAAATTATTTTATAAGTTACAAAAATGTCAGAGTTACAACACTTTTAGTAGGAGGGCGTAGAGCGACAGCCCTTGCCGGCTGCACTTCATAGAACGTTTTTCTCGAAACCACTTTTTCGAACTGGTGCGGGCGATAAGTTGAATAATAATAGTCGGATATGTAACATTTTTGCAAAGATTTTTTTGTAATTGTAATAGCTATCGTTGAGCCCAGCCGTTTTTTTCTTAATTACTATTTCTTGAAGCATCTTGAATGCAAATATTTTGGGTGAAAATAATACTTTTTATTTCGAAACCATATTTCGAAAAATAAACAAAATCAAGAACGGCTACGCTTAACAATAGCGACATTAATGCAGATTAAGGGAAAATTTTATTTTTTATGTTTCAGACAAATCAAACCAGAGATTTCAATTCCACCAGGAAGAAGGCAATTTCCGATAGGCGTTCACCCTGACATTTATTGTACTTCAACTATTGTTTTTTTTTTCAATAAAAATGTACTTGAATCTGCTTTAATGTATGTGGAATAAAATATCTTTAATTGCGGCAAAAAAAAACCATTAAGTGAATTTAAAAAATTCATGAAAAAAGCTTATTTTTCTGACCGTCACCGTGGGGTCGCCCCTAAGTACAAGGTAATTATAACAGGCCATTATACCACTTGAATAGTTGCGATTGCCTGAAATTATACTGAAAAGTTTGAAGGCATTTTTCTCGAAACTATTTATTTTTAACCTGTTTGACATAGAATCTCGAATTCTATTCAACCGATTGACTTCAAATTTGTCACGGACCTTCAGTACATATCCTTCTATCGTCTCTACCTAGGACATTATTATTACTAAATTATTATTACTATAAAAAAAAGGGTGTATTTCAGAAAGGCGGAAATCGAATTTCGATCTGAAATGTGGCATTCACCTTCATTTTAATGCTACCATGACGAGGATTTTTGGCGACGCGCCATAGTTTTCGAGATATCAATGTTTCAAAGTTATTTTTTTACCGCGCTCCTACTATATAGCTGGCATGCTCAGCTCTGGCTATACCTATATATGTTATCGCGCTCTCTGCTTTGTGCGGATCTTCGTCAAGTTTGGGGGGTAGGAGTGTTCCACGCACCCCACCATTTCACACGTACGTCCGAGGTGACCCGCGCCCACACTAGTGTTTCACGTACCCCATCATTCCATACGCACATCCGAGGTGACTCGCCCCCCCCCCCCCTAGTGTTCCACACATCCCACCATTCGCACGAAACGGAGAGCGCGATAACACATATAGGTATAGCTAGAACTGAGCCTGTTAGCTATAGATATAGTAGGAGCGTACTTCAAATGAAGATAGACACATTCAGCGGGCTGACGTAACAGCTTTCAAATTTTCGATGTCTTATAACATTAAAATGAAGGTGCATGCCACATTTCAGATCGCAATTCGGTTTCCGCTTTTCGAAAGTTTACATAAAAAAATCTTTAACACTAAAAAAATAGGGCGAAAAATTAACTTTTTTCAGACAGTCACGATGTTTTTTAATTTCTTTTTTTTCTCTTCGGCACCTCCCATAAAGAGATTCTTATTGATCGAGCGAATTTCTTTTATTTCTGCTTCAGATGGATGAGAGCTTTGCGATTGTGTCAACCGCCCCAACCCTTTTTCTTTCCACGAATATATTTAGAGGCCCATAACTTTTTTAATCTTTATATTTTTTAACAATTATGTTTTTTTTTGTAAGTTCTCGAAATTCATAAAAGGACTGTAAACAAATGGATACGAAAAATATTTTTTGTTCATTTTTATCAAGCCCGAAATGTAGGCCTCTAGACTAGAACACCCCCTCAAATAAATCCAAACAAAGTTAGAGACTGCGCGACGAAAAAACAAAGTTTATATATGACACTTGCAATTTGTCTAAAAAGATCGCAAATTTTGCACAAAACGCTCCATGTACGTCACTCGTCTTGGCTACAACAGTGTGAAAAAAAAAGATCCCCTCGTGTGGCGTTTTTCTCTCACCCTCTCTTTCTCTCTCTCTCTCTCTCTCTCTCTCTCTCTCTCTCTCTCTCTCTCTCTCTCTCTCGCTCTCTCGTCGAGGCACAATCAAGGATCGTTACACAGCCACGCCACGCACGTACTGCGTATACATCCACGGTGCACATGCGAACCTGCCTTCTTTTTCCACACCGCGTTAAATCAAAGATTATCCACACTGGAGCCCGAGCTCCAACGGAACTCGTGGCGCAACCCGAGCAGTTTCACACGAGTACGCGGCGCGTAATCCCATGTATTAAAATACATAAATTCCATAGATTCAGTTTCTTCGGAATTCAATGAGAATAATAAGAAGGATAAAAAAAATATGAAGAAGAAAAAAGAAAGAAGAAAAAGCGAATACAAACGGCTCATCGCGTGGAACGGAAAATTCCGGATCCATGACGATGAATAATCAATGTTCAATTGTACGGATTCAGCGCGAAACCAAGGACAGTTATATATTTACGCGTGATTGGATACGCCAGCGTTCCATTCGCCTGTACTTCTTCTGAAAGATCGCATAATGGAACGCTGACGAATGTACAACTAATGTGCACATGTGTGTGTGTGTGTGTATATGTGTGTGTCTGTGCATGTGTGCCACTCGGGGCTACGATGGATAATTTGACCGATCACGTATATACAACAGAACTGAAATAATATCGAGATTCGCCAGAGTACACTAGCTCGTTTCAAGACAGAGACATAAAAGAAGAGAGACAGAGATGTAAAATCAATTGAATGAATAATATACCCACGTGCTGACGTATAGTAGGCTAATAGACACTAGAAACGACATTGGTCACAGGGAGGGAACCGTTTCGATGAGTATATAGTATACAGGGTGTCCCAGGACGGAATGTCATCCCTGAAATGGGGGGTTGGGGGTGAAATTCTGAGTCGATTGATAGTGGTGCCTGGCGCCAGGCACCACGACACGCGCGTATCGCTCATCGACGTGGGCCCGCTCATCGGGAGCGCCTGATTGGCTCGTCTTTAAAAATGAATAATAATTCAGGGGTTGATCTGGGCATTATACATTGATACCATATATCAATCGACTCAGAATTGTACTCCCAACCCCCCAATTCAGTGATGACATTCCGTCCTGGGACACCCTGTATATGCGTGCAAAGCAATCGAAAGTCGAGAACCTTTCAAATCGTAGCCTTGCATCGGGCTCTTATGCATTTCTCTCTCTCTTTTGTTTTCTTTTTCTCGTACTCTCTCTCTGTATCTCTCTCATTTATGTACCCTGTAATGCTGCAGCTTTCATTATCCTACACACGACATATACTATTGCTGAGATCCGTGGACGTGAATCGATTACCCTCTTCTAAGTATATACCTTTAGAATATACAACACACACACACACACACACATATATATATATATAAGTTTATAGATACTAGCCTATTGTCCCCACACTGACCATAACGCAAAACCCACCGTCTTCAAAATTGCCTTCCGCTAGACTCAAGCACATTTGAATAACGACCATTCCAAGACGGAAATACATGTAGCGGCATAAAAAAGAACCGCCCAAGTGCGAGCCGGGCCTCGCTTTATTAGGATTCCGTACATATGACAAATTAACTTTTTTTAACACTAGATATTTAATTATAAAATAAATAAAATTATTGTCATTTAAATACTTACAATACCAAATGACTTATTTTTGGAGTCGGTGACAGCCAAGAACGAGAGATTAACGTCACGGAAGAAACGAGATTGCAAATTTAAAAAACGACTGTAGATCGTATGTTTCATTTATTTTTCTTCGCCTCCTCTTTTTTTGGGAAAAATGTGACAATATTGGCTGGTACCGACTCCAAAAACAAGTCATTTGGTATTGGAAATATTTAAATAATAATATTTATATATATTTTGATTATAAATTTATTGTATTATGTATATAATAAATTATTATATATACTACACTGAGAATCCGCGGTTTCCGTATTTGTTGTTTAAGGTAGTAGTTTCGCTACAGTCGGATTGAAAAGTTTATTCTCCGCTCAATCGATGAAAGCTTCGAAATATTGCGAAATATCCTTATAATGTAGGTTGTACATCTTATCGAGATGTAAAAACTTTTAAAGAAATTATGAAAACGCCTAATATAATGTTTACCTAACCCTCACTTTTGTATGAGACTATCCATTCCGGCTACTATAATACGTAGATACTCTGTGTGTATGGATGTAATCTAGTTTTAGTCTGCTCCAGTCGCTTCGTGGCGCTAGCGTCGCTAGACATTGCTTAATTTAAATCGCTATATCGCTGAAACTAGACGGTCGAAATTCATGATTTTTTTAACCCACTTCGTCATATTCTCCTCTGTGATTAATTTTAAAAGAATCTGTAGAAAAGTTTCGAAGTTATTGCATAAAATGTGAAATTTTCCATTGCTCCCCATAAGAACACGTGTAAAACCATGACATCGTTGATGGCCGATATCTCGAAAACAGAACGGTGAATCCTTTTGAAATTTTGCAGGTAATCATTTTATAGTGTCTTGAATGAGTCGTCTAAATTTTAAAAAAATCTGTAGAAAAACGCCTCGGCAAGGCTACTACATTAAGATAAAAAGGATAAAAAATATATTTGTACTCTACTCAATGAGCTTTAAACAACGACACCCCACATGCCAGGGTGAGAATTTTTTTTTCGGCTGCTTAATGTATGGGGCACCCCATGAAAAATAATTTAATCGAATTTCTAATTTAATATTCGGTTCTGGGTCAACGTTCACGACAAAATAACCTACACAATATGCTTGAAAAGGAGGATGGCTCAAAACGTCTGCACGCAATTGTATATACATATCTTCGAATATGTACATTTGGCCAATCACAGCTACTCTCATTTCCTCGATGATTCATCTCCGACCACTATTAAAGCTCGCGCATAATTCAAGCGGATGGAAAAGTTGTCAACGTAACCGGTGGTCAAGCGAAACGAAACAGGCAGCTCGTACTATATATAAATATACATACTCCAAGCACATCGACTCACTGCACAAGGATGGCCGTGTGTACACGAGCACACTGCTGAAAGATGAAGTATGGCAAACGTAAGGATGAACTGCGCTTTAGCAGGATGCAGGTATAATTTCGCCTTGTATTTGGACTGTTGGTCACTCGGGATGCATACACACACAAATATGTTTATATATAAATGCATATATATATATATATATATATATACATAAGCAGGTATGGATATATACACATCTCGTTAAATCATACCAAAGGGTATGATTTAACGTGAGAGAGGCAAAAGGCAAGGAGCGCGAGAGAGGTTGGAGAGGGGAAGATCGGCACTGACGGAATTCCGCGAGGGCCTAGAAGCGTGCACTCTCGACTTTATGTATACATATATATATATATATACATGTATATAGTTGTGCAAACGAGGGGGACGCTGTAGGGTTTTGTGCTAGACGGCGATGACGTGAGGGACGAGGCGGAGGGGGCCGAGCGGAGAGAGGAGGGGAAGCCGCGAAGAGGGCTTCGAGAAGGATGGCCGAGCTCTGGTGGGCAACGGCCCTAAGTATTGAGATGTTGACCTGATAGCGAGAGCCACTCATGGGATTTACGATATCACGACTTGAAAACGCTATCCGCCAATTTGTGATAATAGCCCTTGCCGTGGAGAGGGTACAGAGGGGAAAGAGGGAGGGAGGATTCTCTTGGCCGAGAGGAGGATGAGAGAACGATGCGATGGACCAACGTGCGAGGGGATCGCTGGAGAAACTAACCGTGTACGATGAGGAAAGGGGAGAAAGAAAGGGGGGAGGAATGGAGAGACTCAAGACAAGGGTTCTCCAATGGTGGCACACCAGGTATCGACGGAATCGGCCTCAGCGAACAACCGAACGTTATGGTGTACCATCATACACTATCCTCAGCAAGAATCGAACGCAGAACTCAAATGAGGCAGTCTCGCGAATCCAAGAGGGCTCTGAGATTCACGGTAAATACAGAGATTCTCCATGAACTCAATCTTTCACTCATCCCCTAACCCCACGGTACCTAACTCCTACAATTTTATCGCAGCCCTCACAAATTGGGCAAAAATGTATTATTTCATTGACTGATTCATTCGTGACCATTCGGAAGTTACCACAAATTCTCAGTTGCGAAAAACTTCTTACGAGGAACACCACTTAGGTGTCCGCCTTTCGCGTTAGTTGAATTTTTGAACAGCGTTCAACCCACAAAATAAAGGCTTCCTACCCCGAGCAGAGATTGGCGATAGCGGATTATCGGGTACCTAAAAGAGGGTACAATGTTTGGAATACCAATATGTTAGGGCCCCGATGAACCTTCCAAATAGCAGGAACTGGACATTGTCACTGAAAGGAGGCCAATGCAGAGCGCAACTGAACATGCGAAACCCCAGGTGGGCCTACTTCGAGCGCTCCCGCATAACCTACTGACCCTCCTTTCGGCCTACTGTAGGCGTACTGTAGACCCTCTGGACCCCCATTCAGCCTGCTGGAGGCGCACTGTAGACCTGATTTTGTAATTTCACCCGCAAGCAGCCGCTCGAATGTGTATGGAAACATGATTTTCCCATTGAGCCAGCGTAATTTTGAGATTGCGAAAAAAAATCGTGATATCCATGATCGACGGGAAATTTCCCATCGGATAGGCCTTTAAAATGAAGCCGAAAGACTTGGAGAAGACCGTTTTATTCATGTCGACATCTCAATTAGTTTTCCGGGAAAGTGCATTAGCCCGAGTAGAAATTACGCTAGTCTGTCTGAGTAACGTGCTGGTAACTGGATCGCCCAATTGAGCTCATACGAACTGACTAATGGCTACCTCAATATGAACTAGAAACACCCTAATTATTTTGTTATCCAGCCCTTTTCTATTCACTGCCCAATAGATTTTGATTATAGATGTCACTGCGTTACAATAAAAATGCGACCTATTAACTAGGCCTTACTACAGCTAGTCAACCTTGGTTACGAATAGATAGGATACATGATACAGCGGCGAGATATTTTCTTTTTTTAGTCACCATCTAATTTTCTGTACCCACTTGCTAGACGACGGAAGCGTTGCAGGGCTGGATAATTACTAGCTGAAACGGTTAGCTAGTGGCGATTTGAAATATAATTTCACTAGCTCAGGGCTAGACGGTGATGCGTTGTATTGTCCACCCGGGCGTAAAATGGTCGAAAAAAAAGGCCAATGGGTATGTATGGAAAAAGTCGCGAAAATCGATGGTTCAACTTTGAAATTCGGCCAAACATCGAAAAAACAAAAAGTCGATGATTCAAACCGCATATAGAAAAGGACCCTATTACTGGAAGAATGAATGCAGAGTGAAGTTTCAAATCGAAACAGCAAAAAAAATTACGGGCACTTCAGTGAAGCCACCAATGTTTAGTCAGATGCAAAAAACGATTGGATTAACATTTCTTTTTATACATCAATATGAATGTATTTTTTATCCCCCAAATACGAATTCACCATTGATTTCCTCCAAAACCCTCAATATTCATGAAAAATCTTCGAAAATGTATGGAATGTGGTTTAGACCTTTACGCTATTGCGTGAAACTGCGTGTAATCCGTGTACCCACGTTTAGAATGGTATCTGCAATCTGATCTATTGAGAGGCCGAGCAAAAAAAAAAAACGTTCGAACAAGAAAAAGAACAAAGAAGAGCGCGCAACTATCGATTTGAATCGATCGGGACCGATTTAAATCGCTGGATTCCGGTCGCGCGTATCGTAAATACTCGGTATAGAAATCGCCCAGTGGATAATCGCCACGTAAACGGAGACTTCCTGAAGAGGCTCAACCAGAACTACGTGCTAATGCCGATGTTTCGATTCCGAAGAGAGGAGAGAGGAAAAATAAGCATTATGAGAATGAAAGATACGCAGAGCAAACATAACTGGAAATATACGCGGTTTGAGTGGAGACAGAGAAAGAGTGAGAGAGTGAGAGAGAGAGAGAGAGAGAGAGAGAGAGAGAGAGAGAGGGAGGGAGGGAGAGAGAGAGAGAGAGAGCGAGAGAGAGAGAGAGAGAGAGAGAGAGAGAGAGAGAGAGAGAGAGAGAGAGAAGCAAAGATCAAGCGAGCAGTAAAAGGATACTTGATAAAAGAGGATGCGGATGTCGATGATCGATGGAATCGATACAGTTTGCGGATAGAGAATAAGGCTGATGAGAAAGGGGCATTTTGTATGCATTTTACATCTACGGAATATCGGCTATCAGTCCAACTGGCTGTTTTAAGGCTGGTTCTCGAAATGTTTCCAACCGTATAGTTAATTTTGCGGCCAGGACGGACCTAGAAGTGTAGGGAAGGGAGGGGCATGTTGAACAGTCGGGTAAGTTGGGCAATCAAAATATCTGGAAAACTAAGTACCGCACGCGGGTGCAACAAATGGTGGAAAGAGAGGTATAGGAGAGTGGAGCACATAACGCCATCGCCCGTTGCCATGCGGCGCACGAGACGGTAACACGGGACGTTTCATTATTTTTGCACTCGAAAGTAAAAAAAAAACGTGATTGAAAGAGTTTCTTCTACCATTGTATGAGAAAAAATATTTCAAAGTTCATTGCAATTAATGTTAATGTTTTAACATCTCACTAATTAACAAGCAACTGTTGGTTTATCACTGCATTGTACCAAATCATCTTGCATACGTCTGATTTTTTTATGCAATTCTTACTTTGCTCAACTTATCTCATACCCATGCTCAACTTACCCCACTATCGGGGCAGGTTAAGCAAACATGGCCTTAGTCATTTGAGAGCGATTATCTGTGAAACAATAAGGATAACAGGAATTCCGTCCACAGACTTTTTTTCCCAGATAAACTTCCTATTGACCAAAGTTTCATTTTTATACGGCAGACTGAAAGAATTACAGGGTGATAATTCCAAACTTGTTCAACATGCCCCACCCCCCTACCCTACCTGATGTTGAAGACACATGAGTTTAGGTATTCTTGACTATGGTGACAATTGTCTATTACAAAGACGGTCCTCTGAGTCGAATATCATCAAAATCGCCTTGCCCAATGGACGTTTATATCGTTTTCCGTGTCTGTGTGTGTGCGTACTAATGGGTCCAATGGTAATCGTGGGTAGCAGATGGATATCCTCGGCGAAAACAGTATGACAGAGCCATATGAATGTGATCTTTGATGATATACTCCCGGATCTCGTAAGCGTTATCTATGTCGGTTTCATCTGACCGCATGCGCGCGCGGTCATCCACACAAATAACTTTACCGCAAATAACACATTGAATATTTCAGTTCCGGCGTTCTACTTCCAGTCCGGTATACAGTAAGCTCGAAAAGAGCGCGAACGTGAGCGATGAAAGATTATAAAATCGCGTCGGATGCCGAGTGGAAAAAGAACATCCAAGAGAAAGACTTGTAACGCGTCGCGAGAGGGGGGGGGGGGGAAGAGATCACAGTGAAAAAAGATCCCAACGATCAGCCACCAAATCCAAAAGATGCTCGTGTAGAAATTTGAGTCAAGAAAAAGTAGTGCCCCTTATCTGCCTTCCCTAGATAATATCAGGTCATGCCTTCCAACATGGATCAGGTCCCGATCCGCCGTTCCCTTTTTCGGGAACTGATTAGGAACTGGACCGCAGCCTGATGGCTGTCAGCTCCGTGTTGAGGCTGCCGACGATGAAAACAGCTAAGGAATAGGTTGACAAAAGTAATACTATTTAATAAAGTATAATTTAAATTACTTTTAATCGAAGAACCAAAGTTCAACTAAATATGTCATGAGCGTAATATCTAAATATAAAAATAAAAATATATTGCAATTAAATATATTATTGTACGTATTATAATTCCAGATTCTCCTTTTTAAACGTTATTTCAAGAATTTTTTGAAGTGAAACTTCTCATACGACGTTCTCGTGTTTAACGTTTGCGTTACTTTCTAACGCTACCGTGGAGGGAGAAAAGAAAGAGAGAGAGATAGCCGGTGCGCGAAAGAAGAAACGTGCGCATGCGCACTAGTATCCCCATGATATACGAAAAATCATCCAGCGCGTCACTAGCAACCTTTCTAAAAACATTCTTGCTTTGCTTCTGCTACTCAGCAAATGTTTCTGAAATGTGCCTCAAGTGATGCTCCGCAGGTATTGCTTGTTGCGTTACACCTCAGTGTATTTACATTCGATTTATAGTGTGGAGAATTTTAGTTGCTGTTTGTTTCAGTTTTTATAAAATATTTTGTAAAATATATGAGGTGAGTGATGTGTGATGGATATTGAAAGTGACAATTTAAAACACTGAAAGTGTAAAAAGTGGAAAATAGCCCATAATTGTGGAAATAACCTATCGAGTTCTAAGTTATCTGAAGGTACGTTTTATTTGATATTTTTCTATCATTCTTAATTATTTCAATCATTCATAAATAGTAAAAATAATAATAAAAGTGACGACAAAAATGATGAATGAAAATAATCAACAGATAATTTGATGTGAATTTAACATAAATTGCTCTTTAAAATTATGAGCCTCGTTAGAGGTTAAATGAAATTAAAAATGAGAAAAAATTGAATTCAATTGAATTTTAATTGCCGTCGTACGGAAGTCAATCGAGTTTTCAATGAATTCCAAATTTATAATTGCATTGTCAATGCAGAATTAAGTTTTTGATCGAAAAATAAATGAATAAAAGTTAATTTAGTAATATTGCAATTTAAGAAAATTCAATCATTATGTTTTATATTTCTTTTCAGCACAATCTGGTATTCTCATTCATCAGTGACATGAGTGTTTGCAGTTTCACTTCTAAAGAGCGCGGCTACCACGCATACATTTTTTTGTAAGTTTCAAGGCAAAAGATTATATGAAAAAAAAAAAAACAATTCAATCTACTCTTCCATATGTGCGCAAAGGATAAAATGCAAGATAGCAGAAAAAAAAATTAGCGACCGAATACGATCAGACGGTAATCCGAGATTTCCTGAACATTGGTCTGGGGCCTAGGGTGTAGTCCTGGACGACACGTGCGATCTCGTAATCCTTTCCTTCAAAGCCGCGAAACCTTTCGTGGTAATGTTACTGCGAAAAGTCCACCGCGGGTTGAAGGGAAGGGCACCGAGACGAGGAGAGTTTTACACGAGTTCTGAGTCGTCTCTCGTCTTGTTAGGATTATAAATCCGCCCTTGTACTCCGTTAGGCGGTGAGAGCGGCTTTTCTTCTCGAGTGACAAGCGTCAAGGAAAACGAGAAACATATTCATCACCGTGAATTATCGCGGAACATTTAGCAGAAAAAAAGTATATGGGATGCGAGACAAAGAAGTGTAAATCAACGAGTTGTTTTCTTCTGGGTATCATTTTTTCTCCTTAATTTTGACAGATTTGGATATAACGAATTTTATTTCGCTTAAATCTAAATATGCTGGAATCATGTGGAAATAATAATAAGACTCATAATAATAACTATAACAACGACAACAATAATAACAGAAAGACCGATGAATTTTAGGCTTTCGCAACATTTTCCTTGAAACGTACGGATTCGTTTCTTTTGAAAACATTTCAGTCTCTTATTCGACTTAAGACGTTACATTACCTTGGCCCTTAGAAAAATAGATATAAAAATAACAATCTTTTTTTACGCGGCTATTAAATATATAAAATCATTTTGATTTTTCACAAATACATTAGAGTTTTATGAACAAATTGAAGAAAAAAAAAACGAATAAAATATATTAAAAAATGGCAGAGATAAAGTCGTCTAGTTGGATCCTTTTTCAAACTGGTGAACAAAATATCTCGAGAACTACTTAACCGATTTTGATAAACTTTATATCACATATTCTTTATAATATTATCTGGGATGTAGCATCGGATTTTTTTTTATTGGATGCCGCGTTTACTTTTTATTAATTTTTAAAACTCAGCATTTTGCTAAGAATCAGAGTTTTTTAATTCAAACTGCTCTCATTTCTACAAAAAATAAATCAAAAATCCCTATGCCACACTTTAGTTATAAGCTTTCTATACAATATTTCATTTTTAATTTTTTAGATGGCGCCTGAAAGAGTAAAAAAATCCACCATCGGCGAGGATTTCGTCTAAAGTGGGTCCTACCAGACGAATTGTATCTCGGGCAATAAATATTTTTTTGTTCGTTTTTTTTATTTGTTCATAAAATTATAATGTATTGGTGAACAATGCAAATTATTTTATATATCAAACAGTCGCGTCAACATTGAAAAAAATGTTATGCCTATTTTTCCAATCTTATCTCCTTCATATTTCGAGCTAAATCAGACCGTATATTTTGATTGGCAAAATATACGATGGGGCAAGTTGGGGTGGTACACGGAGAGAATTAAATGTTAAAAATTACCGTGCAATAACGGTAACCAGATGACAACCCTGAAACTTTGCGTATTATTACTGAGTAAAACACAGATTTTCACGAAAATAAAATAAAATTTCTTCTTCAGATAGAACATTTTACCAGATTTTCTAGTAAATTTTGATATGTAACAAAATACGCAAAACTTAAATTTTAAAAATATATAATATCAGCGAAATTTTACTGTGCATTTTATTATTTTATGCCTTTCAAAAATGTCTATAAAAAAGTATCGTCTTTATAACAGTTATTTTAAGATTTATTATAAAATTTAATGAGTGTTATAGGAAAATGTATTGTGCTCTCGGTAAAAATTATCGTGCGCGCTACCCTTCTTGTATAGTAAAATTTTAGCTACGTATTTGAAATTTTCTGTAACGTGAGTTAAAAAAAAACTTGTCGCATACGAATTATTATGCTTTTCTCACTCGTCACCACATTGAAATATATCACGGTAATTTTTACTGTGAAATTCACGACAAAAATTACTTTTTAATTCTCTCCGTGTAGATCCCCATCTAGTACATAGTACATGGGACACAGGATTATTCAGTTTTTTGTGATTTTTGTGTTATTTTTCAGACAGCATGTGTATTATTACATTTAAATAATCTTCTTTTGATAAAACTGTGTGCTACACATAGCTTCCTGTTCTCCTAGGATGGTGCGGAATTATAAACGCAAGACGGAGAGGGGTACATGGTCCGAAGAAGCTATGCGTTAAGCAAAAAGTGAAAAAGAAAAAAGCTGAATCAAAGGAAAAAGAAACACTATTCATGTATGTGCGCTTTGCCAGCTCGAATAAAGCTACTTCTTTGGGTGTAGTGTGATTGGGAAATAGTGTACTCCATCATACCCCCGGGGGGATACCCCAACTTGCCCTCAGTATGAGTCAAGATGGAGAGATTTCTCTTCATTGTTCATTTGTATTTGCTATAATTATCACTCGAATGTTCCTAATTTGACCAAATCTTGTGAGACTGATTATTGTAGTTCTCAAAAATAAATACGATTACCCATGTACGAACTGCAAACGGGCTTAGTACTGGCACTGTACTGATGCCGAGCTGCCAATACTGGCAGGATACCAAGGGCCAAGCCTTGCCCAAGTCAAAATCAGTATTGAGACAACTTCGGTTTGTTAACACCTGTCCAAGTCATGGTGCCATGGATCGGCTCAACATTGTTTACGAGTATTGACTCAGAACAAGTGCCCAGGTTTGGGCCAGATATTATTGCCAGTCTTGAGACAAGCCCTGAATCAGTAATTTGTGGGTACATGCATGTGACTTTAAAAACATGAGTTTTATCGAGCTTCTAACCTTAAATACCCCGTCTTGCCCCCCTCTCCCCTATATGTATAGTTTTGAATAAAAATCACGGGAGCATCGGAACGGTGAACTCGTGCTCCCGTTTGTAAACGTGTCTTTTCGTTTCACGGCTTCATCGTGGCGATTGTCCGTTGTCCGGTGGATCCCGATTCGGTATTCACCGCGGTGGGGTTCTTCTCTCGCGCATTGTCTCGCAAAACACATGCATATTTTGCACGTGCTGCAGCAACCCTCTTCCTCCTTCCCTTTGCCCTCTTACGATCCTCGTGGCCGGTGTACTGCCTCGGTATAAATATACGGTGACCAGGGACACACGCACACAGTTTGCGCCTTCGTAGGGACTTGTGAGACCAGCTTGAGCGCGGAGTAACACAACGGTGCGAAGAAAAGGGAGGGAAAGGGTCCTTCTCTCTTAGCCGCCACGTTGTGTGATCGTTGCGGGTTCGCCGAAGATATGGACCTTTGTGTTTAAGTCTCACTACAATACCACTTTGCATAACCCACGCGGCAACCAGCTCGGCGGTTGTCTCAACAGTGCCAAATCAACATAAGCATTTCCCAGCGAGGATATATTCACACAGGCCGAATCCTCCGAGTACCATTCCTGTGGAGCATTGGGGATCCATCGGCTATCAGTCTATCTCTCTCTTTTGCTCTCTTTATCTCTCCCTCTCTCTCTCTCTCTCTCTCTCTCTCCCTCTCGCGCTCTTGCAATCAGTCTGTCCATTTACTTGGGTTCAGTCCTTACTCCCTTTCCCTATATACATTTTTATTTCATTCATCTTTATTTCATTGTCATTTGTTGTTTTTATTGATATTCTTAAGCTTCTTCGCTTCGCTCCGTCTCTCTTCTATCATCTTATAAGTTTCGTTCACTTGTAGGGGAAAGATGCACGAGTTGATCCCTTGGGGTAAGATGATGATTTTCAATTGCGACGAAACTATTAACGCTATCTAGTGATGTTCTTTGGTAAAACATAGCGCCCCCACGCGTTAGTCAATTCATGATGGCAGTGTGGGCGACGGACTTGTTTTGACAATTCAAATTGCGAGCTCTTGATGTAAGGTATACAGTGTGTATTTTCATTCGCCATATTTGTTCGTCATTGTGAATTCCTGAATTTTGAGTTCAGATTCGTAATCAGCACCCTCAAAAACCCCAGAGTACAAGTTTTTAGGATAAAAAAATTTTCCTGCCATTTTGGGGGCTTTTTGTCGAATTCTCTCTGCCAACGAAGGGGCTGAGTAAATTGGTTTTACATTAGTAATTATTATTATTACTGATGTTGTTGTTTGGTATTTTGTATCATATGATTTTGTGCTTTTGGCATTGATTTATAAACTTTTATACTTTGTCCAAAATTTCCCGCAGAGTTTATTTACATGACGTGTGTATATATATCAGTCAATCAATCAATCAAGGCTTTCTTTTTCTCCCTTTCCCTCTCGTTATTAGTCTCCCTCGCACGCCCTCTCTCTCTCTCTCTCTCTCTCTCTCTCTCTCTCTCTCTCTCTCTCTCTCTCTCTCTCTTTCTCTCCCTCTAACTGTCAAATCATGTTTAGCTGGAAAAAGAAATTACCTGCTCGATCAATTCCTCGCTTTTTCGACGCAAGTATATCCATATATACAACATATATATACTACTAAGCTCTGAACGCGAAAATATCCACGTTATAACGAGGGGTATACATTTGTGGATCGTAAAAATATATCGTAGGTACTTTAGGGCATCGCCGTGTGGATAAGGATCTATAAAATGTCTTGCCACGAGTCAATGGAAATACCTGAGTTCACAAGTGTAACATATAGGACACCGACATAACGCGATAAATCGCGAGTATGGTAGGCGAAATATATGAGAACGGGAGGACAAAAAAAACTCGAACAAAGAAGAAAACAAAAAAATCGGCGTGAATTCGTACATGTATCAGGTATAATGCCGATTGGCTCAGGTTATTCTGGTGAGCAATACGAGAGTTGGGTGTAACATCTGCCGTAGAGAAACGGTGGTGAAACAGCTGCGGGGGATTGAAACAAGAGAGCAACTGAGAGAGATAGAGAGAAAAAGAGAAAGAGAGAGACAGAGAGAGAGAGAGAGAGAGAGAGAGAGAACCAGGAGCATGTAGTCCAGGCTGATCGTGTGTATACGTACACCCGGGTGGAAACACGAACGATAAACCAGGTCGCTAGAGAAGCACGTATTATATAAATGTGTACATAGATCCGACCATCGTGTACCCTTACACCGTTCCACGAGTAGTGTGTTTTCTTCCTAATTTCCCTCGTTATTGCAAATACTTTTGTTTACGATACGTACCAGCTGCTGATCCGAAAGTAGATGGCTTTCTTTTTTTTAATGTGTTCAATTGCGTTTCCGAGCACGCATTAAATTAGGCTTCCGTAGCTCGTTAGGTATTCACGTAAACTCGAATCGAAGCCCAATTACTGGCGAAACACTCGCGAATTAATCTGTGGCTCATTGAACGGTATTCCGCAAGCGGCGATAATAATCAACACTTAAAGTGGGATCTGTAAAATATTGAGCCAGTGCTGGTTTCGACTAATCTCCACTGACTGTGAGAAAAATTTGACACGTGAACGTAACCTTTAAAGTATTCGTTTGTTGCAATTTTACGGTTGTAAATTAGCTATGTTCATCCGCAATTATCAAATGCGAATAAAACTGGCTGAGAACGGCCACGTTTCCATGACAAATCCAGCTGTCTCACGATTTTCCATTTATTCCCAGAGCCCATATGTACATTCATTGGAAAGTGGTTAGAATACAGCAACAGTGAATAAACATGACTAATTCTCATCTATTATTACGAGTTTACTTTAAATATTTGCACAAAATCAAAAATTGATTCTATCTTAAGATGCGAAAACTCTTTACAATGTGCAAAAAATGTATTTTTTTTTTCACATATTTCGAAAGTATAATATATTGAGAATATACTGGAAAATCGAGAAATCGAAATATGAAATATTTACGAAGTTATAGTCGGGAGCGCGCCGGGACCGGATGCTGTGAATTAGGAAAACTTTAAACGCGATTATCTCGAAACTGCATTTTCAAAAACTGCTCATGTTATAGCTCAAAAAGTTATTGATCGATCTGGCTGAAATTTTGGGAAGTTTCTCACTATAACATTATCGAAAGGATAATACCTAAAGTTTTAAGGTTATCGTGTAAATAAATTACTTTTTTGGGGTAAAAATTGTCGAGAAAATGGTCAAAAATATGAAAATTTGATTAAAAAGCCTACTTAATTTTTAATTTTATACTTTTTAAATATTTTTATAGGTATATCCTTATCCTACACATGTCAAAAATCGAAAAATATATTCGATTTCTGTTTCAAATCAATAGAAAAAATCAGACAAATAGAACACTTTTCGATATCACGCAAAAAACGCCTGAAGGAATACCTTATAACTCCGCCACTTTGTTTTGTTAAAAAAAAAAAAAAATTCAACACTTGAAAGTTGTAATAAGATCATGTCAAAATTTTAATTCATGCTATTATTTTATCACATTTAAAAAAAATTGATGAAAAATGACTCATTTTCGGGAGTCTAAAGGCCCCCCCCCCCCCCCCCCCTCCTTAAATAATAAATGTAATACTTACCCTCGAAACTAATAAAAACTTTTGTTTTCGCCTACAGAACACATACCGTGCACAGCCGTATCGTAACTAAATTGCACGGTGTGCAAGTACCACAAACTAGAAAAATTCCGAGTGGCGTCAAAATTCGATATTAAACTACGAAATTGGTTTTAACTACACCTATAATTTTTTTTTTGCTAAACTATAATAATTCGACTTTTTTTTTTATCAACAATTCATATTCTTTACTTATTTTAAATATAAATCAGCTCTCGTCCATTTACTAATCGGTGTTCCCTACTACCCCAAAACCTCTTAAAGTAGACGCATCAGTCAGCAACCCCATCTCCTCTCATGTCCGACGAGAAAACAACCACATTGTGTATGAATAAAGGAGAATCGAGGACCTTGCTGCGAGGATACACGATCTGGTCCGTCGCGAAATAGCGATCGTTCCATCGTGGCAACGCCAGGACGACAACGTCGACATCGGTGACGACAACGAGAGAGCGACGAAGATATACGGTAACGGAGCCGCGTGTATCAGAGCAAGATCGCGGACACAGACGACCGGAAAACATTATATATATATATATATATATATATATATATATATATATATATATATATATATATTCACATACGCATACAGGAGTCCAGGAGTCCCTGCGCAGTCTGCATAAGTAGATTAGTGAGTTCTATTAAAGCAAGTTTCGTAACGCGATACGTGGTATACTTTCCGATCGTTGCGTCCTGATATCAGGAGAGTTGTATTATGTACCTTCAATGAATGTGTATATGGGTGCATGTATATAAACATATGTATATATACAGGGTGGGGCGTTTAAAGTGTTACAGAGCAATAGCATTCAAACGATTGGTGATATACCCGTGCGGAAATTGAGTTTGGGCTTTTGATCGGGCCCATCTTAATTTTCCCTAACTTTATTAAGGCCCTAGTCTGGAAGCCTCATATGAGCCATCAGTGTCCGGTCACACTTTGCTACCGAGGACTGTTGAATGCAAAACAACCAGGGCCTTTAAAATTGCCTCAACGGTGCCTCATAAAAATGATTGCTGCCATATGCGTACGTGCATGTGTGTGTGTGTGTGTGTGTGTGTGTGTGCACTATGAAAAAGAAATGTATTAGTTCAATAAATTTGAGGCTTAGAATTCTGTCGCATATTTCGACACGTTTGATTCCGCGTTTTTCCAATGAACGCACTGCATGCGTGTTGGTTCAAGGCATCACAGCTCGTATACTAAACGCATAGTTTAATTATTATATTTAATCGATCTCGATAATTATTATACCACAAATTCTTTAGTCAAGCAATTTATACTGATTTGCCCCTGTGATAGCAAAGTCTGATAGTTTTGGGGATATCGCTACTAGGGAATCTACAACTACACGCCTTAAAGTCCCTTATTTGGTCTACGTACTTAGACCATAATTTTAGTCAACCTACCAACCCTACCATTCCCTTATAGGGCCCTGATCCGGCTGTTTAACGAAAAATCCTACTATGAAATCCACAAATAATCACTTGAAGGCCCCGAATTGTATTAGGAATGCCCTGACAATTTTCTGCCCTGCCAATTTCCTACACTGAGAGAAATGTAGGTATGGTATTTTCAACGATATTGTCCCGAGTAGAAAATACAACTCATCACCGTCTAGCTCTGAGCTAGTAAAATTATATTTAAAATCGCCAGTAGCTAGCCGTTTTAGCTAGTAACCGTCCAGCCTTGTAACACTTTCGTCGTCTAGTGACTGGATACAAAAAATTAGGTGGTAAGTAGATAAAAAAAAAAAATCTCATAGCTGTATAATATTTCTTCTCCAGATAATGGGCAAAAAAAATTTCCCCCATTATTTATATCGCAGCGTAATTTTACGAATTTCTTCCTCAACTGCCAATGTTGTTTGCGATATTTGCGTTGCAAGTATATTAAATGATTAATTTGAAATTATATCAGAAAAGTATGCTTACATGTGTGATGGTCTCGATCTCGGTACCTCTGGGCGATAAATCCACGGCGTTACAGAGTTGTAAAAACTTGTGTTATTAAGAAATGGGTGAATTAACAAATTTAAGTAACATTATCGGATTGATTACTTTATTTTTAACATTGAGAGCTATATTCGCATAGTACTAAATAACCTCAAATTGTATTTATGCAAACATTTATTCTGGCTAGTGACGAATTAATAAGCACGATGTTCCTGCAACGAGTGCTATCCACTATATAAACTCCCAATAACGGTATAAACTAATCACGATCGAGTGGGCAGTGGCTAATTAAAGAGAACAGCCGCAATTGGCTAGTGTTGGCTAGGTCATCGCGAGATATCCGTTCGAGGATTTTTTTTTTAACTCGCAACGCCATCTGTAACTCTAATTGCTCAGCCAGCTATGAGCCAATTGCTCGATGGAACTACAAGCAGTCACATAACCTCACTTTGTCATATGTGACGATCATTGGCTAGCCAGGTACGACTTAGTGATTAGGTGGTATTTTTATCGTAAGGCACCGACATCAATAATCAAGTTCGGCTAGGTAGTGACTAGGCAAGGTTAGCTAATGTTGGCTAAGTCATGGCGAGATACCGACTTGAGAATTTTGTTCATTCGCAAAACGCCATCTGAAACTTATGTTAGCTAGCCAGCCATCAGTCATTCGCTAGATGATAGTACGTGTAGTAGTCACATAACCTCACTTTGTTATTCGTAACCATGGTTGACCAGTCCAGTACGGCCTAGTTACGAAGCGGCATTTTTATTGTAACGCAGCGACATTTCTAGTGAAAATCTATTGGGCAGTGAATAGACAAGGGCTGGATAACTAAACATTTAGAATCTTACTAACTCATAGCGAGGCAGCCACTAGTCAGTTCGTATGAGCTTAATTAGGCGAGCCAGTTACTAGCACGTAACTCAGACAGGCTAACACAATTTCTATGCGGATTATATTTCCCTGAGGGGACAATAATACGAGGTGTGTACATTAAGTAATGAGACTGGCAACGTAGCGTTTGATCTGGCAATACTTGAGACACGAGACTTGGAGGGGAGGCAGAAAAACAAACAGTTTTTTTTTCTAGTGCGTTCTAAAAATGAGTGACATCAATTTCGAGCAACGCTGTGCTATCACGTTTTGCTTCAGACTTGGGCACAGTGCAACGGAAACTTTTGCAAAACTTCAACAAGCTAATTTATTGACGCAATCTTCAAATGATTTACGTTTTCGCTATAACTTAATATTACCACCATTTTTTTCGTATAGTTACTTTTACTGGATTCACGTGCCATAAGCTACACTAAACCGCGTTTGCCGAGGGTACGGGAAAACTGTGGAAAATCCGCACAGGTATAGACGGCCCTATATTCTTCTGATTCTCTAGTGCACAATACTTTTACTCAAGTATCGACGACAAAGTATCAGAAGGATTAGCCTTCCGGTGACTGGTTGATGCGCCAGCCGGTGCACGGCCAACCGGTCACCGCTCCGAGTATTGGACATGCGCAACGCTGCTTAACTCGAAGTTGCACCAGAGCCACACATCCACTAGTGTCGGTTATATAGTCGATGTTCGTAAGAGCTTTTAACAAATTATACTCGAAAAATGTAAATGTTAACCGTATGAATAGTACAAACTTCAATAGAATAGTAGAAGTTTCAGCGGAACAAAACTTAACGTACGGTATAAAGCATTATTATTCGGGTGCCGATTTTGTTATAGCACTTAATTAACCATATATATTGTCAATCTTTTTACAATAGTTAATACTTATTTCGGGGATAATAGATCATCAAACCTGCCGCCAAAATTGTATCTTTAGATATACTTTTCGCTTATTGTTGTATCAACTATATTATGATTAAGTGATCATTAAACTATAGGGAATTTTACTATCCCTCTTTTACCATGGACGTATTTGGTAATTACTAATACTCCTAGTAGTGAACAGAATTAATATATATATACATTGGTAAAAATAACCTTGTATTGTAAGTCGTCGAAATCGTCATATGGGATCATCGTAAAAAAATTACGATGATCCCATATGACATACTCCTCGAACAATACAACTTTCATTTGAAACCTTAATAGTTTGAGTGCTTTTGCTCTGTAACACTTTAAATGTTCCACCCTGTATATACATATCTCCCTCGCTCGATAGAGCCAAAGGCATCGCGCTATTCTCTAAGCCGTTCGGGGACCACAGGGAAGAAACGATCGCGCGGTCCACATGGGAAACAGCGCACGTATAACACTCTCTCTCTCTCTCTCTTCTCCTCTTTCTCTCTGTTAGAGTTCTTGCACGAGCTTCCTATATCGTAGAGAGCCCACGAGAGATTCAATACAACAATTCATAAAGACTGCTACCAGATAAAAGCTCGCAAATCTGTTGTATAGCGTGTGTGGATCGTCTCGGCTCCGCACGGTATGGTATCCCTGCGCCATTAAAGAGAAGTGATCTATGAGGTAGAGAAGCACTATAAAAAATGACGATGAAGTTTGCATCGTTGGAATTACACAAAAGTTAATTACTTTTTAATCGTTCAATTTTTTTCGGCCGATTTAGGCTGTGGAAATCATTGACATGTTTTCACGTATTCTTATTAGAGATTTATGAGCTCAGTTGTAAAAAATAATTTATATTTTAAAAAATATTTGTTTAAAAACAAGCTTTTATCTAATGTACTAAAAAGTAGAAAATATTTTTTCTTACCAATTCACCTATATGTGACCATAAATAAAAAACTTAGCTTCTCGCATGGTCATCTATATGGTAAAGCCAGCAAAGAACACGCACTTTATAAACTTTTATTTCGATAACAATCAATTTTGATAATACACTTTGTTCTTCTTATTTAAATTAAGCTTTAGGAAATTAAAAACATTATTTTAAATATAAATCTTAAGTAATAATCTCGAAAAATATTTTTACAAAGTGTTGAACTTAGAACTCTACCGGTGCGCACTCTCCGGGTGCTGTGTTGCAAAGAGTACGGAGTGAGAACCTTTCGTAGAAGCTAAAAGTACGCGTGCGCACTCTTTGGATGCGTACTCTTACCAAATACGTGTTCTTAGTCTATGGTCACTATAATTTTCGTAAGCAAGCAAAACGGCGACATAACCTCTCAATAAAAACAAAATTTGGATCACAAATTTCAAGTATAATAACATTCGTTGGGTGCAAATGAATCGCAAACCTTACAAAACGTGTTTAAAATTGTTAAAAAAATAAGATCAAACACATCGAAAATGTATTCTTAGTCATAAAATTGGAAATAAATACCTTAACGAAGCGAGTTGTTGTCCAACACCTTGACATGGCATATGCCACTGAAAGGTTAGGCGGTGTTGCCAACACAAGAAAAAATTAAAAAATTGAAAGCACTGCGTACTCTTTGATAGCGCACACTTTTTGGTGGCTCTACCCTATGTGAGCTGTTCGAGAGCATCGAGTATCCAAAAATTTAATGTGCTTGCCGAAGACCATAAATCATAAAATGTTGTCTGCCGAACGATTTTGCAAAGCTTGTTCTGTAGACAACACAGTATTTTACTATTGGACATTTTACTATTGGACACACATTTATACTATTGGGTTGGCAAAAAAGTTCGTTCAGTTTAGAACGTATGAACATTATGAACAAAACCAAACGAACCTACTTGCCAACCCAATGATGTTTCATTAATTGCCAACCCTTACCTCAGTCAGTCGGTCTACCACCGTGCCCGAGAAATATGACACTCTACCATTTCTCTCTATGTCTTACTTTTTCCTCTCTTCGTTTATCTTTGTTCTGGATCATATCCTAAAATCCACGCGGACGAAGTTGTAGGCAAAAACTCGTGTGTATATATATATATATGTGTGTGTGTGTGTGTGTGTGTACATATATATACTAGCTTTTGCCCCCGACTTCGTCCGCGTGGATTTTAGGATTTTAGAATGGTAGCATCGTGCGCGTTCCAAAAAAGTTATTTATTCCGACATGTAAAGAGAGTACTATTATATATTTATGCCAAAAATTGATCGACAGGTTGATTCTACCCAGGGTGACCACGAAGGGTTAAAGGTCGTACCTAAAAGATGAACGTCTGCAAAGTTTGTTCTTTGTATATATATACAAAAAATAAACTTTGAACAAATGTATATATATATATATATATATATATATATATATATATATATATATATATAGATATATTAGGTGTTGAAATTAATTCGTAGCGTTTTACAAGAGATGACGTAGGTAGTACAATATTTCGTTGTTACCGACAGTAATGTATTCATCGTGAAACAGCTATCATTGAGTGTCATTTGCTGTACATAACCTCTTTTTGAATCGTAAATAACAACACTTTATAATGTATTGAATATGTCAACATTTCTGCCGAATGAAGTGTTTTTGCGGGGACTTTTACTTCATTACTTTGATATGAACAAAAGTGCTGCTGAAGCTCATCGTATTTTAGTGGAAGTGTATGGTGAACATGCTCTAGCTAAGCAAACGTGTCGGAAGTGGTTTGCACGTTTTAAAGCTGATGATTTCGACTTGGATGACAAGGAGCGACCCGGCCAGCCGAAAAAATTTGAAGACAATGAGTTGGAGGCATTGCTCAATGAGAACTCATGTCGAACACTTCAAGAATTGTCTACATCATTGGGAGTTGACTTATCAACGGTAGCAAAACGTCCTAAAACTTTGGGCATAATCCAGAAGGAAGGGCATTGGGTCCCATATGAATTGAAACCAAGGGACATTGAGAGGCGTCTCTTGACACGTGAACTGCTGCTTCAACGGGAGAAAAGAAAAGGTTTTTTGCATCGAATTGTCACTGGTGATGAAAAATGGATCCATTACGATAATCCGAAGCGCAGAAAGTCATGGGTTAAGCCCGGCCAACCATCAACATCAGTGGCAAAGCCAAATATCCATGGGTCTAAGCTCCTGCTCTGTATTTGGTGGGATCAGAGAGGTGTGATTTATTATGAACTGCTGAAACCGAATGAAACCATAACTGGGGATCGCTACCGACTGCAATTGATGCGCTTGAGCCGTGCATTGAAAGAAAAACGGCCGGAATACTCCGAAAGACACGACAAAGTCATTTTGCTGCACGGCAATGCTCGTCCGCACGTCGCAAAACCGGTACAAACATATCTGGAAACACTTAAATGGAAAGTCCTACCCCACCCGCCGTATTCTCCAGATATCGCTCCTTCTGATTACCATTTGTTTCGTTCGATGGCCTGTCTGAGCAGAAGTTCACTTCTTACGAAGATTGTCAAAAATGGGTCGATTGGTGGATTGCATCTAAAGACGAGGCGTTCTTCCGACACGGTATTCGTACCCTGCCCGAAAGATGGTCAAAAGTAGTAGAAAGCGATGGGCAATACTTTCATTAATGTATTTTTTTATTTTCATATAAAATAAATATTTTTTTTTTATTAAAAAAACGCTACGAATTAATTCCCAATCCTAATATATATTTATATATATATATATATATACAAAGAACAAACTTTGTAGACGTTCATCTTTTAGGTATGACCTTTAACCCTTCGTGGTTACCCTGGTTAGAATCAACCCGTCGATCAATCTTTGCCGTAAATATATAATAGTTCCCAACTTCGAATGGGACTGTATTCACCATCTGACCTGGAGTTTGAAGTATCCTCATACCATAAAATTTACCCTCTTCACATGTCGGAATAAATCCCTTTTATGGAATGCGCACGATGCTACTATTTTTTCCCAAAAGTAGTATATCTAAGGAGTATCACGTCCCAAAATTTTAGGTAAAAATGTTGAAAATTCACGGATCTATGATTTTTTGAGCGAAAAAGTGTCTTTTTTGCGTTTTCACCTCTTCATGATTTTTTTTTAACATATCGCCATTTTATTTCGTATAAATAAATTTCTCGTACATCATCTAGAAAGTTCAAAGCATGTGGCCGTAATTTTTTTAACTACTTCGGATGGATAGTTTGGCCACAGTACTTTTTTGAAAACTGACTGGGTAAAATCGACCCAAGTGTGATCACAGCGATTGAATTTCGATGTGTGACCACGAAGGGTTAAACAGCCACGCGTGCTCACAAATAACATAACAAAGATACAATAGTTTTTAAAATATCCTTTCCTATATGTATTTATATATTTATTTATATATATATATATATATATATATATATACACATGCTTATATGTATGTATAGATATTTCTATACAGATAGACAAAAGACCACGTAGTTGCGTTTGAATCCCGAGAGTTGGCTAGTTAAGGTACACCAAGCAGCAACGAGAGAAGAGCGCACAAGAGCAGGTCTCGCTCGCATGTGGCATCTCACGTGCACGTGAGATCATAACCCTGTAAGGAGAGGCGGACCCCAATGGGAAACTGTTAGAGGAGAGACGACCAACAAGGGATGCATTATATATGTGTGTAGCTATATATATCTGGCTTCGCAAAGGAAAGAGCTTCGCGAGTCTGCGAGAGGGACTTGGCCTGAATTAAATAGTTCCGCTAAGGGGGATATG
>OZ010720.1:18907291-18961872 GCA_963932345.1 Ophion ventricosus | reverse complement strand
AATCATTATAAATGAGTATGAATTTACAAAGGATTGTTAATTATAATGAAAACTCTGCATACAAATAAGGAAAGCGTAACGGCAAAAAGTGCCTCTCGTAAACAAACTGAACGATCGAACAATAAATCGAAATAAAAAAAAAAAATACGGAACATCGATCGTTTATACGTCAACTTGTTCAATTATTTTGTCGAATGACCGAGTCTTCCGTTTGGACCGGAAGCACTTCGATTCGACCGTATACTCGTTAAGAAAAATAGGATAGTGAAGAATAAACTATAATAAATAAATAAAGAATAATAAATATAATAAACTATAATAAATAGTTAATAAATTAATAAAAGAATAGAGAAAAGAAAGTAGAATAATGAAGAATGAACATCGTTGTTAACATTTTACGTATTTAGAATTCGGATAATGCACAATTTCCGAAAATTCCTTGATGCCCCAATCTTTATCATTATATGCATATATATACAAAGGGTGTCCCAAAATTCACGCAAGATTTGAATTTTGCGCCATTTGTGCGGTAAAGTGTTGCCAACGGAAAAAAAAGACAGCGTGACAACTGACAGTTCAGAGTTATTAAAAATGGAGCGCTACGCGAAAGAACAACGCGTTTTCATTGTTGAGCAATATTTTTAAGATAATGAAGGTTTGACAGGTACAGTTCGCAATTTTCGTACAAAATATGGTCGGAATAGTGATTTAACTCCATCAACTGTGCAGAGATTAATAATAAAAAAAATCAGGGATACTGGATCAATTAGTAATCTTAGACACTCTGGCCGTCCTTCAGCAAGTCATTCAACACAAAACATCGAAGCATTTCGTGAGAGTGTTGCTGAGAGTCCAGGAACATTAATTCGGCACCGTGGTCAAGAATTGGACATTTCGAGAAGCTCTCTACAGCGTATTCTCACCAAACATTTGCATCTTCGTGCTTACAAAGTTCAATTGACTCAAGAACTGAAGCCTACTGACCACGCACAGCGAAGAGAGTTCGTTGAATGGATTATGGAACAACAACAAGTGGATGCTGATTTTTCGAACATAATCATCTTCAGCGATGAGGCTCATTTTCATCTGGATGGCTAACGAAGCCACCCAGATGAAAATGAGCCTCATCGACAAAATTGTCGCATTTGGCGTTCAGGAAATCCACGAGTGATTGTTGGGAAACAAATGCACATGCTATTCCACAAATAAACCTATAATGTATACTTTATGAATCAATAAAAAAAATTACAATTTTTAATTAAAAACCTGTGTTTTCTATCAAAATTACTTCTTGCGTGAATTTTGGGACATCCTTTACATACAGTACTGGACAAAAAAAAAGTAGGCATTAGTCGAAATTTCTTACCGCACTAACATTTACATAGCGGACTCAAAAATAAAGGTAATTGAATTTCCCAAGTGGCGTTTTAACGAGGACAAGTTTACCTTTATTTTGTTTTTTTTTTATTAATTTACATTTGTAGTACATTTTTTAATTTACATTTTAGGAGATTTGTTTACATTTTCATTTTTAATTAATTACAATTTTTCTAGATGTTTTTTTTATTTTTGAAAATAAAAATAAAATGAAAAAAAATTCTAAAAAAATTGTTGTTAATTAAAAATGAATTTGTAAACAAATTTCATTTCTCAATATATTGTCCTAGACCCCATCATTCCCAAGTGGAGCCTCTCCACTCATCAAAGTTCCAACCAAAAATGGTATTAAAAAAATGTGAAAAAAAAATTCTGAAAAAATTCTAGCTACTCCCGTGTGAACCCATGCAACTTTTTACCCTCTTAACATTTCCTCTGAAACCCTATAGTTCTTCGATGACGGCTTTTTTTTTTTAAATATGTCTTTTTTTAGCTAAAAATGCAATACTGGGGCGAAAAAAAATCCTACGAGACTTTCTAAAAAATAAAAATGTAGGTTTTGAGAGCCTTTTTAAGTTGACCATGGAAAAAAAACCGAGGAAAACATTTTCTACAAACTTTGCAGTTAATTTTTGACGGCCAAAAAATAGCCGAAAAATGGCCACGTTCAAAAGTGCGCACCGGGGCGAAAAAAAATCGTAGAGATATTTCTAAAAAAGCAAAATAAAGGTAAACTTGTCCTCTTTGAAACGCCACTGGGGAAATTCAATTACCTTTATTTTTGAGTCCGCTGTGTAAATGTTAGTGCGGTAAGAAATTTCGACTAGTGCGTATTTTTTTTTGTCCAGTACTGTATATCTATATAAATTTATAAGAACGTACACAGGAACGTAAGCGCACCCCAATGCACATGTGGAAGTACGTACTTGAATACATACATATATATATATATATATATATATATAGAGCGCACAGGCATAAGCATATATACGTATACCTATGAATGTTCGTTTCGAGTCGATCGAGCATTATGGCATGCAATGAGCTCTGTTTGGAACTCGAGGCGCTCTTTGCCGACGGCGAGCTCGCCTCGTGGAGGCGCATATACACGGAATTCAAAGCGGCAAAGAGGAAAGGAACCGCGAAGGTTCCGCGCGCAGCTCAAGGATCGCGTTCTTTTTCGCGGCAGCTCGAGATCACGCACGATTTCGTCAGCCACGCGCTCACATCCACACATGCGGCACGTATTTTCACTGACCCCCCTCTCCCCACCGAGCCAACCAGCGCATCATACTCCGCGAAGGCGATCCTCCACCCTTCGCTTTTCTTATTTTCGCAGTCTGTACGTGACCCTCGAACAACCCGGGCCTATAACGTCTTCGAAACTCTCCCCCTTTCCCTGCCCCTCCATCTCACTCTCTCTACATATATATATTGAAAGAACGGGCTCAACAACGGCGTCGATCCGATCGCGTCTCTTTTCTTTTATATGCGTTTTTTTTTTCGTTTCATCCTTGTTCTGTTTTTCTGTTTTTTTTTTTCTCTATTGAGAGTTTCGACGCGCCCAATGCAACTGGCTCGTTATGCCAGGGACAGCGGGAGGGGGACACTTTTCGGGTGCATCGTACACACACAAACACAGAGAGAGCGAGAGAGTGGGAGAGATAGAGAGAGACGTCACCTCTCGTGTTTTTTTCGTTCTCTCTCTCTCTCTCTCTCTCTCTCTCTCTCTCTCTCTCTCTCTCTCTCTCTCTTTCTCTATGCTCCGTATCTCAATTAAGTCGGTGAAAGCGCCATGTAGTCATCGCTCTTGTATATGGTAAGTAAAAAAAAAAACAAAAAAGAACGAAACGAAAAGGAAACGAGGTAAGAAAAAAAAAAAATCGGTGGTGAAGGTTGCGAAGTGGATCGTATACGTTACGGGAGAAGGAGGACACGACTCAGAGGACGATGTGACGAACAATTGACGATAACGATGATCGTTCGTTCACCAAGACAACTTGATTCTTCCGGGCCCGCGAACGACGATGTTGAATTTCCAGTTCAATTGGAAAGTGAAGGAAAAGAAGGGAATCGCAAGAAATCGTTGCACGTTGCCCCGAGTAAGATGCACTTATTGCGGGTGTGTTTGCGTCGCCGAGTAAAAACGAATGTTGTGGTCACTGCACGCGCGTACATGTGTAAGAGATACGGCGAAGAAAAAGACTTTTGAGAAGAAAAAAGAACCAACTTCTCAAACTTTTAAGAAGAATTCTATGACTTTTCAGCATATATATGTGCACGAAAAAAAAAACTCGAGGAAAAAACCGACTTCGAGGAATATTAAAAGGAATTCTATGACTTTTCAGCATATATATGTGCACGAAAAAAAAAAAAACTCGAGGAATTTGTGACGGCAGAAGTTGTGGTGTTGATTGCAGCCGATCTGGTCCTCGCAACACTACACTGCCAAAAAAATATTTAATTTTAGGATAATTTAGGATAATTTAGGTTTATTTTAATAAGATAATTTTAGGATAATTTATTAAATAGAATCTATTTTAATCAAATAGGTTTTTTTCGTGTCTTACAGCCTACTACGACCTTATTTGTTTCAATTTTTTTATTTACCCAAGCTACTCTTATTAGATATTAAATATATTCAAATTAAATAAATAAAGATAAAACACGATATATCGCATGAATACGAGAAAGGAATATAGGTTCATGAATTTTTTTGTGAAACAAAAGTCATGGCGAATTTTTTTGCGTTTTAAAAATGAGTGACATCAATTTCGAGCAACGGTGTGCTATCAGGCTTTGCTTCAGAATTAAGCACAGTGCAATGGAAACTTTTGCAAAACTTCAGCAGGCCTACGGAGACAGTGTTTTTTTAAAGCCCACGTTTTTCGGTGGTTTAAGGCCCTCGGAGACAGTGTTTTTTTAAGCCCAGATTTTTCGGTGGTTTAAGGCATTTTCAGAAGGGAGAGAGTCGATTGAACATGAACCACGCAGCGGAAGGCCTTTATCTTCAAGAACCGATGGAAATGTCGACAGAATCCAGGACCTTATGCGTTCAGATCGTCGGTTGACAGTCAGAATGATCGGGGAAGAGTTGAATTTGACTCACACCACCGTACATGAGATTTTTTTCGGACAGAAAAAAATTGCTGTCACACAGCAATTTCAATAAACGAGTTTTGGCCAGTAAAAACATTCCCGTGGCTCCTCAACCGCCTTATTCGCCTGACTTGAGTCCTTGTGACTTTTTCTTCTTTTCGAGATTGAAAAATCACCTCAAGGAACATTATTTTGGGACACTCGAAAAGCTTCAAACGGCTGTAATCAACCAGCTGAAGGCTATTCCAGTATCCGAGTTCCAGCACTGCTATGAGGATTGGGAAAACCGTCTCCAGCAGCGCTGTGTGGCTTCCCAAGGAAGTTATTTTGAGAGAGACAATATTTCATTGCAATTCTATTCGAATAAAACAATTGAAAAAAAATAAATGTAGCCATACTTTTGTCTGTTATGCCATATCTGCGATTAAAAAATAAAATACTGCAAGCATTCGATCGCGTTGGTGCAGCGTACGCAGTATAGGCAGGTAGATTGTAGGTTCGATTCCATGTGTAGGAGAACTGTTTTCTACGAAAAGAATCATCTCCGCACGTTTGGGAATGAAGAATTATAATAAAAAATCATTGATGTAGAAATCTGAGTTGAGTACATTTCATTCTATATTGAATTTATAAAATATTTTATGTATTTAGTAGACGGACCGTGATACCTTGAACCAACACCCATGCAGTGTGTAAAAAATGATCAAATAACAAACCACATATGCATAGAAATAATACACTCAAGTGTGTAATAAAAAAAACTCATAAAGCGAAGCCTGAAATTACACACTCGGTAATGTGTAAAAAGTTACCACAAGGTAATAAACATATGTAGTTGGGTTAAACCTACGCGTAGATTTTCAGTGTACGCGCTCTTGGTGGATTGTCCATTGAATCGACGATTGACAAGGATTTTGAGCAAAAAGCAGCGAGCTGGAAGTGTCTTTCGTATAATCGGCGCGTTTTGTACGAGTGTCGTTCGAATAAACGATGAGATTCGAGAGTAAGAGAGCGAGGGTTCGAACGTTGCAAATGCGCGGGGAAGAGGCGATAATCTGTCGGGTGTACGGACTATGAATAATGCGGTTATTATCGAGCATGTAAGTGCGTAATCGCACAAGTGTGTAGAGAATGGGTCTGGATGGATTGAGAGGAGAGCTTAACGAGAGGGCGGGAGAGAGGATGAGAGAGAGAGAGAGAGAGAGAGAGAGAGAGAGAGAGAGAGAGGACGAGAGGACGAGAGGCACGCCTAGAATTAATCGCAAATGCGACGTTATCAGAATAATGCGGTACCGATGCATCTTTCGCTTTGCTAAAGGAATAACTATACCTCGGGGCCACTCTGAGATGGCAGATCAAAGACTACTGAACGTCATTAAAATAATGAGCAATCATTGAACGCCCTCGACTACTTCCATACCGCTCGATAATAGGATCGACAATAACAGGGGATAAAAGCTTTCTTTTTAACTTCTATCCGGACGAGTTATCATTTTTCACGAGAAAATTGTCACTATCATTGCCCCTTTGATGCGTGAAAGCTGTCATTTTCGTTGTCACGAAAATTGTACTATTTTGTTTATACAAACGATAATGGTAAAGTTAATTCTTAATTATATTGACAATGCTTACCGAGCGTTGTCATGCTGAAAAATCACTTTGTCGTCTCTTGTCGCGTAATCTTGTATTTGATGTTGATCGGCATTTAAGAAGGTTGGAGCGTTACCCATAATTCAAGATTTGAAATATATATAAATATTTTTATTGCCCAGACTATACTGAGTTTTTACGAATTTTTTGAAATTTTTTCACCACAAAATACCAGAGCTCAAGCATAGTTAAATGTAAGTAACTTTACGTACGGTTGGATGGACAAGACGTTCACGTTACGGGTGACGTAATTTTTTTTAGCTATTTAGCACCAAGATAAACCACTTCTAAGAACGGATTAACGTAAACTGAATATTTGTAACCATTTGGAAGAAGAAAAACCCATCTTGCCCATCGAAAACAATATATATTCCATATTGAACCATCAAGGTTTGATCAAAGATTACGAATCTTTCTAATCCTTTGATGTTTTAAATCTTTCTAAATCTTTCAATCTAATAAAAGATTATGAATCTTTCATAATAATCAATAATGTTATAGTATTTCAAGTTGGTAATAACACAACATTTTTTTCTTTTCCACGTAATAAAAGTATAAAAATGCATAATTTTGCCCTTTAATTATATATTTTATGAAAACTTCCCATGTAGAAATATTGTCATGGATACAGTCCGATTCGGACTAGGATCATGGTCTCTGAATCAGGATCCAGTCGGACATCGAATCGGATCCGGGAGTGAAATGTAACGCTCGCAAATCGGATTTCAGGATCCTAATGCGGTACTAGCAGATTAAAGCTTAATTAATGCAGGAAATAACTTGAAAAAATTACCAGAAATGTATGAAAATATGAATAAATCATTGTCAGAGTTGCGGGAATTTCCGTTTTTTTTCACACTAAAAAAATCCAAACAATCATCTAATTTTCAGTCTCCTAAAGTGGTTGCCCGCTTTAAGTACTCTAGTCAGAATCGGAATAGAAACTCTACATAGGATCCAGGCTATAATCCCGAACTTCTAGAACAAGATCTAGTTCGATATCGAATCCGATCCCAGGGATGAATGTAAAAATCCTCAGGCGATACCGATCCGTATCAGCTGGAGACGCTGGACGTTTTCTGAAATCATTTATTCAAGGATCTGAAAAAGATTAGGTAAAAATTGGTGCTACAGTATAACTGTCAAAACTTATATATTTTAATAACAGAATTTCGAAAAAAATTCTCTATATTTAATACAAATTTTCGAAAAAAAAAAACAATACATAGACCTTGAAAGACTTATTTTCTCCAAATTCTCCAATTTTCCTGGAGAAGTGTGATACAGGTTATTTATTCTAAGTAACTATATTTAAATTAAATGGAGATCGTTCGAACTAAGAAAATATGTATTTAATTTTCTAACAAAAATGTATTTAAAATGTATTTTAAATTCTCGACACGACGTCTCCACCTTGTGCTACGTAGTGGCTGCCATCTGGACTCCAATGAGGATACCCCTTGTAGGCAATTCGTATCATATTAGGTGCCCTAAGAAATTTCTGCACGGGTTAGCATTTATAGAATAAATTTATACCTCGTGTGCATTTTTTTAGGTTTATCAAAAAAAAAACTCATAAACCGTCATTTGACTTAACTAGCCCGCTCCAACCTAGTAAATGATTCTGCAACTTCTTCTTGCGTTTGACTCGGGTCTTCACATTCAACGCTCAAAAAAAATAATGTCTTCTACACTTCGGCAAAATAACACATACTGAAAACTAAAGCCACGCGATGATGCTCTGATATAAAATGAGTAACAGTATGACTCAATGCGAGTACTAGTTACGCCATTGCCTGAAAATCCTTTAAAATTAATGCACACACCTAATATATGACAGTTGAAAAAAAAAACACTGTCAATGCTGATAACTCCATCAGTAATTTTGAGGAGTATCGAAAATTCCAGGTTTTTTTCGAATCGTTCTCGCTTGTTTCGTTATCAAGTGATATAGGGTTTATTCGTTTGAAGAACACTTTATTAAAATTAATTCTATCTATTTTATCTTCTATACACGGTTTCACGCGATTGGCGAAGTTATTTTTCCGCCTCGTACAAAGTTTCATAAGGGCGTTACCTTGATTGGTCAAATATGCAACGACGTGTGTACGGCACTTGGGTTCAGAGAGTGAGAGGAAGAGAGGGGGGGGGAGGGACTAAGAGAGTGAAAGAGGCAGAGCGAGAGAGAGAGAGAGAGAGAGAGAGAGAGAGAGAGAGTGCAGCAGTCATACACACGAGTACGTACACGGGAGATGAGTATTACAGAGAGTGAGTGTAACAGCACCGAGGAGCAACGGGGCGAGAAAGAGAGAGAGAGAGAGAGAGAGAGAGAGAGAGAGAGAGAGAGAGGACATCGAACGCGGCCAACGAACGTGTTCGCCCGAGAGCGAAACCAGGCCGCCGACGATTGGATCGCAGTGTGCAACGAGTTTTTTTCCAATTTTCTCTCTCTCGCTCTCTCTCTCTCTCTCTCTCTCTCTCTCTCTCTCTCTCTCTCTCTCTCTCTCTCTCTCTCTCCATCTCTCGCTTTGTTGCAGTCGCCATCAACGTAAGGCCGTTACGTGGATGCGATAATGGGGATACTGCACTTTTCGACGAGGGTCAATGCTGCACACTGCGAGTGCTAAAATGTAATTCTTGTACACGACCGCATAGAAAATCCCCTGAAACACATTTTTGCATAACGAAACATCCCCGAGAAAAATTTCAGATGATAAAAAAAAAATTAACTAGGGAATAAACTGATTTGAAATCATTACTGTAGACAAATGTTTCAATGTACTACGACTAAATATGTGGCTCTCGAACGGTTTTTCATAAAAGATCTTTACAGAGTAGCAAGCGAAACTTATCGTCCATTATGAGCTGCTGCCACCCAACGAAAAGATTGATTCAACCAAAAACTTCTCACAACTGACTGAATTAAAGCGATCGATCAGAAACGGCCCGAATTGGCGAACAGAAAGAGCGTAGTATTCCACCAGGACAACGCTAGATCACACGTTTCTCTGATAGCACTCGGAAATAGTTATTGAAGCTTGGGTGGAATGTGTTGGTGCACCCACCGCATAGTCCGGACCTTGCACCTTCAGACTATCACTTGTTCCAGGCGCCACAGAACACTTTGAATAATAAAACCTTCAATTGCCTGGACGTCCTCGAAAACCATTTGGATGACTTCTTTGCCCGAAGATCTCAGGACTTCTATGAAATAGGTATAATGAAGCTCGTGGTGAGATGGCAGAAAGTCATTGAACAGAATGGAACATATTTAGTTGATTAAAATTGCTTTTGCATTTGAAATTTACTCTATTTTCGCTACGGAATTGTCCATAGACCCAATATGTATATATATAAGCAAATACAAATGTACATATACATTTACTCATTAAAAAAAATTATGGGAACTGGCATCGGATGAGAGAAATACCACGAGCACATGGCGTTGTACGCTCAACAGTTTGCGAGTACCACTTGCGCCTCTCTCTCTCTCTCTCTCTCGCTCTCTTTCTCTCTTTCTCTCTCTCTCTCTGCTTTGATTCTCGTGGGCGCCTTGCCTGACTGGGCCTCTTCTCTTGACCCTAGTTGGACCCCGCGGCACTCACTGGTTGCCACGCGCATTCAGACATATACATATACATTCTACGAGCTAGTACAAGCTAGAACGCAATGCATAAGGTCTGTACTCTTTCGCCTCTCTCTCTCTCTCTCTCTCTCTCTCTCTCTCTCTCTCTCTCTCTCTCTCTCTCTCTCTCTCTCTCTCTCTCTCTCTCTCTCTCTCTCTCTCTCTCTCTCTCTCTCTCTCTCTCTCTCGCTCTCTCTCGCTCTCTCTTTCAGTCTCTTCGAGCGAACGAGAGCGAAGGTTTTCCTCGTGGTGAGTGTTTGTGCGCAAGGTTCGAACAAGCGCCAACCGATTAGATCACGATGTACGTTCATTTTCCTTTTTGTAAACACATCTGAACGTGCGAAAGAGATGGAGAGTCATCCGATGGATGCTTAAGTGCAACCGATATACGAGCACTTTTATTGCGCCGATAATGCCACTGATATAACAAACACATTTTATATATACACTAGTGGAATTAATGCTGGACACTTTTAACATTTTAAAAAATTGTACTTTCGTATTTCTAATTTTGTATTAAAAAAAATTAAAACACTTACAAAATTAGTCATGTGCAAATATGTGGAAACATTATAGAAAAATAAAAACATTACAGTATCGTTTCGGCGCAGTAGAATATACATTTTCTGCGTAAATATTTTGAAAAAACCTATTAAAAGAACTATTTTTATTTAACTATTTAAAAAACTATTTCTATTGAAAGTGCCCAGAATTAATTCCATGAGAATAAGTTCTCGCTGTTTTCCAACAGATGACGTTACTACTGCGTGCGTGTAGCTTAAGATGGTAACGCATATATAAAGAAGTACTATAAGCAAGCTTGAAATTCAGTGTATGTCATTTTGCTGAAGTGTAAACAACTTTTTTTTCATAGTATTGAACAGGTCAAATTTCGTGTAAAAAAAAAGAGTATTTGTAGGGAATTTTACTGCACTACTTTATTTTTTTTTTTTAACTGCAGCTGAAGCACGGAGAATTCTTGTTAATTCTTCCGGCGACCATGCTCTGTCGGAAACAACATGCAGAGATTGGTTTAGACGCTTTAAAAATAATGATTTTGATGTTGAAGATAAAGAACGCTCTGGCGCACCGAAAAAGTTCGAAGAATTGGAGGCATTACTCCATGAAGACTCATGTCAGACGCTGGCTGAACTTGCAGAATCATTAGGAGTTCATCACACAATAGTTTGGCAACGTTTGAAAGCATTAGGAATGATTCAAAAGGAAGGACATTGGGTGCCGTACAGGTTGAAGCCGAGAGACACCGAACGGCGTCTTTTCACGTGTGAACAGCCACTGCAACGGCAAAAAAGGAAACGTTTTTCTGCATCGTATCGTGACTGGCAATGAAAAATGGATACACTACGACAATCCTAAGCGTATAAAATCGTGGGGTAAACCCGGCAATACATCAACATCGTCGGCAAACCCGAATATCCATGGATCCAAGCTTCGGCTGTGCATTTGGTGGGATCAGCTGGGTATAGTTTATTATGACCTGTTCAAACCAAACGAAATCATCACGGGAGATCGCTATCGACTAATTTGATGCGTTTGAGCCGAGCATTGAAGGAAAAACGGCCGCTCTACGAGCAGAGACACGACAAAGTGATTTTGCAGCATGACAACACTCGGCCCCGTGTTGCAAAATCGGTGAAAACCTACTTGGAAACGCTTAAAAGGGAAGTCCTACCCCATCCGCCGTATTTACCAGACATCGCTCTTTCAGATTATGACTCGTTCCGATGATGGCATATGGCCTGACTGAGTAGCACTTCCATTCTTATGAAGATGCCAAAAAATGGGCCGACTCTTGGATAGCCTCAAAGGACATGTCGTTTTTCCGACGTGGAATTAAAATGCTGCCAGAAAGATGGGAAAAAGTAGTGTCTAGCGATGGGTAATACTTTCAGTGACATGTTTTTTTTTTACTAATTTTTAAAAATAAAGCGAAAAAAAACAACGAAAACTTATTCAACCACCCAATACTATATTATTTAGCACTGAACAATCAAAGTATGCTTGTAGGATTTGTGATTGCGATCAACATATGTGCATAATTTATGTAACTACGCAAATATCATTAACCCCTTCGTTGGCATTGACGCAATAGTGCGTCAAATATTTCCGTGCCCTGTGTGGCATTGACGCAATAGTGCGTCGACCTTTATTTCCCTATTTAACTTGCTCTGCTTTGAAATCGGAGCCTCACTCGGGGGGTTTTGGGCTCGCTGAATCCAAATTTGAAGTCAAAATTTGGAAATTCAAAATGGCGGCGCCAATATGGCGGACAAAAATCAAAAACTTTGCTCGATTTAGATGAAAATTAGTACTCCGGGATTTTTGAGGTCGCTTATTACGAATCTGAACGTTAAATTTGAAAATTCAAAATGGCGACGCTAGAATGGCGGACCGAAATTGAAAATTTTACTCGATTTAGATAAAAATTGGTACTGTGGGATTTTCGAGGTTGCTTATTACGAATCTGAACACAAAATTCAAAAATTTTTAACTGCGAATCTAATATGGCGGACGAAAGTGCAAAAAACAGCTCGATTTGGATAAGTCTTGGTACTCGGGGGTTTTCGGTCATTCGCCATATTTGTTCGTCATTGTGAATTCCTGAATTTGGAGTTCAGATTCGTAATCAGTACCCTCAAAAACCCCAGAGTACAAGTTTTCAGGATAAAAAAAATTTCCTGCCATTTTGGGCACTTTTTGTCGAATTCTCTCTGCCCACAAAGGGGTTAAGCATTACTATTTTTTTGGCAGTAACTATGGCTATAAAGTAATATTGTCCCGTCAGGGAAATATCAAATTAGGTGAAAGTATGGTTGAAAACACTACTCTCAGTCTATACAGATCGCGTTGTTGCACTGCATCGCTATAAGCAAAATAGACGAATTTTTTGGACCGCTTTTTTTTTTCTCGCCCCAACAAAATATAATTGAAACGGAAGTGATTTTTGTCTTCCTCGCGCCAACGTATAGCGCATAATAAGAGATCGAGCGTATCGCCGAAGAAACGTGACTCCGAAACGCCCGATCGACTGCATACAATCGACAATGACTATCATGCGGCGGAATAAGTTTTGGTCCGCGTGCACGCGCGCGCGCTTTGCGAATCGCCTGTGCGCGACGCGGTTAACATTGTCTCTTCTCGTTGTCGAGACGTAAAGCATTACATTACGCTCGAGTGCTTTGCTCACAGACACACACACACACACACACACACACACACACACACACACACGCGCGCGCGCGCGCGCGCGCGCGCGCGCGCACGCACACACACACACACACACACACACACACACGGGCGAGCGAGCGCGCGCGAGAAGATGATAAAATACAGAATGCATAATAATGCGCAGGGAATTCACAGTACGGATGCAGGTTGAATCGCGGACTTTCCATGACCCAATTCAGTGCGGATTAAAACGGAATACGACGGAATTAAACAAAAAAAAAGAAGAATAATGTATCTTTTCGGGTGGTAGTCGAAAATTTGATCGATCAATATTCAGAACTACCGAAATTTCAAATTAAATAGTTAAATTGCGAATACAAATATCTCGAAATTGTTTTATAGCGAAAATAACTATAAGATTTAACAAAATAATGAGAGGTATAAAACCGATTTTTTCGGTATAAACACACCGAACAAATCGAGACGTCAAATCATCGAATTGTAAATATTACGATGGTTCACAAGTTCGAATTCATTAAAACGAAGGGCCAACATGTCAATCAGTTAAAATAGCGATAGGCCAAAAAGACGAAGGGTCGAGATAGCGAAAGCTTATGATCGAGACATACATTACTTGCGCTTCAGCGAAAGTTGACCAAATTGCGATATATCCCTCAATGTGGCAAACCTTTACGTACAGGCAAACTTTTACGTGCTTTACAGTGTCGCCAATTACAGGCTGCCATGTTTACAGCGCTATTTTCAAATGACATCGTTTTCATGGCTTGCAGTCAAAGATTCAAATTTTAGATACGAACCAGTATGAGAATTCATTTCATTTTCATTCTCCTGTATCCTTTTTTCCGAATCTCTGGTGTGGAGGGGGGCTGTCCCTCCCTGCCCCCCCCCCCCCCCAATCCCCTTGGCGAGTTCGTAGGTTCAACGCATGTGACGATTAGTGGAACGTTCACATGGCGATCACTAGACCAACCGTCATGATGGCATGACGATGACCCGTACAATAGCGTCTTATAACCTTAATGAAATATTTCCTCGAAAACTGTACCAAGCACGAGAATTTCACGACTTAAAATAACTTTTACTCCCTTTCCACATTCAGCTGTAGAAATTCGCAAAGTCGAGCGATCTGCTTGAGGAGACGATTACTGGGCCAACTACCTTAATAAGAATAAAGAAATAAAAGACAGAGACAAATTTTCGTTGCATCCAAACAATGTAAACTTCATCATCATATTTTCGTTGCATTCCAACGATGCAAATTTCAACGTTGTATCCGTCATTGAGAGATGCCAAGGAATTGTTTACTGAATAAATGGAATAGTGTGTGTTTTTTTTTTTGAGAATTATTTATTCCACCGAACTAAGGAATACTCGGAGTAATCAAATGTTTTAGTATTTCATCTTGATATTTCGTTGGCCACCTGTGAATGTACAATTTCATTGAACAAAGTGATTTTTCTTCACTGTGTACAGTGGTGCATCATGAGTGTCTGCCGACAACACTGAAGAAGAGTCTGCAAGAAACATGAAAATAGTCGAGTGAAAAGTGCGCAGTTGAAGGGATGAAAATGAATCCTGAAAGCCCGCGTGGGCATACGAATTAGATATAAAGGGTGTCCCAAAATTCACACAAGAAGTAATTTTGATAGAAAACACAGGTTTTTAATTGAAAATTGTAAATTTTTTATTGATTTATAAAGTATACAGTATAGGGTTATGTATGGAATATGCATTTGTTTCTCAACAATCATTAACGAAGCCATCCAGATGAAAATGAGCCTCATCGCTGAAGGTAATTTTGTTCGAAAAATCAGCATACACTTTTTGTTGTTCCATAATCCATTCAACGAACTCTTTTCGCTGTGCGTGGCCAGTAGGCTTCAGTTCTTGAGTCAATTGAACTTTGTAAGCATGAAGATGCAAATCTTTCGTGAGAATACGCTGTAGAGAGCTTCGATCTTTTGTGTTGAACGACTTGTTGAAGGACGGCCAGAGTGTCTAAGATCACTAATTGATTCAGTCTCCCTGAATTTTTTAATTAATCTCTTCACAGTTAATGAAGTTAAATCACTATTCCGACCATATTTTGTACAAAAATTGCGAACTGTAGCTGCCAAACCTTCATTATTTTGAAAATATTGCTCAACAATGAAAACGCGATGTTCTTCCGTGTAGCGCTCCATTTTTAATAACACATAACTATCAGCTGTCACGGTGTCTTTTTTTTCGCTTGGCAACACTTTACCGCACAATTGGCGCAAAATTCAAATCATGCATGAATTTTGGGACACCCTTTAAAAATAAAGGATTTCCCGTGTTGGTGGACAATTCAACGATCGGAGCTTTGATTAGCACCGAAAGCATCCCCCCAGTGTCTCGCACGACTAACTACCACGAGATTGGCTCAAGCGCGTATATAATACTCTCGGTGTACGGTTGTTTACACGCCGCTCTGTGTATCACACCTTTGTGTGAATAATATACTCCGCGAAAGCATTCGTTTCTTCGCGTGGAACTGGCTTTTAAGCACAGCGTGCGACCGGTCCTGCGACGTCAAGAAACTTCTCGTTAGCCCACACGAGACGCATGCGAATATTTCGCGGTAAGGCGTGTATATGTACGTGCACTTTCCGAGAACTGGAAATGCCGCGGTTTTTTTTCCTTCCTTTACTTGTTATTGTTACTGGTTCTTTTTGTTTTTGTTTGTTTTTAATTTTTTTTCATACAAGCAAGCCTAACGAATCACCTGGGATCCCTGGTGAGAACCGACGGGGAGAGGAAGAGAGAGAGAGAGAGAGAGAGAGAGAGAGAGAGAGAGAGAGAGAGAGAGAGAGAGAGAGGGAGGGAGGGAGAGAGAGAAAGGGAGAGAGAGAGAGATAGAGAGAGAGAGAGAAAGAGAGAGAATTACGCGAGGCTGCTCACAGGTGAGCTAAGAGCTCTCGCGAATTCACGAGCGCAGCCGGTCGGTCAGCCACAGCAAAGAGGGACGAGAAGAGGGGCCGAGAGGCAGGGAGGTCGAAGCCAGAAAGGCCCGGAGAAGTGCAAGAAGAAGAAGAAGGAGGCGAAGTGGCAACGAGAGAACCGAGCAACCCAAGTCAGGTAAGGGAAACCCACAGAGAAGACAGCGTATCCGGTATTTGAGCTGAAGGTATTGCGTGCGAGTTAACAAGCTAACGACGGCGTGCGAGCCCGATTTTCTTTCCTATCAAACTCAATCTCCTTCTCACCCTTTCTCCCACCAGCCAGCAGGAGACTGCTGATGTTGATGAGCTCCTGCCTGCTTCGGTATACCATGGACTCCCCCTCCCCTCTCTCTCTCTCGCAACTTCGCCAGCCCTCTACTCCGTCGCCTTGTTATACACACGAACACACGCACCAATCGACACGACCGGCCCAACCACCTTACGCACTCTTGTTTTACTTTTGGAACTTAATGAGCAGCTACTACTTTTTCAATCTTCCATGATCGCCTCAACCATATGCTGGTGGTGTAATACAAGTGGCGCCAGTGTCAGGTGAACCATTGCCGATCAGGATTCCAGCTTGGGACGAATTGCGTTCTTGGGTTGGAAAACGGAACGTCATGATTTGTCAGCGGTAAAATGGAATCTTGTTCTTCTTCGATGCTGATTGGCTCACTGCACCGAGTAGGCAAAACAAATCATAGGATCAGTAGTCTAGTGATTCGGTTCTTTTGGAGGCGTTATTTCGGTTGAATTTGATCCATCAAGAATGTCCGATAGGGTAGAGCCACCAAAGAGGTGTGCGCTATCAAAGAGTACGCAGTGCTTTAAATTATTTTATTTTTTCTTGTGTTGGCAACACAACCTAATCTTTATGACTAATAAATAATAGATTTTCAATGTGTTTGATCTTATTTTTTTAACAATTTTAAACCCGTTTTGTAAAGTTTGCGATTAATTTGCACCCAACGAATGTTATTATACTTGAAATTTGTGATGCAAATTTTGTTTTTATTGAGAGGTTATGTCGCCGTCTTACTTGCTTACGAAAATTATAGTGACCATAGACTAAAAACGCATATTTGGTAAGAGTACGCACCCAATGAGTGCGCACGCGTACTCTTAGCTTGTATTCGCTGGTGATGCCAGGGATGATGATCTCACTCCGCTCTCATGCACACTCTTAGCTTCTATGAAAGGTTCTCACTGCGTACTCTTTGCAACACAGTACCCCAAGAGTGCACACGGGACGAGTTCTAAGTTTAACCCTTTTTTTAAAATATGTTTCGAGATTGTTACTTAAGATTTATATTTAAAGTAATGTTCCTGAATGACCAAACCTTAATTTAAATAAGAATTACAAAGTGTATTATCAAAATTGATTTTTCTAGAAACAAAAGTTTATGAAGTGCGTACTCTTTGCTGGCTTTCCTACCATTGCCAAACGGGATTTCAGCTTGGGCCGAATTACGATTTTGGGTTGGAAAACAGATTTCAGCTTGGGCCGAATGGCCCAAGCTGAAATCCAACGATCTTGGGTTGGAAAACGGAATATCATAATTTGTCAGCGATAGATAGAATCTTGTTCTTCTTCGATACTAATTGGGTCACTGCTCCAAGTAGGCAAATCAAATCGCAGGACCAGTATTCTAGCGATTCGGTTCTTTTGGAGGTGTTATTTCGGTTGGATTTGATCCATCAAGAATGTCCAATACCATTGCCAAACGGGGTTCCAGATTGAGATAAATTTCGATCTTGAGTTGGAAAACGGAACATCATGGTTGGTCAGCGGTAGATGAAATCTTGTTCTTCTTCGATACTGATTGGGTCACTGCTCCAAGTAGGCAAATCAAATCACAGTAGTCTAGTAATTCGGTTCTTTTGGAAGCGTTATTTCGGTTGAACTTGATCCATCAAGAATGTTCGAAACCATTGCCAAACGGGATTTCAGCTTGGGACGAATTGCGATCTTGGGTTGGAAAACGGAACGTCATGATTTGTCAGCGGTAGATGGAATCTTGTTCTTCTTCGATACTGATTAGTCCACTGCTCCAAGTAAGTAAATCAAATCACAGGACCAGTATTCTAGCGATTCAGTTGAATTTGATCTATCAAGAATGCCCGATACCATTGCCAAACAGGATTCTAGTTTGGAACAAATTGCGATCTTCAGTTGGAAAACCGAATGTCACGATCTGTGACTAGTAGATGGAATCTTGTTCTTCTTCAATACCCGTGCAGAAAATTGGAAAGGCATCCCTAATACAATTTGGGGCCTTCAGGGGATTGTTTATGGATTCCATAGTAGGGTTTTCCGTAAAAGAGCCGGACCGGGTCCCTATCAAATAAGGGCCTTTAAAGGGTGTAGTTGTAGATTCCCTGGTAGCGATTGTCCCAATACTACCAGACTTTGCTATTACAGGGGCAAATCAGTATAAATTGATTGACTAAAGAATTTGTGGCATAATAATTATCGAGATCGATTAAATATAATAATTAAACTATGCGTTTAGTAGACGAGCTCTGATGCCTTGAACCAACACGCATGCAGTTCGTTCATTGGATCAAACGTGTCAAAATACGCGACAGAATTCTACGCCTCAAATGTATTGAAATAGCACATTTCTTTTTCACAGTGCTAACACACGCACGTACGCATGTGGCTGAAATAATTTTTATGAGGCACCAATGATGCAATTTTAAAGGCCCTGGTTATTTTGCCTTTGATGGCCCTCGATAGCAAAGTGTGGCCGGCCATGTGAGGCTTCTAGACTAGGGCCTAAATGAAGGTAGGAAAAATTAAGATGGACCCGATCAAAACCCGAACTCAATTTCCACATGGGTACTGATTGGGTCACTGCTCCAAGTAGGCAAAACAAATCACAAGACTAGTATTTTATTGCTTCGATTCATTTGAAGGCGTGATTTCACCTTCGTTTCGATCTACCAAGTATTCCAATATTCCAAGTCTATCCTGGTGTAAATCCGCTGAATGTTCGAATTAAAACACGCGAGTTTCGTTGAATCCTGTTTAGCCTAATGACGTTATTTTCGCACCAATCCTAAACTGCTTTGAAAAATTAGCTGGACCGATGCTGCGCTCGTAAAAAGACACATACACAGCCAACGAAATCTCCTCTTGACTGGACTTTCTAAGCGTTGAGTAATTATTCCGCAGTTTTTAACTGCCTCTCATTTTTTTCAGGACCTGATACTCTGAGCGATATATGAAGCGGATAGCCTTCTTTGCGGTAGCGTGTTTCGCAATTAGGCCACTTTTTTTGGACTTTTGTTCCTCGTTAGTCGGGCAGCCGGTTGCTTCCACGTTTTATGCAAGCCCATACTCATCGCTATACAGATGTCCGCGAAGATATCTTGGAAACTTTACGCTGTTGGTCGTTTTTTTTTTGTTTAGGGGTGAAGCAGCACGTTCTCGTGACAAGGAAAGCATCAAGGCGATAGCTACTGGCACCATTTTTTATTCTGGTTATAAATGTGTTCGCGATTGGATAAAACGGCCCAAAGTTTCGTTCACCATATGCAAAAAAGAAACTGCGAACGTTTGGGTACTATCACAAATTTCGTATCGCGGTTGTTTGGGTTCGTTCGGGCTGTAGGTAAGATTGGCGGGTGTGGCCAAAGGAGTTCGAGTGCGTTATTCCTACAACAAAGTCGTGCAAAAGCTCGAATCTGGTCGACCATTACTGCGGAGAGTCAGCAAATACTTAACGTTGCCGATGGTTAATAATTATCGGTAATAAGTAATTGTGAGAACCAGTTGTGAATACCATCAGCATTCCGGGAAAGCCTGCGGGCACGATCCTTGCGGGATGAGCGGAGAGAACGAAATCTTCGTTTCCTGGAGACGAAGGCTCCGGCTCGTTGGATACTCGAGGTCCGCGGAGAGACCTTGTTGGCCTCTCGTACTCTCTTTCTCTCTCCGTCTCTCTCTCTTTCTCTTACTCTCGGTGGGCTTCAGGACCGTCGATCTTCTCGCATGCCGAGCCGAGAGCAAATTGGTGAGAGATAATGAACTTTGCCCGGCTATAGGGAACGAGAGAGTCGGACAAGCCAAAGATTTATACAAAGTACCACAAACGACTCCACCTTGACGACACATGGATCGCTGATACGCTTCAGCCCGCCGTGTCTCCCGATCTCTTATAGGGCCATTCGAGGGCTAGTTCATCTAACTGTTAAGAATTTAATATCGTTCCTGATGAAATCAAATGCGTTTGATTTCACCAAGACTGGCCCCTTAGACATGCCCTTGAAGTTTGCATCATTGGAAGGCAACGAAAATTCTTTTTTTATTTCTTTCTCTCCATTTTTATTGTTATGCAAAATATTTTTCCAGAGAGTTAGGTTGTAGATCTGTAATGGGGATCTTAAAAAATGTTTAGCGTAGCTTTGATCGGCTGAAAATAAATTGGGAGTTACAACAAAAGAAAATTCGGGCCAAATTCCATGCGGGCTACCTAAGTTCCGATCAGATCCCGATCGGGATATGATACGGATCCCCTAAAAGGGGTATCCTCATTGGAATCCGGGTGGCGCCCAAAGCACAAAGCGGAGACGTGGTGGCAAGAATTTGAAATACGTACTTCAAATACGTATTAAATACATTTTTCTTCGAAAATTAAATAAATATTTTCGTAGTTCGAACGATCTCCATTTAATTTAAATATAATTAGAATAAATAACCTATATCATTTTTCTCCAGGAAATATTAGTCTTTCAAGGTCTATATATTGCTTTTTTGAATTTTTTCATTATCTGTGAAGAATTTTGTTCGAAATTCTGTTATTAAAATATATAAGTTTTGACAGTTATACTGTAGCATCAATGTTTACCTAATCTTTTTCAGATCCTTGCATAAATGATTTCAGAAAACGTCCAGCGTCTCCAGCTGATACGGATCGGTATTTCTTGGTGATTTTTACATTCATCCCTGGGATCCGATTCGATATCGAACTAGATCTTGTTCCAGAAGTTGGGCATTCTAGCCTAGAATGCAAAATTTCCATTTGGATTCTGACTAGAGTCCTCAGTAGTTCCGGATCAGAATCCTGTCTGGAATCCGATTTGCGAGCGTTACATTTCCCTCCCGGATCCGATGTCCGACTGGATACCGATTGAGAAACCAGGATCCCAGTCCAAATCGGACTGTATTCATGATAATATTTCTGCACGGGATCATCCCTAGATTCAGTTGAGACACTATCGTATTAATCGTGCCCGCAAGACATCATGCAGTCTTTCATTGCGTAACTTCCCGTGTGTGCAAGCGTTCAGTATGTAGCTCAAGGATCGTTTCGAACATCGTGCAAGCGAAAAAGACACAATTTCACCGCGACAATCGCTCGTGTGAACAACATTCAACTGGTTCCTCAACCTCAACAAATCAAAAAAGAAGACAATTACATAAAAAAAAAATTATACCCTTTGCCATCGAGATGGCATAGGAGTTGATGAGACTTTCGGAGCTTCATATGACGCTACACTTGGCTCGAATGAAGACGTTTCTGCCAATCAAGTATAGGCGCTGAAAATGAGAGTGAAACAAAAAACACGGCGATTTTATATCTGCGAGCTAATTGGATACAACCGGGAGGAGTTTCGAATTCGCGTGCGATATTACGTTGGGAACACCCTCGGTTTGCATTCGCAATAATTCTGTTACGAGATAAAAGAGTACCACACGAAGGTACCGAGGGTGGTGGCAGGGGAGGGGGGGGGGGGGCAGAGAGAGCAAGTTGCACAGCGTGCGCATTGGGGAACGAGTCAATCGCCGGTGGTGTGCGCTCTCGGCAGAGTCCTGGCATGGCCCATGAGTCGTTTGCGAATAATTTTCAACTTACAAATACCCGCGTGGTCGGATGAACCGAGCATGACATCCGTTATGTACGCGGCGCCGTGCGGCTCGCAATTTCTCGTTCTTTCTCTCTCCCCCGCCCCTGCCTCCCTCTCTCTCTCTCTCTATCTCTCTCTCTCTCTCTTTCACCGTCTTGTTTCTCGAGCCTTGCGAGTTTGGAGTGCGTGTGGGTTATATTCGCCTGGCGTATATACGTTGTAAAGAATATACTCGGGGCTCGCACACAACTCTTGGGGCTCTCGAGGAAGAAGGAGAGAAAGAAAGGGTCGAGGAAACCAGCGTGAAGGCGCACAGTCCTCGCAAAAGGGAAGAAGAAGAAGAGGAAGAACCCCAAGGAGAAGAAGAAGTGGCAGCAGCAACCGCTGAATTCTCTTTCTCTTCTCCGCGGAGAAACGCATTTAGTTTTGCCCCCTTCGAGCTCGCGAATCTTATGCGATATGTATCGCTTTATGAGTAATTGTCGAGTGCCCGAGAAAGAGAGAGAGAGAGAGAGAGAGAGAGAGAGAGAGAGAGAGAGAGGGAGAGAGAGAGGGAGAGAGAGAGGGAGACAGAGTGAGTGTTCGCAATATGAATGGGTTTCCGTTCAGCTCGCAAATGTAACCATACATCACTCTCCCCTTAATTACACAAATGAAATGTGTATTATACGAATGTCAACAAATTCGGTATGTATTGCCAACCTATACCAGTGGTATGATATATGAAGGCAACTTGTAGGTATTACATTGTGGCTAACGCTCGCAAGCCTCAATGAGGACGACACGAAGGTGCTCGAGCGACCAAGTTACTTTTTACTCGCGGCGGAAATAAGAAAAAAAAGGGAAGAGACAGAAGGGGGGGGGGGGGGTCGGGGAGGTGAAGAAAATATGTATGTGGACCGGTGTCTTTTCTATACGACCCACAGACGGAAAGTCATCGATCAGTTGAACACATTATCGGCCTAATGAAAACTGCCGTGAATAAATTTCGGAATATTTTATAACTGATACAAAAATAACTTTAAATAATGTAAAAGTGGAAACAATTGTGTCGACTCATTTGGCCACTTCTTCAGAATCGCGAAAATCGCGAAAATTCACACTACTAAAAAAAAAAATATTTATGTTAAATAGCATCTATTTAAGGCCTTAGGCCACTCTAGGATTTTCCAAAAATCGATTTTTTTTTGTTAAAAATGTACCTTAGTCCCTATAAAATTATATTCCAAAAGATTATGGGTGTGAAAAATCTCTAAGTACTCGATTTTCGAATTCTAGCGCAACCCCTCTTGATTCATGTCGTGACTTTCTAACTTTAATCGCGTTTATCTCCAAAACTACATTTTTCAAGTCGGCCGGACTCATAACTCAAAGAAATTTCAACCGATTCACTTGAAATTTCAACTGTATATTTAGAATTACATTTTCTGCGGCACTACGTAGGATTTTTTTATTATATTGCATAGTTCCTTTTTTATAAACAATTTTCTGACGATTTTATCATGGCATTTTATACTTTTTGTTTTAGAAATGCGCCATTTTGACAAAAAACGATATATAAAAAAATCCTACGTACTTCTATAGCTATTCTTATATATAATCGAAAAAACTTTAGTGTCTCATCATAACTCAAAAATTATAGGAGTTGTTGGTCCGGCCGTTGACCTTCCAGAAATAAAGATGTCATCGGAAAAATGCTGCACATGCGCCACTTTGACATGTATCGTGTATAATAAAACCTCTATTTTGTAATTCCCATTATTTTATGGTTTCGCTGAAGGCCTTAAATCAAATAGGATTTTTTCCTTATCCCGCGGCCTACTACGACCCTATTTGTTAAATTTTTTTTTATTTGTTCAAGCTATTCTTTTTAAATATTAAATATCTTCAAGTTAAATGAATTAAGAATAGATTCAAGTTAAATAAATAAAGATAAAACACAATATATCGCACGAACACGCCAAAGGAATATAGATTCATGACATAAAAGTGCGGTAAAAAAATTACATAATTTTTCTTTTTTTTTAGTAACAGGGCTGTTATTTGGAAAAAAAGAAAGATATCGTCGTGCCTTTTATTAACAGGTGCGACTATTTATGTATAGAAAGACTAACCATTTTCCTCAACTGCCGAATGTTACAACAGTCTTCTAATGAAAACAAAGCCATAAGATTTCTGAGAGACTGAATCGTGTACCATTTTTTCATCTGGCTCTTCTGTCTTATACTACCAGATGAAACCAAATCACAGATTCATTAGGAATAAATAAAATATTTAGTTATTAGACGATATTAAATAGATCTTGATTCGAATAAATAAATATATTTAAAATAAATCATTCTAATAATGGAATGCAATAGGAAAAAATTTATTTCACCAAAAATCTTGTTAATTCACACTTAAAAAAAAATCAAATAGACGCATCTAGCTAATATCAAAAGAATTTTTCAGTCAGTGCAAACAGCCGTAGCGTCGGTTCTATTTGAGTGAAATAAACTCGATGGGAAAATTTTGAAAAGGATTTTGATAGGCTTACAGAATGTCGCTTGATTCATCTTGATATCTCAATTTGTTTTCCCGGCAAATGCATTTATGTCATGGCCAAAAAGGATGCGAAGATATATGTGTAGAAAAATTGGAGCAGATCGATGGTCCGTTTCCGAAATTCTGCTAAAAATCGACAAATAATTGGAGCTCGATGAAACAAATGGCATTTTTAAGAGCGAACGATAACAAAGAGAACAAGCACAGAAGGGAGTTCCAAATCGAAGCAGAAAATAAATGAGCGATGATTTAATGAAGAAACTTGTTTTCCAAGGTGGGTCAAAAATTTGGATTTCTAATATCTTTTCCATAAGTCCCTATAGAATGTTTACCTCCTAAATACGAATTCACCATTTATTTTCCCCAAACCTACACTTTCTATTAAAAATCGTCGAACGTGTATGGAAACAAGGTTTTTTTGGCTTTTGGCCGCCGTAATTTTGAGTTTTCAGCAAAAACTCCATGATTTTTATAATCGGCGACAAAATTTTCATCGAAAATTCCCTTGCGACGGTTCAGGATCAAGCAGGAAAGAAATGAGCGATGTTTTCATGAAGAAACTTGATACCCAACGTAGGAAGAAAATTTCGATGCCCAATATTTTCCATAAGTCCCTATCGATATATTTTTACCCCCCGAATACGAATTGGCCATTCACCAGCCCCTCCCCCCCCCCCCCTAACAAGCCGGCAATTTCTATTAAAAACCGTCGAATGTAGATGGAAACACGTTTTTTGCTTTTGTAATGTTGGGTTTTCACAAAAAACTTAATGACTTTAGGAACCGGCGGAACATTTGCTATTGAATATCCCCTTGCGATGGTTTAAAAGTCGAAAAAAAATGTTTTTTTTCTCGAAAACTAAAAAGATCGTAGAACATATAATGAGGGTGATTTGGATAGGTATCTAGATTTACTTTTGGACGTCCCAGGCCACTCTGTATAAATATATAAATACAAGTTCCCCATAGTAGATTTAACACGTATAAATATATATATATAGAAAACGTCAAGTGCTCCTACACACACACACACACACACACACATATATATATATATATAATATATGTATAAGCGTATTATATTAGGCATGATATTATACATATATACAGAAACTGTTGAAGGCTCCTTTCGCGGTGCGCACATGTTATCGCGAGATCCTTTGGCACTTTCATTTCAGGTGAGTTCGTTCTGGCGAGAGTGCGGTTCGCTTTCTCGCGGGCCTCCTATACAGTCACCCCGGCTTCACACACAAACACACACACACACACACACACACACACACACACACACACACACACACACACACATATATATATATATATATATATATATATATAAACTATACTTGGCCGTCGTTTCGCACTCGCTCAGGCGGTAAGTAGGTACACCATCTCGCCCCCTCGGCTCACCGCTGTGCACACACAGCACCTTTTTATAATGTAATCCTTCCGCGCGCGAAGGGACGAGTGCGAGAGAGTGGGGAAAGGGGGCGGCGAGTGAAGGGTTGAGCGAGGGAGAGGGCTCCGGTGAGAGAATCTCGTGAAACCAAGAGGCGTATTCGCAACTTCTTCTTCCTCTTCGTTGCGCCAACATATATACATACACACAATATATATATATATATAAATACAGATATATCAGTGTGTATAACTCATTGCGAGCTATGTATAGCGTGTACGCGAGTTCGTATCGCGTATGCATTGGACGCCAACGACATGCGGATGAAACACGTGAAATTGCGAGTGAATACATAATTCGATTCACGAGATGGGCTCAAGGAGTTATAACCATCGGTACATGAGAGCCCCGGTCGAACGTGCCACGATCCAATTGCGCAAAACATCTATCTCATTCTCATTTTACCATATATATGTGTATATATATATATATATATATATATGTGCATACATAGTCACGTGAGATCTATATATAGTAGTACAGAAAATATGTATGTCTTTGTCCTAGTTGCTACTGTGCACAACTCCTACGTTTTTTTTGTTATTTGGGTTCCTCGCGAATGTCAATTATTAATGTCGTGACGGTTGGTCCACGAGAGAAAATATAAATGTCGAAACCTTCCCTGGCGAGTTATGCATGCATGCATAAATGCATATGTGTATATATTCTTATTTTTAAATTATATCTACATATATATATATATATATATATATATGTATTATATACAGGGTGAAAAATATAAAGGTATTTATATATTTTTTAAGGGTCTGGCGCGTAGATTTTGCGATCGGGAAAAACATAACATTTAATCGTTTTTCAATGCCTCTTCGAAAAAAAAAATATAACGTATTATTGTAATCGGTAGTGTTTGCCAGAAAAATATCAGCAGGCTGTAAAAAAATCGGAATTCCACTTTGAGTACAGCAGAATAAAGATGATTAAATTTCGAAGACGAAACACTGCTAAAAAACTTTTTCAAATGGATTTGAATTTCATTTATTCTATTTAAAATCATAACTTTTTCCTCGATGATGAGATACACAAAAATAAGTTTTTCAGGAATATTACGTATTCAGAATTTAATTATCTCCATGCTGCTGTATTGAAAATGGAATAAAAATATTTTTCCAGCGTGCTCAATTTTTTTTTTCTGGCAATTACTATTCGTCACAAAAATACGCTGTTTTTTTTCGAAGAGGACTTGAGAAAACTTTTTCAAAACATATTTTTCTCGATCGCAACGTTTTCGCGCGAGATCCTTATAAAACACATGCCCACCTCATAACTGTCACCCTGTGCATCCAGGCATAACACAAGCCCACATATATACATATATATATATACATATATATATATACATATATATATATACATATATATATATATAAAAGGTGTAGTAAAAAGAAATCCATTATTTTTGCATGAAATTGAAGGCTTTATTTAGCATAGTTAGAATGATATGATTTCGGTCAAATATGCACCGTTTTGATCGATAACTTGTTGCCACTTTGAAGATAATTTCATTATGCCTTTCTCATAGAAACCCTCGTCCCTATTGGCAAAAAACTGGGACAGTCGATTTTCACAAGCTTCTCTTGAAGCGAATTTTTCACCAGCAAAATCATTCGCCATAGACAGGAACAGGTGGTAATCACTTGGTGCCAGATCCGAACTATAAGGTGGATGCATAAGAACCTCCCAACCAAGCTCCCGGAGCTTCTGGCGAGTCACTATCGATGTGTGTGGCCTGGCGTTGTCCTGATGGAACACAATTCCTCTCCTATTGGCCAAAGCTGGCCGCTTCTGGGCGATTGCTTCCTTCAGACGGTCAAAATGTTGACAGTACAGGTCCGAATTAAGCGTTTGGCCGTAGGGGAGTAGCTCATAGTAGATGATTCCCTGCCAATCCCACCAAACACACAGCAAAATCTTCCTGACCGTCAATCCTGGCTTGGCCACCGTTTGCGTCGGCTCATCGCGATTCGACCACGACCGTTCTCGCTTGACGTTGTCGTAAGTGACCCACTTTTCATCAGCTTCAGAATCCGCTTCAGAAATGGGTCGATTTTGTTGCGATTCAGCAGCGAATCGCAGATGGAAATTCGGTCCATGAGGTTTTTTTTGCGTTAACTCGTGTGGCACCCATACATCGAACTTCTTTTTGTATCCAGCCTTAGTCAAGTGGTTCCAAACGGTTTTTTGTGCAATGTTTAGCTCCTGGGCAATCGAAACAGTGCTTACATTTACATATTTTTTAAGACTTTGGAAGCTCATGAGACATTTTCTTGAAACCAGCTGTATCAAGTTATGATTTATTTATATTAAGCATACATTGCAGTTAAGAACAAAAATTATTTCGTGCCGCTACAGCCACAAATAAAAAAGTTTTGACGATTTAAATCCGAAATTTCCAATAATTAAAAAAAAACGAAAAAAATCATATCAATTACCGTGGCAGTTAGGATATAGGGTCTAAGGGTGAAAAAGATTAGAAATGACCCCCGAAATTCCCTAAAAATGTTTATCAGTTCATCTGCCAAACACCCTGTATATTTTTTTAAGTTTGCGTTATCCTCGAGTTCTTTTCGTGGAATGGGGCATATGTCTCTCTCTCTCTCTCTCTCTCTCTCTCTCTCTCTCTCTCTCTCTCTCTCCCCCTCTCTCGTATCGTATAATCAGCTCACTATCGTTCATACTTTATAATAATCGATACGTCAACGCTGTTTTGTCATCACCTATCCACTGGGGACTCGTGCATGAGAAACAGGCGCGAGAAAAGCAAAACACCTCTATGATGTCTCTATAGATATATATTCATTGATGTGTATGGATATACGAGTGTATGTATGTGTACTACAGCTGAGCATAGGAATACTAGACTGTGGAACTCTGGGGTTCATAAGTTATCGGTCAAAGCGATGGCGGCCATTTTTTTTTGTGAATAAATATATATATATATACGCGGTCCTGAGATAACCTTTCGAGCCGACAATTATTGGTAATATCGAGACCCAGGATGCGAACCCCGTGGTGCCTCGTTGCCTTCGACAGCTCGCGCGCCCGCGAACTCACGATCGTGCAGGGCTCTTCCACATATAAAAGTAGGGGGCCCCCCCCTTTTTCGCTTATTACACCAGCCAGGCAGAAAAGCCGGAGCAAACACGCTTCTCTCCTCATAAATTACCAGCGCTCTCCGCGCCCGATGTTTACAATAGTATGTACGCAAGTATAATTCGTTGAAATTCTAAGGCGAATGAAAAAGAAAATAATAGAAAAAAAAAAATTGCCGGGTGATCGTAATTGCGTTGCGCAAGGCTGACGGCTGCAAGAGGGAGACGACAACAAATGATTCGCGCGGAACGTAATAAACGTTCGAAGGGAAAAAACAAAAAAAATGAATGGAAGAAAAAACTAAACGGAGAACGCACTTTCCAACCCCCTCCCCCAGCCGGCTTGCTCTCACCCTCTCTCTCTCTCTCTCTCTCTCTCTCGTTCTCTCTGTAATTATTTCGAGTGCTCACTAAATTACGATTGTTGTTTTGAGAATTTTTCGTTCACGGATTCGCACCCGCGTATCACGAGTTTTTGAGGACGTTATGGGAGTTAATGTCGTAATTTTGGAAGTAATAATGTTGATGACGACGAATTAAAAAAAATATACAGTTAAACTACAATCATTTTGTGCACTCATGGTTGAAAAAAAAAATGAAATTTTTCTGTGTCTTCACTCAGAAAAAAATCATGCATTTTTTTACCTAATTTCTCTTTTTCTATTTTATTGCTGAAATATTTATTATTCTAATTTTAAGATACTTCAATTTCGACCCCAGATTCTGAAAGAGCACACTCGTAAATACTGGGAAACATAATTTTTATTTAAAAATTGTCCTTTTTCAATATAAAAAATGTAGCTTGAAAATAGTTAAAAAAATCACAATTCTTCGGCGTTAATGGGTTAAGGGGATACGCAAAAACTAAATAAAGCAGAAACTAAATAAAGATAAAACGCGATATATTGCACGAATCCGAGAAAGGAATACAGGTTAATTACGTAAAAGTGTGGTGAAAAAAAGTTATTATTTTTCTTTTTTTTCACTAACAAGGCTGTTATTTGGGAAAAAAAGAAAGGTTTCGTCATGCCTTTTATTAACAGTCGCGACTATTTATGTATAGAAAGACTAATCATTTTCCTCAACTGCAGAATGTTACAACAGTCTACTTATGAAAACAAAGCCATGAGATTTTTGCGAGACTGAATCGTGTATCATTTTTCCGTCTGTCTCTTTTGTCTTATACAACCAGATGTAACCAAATCACAGATTTATTGGGAATAAATCAAATCTTCAGTTATTAGACGATATTGAATAGATCTTGATTTGAATAAATAAATATATTTAAAATAAATAATTTTAATAAACTAATGCAATAGGAGAAATTTAATTTCACGAAAAATTTCGTTAATTCAAATTTAAAAAAAAATCAAATAGACACATCTAGTTAATATCGAAAAGAATTTTTCTGTCAGTGTAGACGTCTTGAATGAACAATCTTTTAAAACTCGGTCGCGCGATATGTTCCCCTCCCTTGTACCCGTCTTTCCTCCATTGAAATCTTTGTCGTACGTTGCTTAGTTTTTGAGATATTTCAATTTCCTGACTTGCTCGTATGCTCCACTAGCTCCACCCTAGCCTACTTCGGAATTTTTGTTTTTTAAATCGTTCTATCGATGAAATGTCCGCTATGTGAAAAATTAGCTTACCGTGTGCGTGATTAAAATTGACAAACATAATGGACCTTTGCGAGCGCTCCGTCGGACACGAAACAAATTAAAGAATAATAAATTCCGCTGGCATGAAAATGACTTTACTACCGCATTTATATATATATATATATATATATATATATATATATATATATATATATATATATATATATATATATAGGGAAAGAAAGAGCGAGAGAGAGGGAGGGAGAAAGAATTGCCGGCGCGAGTTAGTCGCAAGATCGTTCGACCGCGTTCGATTACTCGACGAAACGTTTAAAACTCTCGCCAGATATATTTATTCGCCGTTTATTCGGGCCCGCGTGTTCGGTTTTTTTTTTCTTTCCTTTCTTTTATTTGCCGCGCGCGGAGAATCGTAAAATGAACGGGAATTAGCATACGATGGCGCACACGCGCGCGCGCGCGCGCGCGTTTTCTCTCCCTGTATAATATAAGCATATACGTGTCATAATTCGCCCTCGCTTGTCTATATTCCAATAAAAAAAAAGAAGGCAGAATAATCGTCGTATCTTCGTCCTTTTCTTCTTTTTCCAATGTTTCGCCTTTCCATTCTGGCAGTGTACACTCGATATAGAAGGAACGCGGAGATGCATCGAAATCTGTGGTATGCATATTTTAAAAATGCAACGCGCGCGCCTCGGCGCTCGTCTTGTTAGAGATTTACGGACACATTTCGGTTGCGAGAAGCGTCGAGAATGAGGCAGCAAGTGAATGAGGGAAATAGAGGTAAGATGGAGCGCGTCAAATTGACGTTTCGACATAACTGCTGGCTTCAATATTATATATATATATATATATATATATATATATATATATATGGTGGCCCGAAAAGTAAAGTCCGAATGGAAAATCCAGATGCCTCGTATCAATACTATCATATACAGCGACATGCATGTTCCACGATCTCTTTTAGTTTTCGTGAAAAAAAGCTTTTATTTTTCCTTTTTATGAGTATTCCTACAGCATAAGTTTTTGATTTTTTTTCTCTCCTGTGTATGTGCTTTTCTCTAAGAAGTTTTTTTTAAATCAATTGAAAATCATTTTTACTACTATAATTATGTATTTTTATCATCTGAACTTCACTGACAGATCCTCTCAAACCTATTGTAAATACTTTTGATAAAAATCTAAGGCATTTACGTTAAGGGCAGGTTACTGTTCATGACGATGAAAAATTCGATTTTTTAAAGCATTATTTGCATGTAAAGTGTTTAGAACAGGTGGGTTAAAGGAAATTTTCATATTTAAAGTATTTTAGAATTCACAGGCTGAACGTTAAACTTTAAAGAGTTTCGATATCAAAATCGAAGTGGTGATAAGCGATTGAAATTTATATCACCGAGAGATTAATTTAGTGTCCAAAATTGACTGTCCAAAAATCAATCAGTTTTACAACATAGTTTCGGAGATTTTATCTATTCGGTAATACATACGACACCTCGTAAACACCAGTTTTAGGGCTGTAGGCCCAAAAATAATAGTGATAAGCCGATAAAAAAAACTAAGCAAACCGTGATTATAATGTTAAGAATGTCGTACTAAATAATTAAGTGATTTCTCTACTTCGTTCGAAATAATATTCGAAAAAAGATGTGAATTTTGAGCTCGAACGCTTTATTTTTGGACATTAACGAAACTTGTAGGTTAAACGTGGCAAGACCGCATTAACAGGCTCTGTCTAGTGAGCCACTCCAATCAAACATTAACTAGTGGGAATTTCAAAATCGGCGAGTGTTTGAAACGTACTTAGTTTAACAGCATTCGAACTTTATAAACAGATGTATTTATTTATTTTATCTGTAACATTAATATAATTATAATATCCATTTGGCATAGTTTTCATAACGAAGAAACATTTGGTTTCACGTTTCCAACACTCGCCGATTTTGAAATTCCTACCCGTTAATGCTTGACTGCAGTGGCTCACTAGACAGAACCCGTTATTGCGGTGTTGCCACGTTTAATCTACAAGTTTCGTTGATGTCCGAAAACAAACCGTTCAAGCTCAAAATTCACATCTTTTTCGAATATTATTAATTAACTAAGTAGAGAAACTACTTGATTATTTAGCACGATATTCTTAACACTATAATCACGGTTTGCTTACTTTTTTTTATCGGCCTATCACTTGTATTTTTGAGCCTACAGCCCTATAACTGGTGTTTATGTATTACCAAATGGATAAAGGTTCAACTTGAACATTAATAACCTCCGAAACTATGTTGTAAAACTGATCGATTTTTGAACAGTCAATGCATCCTAAATTAATCTCTCGATGATATAAATTTCAATCGCCTACCACCATTTCGATTTTGGTATTGAAACTCCTTAAATTGTTACGGAGCAATAGCACTCAAACCATTGATAATATCTAAAAAAAGTTTCAGACGAGAGTTGTATTGTTCGAGAAGAACGTCATACGAAACTAACGTAATTTTTGTTTCGGTAGAAGCACCAAAACTAGTGAAGGTCAACTTCACTTGTTTAATCGAATCATGTAATTTTTTCTTTTCATGACAACATTACTGACGTCGAGACGAGTTCAGTGACCTACAGTACAAGGTCATTACCGAACAATAAAGTATCGAAATAAATGAAAACATTTACTAGAACAAATGAACACGCCTGACGATTTGAACGAAAGATTACACCGAGCACGTGCCCAAATTACACCACAAATATTGGCTGAAGTTTAGACGATCGTTTCATCAGAGAATAAAGACTCAACTTGTCAAAGTGCTGACAATTCGAGGATCCTCGTTTCGAGCATCTTCTGTAGGTTGACCCAAACCAAGGTTTATGAATCGTTTGAAAGTGATTGTTCCAATTTGATTGAATTTTTTGACTATTTTCATACTTCGCGTGATTAGAATGACCTTGTATTGTTGGTCACTGTACTCGTCTCAACATCAGTAATGATGTCATGAAAAAAAAAAATACATGCTTCGATTAAAAAGTGTTGACTTTGACGTAGTTTTGGCGCCTTCACCGAAAAAAAAAAACATTACGATGGTCCCCTATGACGTCCTTCTCGAACAATACAACTTTTATCTGAAACTTTTTTAGATATCGCCAATAGTTTGAGTGCTATTGGTCTGTAACACTTCAACTGCCCCACCCTGCATATACAACAGCGCCCTCTTGTTTGGAGCGTCCAAACAAGAGGGCGCAAGGCACGTGATTTGCATGGTAAAGTGTTGCGGTTACGCCGTTTCGGCCTGAGAGCGGCCAAAGAGCGATGTGGAGTTGTCGAATCAAAAGTGTGCTACGCGTGAAGAATAATCGAAACATATCTCACAGTGAGATGCATATCGACAGGCACATTTATAGCGTAAATATGTACAAAGGGTGACCTGACATTTTACTCTATTGATGACTGACATTTTAATTTATTAATAAAACAAAATGACCTGACATTTTAATTTATTAATAAAACGTATTATTTATTTGAAAAGTGCGAATATTTTTATTTTGATATAAGGTACAAACTTGGAGGTTATGTGTGGAACACAATATTCGATAAATGGCCGCCTCGTCCCTGTTTGAAAACGTTCACTCTTTTGACGAAATTTTCCATAACATTTTGGCATAATTGCGGACTAATTTAATTAATGGTGCGTCCAATTGCTTCCTTGAGCTCCGGAATGGTCTGTGGATCATTGGCATACATTTTTCCATTCCGAAAACCCCAAAGAAAGAAGTCCAATGGCGTCAAATCGCGCGATGTTGATGGCCAATTCACATCGCCGCGGCGCGAGATCAACACGACCATGAAACTTCGTCTGCAATAACTGCATTGTTTCACATTGCATTTTCACAATTTCTATGCGTTGCTCGATCGTGTAATTCTCCATGAAACCTCAATACTTCCTGATGCCAGTTGTCAATGATTAGTTCTTTATGTTCGCCACATAAAAAAATGGCGCGCAATTAAAAATGTCGGGTTATTTTTAGACACCCTTTATATATATATATATATATATATATTGACTGATGTTATAGTTCTCAGGACGCGAAGGCATACCGCAAGATAAAATCATCGGAAAATCAGTAAAACGGAATACCGTATACGGTGTCGAATGAATGTTCATTCCCGGTCTTCCCTAGAATGCAGCGAGAGAGATAGAAGAGAGAGAGAGAGAGAGAGAGAGAGAGAGAGAGAGAGAGAGAGAGAGAGAGAGAGAGAGAGAGAGAGAGAGAGAGAGAGAAAGGAATAGCTCTCTACGCGCTCGCGATCATGGAGAAACTCGATCGTGCCTGGACGGTAAAACACACCCGGTGATCTGGAGCAGGCACCATATACAAAGTGTACAAATACCCACGCTCTGGGAATGCACCGCGCGCGGGGATGCACTTGCACATACCCGCATGCATATAGAGGAATATACATTTAATTGAATCAGATAAAAAAGTCTGGCTGTAATTCTAGACTCGTGCACGTTAATATACATACACATACACACAAATATATATATACAGTTTTTTTAACGCCACCCACACACACGCATATGCATAAATATATATATATATGGAAACATAGGTAGCTTGTAAAATTGTTAAGTACTTGACAGAGCAAACATAAGGTAAGGACGTCCAAGGCCGCGACTGTGCCACCACAAATACACTGTACGTAAAGTACAGGGGGACAAAGAAGATGCAGCTGCTCTTCAAGTTGCCCTAGCTCTTATAAATTAAAACTTTTTTTTACTTGCTGTATATACACACACGCACACACACACACACATGCATATATATTATAGAGTGGAATCTTGTTTATACGTTGTTAGCATTTATACTTCGAATTTCTCTGGCCCCGGAAAATTCCCTCAACAAAGAATATCATATAGTTTCATTTCTACGTTTTTCGCGCTTGTACGTTCTCAATTTTGTTCCCCAGCGTCCGTTTTTTCTCAGTCATACGCTAATCATTGTTCTCTGACAACACCAAAAAAAAACAGACAAGTATAAAACAATTTTTACAACCCGTACCTTGATTTTTTCCACTGTAAAACTCTGGGTTCGTGCTAGGTATTCATGTACTTAAGGCCGTCTTCTAGTGTAGAATTTTGAAAAAAACGATTTTTTTTGCATATTTTCAATGTTTAGTATTTCAAGAATATACCCTCCAAAGGAAATTTGGAAATTCCAAATATTAACGGACGCCCAGGGGATTACGATCGGTCCTGAAAGTCACGCGTTCGCTTTCAGACGTGATGAACAGCGGATTCACCGCTCTGAACTCCGAACTTCTCATCATCAAAAAACATAAAAAAACTTCGATTTTGAAGAAGAAGGAGTATTTTATGGACCAGGAATCGCCGATTAACGAAATGTAAGTATATGTACCGTTATATGACAGACTGCCTGAAACTGTACTCGAATCTTTAAACGCGTTTTTCTCGAAACTACTTTTTTCGAGACGGTTGACATGATATCTCAAGTTGTAATGAACCGATTTACTTGAAATTTTTTGTGGACCTTCTCTATACACCCCTCTATCGCCCCTACCAGATTTATCGCGAATGTTTGTTACTAATTATTTTAAAAAAATCAACAATCGTGAAAAAAAACGGCAAAAAATGACCTTTTTTTTAAACAGCCGCCATTTTGCGATTTTTTTGTTTTTTTGCCTGAGGTAGGGGCTATAATGACATCCTTACTAATTAAGAATCTATTTTTTTTTTCTTCAGATGACCAGGAGGGTTGGAATCATGTCAATCAGGACAGGCCGTTTTTTTTTCCACCCCCACTTTACCAGCCTGCATCTACCAGAATTATGGATTTTTTTTCGCCAATTTTTTTATACAATGTCAAAGGATGAATAAATATGTGGTAAAAAGATAGATACGGAAATATTTTTTGTTTTTTTTTTAATCGCATGTTGAAAAATCCCCAAATTTTGGCCCTGTAGACTAGAAGACGGCCTTAACTGTGATTGCATATCTCTTATTAATACGAACATGTATTTTATTCATAGCTCTAAGGAGTCAAAACCTTTAATATTAAAAACTCGCATTACATCAAAATTGTAAACGAAAAGAAAAAAAAATTGCGTTGTCTCATTACTTCATTACTACCAATCAAATTTCCAATTGAAAAACCGAATATGAGCATAATAGAGGTTCTGCTATTTAAAAACATTGCGAATGATGCACCAATCGCTATTTTCAAATGCTAAAGAATTTTTATATAGGGTAGGGAGGCGCATATTGAGCAGTCGGGTAAGTTTGACAATCGAAATATCTGGAAAACTAAGCAACGTACGTGAGTGCATCAAATGGCGGAAAGAGAGGTATGGGGGAGGGGAACACATCACTCAATCGCAATAGTAAAAAAAAATGTGTTTGAAAGATTTTCTTCTACCACTGTATGAGAAACAATATTTCAAAGTTCATTGCAATTAATGTTAATGTTTCAAAATCTAACTAATTAACAAGCAATTGTTGATTTATTGTACCAAATCATGTTGCATACGTCTGATTTTTTTATGCAATTCTTACTTTGCCCAATTTACCTCATACTGGTTCTCAACTTACCCCACTATCGTGGCAGGTTGAGCAAATATGGCCTTAGTCATTTGAGAGCGATTATCTGTGAAACAATAAGGATAACAGGAATTTCGTCTACAGACTTTTTTCCCCAGATAAATTTCCTATTGACCAAAGTAGGATTCATTTTTATACGGCAGACTGTTAAGGAATTACAGGGGGATAATTCCAAACTTGCTCAACATGCCCCTCCCAACCCTACATACTGTATATCACTACTACGTTATTCTCATTTATACGTCGTACTTGCTGTATCACTTGAAAAAAAAAGATAACTAAAGTTTCACTGTATATTCGTACAGGGGAAAAAAAGTAATTTTGAAACCAGCCGACTTCGAATACCATCCTCAGTGTGGCCTATTGTTCCCACTCTCAACATTATGTACAATTCAAAGTCTACAAAATCACCTTTAGATGAATGTAAGGATATTTATGTAAAGCTCATTGCAAGGTCCTGAGCCAAAATCAACGATCCGTTGAAAAAAAATGTTGATGATTGTACCGAAAAAAGAGCGAGGTGTGATGACAGCCAACATTGCATGGAAATGTTGGCTTCAAAATATCCTTTGCTGCTTTTATGGCGCTGCGAAACTGCAACATCGCTGTTGCGAGTGATTAAGATTCGCCTCGCTCACCATAGCACGGTAAGAGCTTTATGATGAACAACAAGTACTCCCACGAAGGTTTTGCTTGTTTGGGAAAAGGAGGCACCGCCTGATACTCGCACAAGAGCGTCGTCTCGTGAATAACATTACCGCGGGGGCCTCATTGAAATATATCGCGGCTGCCTGCCCCGTATACTCTTGCGCGAAGTATCAGAATGGAAAAAGAGGAGGAGAAACGCACCAACCGCTGTTTGTAAGTCCCTCAGACCTGGTAGCTGGACATTTACCGTAGTACGTACTGCGGTCACGAGTACGAAAAGAAAGAAAAGAGAGAGAGAGAGAGAGAGAGAGAGAGAGAGAGAGAGAGAGAGAGAGAGAGAGAGAGAGAGAGAGAGCAAATACGAGAAAAAATTGTGCGTTCTCCCGACGATGACAGTGCTCTCTGTGAAGGCTGCACACATCCGTGCACAGGCAGAGTTAAGCGCAGACGAAACAGACATCCTTTGGCTGTATCTACTGGTCCAGTAAAACTAGACATTTTCTCGGAAAAAATTCCGGGAGCAAATTTTTTTGTTGTGAGAAGGTGTTTTATATACCTCAAAAAGTATGAAACCCAATTCTCGGTTCGGGGCGGGGGGGGGGGGTGTAAATTACGCCACCATCGTGTAATTTGCATTTGAACCCGTATCTGGCGAAATACTCATACTACAAAAAAAGTTATTCATATCATTTATGCAGAAAATAATATTTTCGACTTTCTTTATTTAAAACTTTTTCCTGTAAAATGAATATTAAGGAGGTTATATGGAAAATAATAATTAAAAAATTGAAAATTCGGCATTCCGCTTCAACGAGGCGTTTAATCATGAAAATAGTTATTATAAATATTATTAATGGAGTAATTATAAATCATTTTTGTTTGAAACTTTTTCGCGTAAAATTGATATTTTGCAAGATAAACGCTGGCAAACGTCGATGTGACAGGCGCCGCGCCTACAAATTGGGGGAAACATCGATTACCATTTTCCTTTTTCGGACTCTTTTTACACCATACGGGAGAAAAAGTTCAAGGCGCGTGTCTTTTATACGTAAGGTCTAATCCAACTTTGCATAATTACAGCTCATTTTTGCATAACAACCATTTTTGCATAATTACAGCTGCATGCTCGTCGTTGCTTGAGGAGTAAGTGATCCCGCGGTCATTTCTGAATCCGCGCCGAATCAATGATGTAAGTCATGCGGATCTCTTCATCCACGTCCTCAAAGATCGCACGTGGAGCGAAATTTGTCAAGATTAGCCACTGCAATTGCTGCAAATTATGCACTTTGACTTGCATTTTCAAGAAATAAGTTTGAGTAAAATTGCCAGTGCATAGGAGACATTGTATGTAGGATTAAAACGTTTTATCACGTAAAATATGTATTTGACGAAAAAAATGTTTAAACAAAAATGGTTTATTATTATGGTCTGCATAACCTTCATACCGACTACTTTTATGACTAATACCATTGTTGAGCAGAAATCGACGAAGAAATGTTTGTAAAATTTTATTTTCAAAATAACTTCTAAAATATTAATAATATTGAAAAGAGTTCGAAACAAAAAATATTCGTCATATTATTATAAACAATAATGTTTTTAACAATTTTATTCCTAGGACGCATAGTTTATGAAATATCCTCGAAAATAGAGAAAACACAAAATCCAAGACGATGGCGTTATTTACACATCTGGTATCCCAACATTCTGGATTTCAACTTTTCAAGAAGTCACCAAAATAATTCTGAAAAGAAAATAACCGCCCGGAATTTTTATCATTTTTCACCACCGTTTTTGTCTACTTTTACTGGTTGCATACGTTGTTGCGGATTGGATCTTTTTTTGCAACGGTGAGAAAGTCCCGCGCATTAACGTAAGTCCTTAAAGATGGAAGGGGGGAGCGGGAAAGGGATGACAAAAAGTGAAGGGGGGTTTGAAGGAATGAAAATAAGGAGAAAAAAGTTCGTCTCGCTCGAGAGCCATGCGTGAATGTTCAACGAGCAAACAGACACCGTACGTATGATAATCGTTGCTTATTCCCATTCGGTAGTGCGGGAATTCACGCCGTTATACGATCGTTGAATCGGCTCAGAGTCGGGCATAACGAGTAACCCATAAAGCCTGACTACCTCGTTTGCGAACCTACGCGAGAGAGGGCCGAGGACGGAGGGGGGGCGAACGAGCCGTGAGGAAGAAACGCATACACGAGTGCACTCGCCAGCACGATGATTCACACACGACTCCGCTATTATCCGCGGTAGAATCGTCCCGAGACATATTATCGCGATATCCGAGATATTCATTTCCACGAGCAATTCTTGCTACGCAGAGAGATTATATCGGATCTTCATTGAGACGTCTTCTTAATATACCGTCATATTTACTCTTTGGACGTGCATATATAGCTATGAAATCGCAAACACGTGCCGCGCGTAAGCACGTGGATCTCGTTGACATTTTTTTTTTTTGGTGCCAATTTATGGTTGATATTGAAAATCGAGGAAACGATGAGTCTTGGATCGGAACGACGATATGATCGGCGAACGAACAGATCTCGCGGAATTTTGGTCGAAATAATTGAACGTTATGTGTTTTAGCGGATAAACTTCCGAAAAGCGGAAATCGAATTTCGATCTGAAATTTGGTATACACCGTCATTTTAATGTTGTAAGACTTATCTTGAAAGGATTTTTGGCGACTTGCAATATTTTCCGAAAAATCGAAATTTTGAAAGTTGTTACTTCAGCCCGCTGAGTATATCTATCTTCATTTGAAATACCCCGGGCAGAAATATTGTCATGATGGATACAGTCCGATTCGGACTAAGATCCTGGTTTCTCAGTCGGGATCCAGTCGGACATCGGATCAGATCCGAGAGCGAAATGTAACGCTCGCAAATCGGATTCCAGCCAGGATCCTAACCCGGAACTAGCGGATACACGTTAATTAATGCATGAAATAACTTGAAAAAATTACCAGAGATGTATAAAGATATGAATAAATTATTATCAGAGTTGCGGAAATTTCCGTTTTTTTTTCACAATGAAAAAAAAATCCAAAAAATCATCCAATTTTCGGTCTCCTAAAGTGGTTACCCGCCTTAAGGACTCTAGTCAGAATCGGAAAAGAAACTCTGCATAGGATCCAGACTAGAATCCCGAACTTCTAGAACAAAATCTAGTTCGATATCGAATCGGATCCCAGGGATGAATGTAAAAATCACCAGGACATACCGATCTGAAAAAGATTAGGTAAAAATTCGTGCTACAGTATAACTGTCAAAACCTATATATTCTAATAACAGGATTTCGAAAAAAATTCTTTAGATTTAATTTTAAAAAATCGAAAAAACAATATATAGACCTTGAAAGACGTATATCACTTTTTGTTTTTGTATCACAATGATGTATTATCATAAGGATTATTAAAATTAAAAAACTAAAAAAAAACATTTGTTCCTGCATTTACTACCTTTTTTATCGACTATTAATAATAAAACGATTAAACCAAAACGACAAAAACAAAATTATATGATTTCAGCGATATCGGGATAAAATCGTTTTGGTTTATGGCAAAAAAGTTTCATTTGCACCGTGATTTTTTTCCTCTTTCATAGTGGTTCGAAATTTCTTAAGGGGTTACGTGGGTTTGAAAATGTGATCCCACATTTTTACTCCCAAAGTTTTAAGTCAATCGGAGTAAAAGTCTGGGAGAGCCTTTGGGAATTCCCCCCGTTGGCAAAGACCGGCCGGGAGCGACGCAGGTATACGCATTTTTCTCAAAACACTATTTTTGAAGTCGGTGGACACGATTTCTCAAAAACTAATGCACCGATCTTATTGAAATTTTGCACTCTTCTTCAAAATAGCATTGACTAGTGATTGAACGAAGGTTTTTTTTTCTTTTTCGATTACAACTAATTTTACAAGGCTATACGTAGTGTAAATTGTATCAAAAATTGAACTATTTTGCATACAACTGTGCCAAAAATTCAAATTTCAATTTTTTTTTTTAATCCTTTGTTCAATCACGAGGTATACTTATCTACTAGCAGAAAAAAATTGGTTTTTCAATTTCAGATAAAGCTATCATGAGTTATCCTGACCACCACGAGGACACTTTTTTTTGAGGGGTCTCCAGAAACCAAGTCCCACCGGCTGAATTTCCCAAATTTTTTTTAAATATTGTTGAAATGTTGCTCTTTTATGTGCTTAATATTTTGAATAAAATAATTTATATATTATATTTAAAAAAATAGAGAAAATATGCTTTTTTTGGCTTTGAAACCCACGTAACCCCTTAATTTTGATTCGCTTTCTTCCTTTATCGTTTAGTCACCGATTTTGGTTGAAGATCCGCAATGAGTTTGTTTAGGTTTGTTTGAGGTTTGTAGGATTCTCCAGTGACGATCCTAAAGGAAGAGATCTTAAAAAGTGGTTGGTGTGATTTTCTCCGCCGAAATCTACCAAAAGTAAATGTTGGAAATTAAACAATATTAAATTTCATCGCATTCAAACGATGAAAACTTCAAAATCATTTTACTGTCTCTCTGCGACACTCAAAATTACGTCTTTTTTTTTGTATTGTTGAATTAAATCGCATGGAAAGTGCAGTGGCCGAATTTCCTTCGATTATTAAATCGAACGTTGCGCAACTTTCAGAGCCACTTGTGTTCACGTTAGTCGCCGGAGGGAATTATTTCTTAATCCTTGGCGCGGTGCCATTTGGTCGATCAGCTTCGTCCCGGTGGTAGGCTTAAGCCCAGGTCGTTACACGCAAATCCCTGTTACCGGATTAAGTAATATCGTATACACGTTTAAATGATATCTTCGTAATTCTCCCTAATACGAAGCGAAATTCGGTGAGTTATTTGATATCGATGTCACGCAGCTTGAAAGACTTCATTATCATCCGGCATCCTGATACGAAGATCTCTATATTAGAGTTTGCGGGGATTTCTTCGAATTTTCAATCGAAGATTTCCGGAAAATTCGATGTAAAGGAGAATTTTTATTTATCAATATTCCTTCGAAAACTAAGCTCCTAAAAAATTGGATTAAAAATAGAATTTAAAATAAAATTTAAAAAATCGAACGTTAAGTGATTTGAAAGATTTTGTGCCAATATTCTTCCGCACTCATTGTATCAGAATAAAAATAAATTTTCACGCGACTCTTAAATATATAAAATAATTTTTGTTTTTCACAAATACACATTTCACAAATTTTCACAAAGTTTTGTAAGCACTAAAATTTTAAAAAGCCGCGATGTAGGTTGTTTTTTTAGGACCCTATTTTCAAATTGGTAGACACAATATCTCGAGAACTACTCAACTCATTTTTATGACATTTATAACATATGTTCTACATACTATTATCTACTATGGTGCATAGGATTTTTTTTCGATTGGATGTCACGTTCATTTTTGATTAATTTTTTAACCTCATAATTTCGGTAAAAATCAGAGTTTTTTTTTCAATGAGCTAACATATCTACAAAATTTGGAAAAAAAATTGTTTTCTCTCTACTACACTTTAGCCTTATTAATCATTCTTTAAAAGAATTTTAATTTTTATTTTTCGACGATGCCTGACGAAAAAAAAATTCCTCCATCGCCAAGAATTTTCAAAAGAGGTTCCAACTAGACGACTTACATGTACGCCATTTTTTTAATCGTTTATAAAGCTATAATGTATTTGTACAAAATACAAATTATTTCATATATTTAATAGTCCCGTAGAAATTAAAAAAAAAATGTATACCTATTTTTCTGAGTGCCAAGGTGGTGTAACGCTTTAAGGGGGCTACTTTACTGTGGGAGCTCAAAAAATAAGCTATTTTTGATATTTTTTTTTAACTGTTGCATGCATCGGTACAAACTTTTTTTTGTCGCATATAAATGTATATTTATTTAACAATTGATAATCGAGTAAAGGAATGAAAAAAAAATATGTCGCTGGCGTTGATGATTTGCGCTCTCCAGGCAATCTGAAACAAAAAAAATCAAAAAGAGTCTTAATCTGTATGAGTGTCGCTATCGCCCGAACTAGAATTATTATTTTATTTTGCAAAATAACAAAATGGCGTCGTTTTTTTTTTGCAAAAGTGTTCGAGAAACACCTTTTTTCGTCATAATTCTGGCGAAAGTATAAGTAAAAATTAATATTTTTTAATAATTCTAGTTCGGGCGATAACGACACTCATACAGATTAAGAATATAAAAAAAAAAAATTTCAGATTACCCAGAGAGCGCAGATCATCAACGCCAGCAACATACTTTTTTTCACGCCTTTACACGTTTATAAACTGTTAAATAATTATACATTTATATGCAACAAAAAAATATTGTTTTCCATTATATAAGAGTGTGCCCTTAAGCGAAAAAGTTGGTACCGATAAATGTAACAGTTTTCAAAAAAAAAAAAATTAAAAAATAGCTTATGTTTTGAGACGTTACAACAGAATAGCCCTTTAAGTCACGACATCAAGCCCTCAGAGTCACGAGATCAAGCAATTGGCATTGAAAAATCACGATCGTTATAGAGCCTCGAACTCTCTCGCCCCTATTTCTTTTCTTCGTACAAACGAGCGTATATTTGCAACGAAAAAAAAAAAAAAAAAAAAAAAACGAAAAATATCGGGAATATGCAAATTTTTATACGAGTGCTCAATATCCGTCGATCGCTCAGCAATAAGGAAATGCTCCCCTGGATCGGCCTATCGTCTCTCTCACCGACTCTCTCTCTCTCTCTCTCTCCCCCTCTCTCTCTCTCCCCCTCTCTCTCTCTCTCTCTCTCTCTCTCTCTCTCTCTTCTCTCTCTCGCTCAATAGAATCCAAAGCTTTTTCTCGACATCCGTTACTTGGCCGTACGAATGCAGCGCACACATAGAGCAACGGGATCTAAGAATAAGGAGTTTCGCGATCCAGACTTCGTCAGAGATTTGAATATTCATTCGATCCGTCTACAGTAAGATCGACACGGGCGTTATTGATTTCCGTGTACATGAGAAATTGACTCTATACGCCGCAAACAATCGCACCTATATAGATATACGTAAACCCAAACATCTAGTGCTCGATCTTACGTTCTTGATAAGCAAAGATATCATTGCAATCGTTTGCGCTTTCTCAATAACTACTAAAGGTTGCGCGCGCGCGCGGACACGGGTACACCCGCGATGTGCCCTTTTCCGCGAGCAATATAATCGCGATCTATCCGCGTTGCTGCTCACCGTTTTACACGAGAATTAAAGAGAATAAATGGCGCGCAGAACGTCGCGGCGTGTAACGCTGAGCTGGTGAAAAAAAGAAGAAAAAAAAAAAAAAACGTCATAAAAGTACAAACGAGAGAACACTTTGTTCTCTTGTAATTGAAGTATCGTGCTGTGCGCAACGATAAGGGAGTCGTACTAATTTGAATATACGGATACACCGAAGCGCGTATCGAACGTACGTAAATACATTTACGTAGATGATATATGTGTACAGATATATATATATATATATATATATATATATATATATATATATATATATATGGGGCATTCCACGCCAAATCGACCACTCTCCGGCCCGACCCCTTTCTATTTGGCTGAAACTTTAATATGTTATTGTTCTCATCTTAAAACGCTTGTGTTATTTTTTTCAATTTTTTTTACATAATCACAAATACGTAGTGAATTTTTGAAAAAATCGCCAATTTTTTTTACAAATGCTCATAACTTTCTGAAAAATCGACCGATTAAGATCATTTTGTTTTTAATTCTTCGTTTTGAAATGTTGTTTATGAAAAAAAAGATTGGAAAAATATTCAAAGTCATCTTTGACATGATTTTTTAGTTTTTTGTAAAAAAAAACGCGATTTTTCAAAGAACGCCACTTTTGATTTTCAATTTTTTTTTGTAAAAAAATTTGATAAATTTAACATTTTTTTTGCCACTAGACCCATCGTGGTAAGATTTTTCTTTCTATTTTTTTTTCTAAATAGAAAAATTTTTATTCTCAATTTTTTCCAATTATAGCTGTTTTCGATAATGATATAATAATTTAAATGGTTAATACTATCATACCCAATACTTTGTATATAATATTAACCCACTTAAAAAGTTTTCCAATTACGTTAAATTATTTTTAAAGGATTATTCAATGGGGAATGAAGTTAGTAATTATTCAATGAAGTTTTTAATAGTAATTAATGATGAATTTATTCATTTCTGGGACGTTTAAATAATTTACATAATTTGCGATCTCTTGAATCTCTTGAAATAGTACACTGCCTTTTTTTGGAAAACCATAGAATTTATTAATTACATCATAGGACCATAGAATTGCATCATAGGAAACAGCTATATTTGAAAAAAAAAAATAAGAATAAAAATGTTTCAATTTAGAAAAAAAAGAAAGAAAAATCTTACCGAGATGGGTCTAGCGGCAAAAAGTGCTAAATTTATATTTTTTTACAAAAAAAAAATCAAAAATCAAAAGTGGCTTTCTTTGAAAAAACCGCGTTTTTTTTACAAAAAGCTAAAAAATCATGCGGAAGATGACTTTGTATATTTTTCCAATATCTTTTTCCATAAATAACATTTGAAAACGAAGAATTAAAAAAAATATATATTTTAATCGATCCATTTTTAAGAAAGTTATGAGCATGTGAAAGAAAAAAACCGGCGATTTTTACAAAAATTCACTACGTATTTGTGATTATGTAAAAAAAAAATTGAGAAACATCACACAAGCGTTTTAAGATGAAAACAATAACATATTAAAGTTTCAGCCATATCGAAAGGGGTCGAGCCGGCAAGTGGTCCATTCGACGTGGAATGCCCCGTATATATGTACATTTATTCATCTTTAAAATGAATATACATAATTTGCTCCGAAGATCGCGATCCTATGCGGCTCTATTGATTAATGTTCAATGGTAATTTCATGTGCGGCATGTTCGACCTTATTATGATCACGTGTAGATATGTAGCTACGTTGAACCCCATCGACGTGAAAAGCCCGATGAGATGTCTGTGTCGTAACGTGCATGCTGCATGGAGAAAAAGTCATTGCGAAGCCTTAAGACTTCGAGTACAGTCCTCATAGTAGTCTGTTGTCTCCATACGCAACATTACGTCAAGCATAATGACTTTAAAATCACTTTTCAATTGACACAAGTGTATGTGAGTGAAAATAATTTTGAAGACGTTCCTGTGCTCGAAATCGTCGATTCGTGTAAAGAAAATGAAAAGAACCGTCCTTGTAGTCAAGTGGACCGATAGCCATCGTTACGTAGATACGATTGGTCCAAAATTACCTTTCCCCTTACATACATTCATTCTTATGCACAAGGATATATGTGTATGTGTATTTATTACAGCATATTTCCATTGTACAGATCCCCCGGTGAGAGAGCCGTTTTAACAGACATCCATACATAAAGGTGATGAGCAAAAGTTCTGGATCCGAGACGGGAGCGTTTTAACATTTGTGTATGTGTGTGGAGATTTTTTTTTATTCGTTGTTTCAATACCTTCATTTTTTTGCAGAGGAGAGTGCCCAGCTAATACACTGACGAGATTGCGTCCGCCATGTTTAGTGTAAGTAAAGTTGACAGAACGGGAGGCCGCGCACGAGTTTCAAAGTTTTATTTCAAATTTTAGTGATATTTGTAACAATTTTTTAATGATTTTAAATGTTGTGTTTACGTAGATTAAAATCAGACGCGATCGTGCTATAGGAAGTGCTAGTATGGACTGCTCGAACATTTTCGAAATTGACAATATTCTCTGCAATGCCCTCGGATGGCGACAAATTCAGATCCCTTAGTTTATCCGCGTGTCATGGGAATCTCAATTAACTTCTTGCGATTGCCGAACATTCGGAAGTTGCAGCTGTGACGTTAGACTAGCACTTCCTATAGCACGATCGCGTCTGATTTTAATCGCTTGTTTCACTACTTTTATCCTGTCTTATCCACTTTTAGTCGTATCTTTGATAATTTTTTTCACCGTGATGGCTGGCACAATTTAAGTTTTTCGGGGGTGTTTTGTTTTTGGAATTTAAAAAACTTCATTCTCATGTGCTCGGAATGCATTTTCCCTTTCTTTTCGGAATGCCTTATTTTTTCTGGCACACATTATTGAAGAGAAACATCTGCCATATTTTTTTTCGAAGAGGGCTTGAAAAACCATTAAGAATCATATTTTTTTCGTGCCCAAAATCCTCGCGCAAGACCCTTAAAAAAAGCATGGCCACATTATAAAAGTCACCCTGTATGTGTGCTTGCGAAATACTTTCTTTGGTTATGAGCAGTAATTATATATAGCAGTGAAATCATAAAACAAGAAATGATACGACTAAACCTAACCTAAAAGTTTTGATTCTTTTTAAATTGTCGAAGTCAGTTTGAGTCAATTGCGGCCACGCGGCGTGGGGTAATCCCGGACGTCCGCAATTACCCCTAGATCTTTAAGGAGGTACGATCATGGAGTCGAATCCAACGTTCGAGCCTGAAATTTTTATATGATGTTGACGAATACGTTATGCACCCTTTGGAAAAATTTGAGCTATTTTGACCATCCAGTTTTTTCGTAATAAAATTGCAAAGTCGAGCATTTTGAGCTAGTGAAGCACGTCGTCTTATGGAGACGGTCGACCGGAAGTGCGATAATCACGGTTTTGCTACTCACGTATCCAACTAAGGTCGTTGGAAAACTGAAATTTGATAAATTAGACATAATAGATATGGTAAAAAATCGAAAATTCGCACTTCACCGTGTAGTTCAAGCACTACATTATAAAGCAATTTCAACTTCCGGTTGAATATTATCATAATGACGAAATAGTGCCCATAGACTTGCCAACGGCGGGCGTAACAGCTGATTCGTTTGTCAAGCATAGCCTAGCTCTGTAGTGACAGTTTTCGTTGTCGCCGGCTAGCGATAGCCAATCGCATGCACGATCAGAAGAAAGGGATCGTCTTATTGGCTGTTGCTAGGTAACGACAACGAAAACGGTCGCTATAGAGTTTCAGAATCTCGGTACTGCTTGGAAATCATCGTGAAGACTCCAGAGTCGTTGAGGATATAATTTTTCAGTTTTGATTAGTAAATATGCAATAAATAAAATATTTGGCACTTTGAGATCGACAATACGAATATTCAACATAAGTTAAGGGGCTAGTCCACTTTGAAAATTTCAAAAAATCGATTTTTTTTTACTTTTTTCGAAAGTACATACATTCAGAAATATTGTGTCAAAATTTTATGAAAATCCGAGCTCCCTAAGTATTTTTTTTTTACCTGAATGTCAGGACCTCATTTCGTCTACCTGAGCGTATAGCGCGCTCGGCCGACCCATCGGCCACAAACATCCTCCTGCTCTTTCTGAGGAAGTACAGGAAGTTTTAAAACCTATTTACGAGGATCTCACCAAAACAGAACTGCTCGAAAGGTGTTTAGGTGGCCATACGCAAAACAATAATGAAAGTTTTAACAACTGCGTATGGAATATGGCACCTAAACACATGTTCAACGGCAAAAAAATCGTAGACATTGCCTGCAAAGTATCCGCGTGTGTATTTAATGAAGGATTTCGTCCAGTGCTTAAAATAATGGAAATAATGGGCGTCAAACTCGGCCCGATCGCCATCGGATTCGCCGACAGTCGCGATGACGAGCGTGTTCGCTCTGCAAACCGCCGCAGTTCTGAGTGCTCAAAAGAGACCAGAACCAAACGAAAGCAAGCAAGACTCGAAGAAATCGACGATGATGAGCAATCAGAAGGGATTTTGTACGGTGCAGGAATTGCCGATTGAGTTTAGGTAAGAGTTTTTCATAGTATAAACTTCAAACGCGTTTTTCTCGAAACAACGTTTTTAAAATCTAGCTCCATCGTATCTCTAAAACTAATAAACCGATTCTCTTGAAATTTGAACCACATATTGTAAACATGATTCGCAATAAGATGACCCTCGATGGTTTTGACATTTTGATTTTTACTCTTTTTTTTGCGAAAAACTGCGAAAAAAACGCGTTTTTTTTTTACTTTTTTCGTTTTTCATCTGCCATTTTTTTATTTTTTGATAAAACTTTATATCCGAGGGTTATTTTGTAGCTGGTGTCATACTGAATCTAATGGACTTTGATTTTTCTGTTTCAGACAAGCCGTCGCCGAGTTGTGATGGAGCTACCTAGCCCACCTATTTTTAAGGCGCTACGTTAAACTATAGTTTTTGTACTTAAAAATGAATAAAAATGAATTAAATTTTTTTTTTAAATGTATTTCAAGACTTTATTTATCAAGCCCAACAACTTTTATATTCATATCTTTTATAAAATCCTCAAAAACAAATCGCGAAAATAGCCTTTTTTTCGTGGCTCCAAAGTGGACTGGCCCCTTAACATAAATCAGAACACCCGTGGGGTGACATAAATTTAGTCTGTTGACCCTGAGAGAGTAGTCGTACCTCCTTAATCCTTCAAGTGAACATAACATTTATCAGATTTTTTTGTATTTCAGATGCCTCGAAAATATAAAAGAAAGACTGAGAAGAAATATACCCTCGAAACTTTAAAAATTGCTGTAAGGAAGATTAAAAAAAACAAAGAATTAAATTTTAGACAAGCCGAAAAATATAATATTCCGAGAGAAACGCCGTTCAATCAAGGCGGGAAATATGAAGAAGATATTACTGATCCGAAGCGTGGTAAGGAGCAAGATTTTAACGAGATACAAGAAGAAGGTTTGGTGCAGTTCATCCTGAAATTACCCCAAAATGTGTCCGTATTTACCCGAATGGCATTGGATAATTACAGACAGCAAAGAGTTTTTTTTTAAATATTAATGTTCGTTGATTAGTTACAAATAATTATTAATGTTGTTCTCGTAAGGTAATGACCAAAGTTCAATAATTAATAAAAAGAGACTGATTCAAACTAATATTTTGACCTTTATTGAAGGATTTCTTTAAGTGTCCGCGATTATCCCACTCTCCCCTGCCGTCCATATGGATGGCGTATATTAGATCGCGGGCGAATGTAAAATTTTCAATATGAAATGGAGAAATTTCGCTCGTACCCGCGGACCTTTGTGCTAATTAAAGGTACGAACGGAAAAATGTATATTGAATGAGTAAAAATAAATGCACTGATTTACAATATTAATTAAACCGTGTAGCGTTATCTACGTGGGAAAATCTGGGTCGAATGTGAAATTTGATTTTCATTATTATTATTACTTTCGAATAACTCGCGGGTCCACGGTGGAGCATAAAGGGAAAAAAATATCATCGTGATCCGGTGGAAAATACGCTTTTATAGGGACGTAGAAGTGAGTCGGAAATTTATGGAGGAAATACTAAATATAAAGCGGTAGATCGAAAATATACGTTCGAGATATTTGCTCGGTGATACGAAATGCATAACGGTGTTATCGAGAATGCGAAAGCACATTGAACGGCAATTCGGTGCTTACTCTCGTAAAGCCAACGTATATTCACGAATATCATCGTATCGATGCAACAATACGTGTCAAGAAAATGAAATGAACCCGTCTCGGCACACAATTGTCACAGTACTTTGAGATTTTCGTGAGGCCTCAATGATTAAAAAAAAAAAACACTCAGGCGAGCGAATATGCGAGAAAGACGTTGACGAGAAGATAATTGTTGAAAACAAAAAAATATTTTTTCTATTATTCATTTAATTGGGTCTAATTTCACTCTTCCAAAAAAATGATTTTGTACTTTTTTCGAATTCTATTTTTTTTATCCGTCCTCGTACAGAAATTTGTTGGGGGGTCATCAGATCCTACCACATCCTTATAGGGATCTGATAGGAATGCCGCACGTGTAGGGAGTCGACATGGGAATCCAAGTGAATTCCGCGCTATTGCCCGATTAAGGCCGTATTCGAATGTGACCATTTTCCATTTTCTTGAAAAAAAAAACATATTTTTATTTTATTTTTGAAAATAAAAATGAAAAAATGTTTCAAAAATTTCTAACAAAATTGTAGTTAATTAAAAATAAAAATGAAAACAAATTTCCTTTCTTAATATATTGTCCTAGACCCCATAATTCCCAAGTGGAGCTTCTACACTCATCAAAGTTTCAATCAAAAATGCTGAAAAAAAAATTTCAAAAAAATTCTGAAAAAATTCTACTCACTCCAGTGTCAACCCATGCAACTTTTTACTCTTTTGACATTTTTCTGAAACCCTATACTTCTTCGATGACGCCTTTTTTTCTTCTAAAACATGTATTTTTTAGCTAAAAATGCAATACTGGGGCGAAAAAAAAATCGTACGGGACTTTCTAAGAAACAAAAATGTAGGTTTTGCTATCCTTTTCAAGTTTACCGTGGAAAAAACCGAGGGAAAATTTTTCCACAAACTTTACAGTTAACTTTCGACGACCTAAAAAATAGCCGAAAAATGGCTACGTTCAAAAGTGCATACCGGAGCGAAAAAAAATCGTAACGAATTTTCTTAAAAAAAAGCTAAATAATGGTAAATTTGTCCTCTTTAAAATGGCATTTGGAAATTCAATTATCTTTATTTTTGAGTCCACTATCGAACTTTTAGTGCGGTAAGAAATTTCGACTAGTATGCGTCCAAACTTTTGGCCGGCAGTGTATATGTATATATATATATATATATATATACATATATATGCAATAATTTTAATATTCAACTACCCGATCGAAATCGGTCGGAATCCCAGGGCTCATTTCTCGACCTGATTAAACCCTGATTCCTCGCGCTCACAAGGTAAAAATCAGACCTCGTTAATCCGGATCTCGCACACTGCCCGCAAGTGTGTTCGATCAGGCTTAAAGGAAACCGAAACCAGTACTTACTTTTCGAGTTCGCGAGTGGACGAAAAAGAGAGGCCTCGACGAGGATCCCTGCGGTGTAGAAGATTACGAAACACACGCGGAACCGAAGTCAATCCGATCGTGCGGCCAGCGAGAGAGACTGACGGGCAAAGGGGAACGCGCGTCAAAAACAACGAGCACCACGCGGAAAACGTAGCATGGAATAATTACAGAGAAAGAGAGAGAAAGAGAGAGAGAGAGAGAGAGAGGGGGGGAGAGACAGAGAGAGAGAGAGAGAGAAGAAAAGAGAGAGAGAGAGAGAGAGAGAGAGAGAGAGAGAGAGAGAGAGAGAGAGAGAGAGAGAGAAGAGAGAGAGAGAGAGAGAGAGAGAGAGAGAGAGAGAGAGAGAGAGAGATGAGAGAGGAGAGAGAGAGAGAGAGAGAGAGCGAGAGAGAGAGAGAGAGAGAGAGAGAGAGCGAGAGCGAGAGCGAGAGCGAGAGCGGAGAGCGAGAGCGAGAGCGAGAGCGAGAGCGAGAGCGAGAGCGAGAGCGAGAGCGAGAGCGAGAGCGAGAGCGAGCGAGAGCGAGAGCGAGAGCGAGAGCGAGAGCGAGAGCGAGAGCGAGAGCGAGAGCGAGAGAGAGAGAGAGAGAGAGAGAGAGAGAGAGAGGAGAGAGAGAGAGAGAGGAGAGCGAGAGAGAGAGAGAGAGAGAGAGTGAGAGAGAGAGGGGGGGGGAGGGAGAGAGAGAGAGAGAGAGAGAGGGGCAAGAGAAAAAAGAAGAGAGAGAGAGAGAGAGAGAGAGAGAGAGAAGAGAGAAGAGAGAGAGAGAGAACGATGGCGATCCGGAGAATGGGGCACAAGTTGGAACAATGAAAGTCGATTTGCCCGATCGTCATCACCCACGCTGCGACGGTAACGGAACGCTTGAATGACTGAACGCGGGCTTGAATACATTATAGAACCGTAGAGACAGAGGCGGGGCTGAATAACCCGCAGAATATCGCGCGAGACATAAATGCTGAAACAACATATACATGTATGAAAAAAGGATATTCGGAGCCTGTTATATTCACTATAGATAAATCTGGCTATTTTGAAGCCTGCCCTTAAGGGGCTATTCTACTGTGAAGGCTCAAAAAAAAGCTATTTTTAATAATTTTTTTTTCGAAAACTGTTGCATGTGTCGGTACAAACTTTTTTTTTCACTTAAAAGTACACTCTTACGGAATTAAAAAAAGATTTTTTTGTTGCATGTAAATGTATATTTATTTAACAACTGATAATCGTGTAAAGGCATAAAAAAAGTATGTCGCTGGCGTTGATGATTTGCGCTCTCCAGGTAATCTGAAACAAAAAAATTCAAAAAGATTCTTAATCTGTATGAGTGCCACTATCCCCCGAACTAGAATTATTATTTTATATTGCAAAATAACGAAATGACGTCGTTTTTTGCAAAAGTGTTCGAAAAACACGTGGTTTTTTTTCGTCATAATCCGGGCGAAAGTATAAGTAAAAATTAATATTTTGAAATAATTCGAGTTCAGGCGGTTGCGAAACTCGTACAGATCAGGAATCTTTTTGAATTTTTTGTTTCACATTACCTGGAGAGCGCAAATCATCAACGGCAGCAACATACTTTTTTTCGTGCCTTTACAACGATTATAAATTGTTTAAATAAATATACATTTATATGCGACAAAAAAAATGGTTTTCTATTCTATAAAAGTGTACCTTTAAGCTAAAAAAAAAAGTTTGTACTGATACATGAAACAGTTTGCAAAAAAAAATTATTACAATATACCTTATTTTTTGTGCCTGCACAGTAAAGTAGCCGCATAGGGCGGGAAATATATGTGTATTACGAAAAGATAAAACATGTTTGACAATATTTTTTTTAGAAAACAACAAAACGTTTTACGTCCATCAAACTTTAGGTACAATTCATTACACAATTAAACTGGAATGTCGATAATTTCAGTGGCTTGCCGGCTAATCAACGAATCTCGGGCCATACAATAG
>OZ010720.1:18658941-18907091 GCA_963932345.1 Ophion ventricosus | reverse complement strand
AGAGAGAGAAGAGACGAGAGAGAGAGAGAGAGAGAGAGAGAGAGAAGAGAGAGAGAGAGAATATCTTGGAGAAGAGCAAAGGATATAACTTCTCCCGGATCCACACGTACGACCATGCGATACGTTCCCTTCGTGTTCCTAAGCGGTAATTTACGTATCACCGGGAGACAATGCATTTCCTTCGACATATCCGAGGAACTATACGAAGCGCTCGAGTAAGCGAGCGTGCGCGCTCGCGCGCTTACATTTACGATATGAATAGCCCACGCACCTGGGTTAACATTCTCACTCAATTATTCTTCGTCATTATCACAATTACGCTTGATATTCCGTATAATGGGCTGCAATTAGAGGGATTGCGCGATTAAGCAAGCAACGGCCCGCGGTTCAGCTGACTGAGTTGGGAAAACGGAAAAATAAAAATTTGCAACAACTTTCCCGCGAGTAATTATTGAACAAATATTTTCATTGGACTTTCATAATTTGCGCATGAAATAACCTCATTGAATTATTTACGAAGTGTGAAATCTCCCGGTGGCATACTTTTTTTTTCAATATCGATGCTCGTAATCGCCCGGACAAAGAAATCAATTTCACGCTTTTATAAGGGCTTTGTGGCTAGCCTTGAAAGTCGTCGATAAATTTGGGACCGAATGGCTTGGAGGGATTACGGAATGGGCGGCAAGACGATTGTGGATATTGGCTGCTTGTTCCGATCCTGTTTGATTGATCCTGGTCCGGATAACCCTTTCGAAGACACCGATCCCGTGCGAAAATTGGCCGTGCATCCCTAATACAATTCGGGGCCTTCAAGGGATTATTTGTGGATTCCATAGTTGGCTTTACCGTTGGCATCAAAACTATGCTCTAACTACGAAGACACAAGTAAGGGCCTTTGAGAGAGGTGTAGTTGTAGATTCCCGAGTAGCGAAGTCCTCAATACTACTGGACTTTGCTATTATAGGGGCCAATCAGTATAAATTTGCTTGACTAAAGAATTCTGTGGCATAATAATTATCGAAATCGATTTAAATATAATAATTAAACTATGCGTTTTAGTAGACGAGCTGTGGTGCCTTGAACCCACACGCATGCAGTGCGTTCATTGGAACGACGCGGGATCAAACGTGTCAAAATATGCGACAGAATTCTAAGCCTCAAATCTATTGAAATAACACATTTCTTTTTCACAGTGCATACACACGCACATATTTATATGGCTGCAATAATTTGTTATGAGGCACCGTTGAGGCAATTTTAAAGGCTCGCGTCATTTTGCCTTCAATGACCCGCGGTAACAAAGTGTGACCGGCCACTGATGGCCCATGTGAGTCTTCCAGACTAGGGCCTTAATAAAGTTAGGGAAAATTAAGATGAGCCCGATCAAAGCCCGAACTCAATTTCCCCACGGGTATCTGGTTATCGTGGAATCGATTTTGTCGCAATTTCGAGCTACCGAAAAATCTGGATATGCTGACTTCAGTCCTGGGAATCTTGGTGGGATCCCCGTGCGGAAATTGAGTTCGGACTTTGATCGGGCCCATCCTTATTTTCCCTAACTTTATTAAGGCCCTAGTCTGGAAGCCTCACATGAGCCATTAGTGGCGGGTCACACTTTGCTATCGAGGGCCATTGAAGGCAAAATAACTAGGGCGTCTAAAATAACCAGAGCCATATGCGCAGGCGATTGTGTGTAATGCCATTGAAGGCAAAATAACCAGGGCCTCTAAAATAACCAGAGCCATATGCGCACGTGGTTGTGTGTATACTGCGAAAAAGATATGTGCTATTGCAATGAGGCTTAGAATTCGGTTCGGTATTTTTACACGTTTGATCCCGCTTTCTTCCAATGAACGAACGGCACGCGTGTTGGTTCAAAGTATCACAGCTCATCGACTAAACGCATAGTTTAATTGTTATATTTAAGCGATCTCGATAATTATTATTCCACAAATTCTTTACTCAAGCAATCTATACTGATTTGCCTCTATAACAGTAAAGTCTAGTAGTATTGAGGAAATCGCTACTCGGGAATCTACAACTACAACCCTCAAAGGACCTTACTTGGTCTTCGTACTTAGAGCATAGTTTTAATCAATCTACCTATCCTACCATTCCCTAATAGGGGCCCGGTTTGGCTCTTTTACGGAAAACCCTACTAGAAAATTTACAAATAATCCCGCCAAGGCCCCGAATTGTATTACGGATTCCCTGCCAATTTTCCACACGGGGAATGGTCGAAATAAAAAAAAAATGCGTTTCCTCAGATTTCAATGAGCCTAATCTCGTTCTTTTGGGCAGGAAGAAGCTCTCACTGGCTCATTCGTGCAGGAAAATTATCAAAGCGCCTTCTCACCTGGTGCGGAAGTGCATAAGATGCATCCGCTCTTGGAGAAGCTGGCGATTAAAGAAAAAGGCGTATGAGGTCCGCGCGGGGGATCGTTCGCGTAACAATTACTCACGAGCGATTGCTACTTTCTCGTATATCACGGTGAAATGTATTCACGACGCAATTTTCTGCGGATTTTATAGGACCGATAACACGAGGAGATGTAACAATGAGGAGGAGTTAATGGGGGCAGACACGGAGTACTCGGTAAATAAATCGTTAATGAAGTGCATCGGTCCGCGGGGGTATAAGGGAGGACCGGAGGGCGAATGAGGAGCTTCGGCATTTAGTTTTAATGGCCGAGGAGGTTCGAAGAATCGAAACTTTACAGCGCGCGGGTACAGAGAGTGTGTCTGGCAATCTTCCGGTCTCCTCGTGAGGATTGGAAACAGCGAGGGAGAGAGAGAGAGAGAGAGAGAGAGAGAGAGAGAGAGAGAGAGAGAGAGAGAGAGAGAGAGAGAGAGAGAGAGAGAGAGAGACCAAAAGATGCTTGGATCTTCGGTGGAATTCTCAAGAGACGAGAAGCGAGCGGGTCCAGCCAACTTATATATATATATATATATATATATATCCACACATACAGGTAGAAGACAAGTACGGAAAGACTGGTGAACAAAACTGATGGCGCGCAATGAGAAAAAGAGAGAGAGAGAGAGAGGGAGAAAGAAAGAGAGAGAGTGAGAGAGAGAGAGAGAGGGAGAGACGAGTATGAAAAGTTTGCTCGTCACGCCCAATCGATGAGAAGGAAGTATAAAGAAGGAACGACCTCCCAAAGTCTCGAGGGGTGCGCAAAACTTACATATACCCCACCTGAAACCCATACACACGCACGTTTGTGCACATGTGTCTGTGTGTACACACACAGAGATGGTACGGCAACCGAGCGCGTTTCCCTCTCGTCCTGAAACATAATAACTGCGTCCGGAGCACTTCGTAATGCGTTCGGTGCGGTTCGATGAGGACCGCGGGATCGGCCCTCGCATACGTGCACTGCCATTGGCAGTATCGACGATCCATTGACGGTGTATATGTGTATGTATGGGGGAAAGGACATTTTGCATCCGTTGTACAATGGAAATCCATGTGTGTTATTTCTTGCACGTAAGACGTGTAATTTTAGAAATTAACACATTTAAATGCCACACACAACTGAAAATAATGCACTTATGTGTGATACAGAGCATTCAAACACGTTTTATGTGAATTTTCAAATAGGGTAGGGAGGAGAATGTTGAGCAGTCGGGTAAGTTGGACAATCAAAATATCTGGAAAACTAAGCACCGCGCGCGTGTGCGTCAAATGGCGGAAAGAGATGTATGGAGGAGGGGAACAGATTAGGCCATCGCCCGTTGTCATGCGGCGCATGAGACGGTAAGACGGGACACGTTTCATTATTTTTGCACCCAAAAGTAAAAAAAAACGTGATTGAAAGATTTTCTTCGACCAATGTATGAGAAAAAATATTTCAAAGTCCATTACAATTAATGTTAATGTTTAAAAATGTAACTAATTAACAAGCAACTGTTGGTTTATTACTGCAATGTACCAAATCATGTTGCATACTTCTGATTTATTTATGCAATTGTTACCGTGCTCAACTTACCGCATACCTATGCTCAACATACCCCACTATCGGGGCAGGTTGAGCAAGTATGGCCTTCGTCATTTAAGAACGATTATCTGTGAAACAATGAGGATAACGGAATTTCGTCTACAGACTTTTTTTCCCAGACAAATTTCCTATTGATTGAAGTAGGTTTCATTTTTATACGGGAGACTGTTAAGGTGGGCAACCACTTTAGATGCTTCAAAAAATGAATTTTTTTTAAGTGACACTTCTTTAGCACCCTTGTGATTTGAAACTCGATGAAACGAAAAAGCGACACTAAAAAGAGACAAACATATTCGTCCATAGGATTTAGAATGCGAGAGAATGAGATAGAATACAGAAATACAGTATTTCCTATTGTCTTCGTCTCCTTTTTGTGTGGTGCTTCGTAGCCTCCCCACTCTTCTCTACCAAGGGTTGTATATATGTGTACTTGTGTGCGCCTGCGTATTGCCGAGCCGAGCCGAGAGAAAAGGCGTCGTATAGTGAGTATAGTATCTATATCTATATTCCACTGCCTAATACTTGCTCCGGTCCAAGCGTTCTACGTGTGTATGTTTGTACGTGTGGTAGTACGTGTGTGCGCGCCTGCGTGTTACGAAGCCTTAGGAAAAGGCGTCATAGCCAGCGTGGTGTGTTGCTTTTGTGAACGTTTGTGTATATTTTTATCATTCGTTCATTTTAATAACAAAGATTTCAAGTATGCCAAAAAATAATGCCGAAAAATGTCGCGAGTATCGGGAGAAAAAAAATAAAAATAAGATAAAAAAACGTCGCAAAGAGTTCAACGGAACGTGTACGTGAATTTCGTGTACGACGAAAGGCATTATTAAATGTGCGAAATAATATTTCTATTGCGTCCACTGTACAAAATAGTGAAAACAATCATCGTAAGTACTCAAACTAAAGCATTTGTTTCGAATTTTAGTTACCATAAGCCACTCGTGTCATTCGTCGAAATAGAAAACATGGAGTCGGAATAATAAAATGTAAAATAACTTCGAAACTTGGTACCAGTATTATAATGAATAAACCCTGTAATTATCCCACTCCTGATACTGCATTCGTCTCATTCTCTCGCTGTTTAGATTTCGGAAAGTTTCACTTCTACTGCGTGTGAACTGCACACGTTTTGAGTTTTTTTATTTTATAAATCGTTAGAATATCTTGGGAATACACCGTGAAAAATTCAAAACGATTTTCGGATTTCTTCTAACGCTATGTATATAAATGAAAAAGACTCTTCGCTCGACTCCCAAGCGCGCTCAGGTATCCACGAGCGCTCAGTTAGGTAGTTTGTTTGGGTTTGTTTGTGTTTTCATAACCCAAACAAACCCAAACTCGACATTTGGCGATTAGCTCCACATCTCCATTCTGGTTACAAAATAATCGGGGTAGCGGCATTTCTTGCTGCTATTTTATTCAATGAAGGAAATTCAGCTCTACTCATGGTTATGAATGAACTACAAATCGTAGTTGGCAGGCAGAGCTACGGATATGCCGAGCAAATTGATCAGATGCGCGTGGCTCGGCAAAATATAAAAAGTTTATTAGAGACAAAAGAAACTCGAAAGAGTTATTTTGTCTCTAATAAACTTAAAGAGGAAATGCAAGCTTCAAATGAGTTACATGAAGAAGAGGAAGGACTGCTGTATTGTGCTGGAATCGCTGATTAATCGGTAAGACACTTTATCATTTGATTAAACACATTTGACTTTGAGATTTTCGTTTGTAAAACTTTAAACGTTTTTTTCCCAAAACGACATTTTTTCAATTTGCGGGAACCATAACTCAAAAACTAATTGATGGATCATCTTGAAATTTGGGACACGTTTACATAATATAATTTATTAAAATACGAACACAAAGTTGGAAAGATTAGATTGTTTAAAACATATTTATTACTGAAAAATGCCGGGAAAAGAATTCTAAAAATCGATCATTTTTTTTCAAACACGTTCCGACATTGAATTCTCGATTTTTTTTTTCAAAATTTAGGTTCATGTTCTTAAAAAACATCTCAAGAATGTATAAAAATTTGTTGGACTATTTCAGATGCGAATTGCGAGCTGTGCAATTCCCGCACATCGACAACGACGATAAGGACACGCCAAGGGACACAGCGGATTACACCTTAATTAATGGATAAAATAACTTGAAAAAATGACCAGAGATGTATGAAAATATGAATAAATTATTGTCAGAGTTGGGAATATTTCCGTTTTCTTACACTAAAAAAAATCCAAAAAATCATCAATTTTTCGATGTCCTAAAGTGGTTGCCCGCCTTAAGGAATTACAGGGCGATAAATCCAACCTTGCTCAGCATGCCCCTCCCAACCCTACTTGAATCGCATTTTTGACAAGTTATTGCTGACTTTTTGACAGCATAATTTTGCAATATGCTTCAGTGAAAACAATTACAATATTTAGACAGTTCAATTATGTAATAAATTGTACCATTATTTTTTATAGATGTAAAACGTTCTGTGACTTTCAAAAAAAAATGTTCAAAACTGGCGATTTGTTGGTCGTCTACATGTATTTTCCCCTTTAACAGTCCACTTCATAATACAAGTAAAAAAATCGTGAGGAAAGTAAACTGTGTCTTAAAATTACCTGACATTTTAATTTATTAATAAAACGTATTATTTATTCACAAATTACGAATATTATTATTTTAATATAAGTTACAAACATAGAAGTTATGTGTGGATCACAATATCCGATAAATGGCCTTGTCCTTGTTTGCAAATGTTTACTCTTTTGACGAAATTTTCAATAACATTTTGGCATAATTGCGGACTAATTTCATTAATGGTGCGTCCAATTGCTTCTTACAGCTCCGAAATGGTCTGTGGATCATTGGCATGCCCTTTTCCTTTCAGAAAATGCCAAAGAAAGAAGTCCAATGGCGTCAAATCGCACGATCTTGGTCGCTAATTCACATCGCCGCGGCGCGAGATAACACGACCATGAAATTTCGTCTGCAATAACTGCATTGTTTCACATTGCATTTTCACAATTTCTATGCGTTGCTCGATCGTATAATTCTCCATGACTAAACCTCGATACTTCCTGATGCCAGTTGTCAAAAATTAGTACTCTAAGTTCGCCACAAAAAAAAATGGCGCGCTATTAAAAAAGTCAGATTATTTTGACACACCATTTATATACACAAAAGAGAAAAATTTACAAAAAACATGCTTTTTCCACGGAAACTGAAAAAGGTCGTTCTTTTTGGACGTTACTTTTCGTGCCACCCTATATACATTTACGTATGGACAAAGAAAGTACTGAAGGGAGCTCGAGCAAGCGCTAGAAAGCGGAAGTTGTTCCTATGGTCGGCAGCGTCAAAATAGGATCTCCGCCATGTTTTGGACGTAGGGCCGGAAGCGAGAGAGAGAGAGAGAGGGAGCGAGAGAGAGAGAGAGAGAGAGAGAGAGAGAGAGAGAGAGAGAAAGAGAGAGAGGCAGTTTGTCGGTTTTCGCCGGAGGGCGATACTAGTTGTGCTAAAGCAAAGACGCGGGATCCTAAAGGGAGCAAGGAGTTTATATGCATGCTCGCTTGGTGCAACCGGAGGTTACCCAGGATGTTTGCCTTTCGCCTTAATTGGTACGAGGAACTTTCCACTTACGCGAAACCGTCAAATTAGTTTGCCTAAGGACAAAGTCAAGGGAAAATGGTGGATAATACCGTGACCGGTAGAGCGACCAAAAAAATGCGAAACACACGGTGCAAGTGGACCAACATTGTTTCATGTATGAGAGTTGGATCACGAAGCTTTGAGATTAAATCTCGCGCGGAGAATAGGTTACGATTATCGCTCGATTCGTATCGTTGATCCTCTGTGTCGGATATTTGCGCACGCAATACCATTGCTTTCGAAGGATTTATTGGCGTTTTCGTAAGACACGAATATGTGCAGAACACCACTTTCCATGTAGATATTTCATTCGGTGCAAATATGTGTCGGAAACGTATCCGATTTTTTTTCAAATACTTGGCTCGTATACACAGCACATTCGGGGCTCATCCTCGTTGCAATCTCCTCGGTATTACATTTACGTGGTTCAAGCCACGTCCAAAGACTGACTATTTTTTTCGAAACAACGTACCGATTTTTTAAAACAAATTGACATGCATAAGTGGGCTTCTGAAAATCGCTAGTGTCCTTTGGAAATCCTTCGTGCAGATATTCGCCAATGATAATGTACAGTGAAAATCCATGAGCGTTATTTTTTACATGTAATGTGTGTAATAATTTTAGGAATTAACACGTGTAAATGCTATACAATTTAAAACAAAGCAGTTATGTGTGTTATAGGAAATTCAAATAACATTTCATGTGTATTTTCAAGCACTTGAACCGCATTGAATTTCAACACGTTATTGCTGTCTTATTCAAAACATGCAACGTATGTAAATGCAGATATTTACACGTTTATATATCGAATGTGTCTTGAACAATGCATTTGCGTATGTTCCCGGAAAGTTAAGCACAGTTTGTACGTATTTGTAAACAGTGGATCCGCATTGAGTATATTAAAATTTACATGTCAATTTTAATGTACTTAACCTTTCGTGGTCACACTTCCAAATTCAATCGCGGTGATCACACTTCGGTCGATTCTAACCGGTCAGTTTTCAAAAAAGTATCGTGACCAAACTACCCGTCCGAAATGGTTCAAAAAATTATGGAACATGCTTTGAACTTTCTAGATGATGTAAGAAAAATGTATTTATAAGAAATAAAATGGCGACATGTTAAAAAAAATTCATAAAGAGGTGAAAACGCATAAAAGACGGTTTTTCGCTAAAAAAAAATCATAGTTCCGTGAATTTTCTTTTGGGAAAAAATAGTAGCATAGTGCGCGTTCCAAAAAAGGTATTTATTCCGACATGAGGAAAAAACCCATTTGATTTAAGAGGCTGCGTGGGTTTGAAAATTTCAAAAAAATCCATTTTTTGAATTTTATTATCTAATAGTACAATATGTTTAGAATATTCTCCCAAAGTTTGAAGTCAATTGGAGTAAAAGTCTAGGACAGAGAGCCTTTGGGAATTCCCCCCGTTGGGAAAGACCGGCCGGGAGCGACGCAGGTATACGCATTTTTCTCAAAACACTATTTTTGAAGTCGGTGGACACGATTTCTCAAAAACTAATGTTTTGAATTAATTCAACTAATGATTGAACGAAGGTTTTTTTTTCGATTACAACTAATTTTACAAGGCTATACCTAGTGTCAATTGTACCAAAAATTGAACTATTTTGCATGCAACTCTGCCAAAAATTCAAATTTCAATTTTTCAAAAAATCCTTCGTTCAATCACGAGCTATACCTATCTACTAACAGAAAAAATTTGGTTTTTTAATTTCAGATAAAGCTACCATGAGTTATCCTGACCACCACGAGGACACTTTTTTTAGGGGTCTCCGGAAACCAGCTCAACCGGCTGAATTTCCCAAATTTTTGGATGAATTTTTTTTTTAATATTGTTGAAATATTGCTCTTTTATGTGCTTAACATTTTCAATAAAATAATTTATATATTATGTTAAAAAAAAGAATACAGAAAATATGCTTTTTTGATTTCGAAAACCACGTAAATAGATCTGAATTTAAATTAAATATTTTTTTTGGCAGTGTAGGCTCTTACAATGGGTGCCGAAAATTTCGAATTTTGTCGTTCGAGTCTACTAAATATCTTGATGCGATTAACTAAAAATGTTGTGTTTCCAACAGATACCACGTGGAAAGTACCGAATTATGCAATAGCTTTGAACATGTAATTTCTCTCGGTGTCACGGAATTTATCGGCGAAAATTTTGACACGGTCATGTTATTCTTTTTGCTTTTCGTCGTATCGCGGCCTCCGAGAAGCGAATAAAAATGTCTCGTTTGCTTCTGATAGATTTACGAGAATTCCCGAGATTGCTCGACAGGGGCAGAAGGTAAGGAAGGTCCCGGCTAACCTGTCAACGTGGAACACCTTGTTAGCCATTAATTATTCGTGAATTTGGCGCTGGAAATGTCGGAAAGCCGGGTGCTCTCCGTGCGGGACAGCTTCAACAAGCGTATCGAGGATAAACGGGCACCCGGGCGCTGTTGCCATACTTTTTCCCTTTCTTTACCATCGGCGTACACTAGCTGGTAGAGTTGCACGTGCTCGATGCAGTTGCTCCTTCGCTTCGTGTGTACTCGCCTTGCATCCTCCCCTCTTTGGTCTGCCCCTGACCGGTGCATCGGGAGGGCTTGGCAATCTTTCTTCCGAGCCAACCTCCTAGTCGACACGTGAGCCTACATGCCCGATACAATTTCATCTTGCAAATGAGAGGGGGCGCGTCTCAATAGCACACATTTTAAATGATCGTACTAGGATATTTCGTTATCGAAAGATTCTTTCGTTTTCAGTACCAGTAGGATTATTAATAAAATTATAAAATTGGAATGTCTGCACATTCGTTTTTTGAGGCTGCGATCAAGGAGTTTGCATAAGCTTGAAATTTTATGATTTTTTTTTACGCAGTTTTATAGCCTAGGGTAATTTAAAAAAATCGACCAAGTTGTGACTATTCATCCTGCTATGGTTTATTCTTTTTTCTTTTGCGTTTTTTTCTCGATACTCTCGAAATCGTATCTAAAAATCTATTCGTCCGATTCACTTCGAATTCGGAAAGAGCATAGTTCATAACATTTTACAAGCTTTTATTTAACTTGACTTTCTATGAGATGCAAAACGGAAAATCGATATTTCACCCGCTTCCCGACTGCTTGGAGCTCTGAAATTTTGCAAACATGCATCTAAGAGGTGACACTGCATGATTCAACTAAAAAAAAAATATCCATGAAATTTTCAACTCTTCATGTATAATTAGCGATATCTAATAAATGGCTCTATATGCTCTTGAATCGCACGTTAAAGGGTAAGGTCTAATAAGTGGTGAGCCAACATCTATGATAGATGCCACCTATCACAGTTCTCCAGGATTTCTCCTGACAATCACCCAATAATAATACCGGTTCGTTTGGAAGGATTAAACCCTCTTTGCAAAAATTTCGGAGCTCTAGTAAAATCGATTAAAGACTAAAAAGTAGAAGATAATTTAGATGTAATAAATATTTTAAAAAACAAGCTTCTATTTAATGGATTAAAAAAGTAGAAAATAATTGTTTTAACCAAGTCACCTATATGTGACTAAATAAAAGCTTGGTGTGCTCAAAATTTAGACATTTGATCTTTAATTTACATAAATCCGGTAACATGTCAACTGTATTTAAGACCTTAGACAACTATAGAGGCAAAAAAGGGCATATCTTGTGATTTTTTTTCAGCGAAACCATAAAATAAATCGGTATTACAAAATAGGGGTTTTATTGGTAAATATTCGGAAGTGTCACTCCTGTCAGAATCGAGCTGATTTTTTTTTGTGTGGTTTCTTACAGTTAAAAAACATCATATTTAATATTATTATGGCAGCGCATCAACAAAAACAATGTCGTTCTACGCACCCCACGATTCTACGCCATAATCTTTTAGAATATAATTTTATAGGTACTAAGGTACATTTTTATTAAAAAAAATCGATTTTTGGGAAATCCTACAGTGGCCTAAGGTCTTAATTTACTGTAAAACAACCTTAGATGTCTTAAATTAAAATCACGAAAATGAGTATAAACGTGTGATAATAATGTATCTAATTACTATTGTATCAAATTAAATATGGTAAATAAAACTGAATTGATCAAATTTATTAAACATTTAAAAAGTTGAGCGCCCCAAGCTTTTATTTATAGTCACATATAGGTGACTTGGCAAAAAAAAATTATTTTCTACTTTTTAGTACATCAAATAAAAGCTTGTTTTTTAAATATTTTTTTTACAAATAAATTTTTATCATATAACCGAATGATTTCTTTGGTATGTTTATTCATTTCTTCATAACTAATGATTAAGGTGGTTTTTTTTTTGTCGAAAATCGACCTTTTTTTCTACGGCTTGCAATTTCGTTATGTTTAAGACTTCAAAAACGTATCCGGTCATCCGAAAGTCTTATCTATACATATAAAACAGTTGCGTGAGTGACTGACTGCATGATTGAATGACATATAGACAACGCACAGCCCAAATCGCTGAAGATAGAAACATGAAATTTGGAATTTAAGAAGGTGAAATGGGGTATAAAAGTTTATATGGAAAATTCTATTCATTGCGTGCATAAACTTGAAACTTGATATAAATATACTTCAAAACAAATAATAAAATGCATATTTTAGGATTTTTTTAAACAACCCCTAATTAGGGGTGCAACGGGGTGTCGAAGTTTATATGAAAAAATCGAATTCCCGGCTCTTATATGGAAGACACTCGAACGATATATTACTCAAAAGGTAAAAAGATGAGCTAAGGAAGGATTTTTCGAAAGTCAACCCTTTAAAGGATGAAATGGGATGTAAAATTTGGTATGGAAAGTTGTATTCTTTGCGTGTATCAACGTGAAACTCGATTTAAATATTCTTAAAAACTCATAATAAAACACATATTTTAGGATTTTTTGGAACAACCCCTAATAAGGGAGGAAACTGGTAATGAAGTTCCCATGGGCCAAATTTCACGCGGACGAAGCTGCGGGTGAAAGCTAATCTATCTACATTTATAAAACAGTTCCTTGAATGGCCAACTGACATAGACGACGCACAGCCCAAACCGCTAACGATAAAAACATGAAATTTGAAAGATATGTTCCTCAGAAGGTGTAGAGGTGCACTAAGAAAGGATCTTCCGAAAGTCAACCCTTAAGGGGGTGAAATGGGGTGTAAAAGTTTGTATGGAAAATTGTATTCCTTGCGTATATCAACTTGAAACTTGGTATAAATATTCTTCAAAATAAACAATAAAACGCATCTTTTGGGATTTATTAAAACCACCTCTAATTAGGGGTGGAACGGGTGTTGACGTTTGTATGGGGAAATTCAATTCCCTGCTTTTATCTCAATGAAGTTCGGAAGGTATATTCCTTAACCCTTTCTTGACACACTCAAATCCCGTCAAGTCTTTGCCACACTGGGTCAATTTGGCCCAGAGCCGACCTTGGCGCTTGTCATCAGCTGACCTTCGGTCGCTTTTCATTTTAAAAAAATCACGAGTACAATTTAAACCTTCCTCAATATGTGGGAATAAAAAAAAATTAAAAATATCAAATTAATTTGTTTAAAAAAATTCTTGAAAATGTTGTGTTTGCCTAGGGATATTGGACGCCGACAAATGTGACCGGGTCAAAATGACCCAGTGTGTCAAGAAAGGTTTAAAAGGAGTAGAAGTGTACTAAGAAAGAATTTTTCGAAAATCAACCCCTAAAAGGATGAAATGGGATGTAAATATTCTTCAAAACGAATGATAAAACACATATTTTAGGATTTTTCAAAACAACCACTAACAAGGGATACAACAGGTAAGTTTCTATGGGCTAAATTCCACGGAGGCGAAACCCCAAGCGGAAGTGAGTTATAATACAGGTACACGAAGCTTTTTATTTTTCATTTCAGATCGCCTACACCTATTGGCCATGCAGGACTGGAGTAGATGGGACGATTTTTTTCAGCAACAGGCGACTCACGGGCCGAAAGTTAATTCCATAGGAAACCTGCTGTATCGCGAACGCCTATACACAGGACCTAAGGTCAATTTTACACCGAGCGACCTATACGGCTTTTACTCACGTATGCATATACGTGCGCTCGGATCGGTATTAACGAGTATAACTATACGGAATTCGAGAGGATCTGGGAGAGAGAGAGAAGAGTAACGATAGTGAACGAGAGAGTCCCGGCGCGAGAGGGCGTAACGAGCAACCGAGAGTCACGGTCACGGACAAACCTTATAAACACACAAAGTCCCAGGCCCCTAATTAGATGAAAAAGGCCATGGAATCTCTATTGTTTCATAGTCGCGCCGAGAGATCCTCGCTCATACATAACCTCACCGAAAATAATAGGACAAGACTCCACCGCGCGGTGCGGACTTCATTTTTTTTTTTTTTCGTTTCTTCGATCGTGAGGGTGAATGCCGCTATTAACTGTGCAGAAATTTGTTGGGGAGTCCCCAGATTCTACCACATCCCTGCAGGGTATTCATAGGGACGTGTGGCGTGGTAGAGAGTCCACATTGGAATTCTAGTGGATAACGCGCTATTTCTCGATTGACGGCGTTGAGAATTTTCCGGAATCCTCGAACGAAATTGGTTGGAACTCTCAAAAAAAAAATATCCGTTCGTGATACCGCGCACAAATTTGGTGGGGAGTACCAAGATGCAGCCACATCTCTATAGAGATTTGTTAGGGACACAGTACATAGGAAGTCCCCATTGGGATCCGACTGGATTTTCAACTGTCCTCCGATGAACGCCCTTTGAGAATTATCACCACGTTCGAATAGAAAATATGTAAAAATACTGAAAAAAAATTCGGCGTGGTGATATTATGTCAAGGTGCAGTGAAATAAAAAAACAAATGTTTTATACAAACAAACATGAATATACTTAATGCAGATCCACTGTTTACAAATATGCACAAAATATGCTTAAGGGATCGTCACAGTGTAAAATTTTCAAAAAAATCGATTTTTTTTGTCTCATCCGATAGTATAAACGGATATAAACATGGATCTGACATCGCTGATTGATCGTAAATAGCCAATTTATATAAAAATTCCGCACTCGAAACTTTAAACGCGTTTTTCTCGAAATGTCGTTTTTCAAAACGGAAGTTTTGAAAGGAAGGAAGAGTTTTCACTCTCTTGGAAGAGTTTTCAAGCTATTCGTCTCAAATTTCGACACATCATTCTTCACGTCATTTTTTATCTTGCTATGATAACTTTTTTTTAATCTTCATATTTTTTTTAACGAAAAACTGTCGAAAAAATAGACTGTATTCGATAATTTTTTGTCAAACTGCCGCCATTTTGTCAATTTTGATTTTAAAAAAACCTCCATAGCAAGCTAGAGGCTTTCATAGTGATTAATAATCTTTTTTACAAATTTTGTTTCAAATAATATTTACGGCCACAACGGTATACACCGTGAGGACTCCTTTCTTCGAAGACATTTTCAACCGTTAAAAAAAATTTTTTAACCTAAAAATAAACGTTTGAAAATTTATTTCCTGTTGTTCATGAGTGCTTTGATTTGACATAAAAAAATCAGACTGATTAGCGTATTTTAACCATCGAAAAAAAAATCGCGAAAATCAGCTATTTTTCGACCCGTTACACTGTAATGATCCCTTAACGTTATTGTAACACACATAAATTTATTGTTTAAGAGACATTTCATATCTGAACGTGTAAATGACTGCGTTTTAAAATTTAATGCGTTTCAAATGTTTAAAAATATACATCAAATGTGTTTAAATTTTCTATAACACATATAACTGCATTTTTTCAAGTTGTGTATGGCATTTACACATGTTAATTCTTAAATTTACACACCTACATGTAACAAATAACACACATGGATTTGCATCGTAGGAGCGTGACGTTTAAGGCGGACAACCGCTTTAGAAGACCGAAAATTATATGAATTTTTGGATTTTTTTTATTGTGAAAAAAAGGAAATTACCTCAACTCTGACAATAATTTATTCATATTTTCATACATCTCTGGTCATTTTTTCAAGTTATTTCATGCATTAATTTAGGTGTAATCCGCTGTGTCCCTTGGCGTGTCCTCATCGTCGTTGTCGATTTGCGGGAATTGGGCAGCTCGCAATTCGCATCTGAAATAGTCCAACAAATTTTTATACATTCTTGAGATGTTTTTAAGAACATGAACCTGAATTTAAAAAAAAAAGAGAATTGAATGTTGAAACGTGTTTGAAAAAAATGATCGATTTTTAGCATTTTTTCCCCGGCATTTTGCAATAATAAATATGTTTTAAACAATCTAATCTTTCCAACTTTAGGTTCATGTTTCAATATATTATATTATGTAAACGTGTTCCAAATTTGAAGATGATCCATCAATTCGTTTTTGAGTTATGATTCCCGCAAATTGAAAAAAAAAGTCATTTCGAGAAATACACGTTTAAAGTTTCACAAACGAAAAACTCAAAGACAAATGTGTTTAATCAAATGATAAAGTGTCTTACAGATTAATCAGCGATTCCGGCACCATACAGCAGTCCTTCCTCTTCTTCATGCAGCTCATTTTAAGCTTGCATTTCTTCTTTACGAGCTCTTCGAGTTTCTTTTGTCTCTAATAAACTTTTTCTATTTTGCCGAGCCAAGCGCATCTGATCAATTTGCTCGGAATATCCGTATCTCTCTCTGCCAACTACGATTTGTAGTTTATTCATAATCATGAGTAGGGCTGAATTTCCTTCATTGAACAAAATAGCAGGAAGAAATGCCGCTACCTCGATTATTTTGTACCCAGAATGGAGATGTTTTGGAGCCAATCGCCAAACGGTCGAGTTTGGGTTTGTTTGGGTTATGAAAACCCAAACAAACCCAACCAAACTACCTAACTGAGCGTTCGCGGATACTTGAGCGCACTTGGGAGTCGAGCGAAGAGTCTTTATCATTTATATACATACCGTTAGAAGGTATCCGAATATCGTTTTGAAATTTTCAAAGTGTATTCTTAAGATATTTTGCTAACGATTTATGAAATAAAAAAATTAAAAATTGATTTTTTGAAGCATCTAAAGTGGTTGCCCGTCTTAAGTATAGGATTCTAACGCGATGACGGATCCCTATCCGGAAACACGGACAAGTATGGAAATCCAATTAGATCCCTAACACAATATCTGCACGTATACAGGGTGGATCCTGTTCTCGTAATCCATAAGAGAGTGTCGCGAAATTTGGCCTGAGAAAATAGCCGAGTTCGACAACCTCTCGCAACTTTTGTTTTCACCTTTTCTTTTTCTTTTTCCCGCCTATTCTCGAAGTACCGAACGTGACCTCTCGGAGTTGGCGGGGTAAAAAAGATAAAAGAAACGCAGAGACGGTGCATTAGCGCCGTGCATAGAGCTTCGTTGCAGAGACCAAGAGAGAGAGAGAGAGAGAGAGAGAGAGAGAGAGAGAGAGAGAGAGCGAAAGAGCTCTCCCGAGACTCGATGAATGACGCTTTTGCTACCCACCGTCAATGCGAAGAGACCCAGCGCGCGTTACCGCGCTCGAACCCGACCAATAAACTTTAGCCCGGCTATTGTTTTATAAATCGTAAAATTTAATAGCTTCTCGCGAGATGTGTTATGTGTGGGTATATACGACACGAAGCGCGATATGGATATTGCAAGTTTTCTCGCTGCCGTGCGCACGACACAACTCGCACGTGTGTGTAAGTCTGAATATGTGTATGGGGCCTGTACTCGTGGTCACCGTACGTACGCGGATATTATGCGGTTGAGCTGTGTACCTATGCACATACTCGTCCCATCACCATCTACCATTATTATGTACGATCCTTTTTATCCGCGCGCTTTCGTCCCGGTTGCGCTTGAATCTTTCACGCCGAATACTCCCTGAAGCATACTACCGACCATGTATTATGAATATATATATATATATATATATATATATTTGTGTATATGTTGGGCGATCCTACCAAGCGGAATATGGTGATCGGGCGGCTCGATAAATTCGCGCTTTATCCACACGAAATACTCGAACAAATCCATATCTCGTTAACGCGGCGGCACCCGGAATAAAGTTCCAATCAAGAGGCAAACAAATTTCCTTCGTTGGGTTAATTTTCCTCCGAAGCCCGTGCAGAAATTGTCGTAGGGTTCCAATTGGATCGCCATAATTGCCCCTACTTTCTGATAGGGATCCAATGGGTCATCGCATTGAATTCATACACGGAGAGAATTAAAAAATAATTTTTGTCGTGAATTTCACGGTAAAAATTACCGTGATATATTTCAATGTGGTGACAAGTGAGAAAAGCATGATAATTCGTATGCGACAAGTTTTTTTTAACTCACGTTACAGAAAATTTCAAATACGTAGCTAAAATTTTACTATACAAGAAGGGTAGCGCGCACGATAATTTTTACCGAGAGCACAATACATTTTCCTATAACACTCATTAAATTTTATAATAAATCTTAAAATAACTGTTATAAAGACGATACTTTTTTATAGACATTTTTGAAAGGCATAAAATAATAAAATGCACAGTAAAATTTCGCTGATATTATATATTTTTTAAATTTAAGTTTTGCGTATTTTGTTACACATGAAAATTTACTAGAAAATCTCGTAAAATTTTCTATCTGAAGAAGAAATTTTATTTTATTTTCGTGAAAATCTGTGTTTTACTCAGTAATAATAAGCGAAGTTTCAGGGTTGTCATCGGGTTACCGTGACTGCACGGTAATTTTTAACATTTAATTCTCTCCGTGTATACTAAAACCTCACGCTCCATCCAATGTACTAATTCAATTCGAATCATAAAGGATTCCCACATTATCGAACAAAATCCGATACGATTCATCATGAGTGTATCTTAAAAAATTCTCAATCGTATCGTTAAAAAGTATAAATGACTTGAGGTATTACTGGATTAAAAAATCGCCAAAATTCTTGAAAATATGAGAAATGATAGTTCTCTTTAGAATAATAATACATGTATTATTTTAGAATTTTTCACTAAATAACTTAGTAGTTATAAACATATGAATTAAACAAGGTCGCTTATGGGAAAACAGCTTCTGCAGACGTCAATGGTTGCAAAACGAATGAAACTAAATCGCCGTAAATTCTGAAAATATTATATCATCAAGATTTAGGATCAAGCGATTGATTATGCTAATTTTCAAATAAATCGACTGAGTAATTGTCGAGAAATTAATCAAAGTAATGAGAAGTCTCGCCTTTTTTAACGATGAATTAATAACAATCATTGGAAAACTCAATGTATATTGAGTTTTTGGGTAATTATTGATAATAATAAGATTATCTGAACGTATTAACTAAATGTAAAAATTGAAAAAATGTGGTTGTTGGAATTTTGAAACAGATGTTCAGTCACTGCCAAAACTCCAGTCAAGCACACGACCAATATCATCGAATTTAACTTCAATTATAATTAAAAGTGGAAAATTAACATTTCTAAGTATTCATTTATATTATTAAATGAGCTATTTTTAAGGCTAAACATGTACCACATGATCTAGACTTATAAATCCACGATTCGTCCATTTTGGACTAAATTTTTGCCCGACGGTCCATCCAGTATTACCTTAAAAAAGTTTATCTTAAAACTCGATTTCAATCACATAACTGAAAATCCACTTTAACTATCGTTTGTTATTTATTTTACTGCACTTTGGCATGTGAGCACACACGTAGGGGGAAGTCGGACACTCGTACTATCTCGGCAAGAGAACGAAAAGAACGTTAGGGACAAAAAGAAAGGAATTAGAAATGAGTTTGAAACAGCGATAGAAGAGAAGGGGAAAAAGCCAAAGGGGAAAAAGCCAAAGGCGTAAAGGCCAAGGGGAAAAGTGGAGATAAAGCAAAGAAAAATGAACCCTCTAGGGATCAGTATCAGTCTATTTTCGGAAAATTTCGATTTTCTAAAAACATTAGTTTCGTACATACCTGTAGAAATACGGTAGAGAACGTTATTCAGGTCAGAGTGACCTATAAGGGGCTAAAAAGAGTGATACTATTGAAGCGTCTCTGCGCGCTCAGCGCCTAACCGCCGTGTCGAGCGTCCAAAGCTCGCAGAACAGTGATCCGAAACCAAAAAATCCCAAGAAAGTGAAGCTTTTGAAGAAGCTAAAGGAATAATGTATAGACAAGGCATCGCTGATTGAGAGTAAGAGACTTTTTTTAAAAGTTTTATGCAACTTTTACAAGAGAAACTTTAAACGTGTTTTTCTCAAAACAACGTTTTTCGTCCTTATCGACGTGATTTTGGAAAAACTGTTTCATCGATTAGGCTCAAATTTACAGGGATTATTTTATACATGTACAATGGGTAAACAAAGTATTTGCACACCTCGTGTTTTGCAAATTATCCTGCGAAAAAAAAATACTTCAGCATTTTTTTTTTCGAATAAAAATAAAATGTTCAAAAAAAATACGAGGTGTGCGAATACTTTTTTTTTACCCACTGTATCTCTTCGACTCCTACTAACGGTATAAATATTCATCGATATTTAAACCTATTTTTAAACAATTTAAGTTGTAAAAAACATTCGAAAAACTCAAACGTTTGAATCAAGTTTTTAAGTACGTTTACACAGAGGTTCCATTTTTGTTAATTTATTTTGGTTTTAAATTTCGTCTCTTTTTTTTTGCCGCTCACTGTATACTCATACTCCAAAACGATGAATATTTTCGAGCTAACAATTAAGACCGGCTGCACCCGACGCGAGTGCAATATTCTAAGATAAACTTTGAGGCTTGTCGTTGCACTAAATACATTATTCCACATTCGCTATATCCCCATCTCTCTCCCTCTCTCTCTCTCTCTCTCTCTCTCTCTCTCTCTCTCTCTCTCTCACTCTCTCTCTCTCTCTCTCTCTCTCTCTCTCTCTCTCTCTCTCTCTCTCTCTCTCTCTCTCTCTCTCTCTTTCTCACCTTAACGCTCCGACACATAGAGCCATCCTTCGTCGTGTGCATGTGCACTCCTTCGTCGTCGCCCCCTACTCCGAGTATATACGGCACAATACCTCGAGCTGGCTTCTCTGCAAAGGGCACACCGCGGGAGACGACGTCTTTTTTTTCCTCCCGTTTTATTTTTGTTTCTTTCTCATTTTTTTTTTTCAATCTAATCTCGCACCGCTGCACACCTCCACTCTAAAGTAGTTTTTAACACGGGGCCGCGTTTCACGGAGAATTTCAATTGCTAATTTGCCTACCTCTCGTGGCGATGACAATAAATATCGGCACCCAACGCGGTTTACTGCAAAATTACATAACACCGTGTGCATACCGAGCGCTAAACACAACACTTTTCTGCCTCACTTTCCCTCAATCGGGCAAAGGAAACAGTATCGTAATCCACTAGATTCAGGGGTAGTTGTGTGCGAATTAGACTTTTCACGTGTACGTAACAACTACGTACACCGCAAATCCAAGTGTGTTGTGAACACAGCTATATGTGTACCTTGCGGTTACTTTTTACACATCTTCGTATTCCGTATTATAAGTGTATTATTACTATGCATACTTGGTATGTTATTCGATTATTTTTCTACTAAATGCCCGTCTACTAAATGCATAGAAAGTTTGATAAATCCAAAATAGAATGAAATAGTTAAGGCGGGCAACCACTTTGGATGCTTCAAAAAATCAATTTTTTTTAAATTTCATAAATCGTTAGCAAAATATCTTAAGAATACACCGTGAAAATTTCAAAACGATATTCGGATTCCTTCTAACGGAATATATATAAATGATAAAGACTCGCCGCCCGACTCCCAAGCGCGCTCAGGTATCCACGAGCGCTCAGTTAGGTAGTGTGTTTGGGTTTGTTTGGCGATTAGCTCCAAAACATATCCATTCTGGGTACAAAATAATCGAGGTAGCGGCGTTTCTTGCTACTATTTTATTCAATGAAGGAAATTCAGCCCTACTCATGGTTATGAATGAACTACAAATCGTCGTTGGCAGGCAGAGCTACGGATATGCCGAGCAAATTGATCAGATGCGCGTGGCTCGGCAAAATAGAAAAAGTTTATTAGAGACAGAAGAAACTCGAACAGCTCGTAAAGAGGAAATGCAAGCATCAAATGAGTTGCACGAGGAAGAGGAAGGACTGCTGTATGGTGCTGGAATCGCTGATTAATCGGTAAGACACTTTATCATTTCATTAAACACATTTGACTTTGATTTTTTCGTTTGTGAAACTTTAAACGTGTTTTTCTCGAAACGACATTTTTTTCAATTTGCGGGAATTATAACTCAAAATCTAATTAATGGATCATCTTCAAATTCGGAACACGTTTACATAATATAATTTATTAAAACATGAACCTAAAGTTGGAAAGATTAGATTATTTCAAATATATTTATTATTGCAACATGCCGGGAAAAAAATGCTAAAAATCGATCATTTTTTTTTCAAACGCGTTCCAACATTCAATTCTCGAATTTTTTTTTCAAAATTTATGTTCACGTTCTTAAAAAACATCTCAAGAATGTATCAAAATTTGTTGGACTATTTCAGATGCGAATTGCGAGCTGCGCAATTCCCGCAAATCGACAACGACGATGAGGACACAGCGGATTACAACTTAATTAATGCATGAAATAACTTGAAAAAATTACCAGAGATGTATGAAAATATGAATTAATTATTATCAGAGTTGCGGAAATTTCCGTTTTTTTTTCACAATAAAAAAAATCCAAAAAATCATCCAATTTTCGGTCTCCTAAAGTGGTTGCCCGCCTTAACTACATCAACTACACAGAATTCTACATCTCAACTACTTAACTACACAGAATTCTACATCAATGATTTTTTAAATTATAATTCGTCATACCCAACCTTCCGGAAATGATTTCTTTTTTCGAAAAAAACGTTTCGCCTGCACATAGAATCGAACCTACAATCTACCTTCCTATACTACGCACGCCCCCCTTAAGGTATCAAGTGCTTGCAGCATTTTATTGTTTAATCGCAGATATGGCATAACAGACAAAAGTAATTCCTATGATGATTTATTATATCCCATAAAATGTATCAATTAATTGATATCATTGTAATAATTAGACAGTCTCATCGAATATCATAATAAAGATTTTTTTAAACATAATCTCTATATATATTATCCCCCCCCCCCCCCCCCTCACCGCCCTCCCTCCATCCTACTTGAGTAAAAGTCTGTATACCAGGGAATCAGAAGAATATGGGCCGTCTGTACCGGTACAGATTTGCCACAGTTTCCCCTCTACCTCGGCAAATGCGGTATAGTGTAGCTTGAAACGGCTGTAGACGTGACTGTAGTTACGTTAGATTAGCGAAGTGCGGGTAGGGAGTGATAGGAAAGGGTTCAATTGGGAAGGGCAATACGTAAAAACCTGCAAGGGTATATTATGGAACTCAGGAAACAAAAATGTTAACACGATAATGTATTTTTAACGGTCATATTAATTATTATTAATTTAACCTTTTTTATTAATTTAACTAATAATGTACCTATTATTAATTTCAATTTAACGAATTTAATTAACTTACCTTTAAATTAACTCCAATTAACTTAATTCAAAGTTAATTAACTTATTTAAATGACTATTATTTTAACTATTATTAAAAATTGTTATTAATTTAACCATCATATAAATTAACAAGCTCTGTTCGATTAATTTCGTTTGAATAGGTATATTAAGTATCTTAAAATTGACCAGGTCACGTCAGTATCAAGTACACTGCAACCTCTCCAATCAGTACAGTGGCGGGATCGGCACCGCATCACACTTGAAAACATAGAAGTTGCGCACCATCCACTCAAGCCGACTCTGCGCAGCTGACGTAGCGGATAGCAGTACCCCTTCAAACCTTCTCTCATTGTCTAGCATCCTTCGTGCCTGACGCTAGGGCCTGGCGCTTCTCCCACCATGCGCTACACCGTTCGATATTCATCACCTAGTGGGGGCTGATTTCATTTATGGAGGTGGCGATCGAAGAGGTTGCAGTGTACAGTAAAATTGACGTGTAAATTTCAATCTACTCAATGCGGATCCACTAATTACCAATACGCACAAAATGTGCGTAATTTTACAGTAACACACATACGTGCATTGTTTCAGATTGTGGATGTAATTTACACGTGTTAATTCCTCAAATTACATTACGTGTAACAAATAACATACATGGATTTGCAATGTATGCACGTTATACATATGCATGTGCGTGTCTGTGTACAGTTGTGCGAAGTTTTGAAATCGCAGACCTCACAATCACGATGTCGTGAGGTCGAATGTACTTTTCGTTGTAGCTGAGAACGAAAGGGGAGAGGGAAGGTTCGAATAATAATCGTGGAGCCCCGCTTGTAGCAATAACGATGTGGAATAAAAAAGGAGCAGCAAGGTGAAAGCCGATTGCCAGTCGGTATTTTTTTGATCTCGTGCAAGAGGAACAGAGGGAGATAGATAGATAGAGAGAAAGAGAGAGAGCGAGAGGGCCCGAGAGGGATGAAAAGAGGGCAAGAGAGAGAGAGAGAGAGAGAGAGAGAGAGAGAGAGAGAGAGAGAGAGAGAGAGAGAGAGATCATGAGCGAGTGAGAAAAGGTAAGAGTGAATGGGTAAGAGGGATGGAGGATGAAGGGCCCGGCTCGGGAGTGTGCGTGTGTGTGCCATCATAACGTGAGATTGGCCAGGACTCATGGGTTTGTCGGGCTACCCAAAAGAAAGAACGAAATCGAGAGAGAGCAAGAGAGAGAGAGAGAGAGACAGAGAGATATATATATAGATATATATATATAGAGAGAGAGAGAGAGAGAGAGAGAGATGCCCTCGTGCCCGTACACATATATCGTGTGTCAATACTTTTTCCTTTCGTTCTGTATGTAAATTCGAGAGAGCAGAGCAGAGAAAGAGGCCCGTGGGGGCGCGCGAGAGGGCAGCATCAATCAATGGCAGACGGCAGCTGATTAAAAATTGCGCAACAGGCATGAATTATTAATGCGACAATAAACGTGCAAATTCCGGGGCGTTACGGTGTGTCCCCTTGTTTCCCGTAACTCTTTCGAGTACTAGATTGACGAATAACGAAGAATACGAAAAAAAAAACAATGATGAATAAAACAGATCGTTCTGCGAGCTTCTATCACCCGTCGATTAAGGGACGAAAGGGTATCTTGAAACTCTCGAGTGTAACGAGAGCGAATGGTTCCATCATTTTTTTTTTATACCGATATAATCGTAACTGGATCCAATTGGATTCCCATACTTGCCTCTACTTTCTGATAGGGATCTAATGGATCATCGCATTGGATCCCTATACTAAAACGTCATGCTCGTACATTGGATTCTAAACGGGTTTACCTATTGGAATCCAGCGTACGAATCAAATTTGAATCATAGAGAATTGCCACATTATCGAACACACTCCGATACGATTCTTGATGGATCCCATCGCATGTAGTACGTTGAATTTTCTAAGCAAAAAATATCAATACGGAACGAGGGGATCTTAAGGAATTTTCATACCGTTCTTTAACTGCGAGAATGGGGATGAAAATACAATTTCGCCAGGCTGCCAACTTGTTGCGAATAAAATTTAATTTAAAAAGAAATTATTATTGGGCAGTATCTAACACATAATGTTGTTGAAAAATATATTTCCAAGCCGGGAAGTGAATGATATTATTAATAATCATTTTTGCAATTAAATATAAATTTGTTGCAATTTTCGTAAAGAAAAAATAACCGATAGACTTGGCAACGCTGGCATCGCTGGCTCCGGGTTATTTACATGGTGAAAAATCTTCAAAGTACAACATTGTATAAAGGGTTTTTGGTTCGGCAAAGTCGAGAAAGTGTTGAAAATATCGAGCAGATTATTTTTATTTTAAACATTTTTTTTATTTTTTTTTTTAAGATTTTTTCAATTTTTACTTTTTTACATTTTTTAAATTTAAATTTTATTTTAAACATTTAAAGCGTACATTTTATTATAAAGTTCAGATGCTGTAATACTATGTAGGTTTTGAACATTCGCCGATTTTAAAACATCCGCCAGTTAATGCTTGACTGTGAGTGGCTTAGGGCCTATGGACACGGCGTTTTTTCTACGCGCAGACGACTCGATACAAACGCGATACACTGCTTTCCAATCTGCTTTTTGGACTGAAAAACGCGCCATAAACGCGCATTGTTTGCGCATAGAAAAACTGCCATGTGCCCTTACTCGACAGAGCCAGTTAACGCGGTATCGCCATGTTCAACATACAAGTTTCGTTAATGTGGACTCCCTATGTGCGGCGTCCCTATGAAATCCCTATAGGGATATGGTAGGATCTGGGACTTGCCAATAAATTTCAACACGAGTATCTGTAAAATATGAAGACAGGGTTTCGGCTCACATTGATTGATTGGGAGAAATATTTGACAACTGAACATGACCTGTCAAATGTATTTGAACCCAGGAAATTTCTTGCCAAAATTTCGTGTCGTAGGAAAAAAAAATTTCGAGCTAAACAAAAATTGACAATTGGAATTATTAAAAAATTAAAAATAAAAAAATGAATAGTTAAAAAAAATGTAACCAATTTAAAATTCGTATAAATTCATTCTTGCACGAATTTCACGGATTTAACTGTATTTTTGGGCTGTCTTTGTCCCACGACCTGTTCACAGCGTCACGATCTTGGTTCAGAGCGAGTCCTCTGTACGCAGACCAATCGCTGCCGTTAACTACAGAATTGTCTTAATTTTTTTTTTTTTTTTAAAGAAGAACAAAGCTCCGGTCTCTAGAATTCACTAACGCAGAGTTTGACAATTTTCTTTTGCGAATTCAATCCGCGAACCTGGGTCGGTTTCGTCCTGCCCAAAACTTTTTTTCGCAGGTTGCTATTTAATTTAAAAAAAAATATTTAAAATAAGAAAAAAACCCTATTATCCCTTGAGAAGTATGGCTTAAAAATTGACCATGAATTTTTTCAGATTTTTTCATTGACAATTGTTGGTTTGGTAGTGACCCAGGGTCACGGGATTAAGGTGCCTCAAATACCTTCACGGATTGAAGGTTAAATAGGATCTATTTAAATCAAATAGGTTTTTGCCTTGCCTCACAGCCTACTATAACCCTATTTGTTTCAAATATGTTTTTTTTGTTCAAGCTATTCTTTTTAAATACATTCAAATTGAATAAATAAAGGTTAAATTCAAATTAAATAAATAAAGATAAAACACGATATATCGCATAAATACGAGAACGGAATATAGGTTCATGGCATAACAGTGCGGTGTGAAAAAAGTTAAATTATTTTTCTTTTTTTTCACTAACAAGACTGTGATTTGGAAAAAAAAAGAAAGGTATCGTCGTGCCTCCTATTAACAGCCACGACTATTTGTGTATAGAAAGACTAACCCTTTTACTCGACTGCAGAATGTTACAACAGTCTTCTAATGAAAACTAAGCCATGAAATTTTTGAGAGACTGAATCTTCTACCATTTTTCCGTCTGTTTCTTTTGTCTTATACTACTAGATGAAGCCGATGAAAAATAAAAAATTGAGTTATCAGACGACATTAAATAGATCTTGATTTGAATAAATAAATATATTCAAAATAAATAATTTTAATAATGGAATGAAATACGAAAAATTTGATTTCACAAAAAATCTAGTTAATTCAAATAAAAAAAAAATCAAATAGACGCATCTAGCTAATATCAGAAGAATTTTTTTGTCAGTGTATGTCACGTGGTACAGCTTCTACTTCACTTCAACAGAAGTGTGCAAGAGGACGACCCGTATGTGCGATCCAAAAAAAAAAAACTCCATGACAAGCATACCCAATGGAGAGTGCTATAAAGTTTGTTCGGATCGAACGAGGCGTGTTTTCCGTGCGGTTAAAAAATAAAGAAAACCTATAATATCCCGAGCAGCGTCGAAGCTCCGAATACAACGGTTTCTTCGAGTCTGCCAAAGCTTTCAGCAGTATCAAAACGCAATTTGGCTAGCGGTCGCACAAAAATGAATGCGCGCCGAAGCGCACATTTGCCTTGAGCGAAATCGGTTCACTTTTTCTCCCGCCGTGTACGTTCCTCGAGGCACTAAATACCCATACCGTAAGAGGGGTAGGAAAAAAAAAACCGTCAAGACGGCGAATTGTTAATATCCATCGGTATATCGTCCTTGCCCACTGTCCTCAGGCGAACAAAACGCACATCGCGCAATATTTTTTTTTTTTTCATACACCTTCGCAAACATCAAAAATTCTTTCAAGCCACGCTGATATAGTAATCATATTTAATCATCGGCCTTTTTTATCCTATTGTGATGATTTCTTCGTACGCCAAAGTGTTCATGAACAAATGTGTACTTACGTACATACGTTTTTGCGCGTTATAATATACCATAGTGGGTAGAACTTATGCGAATAACTTCATTTCTCTTAAATGGAGTATAATTTAAAGTTGTCCGGATGCGTTTGTGTTCGTGTATACATAATGAACTTGACGTGTGTGTGTGTGTGTGTGTGTGTGTGTGTGTGTATATACGCTTCGCGAAAGTTATCAATGCCGGGGTGGGTTTGGCCGAAACGTGACTGACGGCCGAGTGCGCGGCCCCCTCTGTCCCTCAACGAAAGGGAATAATTTTCTCGATCCGGTGGTGCACGTATCTCTCGCGCTTGACGGTATACATGCACGTACGCAATAATCATAACGATAACGATAATTATAACGATGATGATAATAACATTGAGAACAGGAGGAGACGACTCACACACACACATAAATTTATATGAGAAAAGTATACTTCGAATCCGTTGTATCGACATTATGGTGGCTATCAGCACATCTGGCTGTTTTGAGGCACCCTCAATTTTTTAAAGCAATAAATTGCTAGATTGGGTACGAGATGGTCCTTGAAAAGACCTTCAGACAAATATCATTAGTCTCATCGAATGGTGGTTTTGAAGACATTGAAGGGTCACATGATGTTGGGTATTGGGACAAGCGGCTACTGTGAGGTCGGTCCTTGAAATCAAATACCTTCAAATTCACCTCCCCCGCCCCATATTCAGGGTGTTTGGCATATGGACCGTCACAATTTTATGGGGGATTGCGGTCATTTGCTAAGTTTTTCATCCTTCGACACTATGTCCTAAGTGTGACGGTAATTGAGATATGATTTTTTTTCGTTTTTTTTTAATTACCTGAAATTTCGCCTTTAAATCGTCATAACTTTTTTGTTTGTGATTGTAATAGAGCGAAATAACTTTTCTTGTATTCTGCAATGTATGTTTATTATAAATAAATCATTATTTGGTACAATTCGTTTCAAGAAAATGACTTGTAAGCTTCCAAAGTCTTAAAAATATGTAAATATATGAAAAATGTCAAGTTCTAAGTTCATTATAAAAAAAAAATACAAGCTATTTTGAACTTAGCTTTGTTTTAAAAAGTTCTCTAGTTTATACCCTTTCCAACAGTATGCTATATGTCATAGAAATCATTCATTATATGGTCAAAAAATAAGAGATACTAGTTTTCCAGGGTCAGGGTTAAGAAAATAATTTTTATGTTTCAAATTTTTTTTATTAAACTTGAGTTATAAATTTTGCTCAAATTGACCGCCTTTACTCCGAACGCACGCAACATAAGTTATTTCGTAATATTACAACCACAAAAAAGTTATGCCGATTTAAAGGCGAAATTTTGGGTAATTAATAAAAATAATAAAAAAATAGTTATATCTCAATTACTGTGATACTTAGGACATAGGTTCTAAGTGTGAAAAAACTAGCAAATGACCTTCCTAATCCCTCAAGAAATAGCGTCGGCCCATGCGCCAAACACCCTGAGTATGGTACTCACATATATGTTGGGGGGGGGGGGAGGGGGGGTGATATTAAAGGTATTCGATTGTGAAGACTCACAGTAGCCGCTTGTCCCCACAACCGAGACCCGCAAAGTTTTCAAAATCACACACAGATATATATATATATATATATATATATATATATGCAAGTACTAAAGCAAGCGATTGCGCGTGCGAGAGTGCGCGAGAACGGTCGAACGGGCGTTGCACAAGTTAAGCCGCACCGCGAGCGCGTATATACGATGAGAGTAACATACAGGATAGCGGAGGGTTCAAGCCCCGTAATTAGCCTTGTCCGAGGATGCAAATTAACTTGGGGACTGCCGCCGCCCGCGACTTTATTCCATTTCGTCCTCTTTTAATTCCTTTCCTTTGCTCTCCTTCCGCCCCTCTCCATCGCTCTTTCTCTTATTCTCTCGGGCTCCAGTTCTCGCGCCTCATGCGACACACACACACACACACACACACACACACACACACACACACACACACACACACACCGCGGATGTAGGCCGTATTGTATGAAAACCTGGATAACACTTATATATATATATATATATATGTGTGTGTGTGTGTGTGTGTGTGTGTGTGTGTGTGTGTGTGTGTGTGTGTGTGTGTGGCGCAGTCCGTGCATTCAATGGAGCGATTGCTCCGACACGATTTCAATTATCAATTATGCGTCTACCCCCGCGCCTCGTTATTCTATGCAATAAATCGCCGTCAGCGAGCCCGTGATAAACTTGAACGACCGAGTCAGCATTGCAGGTTCGCGCGCGAACTCTCATAATCAGACGCTTTGGTAGCACTTGCGGCGCGATTTCGCCCGAGATACACGGTGCGCGATTTAAGACTGAAGTTTTTGATTGAAATTCTTCCGCTTCTTAGGTTCGAAGGAATATTTTGGGCTTTTTTTTTGTTGTTTGCTCGTTGGAAAATTCGTTCTGTCGTAGGATGACTGTGTCGACGATCGAGGGAAAAGTTATGAGACATCGAGTCGTATTCTGATCAAGATTCCTGAATGATTGCCACGAATTGGGGAATGCTTAAGCTATTGAGACGAAACGACGTTTGGCTGGGTTTAGTTGGGTTTATTTGGGGATCGATCGCCAGAGGTGGAAATCGGTTCTATGAGGGTTTAGACTTTTAGGGATCCTGATTTTTTAAAATTATGACGATATGATCTGGAAATTTGTGATACTGGAGTGGTGAAGCCCTCGCATACAAGGCATTACTCGTGCAGAAAGTGTCGTTGGGATCCAATTGGATTCCCATAATTGTCTTCAATTCTTGATAGGGGTACAATGGGTAATCGCATTGGATGGCTGTACTAAAACGTCACGCTTGTACATTTATGAATCCAATTTGAAGTCTAAATGATTCCCACATTATCGAACAGAATCCCATATGATCCTTGATCCCGCCCATCGCATTATGTACATTGAATTTTCTAAACATAAACTACAAAAAGATATACAAAATGAGTGGATCTTAAAAAATAAGTAGAAACCTTGTCTTAAAAAAATACATCTTAAAAATTAATTTGAATCATACCCGAGTCAAAATTTATAGCCTCCTCTGAACACCCGCAGGACCCATTTCTTTTGAAATGCACAAGCCGCCAGCCTCCGTTGAGCCTACCAAACCCCATTTGTCGAGTTCAGTGCCATGAAGAGGCCTCCATTTGGTCCAATGTAGCCTCTGTTAGTCCTCCCAAACCTTCTTTCGACCCCCAGTTTCAGTAAAACGTGCAGAGCACAGGCACCCTTAACCTGCTTTCCATATCAAGTACGTTGCCTCGACCCCACCTAACTGCTTTGAGCCCAAATTCGATATCTTATCCATCAACACTCCATTGTGGCCTGATCGGTAACCCGTTCGATGACGGAATAAATCCGCTTTCGCTGAATGGAGGGTCCGGGAGGTCTACTGTGCGCCTACAGTAGGCTGAATGAAGGGTCCGGAGGGTGTACGGTGCGCCTACAGTAGGCTGAATGGAGGGTCCAGAAGGACTACGATGTGCCTACAGTAGGCCGAAAGAAGGTCCAAGTAGGTTCTGCGGAAGCGGTCGAAGTAGGCCTACCTGGGGTTTCGTAGTTTCAGTCGCACTCTGCATCGGCCTCCTTTGAGTGACAATGTCCAGTTTCTGCCATTCGGAAGGTTCATCAGAGGCCCTGACGTATTGGTATTCCAAACATTATACCCTCCTTTAAATACCTGATAATCCGCTTTCGCCGATCTTTGCTCAGGGAAGAAAGCCTATATTTTGCGAGTTGGACGCGGCTCGAAAATTTCGACTCGGGTATCCCTGAAAATCCACTGTAATTATCCTTTGTTATTTCTTTTACTTCCCTTTTTGATATAATATCGCCACACACGTGCACGCTTACGAAGTGTGCAGGTTATGGTTCAACACGCCGAGTTTTTTCTCCTGACTTTGCACTTATTTTCGATTGGAACGTGGTGAGAATTCTCAAACGGCGTTCATCGGGGAAAAACGCGGAATCTAATTGGATCCCAATGAGGACTCCCTATGGGCAGTGTCCCTAACAAATCCCTATAGAGATGTGGGTGCATCTTGGGACTCCCCAACAAATTTGTGGAGGGGATCACGCAAAGAGACTTTTTTTTTTAAGGTCCAACAATTTCCGGTTGAGAATTCCAAATAGAACATTTTCAAATGACATCAATCGTGAAACAGCACGGCGTCCACTTGGATTCCAAGGTGGACCCTCTACGTGCGGCGTCCCTATCAAATCCCTATAGAAATGTGGTATGATCTGGGAACTACCCAAGAAATGTCTGCATGCGCGCATACAAGGCGTGTAGTGAATAAGCTTAGCGGGGGTCGGCGAAAAAATTTCGACGTTAGGTGGACGCGAATTAAAAAAAAATAATTTCGAATCGAAAAGGAAGGATGATGCTGAAAAGATATATTAGAAAGAAAAATATAATTAAATTTTATAAAACGAAATAAAATTGTATAAATTAAAAACTTCGACATATTGCTGCCTCATTCATTTCATTCGCTCCCACAGTTCATCATATGAATACGCGGTTTTTATTGCTGTTTTCACGCAAAGTTTTCTCTGTGAGGAAGCAAAAATTGATCGCATTGGGCGCGAAATAAACTTGGGAGTAAACAGTATGCGAGTTTTTGAAATTATTTGCCAATAAATTATTATCAATAAGTCGTACAATCAGAATCACTACAAAAAATCCTCAAAACTTTATCATTCGTGCGACGAGTGACCGAAACGCCATACTTCAAAATAAAACATTTTTACCGTCACACGAGTGCAGCATGCAGCAGCAAGAAAGCCGTGTCGATCGGCGAATAACCATTCGTTTTTCCTTACCTCCGATTCATAAAGATTACGAGCTATCAATTATTTTCTCATTGTTGGTTCCGCGTGACGGAAAAATCGGTGCTGCCCGCGGCGGGAAAATAACCGCGGGAATATGCATATATTCGAACGAACTGCGCACGTAGACGTCCCCGTTCCCCATACGTGCCTCTACGTATTAACTACCTGTTTCAATTACCGCCATTAACTATACATCTTTTCCTCCATAAATCGTTACACCGGAACCCTAAGGACCGATCGTTAAAGAATAAAAGGCGAACAAAAAAAAAAGCGAATATAAAACAACAACGACGATCGTCAAAAGCACTTTATGGCTGTACCTCGAGAGATTGAGACGAATGTGGCGAATTAAAAGGGTATGTATTCCTGATCGCGAAGCGAATGTCTTTAACAGCCGAAGGGATCGTAAGCGACTTGCCTAAACGTTTATAAGATTTTGCAGACCAGCGAACGACGAGTACAGCTTTTTAGTGTTAATAGCCTAATGAGAGAATAAACTTAGATCCGTTGACGTGACACATACACATACGTACATACATGCATAAACTGCCGGCCATAAGTTTGGATACACTAGTCGAAAATTCTTACCGCTCTAAAAGTTAGATAGCGGACTCAAAAATAAAGATAATTGAATTTTCCAAATGGATTTTTAAAGAGGACAAATTTACCTTTATTTTGCTTTTTTAGAAAACTCTTTGCGATTTTTTTTCGCCCCGGTACGCACTTTGGAACGTGGTCATTTTTCAGCTATTTTTTGGTCGTCGAAAATTAACTGCAAAGGTTGTGGAAAATGTTTTCCTCGGTTCTTTCCGGGGTATGCTTGAAAAGGATATCAAAACCTACATTTATGTTTTTTTAAGAAAGTCGCGTACGATTTTTTTTCGCTCCAGTATTGCATTTTTAGCTAAAAAAGACATGGTTCAGAAAAAAAAGGTGTCGTCGAAGAACTATAGGGTTTCAGAGGACATGTCAAAAGGGTAAAAAGTTGCATGGATTCACAATGGAGTCGCTAGAATTTTTTTCAGAAATTTATTTCAACATTTTTTTTACCATTTTTGGTTGGAACTTTGATTAGAGGAGAGGCTCTACTTGGGAATTATCGCGTCTAGGACAGTATATTAAGAAAGGGAATTTGTTTATATTTTTATTTTTTAATAGCCTCTTTTAATTACTCTTTCTTAAACTATCTTGAATGAAAATATTTTAGGTGAAAATAATACTTTTTATTTGGAAACGTGGCCATATTTCGAAAAATAAACAAAATCAAGAACGACTATGCTTAACAATAACGACATTAATGCAGATTAAGGGAATTTTTTTTTCAGACGAATCAAACCAGAGATTTCAATCCGACCAGGAAGAGGGAAATTTCCAATAGGCATTCACAGTGCCATTTATTGTACTTCAACTATAGTTTTTTTTTCAATAAAAGTTTACTTGAATCTACTTTAAAGTATGTGGAATAACATATCTTTAATTAAGCAAAAAAAACCATCGTCAATTTTGAAAAATCATGAAAAAAACTCATTTTTCTGGCCGTCACAGCCGGGACCCCCCTTAAGTGAAAGCTGAAACTTGTGCCGACATTTAAAAAATGTATCCATCGAGATCGTATAGGGAGTTTAATTAAGTTTTGAATATGGAAAAAAAACCTGGACTTTCGATGCATTTCGCTTTATTTATTTCCGAGAAGGAACAAAACGCGTCGCAAACTCAAAAACAGATATGCGCTGTGTACGGGGAGAATGCCGTAAGCGAAAGCGTGTGTCGGAAGTGGTTAGCGAAATTTCGTTGTGGAGATTTCGATCTCCAAGATGGTCCTCGTTCCGGTCGGCGAATCGCTACTAATATCAATAAATTCAGGGCTTTAATCGACTCCGATCGGCATTACACAACTACAGAGATCGGATATAACCTCAGCACTGACCAATCAACTGTTTCGAGACATTTACGGAAGCTTGGGTTGTTAAACAAGCTTGATGTTCGAGTGCCGGACGAACTGAGCGAAAAGAATTTAATGGACCAAATTTGAGACTGCGATTTGCTGCTCAAATGCCATCAAAACGTACAATTCTTAAAGCGAATGATTACTGGCGATGAAAAGTGGATTGTCTACAACAATGTCAGTCGAAAAAGATCATGATCGAAGCTAGAGAAGGCTACTCAGATGGTCGCAAAGGCTGGTTTACAGCCGAAGAAGGCCATGCTCTCTATCTGGTGGAATTGGAAAGGAAGTGTCTATTATGAGCTGCTCCCACCCAACAAAACGATTCATTCGACCAAATACTGCTCGTAACTGGCCAAATTAAAGCGAGCAATCGATCAGAAGCTGCCCGAATTGGCCAATAGAAAAGGTGTAGTTTTCCACCAGGACAACGCTAGACCACACGTTTCTCTGATGACCCGGCAAAAGTTATAGCCGATTGGCTGGGATGTTTTTGTGCACCCACTGTATAGTTCGGATCTTGCACCTTCAGACTATCACTTGTTCGGGGCGCTACAAAACAGTTTGAATGATAAAACCTTCAGTTCCCTAGACGTTCTCAAAAACCAACTGGATGACTTCGTTGCTCAAAGATCTCAGAACTTCTATGAAAGAGAGATAATGAAGCTCGTGGAGAGATTGCAGAAAGTCATTGAACAGAATGGAACATATTTAGTTGATTAGAATCGCTTTTTTTGGTAAATATTTTCCGCTTTAAATTTACTCGATTTTCGCTACGGTATTATGCATAGAGCCAATATATTCTGCTACGCCGAAATAATACTGTAATGTTTTTATTTTAATCTATAATGTTTCTACTTAATATTTTCACATGGTTAGTTTTTAAAATGTATTATTTTTTTTTAATACGAATTTTAAAAAATGTGAAGTGACCAGGATTAATTCCACTTATATATATGTATAGAAGCTAGCACGTGTGATCGCAGAACACCGGTTTCTTCGAGTGTGGGCTATCGTACGACATACGCGTGCTTATATATATATATATATATATATATATATATAGTTATGTATGTATATGTATACGTAGCCAACGTAAGTCCGTATAGATTCGTGAGGTGGCCGCGGTGCGCAATCTTCATCGACCACTTGGCAGCCTCGTAAAAGTTAATTAATTAGACGAGAGAAGGGACGAGTGGCCGCGGGATAAGAAGGAGATAAAGCGGAATTGCGTTGGTGTCCAAGCTGCGGCGGTGGCAGCGAAGAGCCCGTGCGCGTTCCCATTCGGCAGCACGTCGCGTTACTCGTTTTGCTCCGTGAGGTCTCTCTCTCTCTCTCTCTCTCTCTCTCTCTCTCTCTCTCTCTCTCTCTCTCTCTCTCTCTCTTGCTCTTTCACTGACGCACTCTATATGTAGCCCACTGTCGTGCGTCGCACGTGGAATAGAGAAGTGCTCTCCGGGATTTTCGTCATATCGGACTGTCGCATCCGTTTGATGCATCCAATCGTCAATCAGTGAGAGAGGAAAGTGAGAGTGAGAGACAGAGAGAGAGAGAGAGAGAGAGAGAGAGAGAGAGAGAGAGAGAGAGAGAGAGAGAGAGAGAGAGAGGGAACGAAAGAGATAAGAAATGAATAGTGATATAATGATAATAATAATACCGAAAGAAGTTATCTCCGTCAACTTTCCGCGACGGCTCTGTGTCGCGATACGTGAGATCACGGGCGTCAATTAATTAGCGAAGATGCGGTTTATCATTATATATAGCTATTAGTCGACGCTCTTCTGTGTTTCGGCTTACCTAAAGTGGCTTCCGTACTTCACGCGCGCGTCCAGATTACAAACGAAGAATACTTGGCGACTGGCGGTAAATCTGAGGACCTGCGCGAGCTCGACCGTTGTGTTTACGGATTCGCATGGCTCGCGAGTCAGAATCGAATCCTCGCTGTGCCAATACATTTTGTACGCGAAAACGTTGGGTTTTCAGCGAAATGAAACGTGGATAAAGAACTTTTTTTATCGCTTGAAGAAGCGAACTAAAAAGGGACTGCATAGGAAATGAAAGATATTCGACATACATGTATGTATATATTTATATGTTAGATGACGTTTATAACTAAACAAAGAATACTAAAATCCATTTGATGCGATCCCTATGATGCGTTTGATGTCGATCTGTGAACGCTTACCGCAAAGCTACACTATACCGCATTTACCGAGGATACGGAGAAATTGTGGAAACCCCATGCTGGTATAGATGGCACCATATCTTCCTGATTCTCTGATGAACAAACTTTTTACTCAAGTATCTACACCGGGGTCACAGTAGTATTGGCCTTCCGTTCATTGGTTGATATGTCAGCCAGCTCCCGAGTCAAAGTTTATAGCCTCCACTGAACACTCGCGGGATCCATTTCTTTTGTAATGCACAAGCCGCCAGCCTCCGTTGAACCTACTAAACCCCATTTGTCGAGTTCAGCGCCAAGAACAGGCCTCTATTTGGTCCAGTGTAGCCTCTGTTAGTCCTCCCAAACCTTCTTTCGATCCCAAGTTTCAGTGAAATTGCAGAACACAGGCCTTCTTAACCTGCTTTAGATCTCAAGTCCGTTGCCTCGAACCCACCTAACCTACTTTGAGCCCAAATTCGATATCTCCTCCATCAACACTCCATTATGGCCTGATCGGTAACCCGTTCGATGACGAAATAAATACGTTTTCGCTCAATGGAGGGTTCGGAGGCTACACAGTGCGCCTACAGTAGGCTGAATGGAGGGTCTAGAGCGTCTGCAGTCCGCCGACAGTAGGCCGAAAGGGGGGCCAGTAGGTTCTGCAAGAGCGCTCGAAGTAGGCCCACCTGGGGTTTCGCAGGTTCAGTTGCGCTCTGCATTGGCCTTCTTCGAGTGACAATGTCCAGTTTCTGCCATTCGGAAGGGTCATCGGAGGCCCTAACACATTGGTATTCCAAACATTGTACCCTCGTTTAGGCCCCCGATAATCCACTATCGCCAATTTCTGCTCGGGGAAGGAAGCCTTTGTTTTGCGGGTTGAACGTGGCTCGAAAATTTTGACTCGAGTGTGCAGCCGAGCGGTCACCGCTCCGATTATCGGCCATGCACAACGCTGCTTTACTCGAAGAACCTCCTGGGCCGGAACACGACCGCTCGTCCACCAGTTTTGGTTATATATATATATATATATATATATATATATACATTGGTTGATCTACATATCACGAGACAGAATTACATCTCTCGATAGCAACTTAATTCCAACCAGCTTGTATTCCACGTGGTAAAATGTGACTGTCATTTACAATAAAATACATTGGTATGCTCAAATATTAAATAAAACCCACCTCTGATCAAAGTGTCTTCAATGCAAAGCATAAGATATATATATCCATTTTCTGACTACGTCGTTATTTGTTTTTTTGTAATAATGCAAAGATCCACAATTTGATTTGCATTTGGTTGCAATACGCTCGATTCTAGAGAAGCTCGTTCCGCGCACAATATACTCGCATCGAACGCCCAGGCGTGGAGTAAAAAAACGAAAGCGGTAATGCTGCCGCCCTCACCCGCATAAATTTTCCGCACCGTTCGGGCTATGGAATTTCTTCGAAAAAGCATTTCATGCGGATCAAACAAAATTTATGGAAATTCGATCGATGCTTTTTTTTTGTTGTTGATGGTTTCTTTTCCTTTATTTTTTGTTCTTTTAAAAATGCAATAAAGACGAGATCGGAGCCTTCGTTCCCGAGTCGCGTCGTTTGGGCATCGAGAAATCCTCGTGCGACCCACCCACGCCCGAGTTACTATCGTCGGGACTTTTTAACACCTGGTTAGGAGAACGAAAAAAAAAAAACGATGAGGAAAAAGGAAAAGATCATCGCTTGACTACCACGCCCGAGTTGTATATGTAGCTACACTTGCGATTGGAAAAAATTACACCGAGAGAAAAGTTCATGCTACTTACAACAAATAGCCATGGTAAAAGAGAGAATAACAAAATTCGGATAAACTTCCGCAAAGCGGAAACCGAATTTCGATCTGAAATTTGGCATACACGTTCATTTTAATGTTATAAGACTTGCCTTAAAATGATTTTTGGCGACGCGCCATAGATTTCGAAATATCGATTTTTGAAAGTTATTTTTTTACCGCGCTCCTATTATATCTATAGTTGACGGGCTCAGCTCTGTAAGGTATAATTCATTTTATGAATACCTACTATATTATATAACATTGAACAATCAACGTATGCTTGTAATATTGGAGGTTGTGGTTAATATATGTGCATAATTTGTGCAACTGCTAAAATATCAAAAAGCAGTACTATATTTTTGCTAGTAACTATGTACCGTGGATTGGGGTTACCTTGATCAATTTTGAAATGAAAATCAATATATCTCTCAAAATAATATCGTAAAAAAAATTGTTTAAAATGGAAACATCAACTTTTATTAGTCTTTTTATCTTCGAAATTATAATTTTAAATATATAAAAATAAATGAGAAAAAAATTAGTCTTGATCATGGTTATACTGCGAGTGGGGTTACTTAGATAACCGCCTTTCTTAATGAGAATCGGAAGTAACCCTATAAAGAGGCATTTTTCCTGAAGAAGAAAATAAAACAGTCAACGGGATCGAAAGTTACAACGGTTTTTATTGTTTTGGGGTTGTTTTGATCGAACAAATATTACACCTTTACTTTTAAAAATCAACTTTATTGATAAACAACTGGTATTTTATAATTATTTATGCGGTAAGATATCCATAAACTTTGAAATATTAAAAAACTAGAAAAAAAAAAGTTGTAAGATAGGTAACATACTTTTGTCTACCTAGGTAATCTAAATCACAAAAAGAGATCAAATTGTTCATTAGGAACATTTCTTAACCTACAATTCTGCAACATTAATATCAAATGGGAATTCATCATAATCTTTTTTATCGATAGGTTTCGGCAAGAATAATACTATTTTAATGTTACCGATTTCAGATATATCTCCTTTGATTCCCTTGAATTTTGTTTTACTTTCAGCTGATTTGAAACCTTCCACTAGTGAAGTGTCTAATTACATTATTTGGCAAACGTACTTGTACGTTTTTTTTTGCCACAACTGAGAACACTGAGAATACTCCGAGACTAACAATAAAGATAATAAGCGGGGTGAAATTGATCAATGATCAACGTTACCCCGTTTAAGCGATCAAAGACACCCCAACGAAACAACTGCCGCTCCTAAAATATGTTTTTGAGGTTATGCCACACAACAAAGCATAGTGGTGTAGTTTAATAAACATCTGGCAAGGTGATTTTAACGAAAAACATGGCATTGCAACACTCAACTTGTTATTTTTTTAGTTATTCGAGCATACAGAATAGTCTAAATACATTACTTACGTTTTTTATATTTTCACGGTCACTCAAACCCGTTCGTTCGTGCTGCGTTAGAGTTATGACATAGACATTGAGGCTTGCCAACCGTAAAAAAAAAACTTTCGATCGTCTTCAGGAAGTTCGTAATTTGAATTTAAAAACAAAACAAAGTTTTTATCAAAGTAAAGCCACGGATTAAAGTAACCCCAATCCAAGGTATATCGAATATTATTGTCCCCTCAGAGAAATATAAAATATGGTTAAAATAAGGTTGCAAACACCATACATTTCGCTGAGTGTGCGAACTATATCTATGTATATAGATATTACAAATGTAGAAATTCACTTTTGATGTTGAAAAATAGAAGAAAAAAAATGATTATAGAGCTCGCCGGTAAAAAAGTAAAATCGGATGTCAAAAAAAAAAAAAAAAAATTCTTCGCATCGGATGACACTACCGGTGGACGTGACGATGCCCAAGAGGTTTGTGAGAATGAAGGGAACGTCGTAATGTACACGTACAGACACACACACGCGAGTACCCCGCAAAGATACGAGTGGACGAAGGCGCAGTCTCATGACCATTCTTCACGCTCCGTAATTTGAGAAATTTACTTCCAAATGACAATGCGTCAAGCTATATATATATATATATATATAATGAAGGAAAGATCAACGAAACGGTGAGAGGAGGAGGAGAACGAGGAGGAAGTGGGGCCAGGCAAGTAATTGGACGTTAAAAGCGAGCGTGCGTATGCGAGGCTGTAACTTTTTTTCACGAGGGCATTTTTTTCAAGACTTCCCACCCTTTACCCTCTCTCTCTCTCTCTCTCTCTCTCGCTCTCTCTCTCTCTTTCTCTCGCGCTCTCTCTCTCTCTCACTCTTGCTTTTTCCTTCAAGTTCGGAGACAAGGCCGGTGAATCTCAGCTCGTGTTGCATCTCGATCCTCGGATAGTAGAGAACCTCGCGGTCATAAAGACGTTCAAATTTTAAACGAATTCCCCTTAAAAACTATCCGTGATATATGCGAGCTGACAGGATGTACTCGGAGCGCCGAGGGCTAAATTCATGAGGAGCCGGAGGGAAAAGAAGAAAGAGAGAGAGAGAGAGAGAGAGAGAGAGAGAGAGAGAGAGAGAGGAAGAGAAGGAGATTGATTGATTTTATTATGCCCTAGGTAAAACTTTGGGGCTTATGAGGAAAACAGACCATCCATCACTATAGGTCCAACGATCGCGTCCGGTATTTGTAACAAAGTAATAAAATATAAACAGTGTGAAACAAAAATGGAAAATCAACGGGAAATAGAAATGAAAATAAAAAACGGAAAACGGAAACGGAAACGGAAACGGAGGATGGAGGGAGGCAAAGGGAGGGAGGGTTGATTGATTGATTATTTATTTCATGCCCTGGTAACACCCATAGTGCAAATGAAGATATAAAAGTTGACAATAATAATGATTAAAAAGGGAAATAGAAGAAAACTATAATATAATGCAATAGTAGTAATAGTATGAGAAAGGTAAATATTTAAGAAAGAGAGAGAGATAGAGATAATTATAATGATTTTTATATGTTGTAGTGTCACTTATAGGCAAGACCACATATCAATTTGGCAATAAATATAAAACATCATACATGGACGATTAATTAACAAAATGTAAACCCAGTTAGCGAAGCCTAAACAGAAAAAAATCAAATACATGGAAATAACAAGGATACGCGTAAAATAAAATAATATTATTAAAACGAACACAGCAAAGGATAAAATAATAATTTTTTTGGGGAGATTACGATATCCGTGACGCCAAGTTTTGACCATTGATTCCTGATATTTCAACCGAAATAATGAGAATTTCAAAAATAAGAAACTTGCCGTTTCGACTTCCAGGAAAGATCAGATCTGATTCTCACTATCAGTGATAAAATAAAGGTATCTTCGCACTGAGCAAAGACAACGTGTTCAATTTTTTTTAAATCGTCATTTTTAATAACTAAAGAAAGAAAATCTAATTTTTACGCAAAATAATCAAAATATAAACTTTTACCACCCCTCAAATTTCATTTGTTTTTACTTAATAACCCAAAATTCACTATCAAATTGTGGCGCCAGGGCAATCGTAATCGTGCCATTTTTTTCACAATTAAACAATATAACAAATGACTTTGTTTGCATATCAATAATGCTGAAATTCTAACTATAGCGTGGAATAATATCATATAAGAGAGACAGAGCGGTGGATGGCACAGGAGAAGAAACATGTAAAAATGTTGACGATGAAAAAAAATCGCGATGGTCCGTTTGGTCGTGCTCTTGTCTCGCCAAATATCCAGTTCGATCGTCATTCTTCTCGCTCTCTCTCTTTCTCTCTCTCTCTCTCTCTCTCTCTCTCCTCTCTCTCTCTCTCTCTCTCTCTCTCTCTCTCTCTCTCTCTATCTCTCTCTCCCTCTCGATCCCTTTCCGTTCGAATAAAATGCATGGACGCAGTGTCGTGTGTGAAAATGTTTCGCATATATGGGCGACCGCTCCACATCCGCAGGCCCTTGGCTATGCCAAGAGACCCTTGGCCGAGACACATAAGGTACGAGCTCGGGAGTGCCGGGATGCGTTAGAGTGTTTGTCAACGAGGTGGGAGAAAAACGCGTCAGAATCACGCCTTCGATCGGTCGTATGTCGTCGGGAGTACAAGCGACCAGAGTTAGCCACTTCTAAGATCGCCCCCCCCCCCCCCTCCACCCCACTCCTCCTCATATGTGTGCTACTGTGTGTGTGAGACACACACAGCAGCCTTGGCGGATGCAACGCGGCACATGTTGTGCCGCTGCGTCTTCGTTTCGTTGGTCCAGAATTTTACGAGATTCGCGCGAGCTCAGCCTGGTATTATATAGACACACGAACGTGCCAACTCTCGAGGAAACGATCCGAAGATAAAGAAGAGAAGGCGAGCAGGATCGGGAGGAGGGGGAGGAGGACGAGAGTCGCGTGGGCGTCAGGAAGGTTCTTAAATTTGCGATATTGCAAAACGCACACGCGTAGATGGGGGAGCTCCTTATAGTGCAAAAAAGAAAAGAGCTACGGCACTCGAACGATACGGCGTTGTTTTTTTTTTTTTTTTTTTTTCTCGTAAAGAGACCCTTGACATTTTCGAACGAATCACGCGTCATAGGAATCGAGCAGGCAAATCGTCGGAAATCAAAGCGTAACGACCCGAGCAGAAATCTAATCAGGCTGCCTGAGGATCCATCAGGGCCGGATCAGGGATCAATAAGGCGCCCTGATCAGGCACGCATGATTTGCACCGGACAGGGGCCTGAGCAGGGATCAATGAGGCGCCCTGATCAGGCAGGCCTGATTTGTGCCAGATAGGGGCCTGAGCAGGGATCAATAAGGCGCCCTGATCAGGCACGCCTGATTTGCGCCGGATAGAAGCCTTATCAGGTATTAATAAGGCGCCCTGATCAGGCACGCATGACTTGCGCCGGACAGGGGCCTGACCAGGGATCAATAAGGCGCCCTGATCAGGCACGCCTGATTTGCGCCAGACAGAGGCCTGAGCAGGGATCAATAAGGCGCCCTGATCAGGCACGCCTGATTTGCGCCGGATAGAAGCCTTATCAGGTATCAATAAGGCGCCCTGATCAGGCACGCATGATTTGCGCCGGACAGATTGGGCCGGAAAGATTGGGACGGTCATCGCCAAAACCGGAACAAAAACTAAACGATCAAGTCAAGTAAAATAAAAACTTAAACTTTAAAAAAATGTTTTCATATGTTTCATATTTTTAATAACGTTAGTAAACTTGATAACGTGTAACTGCGATAATAATTTAATAAATGTTGATCTATTTTTAAACAAAAAATTAATCAAATGATTGAGCCAGATGACACGCATGTCTCAGGCAGGATGAGGCACCTGATCCGGGCCAGATAAGTTGCTTGATCCGAGCCAGATATAGTGCCTAATCCGAGCCTGGTAAGGTGCCTGATCCGGGCCTGATAAAGCGCCTGATCAGAGCCTGATAAGGTGCCTGATCCGGACCTGAATTTGCAAAAGCGTTACATCCCTGATCAGGGCCGGACTAAATTTGCCTGATCCGGCCCGGATTTGCTATTGTGGCAGCCTGATCCGGTCCGGATTTCACCCTGAACAAATTTCTGCTCGGGGATGTATCGAAGCTATGGGGATTTTTTTTTCTCGACACGTAGCTTTATCCCATTTTCCTCAAAATAGAATGGTTTTAGACAAAACCTGGATGAAACATAAAAGATCAATATTTTTATAGGCTACAACTTTTGTAGAAAACATTTTTCTCTTTCTATCAACATAGATGTTGATTTATTTTAATAAATTTATTTTAATAAATTTATTTTAATAAATCAACATTTATTAAAATAAAATAGAAAAACTTTTTGAAAATCAGTTTTTGTGAGTTTTGACATCAAAAATCAAATTTCTGGGTATTTTCACCATCATATTCGTGATCAGTGAGTCAAAATACATGGGTACATGAAATTCCAAATTAATCGGCGGTATGAGCTTTTCGGAACTTCATCCTGAGTAAGCTCGCGTAAAAATAATAATGGTCTTAAATTCAGGACTTAAAATTTATTACAGTAATCATCTAGTTTTCGAACGAAATATTGCTGTATAGAATTTTTCGCCCTGCTCAAGATCAATAGAATTCCCCCCTGATTCTCCCTAAAGAAAAGTTGTCCGCAAGCTCCTCAATTGATCATCAGTCCATCAGAAAAAGCTATATAACGATCATAATCACCAATATTTGATACGTAAAATTATGCGCTCGCAAATATGGTAGAAGATTGTCAACTGAAGAACTATTCCACATATTTTAGTCCGAAGATAATTACTTTACAGCACCGGCGATGGTTTGGCCTGAAAGTAGGGGATAGTGAGCACAATGTGTCACGGGGCACTATGAGCCACACGCGGTTTCTCGGAGATTTGTAGCTCGTAAATTCTGAAATGTTATGTGTTGGACCGCGATTTAAATTTGGTTTCGTCAAGCGTAAAAGAAAGTCGATAGCAGCTCACAAAAAAATATTAAAAATTGAAAATTGCTTTGACGCTTGGAAGAAAAATATTTCGCTCGCCGGGGAAACGTAAAATATAACGACACTTTCTGTAGCGGCTCAGGTTTTTGGTCCAAATCGATATTTTTACTATTTATGATGTAATCATTGTCAGTGACTTGTGTTTTTCCATTCGTAGTTCAATTAATAGTTATTGTCATCAATAATTTTTGCAAATTTTTTGCAGAAAATATGTAGCTTTATTACACACCCAAAAGTCTACAAAATCGGTTATGACCTGTTTTTTTTTTCTAATCAGACTACTTTGGTAAGAGTAAAAATTCGTTAGAAAAAAAGTGACACACTGTGTCCCACCGTCCCCTACACGATGATATATTCATCAATTGTTGCCGATTTTCGAAGCGAAGGGTTGGAGTAGTAGAGAAATGAGGCCCTGCACCGTCGGGTATGACGAACATGACGAAATAAAGCAAAGGGTTCCTAGGGAGCGCTAAAAAATGTAACGTTATCCACCGGTACCTATCGCTGAATAACTGGAGCTTCTACATACATTATTGCGTCCCATATCGACGACGATACACAGATATACGTAGCGTGAAACCCGTTTTCGCCACGCTCTTCCGCGGGTATAATCGTCGTATAGCGTGTGCCGGGACATTAATTTGTAATGGTTAGTGCCATTCGGAACTCCTCCATCAACGCTCAGGCTCGCCGCGTGTGTGCTACGCACGATTAATAATTTCAGCATCGTGTGGCTTGCGTCACGTGATCGTCTTTTGCCAAAGATCCACCTCGTGTACGTGTACAGACCCTTCGCGGTTATTATCGCGTCTTGACTTTTTTTTAAGAATCATCCCCCTTCACTCCCCAGCCCTTGTCTTCTTAAATTCTCTTTGTATTCGGCCAGCAAGTCCAGAATCCGAGGGAGGGGCGAATCTCGCTCATTTGCATCGTGAATAGCCATGAGGAACGGCAGCAAAGACAACGTAGGAACGGCAACTGGTAGTGAGAGGAACGTCGCACGTGTGTCGGACCTTCGACGCGCTTCAACCCATCTGAGAAGCCACTGAATAATAATATTCTTCCACGAAGTTGTGCACAGAGACAAAAGTCCAGGGTATTGACAACAAACGCTCATGGTAAAAGAGAGAATAGAAAATTTTCCGATATTTTATTGACACCGAAGCCATAGTATGGTTACAACTATAAGCGAAAAGTATATCTAAACATTCGATTTGGGTGGCGTGTTTGACTAATATCCCTGAAATGATTATAAACTATTGTAAAAGGCTTGACAGTATAGATATAGTTGATTCAGTGTTATCACAGAGTCGGCACACAAACTAATGTTGTATACTGTACCGTAAAATGGGGTTACTTTGAACAGGTTTTGGAAGTTTTTTGTAGGTAACTTTTTTTAAACATCCTGAATACCAAATTTTTTTTTACTCCAATAGAACAATGTGTCCTTTGGCTATCAAATGTATAAGGAAGTCAAGTCCCACCACCCCCCCCCCCCCCCTACAATTGTCAACAAAAAAGTGTCAACGTAACCTCGAGTGTGGGGTTTCTTTGACAAGGCTTTGAAATGATGTCAAGGATAAAGGGTTTCCTTGACATCATTTTAATTTAAAAAAATGTAATATTTTATGCATTATACATGGACTTAAATAAAAAAAACAACGATTTTTTTACAATCAAATTGTCATCTTTATTAAGGAAACATTTTACATAAAAACATCAGTTACATATTTATATTATAGCTACTATTATAGGCACTTAATCATTCTTATAATTATCATTGAGATCAAAATCAACTTGAGCTACATTACAATCAACATTAGCAACATTATAATAAACTTGAACATCAAAATTTGAGCAACAATAGATATGCACATAGCAGGAATAAGCAATGCACATCTAGATACCTTAATCTACCCAAATCTAGGTATGTTTACGTAAATAATACTATAAACTTACCGAAAACTAAAGGTCCAAATGGTATCAAGCCGTATTTACGCACCACACTACAGACACCAACGACGAACACGCTCAGACTCGTCGATAAGTCAAGCATGCTAAGCATGCCTGACTTACCGGAGCGCAATGCTAACCACTCCCCGCCCTCAGAAGGTCACGCGAGCTCGCTACGCACACATTAAACCGTATTTTGAGTAGCCCCAAAAACTCTCAAAGTTACCCTCAATGTCAATTTAACCCTGTTTTACGGTACGTTAGGTTTTGTACAGGTCAAGCTTTTAATATTCTATTTAAGTTTGCACGATTAGTATGGTTACATTTACTTTGTCAGGTACAATTTGATAAAAGACCATATGAAAAGTGACTATTTAAAACAAAATTATGGTAAAGTTTACTTACTAGATGCGCAACTAAGTTTCCGGCTTTCACACATGGCTGGCGCTAACGACACATGTAGCCGACATAAATGTCTGAAGTTGTGTTTTCTTTTAGGTTGGACATCCGTCAACAATAACCAGTCGTAATCCAAACACATATCGCAACGCAAAAATGTTCTAACAATGAAGATGTCGAGTTTCGTGCCAAATAAACAGCATTTGCGGGAAGCTTTGCTTCTCCGCTTTTCCGTTTGCCTTGAGAAGGCCTACGGCGAACATGCACCATCGAAAACTATCGGTGAAGATTGGTTTAAACGCTCCAGAAGTGACGATTTCGACACTGAGGACAAGGAGCGCTCTGGGAGACCAAAAACAATTGCGGACGCCGATCTGCAAGCGTTATTGGATGAAGATGATACTCAAATACAAGATCAACTTGCGGCGGCATTAAACATCACAATTTGAACTATGCATTGCTCGAAAAACGGCCAGCATGGGAGACGAGAAACGAACGAGTGATATTGCAGCACGATAACGCTCCGTGTCATCGCACTTCCATCGTCCAGGATACCATCAAAACGCTGAAATGGGATCTGCTACTATACCCGCCGTATTCGGCAGACCTGATCCCTTCTGATTATCACTTGTTCCGGTCGATAACGCATGGCTTGGCTGGCCTACACTTTGCCAATTTGGAAGAAGTACAAAATTGGTTGGATGAATGGTTTCGGTCCAAAGACGCGTCGTTTTATCGTCGCGATATTCATGTATTGCCAGAGAGATGGCAAAAATGTGTAACTATCTGTACTTTGAATAAACCATGTATTGTATTTCCCTTGAAATTTTCCATTTTTTATTGATCAAAAAAACCCGAAAACTTAGTTGCGCACCTAGTACAGCGAAGACGTGAATCATTTGCAGCTGGAGCAAACACGACTTAGTAGTTTTTTAGACCACTCTAGGATTTTCCAAAAATCGATTTTTTTGTTTGTTAAAAATGTACCTTAGTACCTATAAAATTATATTCAAAAAGATTATAGGTGTGAAAAATCTCTAAGTACTCGATTTTTGAACTCTAGCGCAACCCCTCTTATTTCATGTCGTGACTTTTTACTAACTTTAAACGCGTTTATCTCAAAACTACATTTTCAAGTCGGCCGGACTCATAACTCAAACAAATTTCAACCGATTCACTTGAAATTTTAACTGTATATTTAGAATTACATTTTGTGAGGCACTACGTAGAATTTTTAAAAATTATATTGCATAGTTCCTTTTTTATAAACAATTTTCTGACGATTTTCTCATGGCATTTTATACTTTTTGTTTTAGAAATGCACCATTTTGACAAAAAAAAAAGCAATATATCAACAAAATCCTACGTACTTCTATAGCTATTCTTATATATAATCGAAAAAACTTTAGTGTCTCATCATAAATAAAAAATTATAGTAGCTGTTGGTCCGGCCGTTGACCTTCCAGAAATAAAGGCGTCGTCGGAAAAATGCTGCACAGTCGCCATTTTGAAATGTATCGCTGTAAAAAAATAATTTTGTATAGTCAATTAGGTGTATAATAAAACCCCTATTTTGTACTTCCGATTTATTTTATGGTTTCGCTGAAAAAAAAATCATAAAATATGCCCTTTTTTTGCCTCTAGAGGTGCCTAAGGCCTTAAGAACTCACCTAGAAAAAAACGACTCCAGAATAATTCCAATGAAAAAAGCAGCTTGCGCGATCATGAAAAATGCTTCAAGTTTCGAGAAAAGAGTCGACAGCGAATCGCGACAGAGTCGCGAGGTGTGATGCGACGATCCGAAAAAGGCTAGTGGATGAGTTGCGTGTTGGTCAGACTGGAAGGCTACGGCCGTACCAGCATGAAATGTCCCGTATGTACGAGCGCACATTTGTGCCAACGCAGTTCGCGCTTGTCTCGTCGTTACTCTGACATAAGAGTTCGTGCAGAAGTTCTGACGGCGCGTTGCGAACAAAAGGACTTGCATACGCACGCAGTGACTTCGCGCCGCACGTTATATTCATTCTCTCTACTCTTCTCTTTTGCGAACTTGAATAAAACGCGACTTTGCGCGGCGCGCTCTGCTTGCCCCTCACTCCCCCCGGACGTTTAGCCTATTAATTACGAGCGTTGCGGACGCCGCGCTGGCATGATCTATACAGGCGTACATAAGATACCGTTATCACAGCCCACACACACATATATATATGTCGAATTCTAGAAGTGGAATGAAGGAAATGTTGGATGTTTGGTTTAATTGAAGACTGTTTTATTTTAAGGTCAAATAGTTCGGTAAAGAAAAAAACAACGCAAAAAAAGACCAGAAGAGAATATTTAGGATGTACCCGTGCAGAAATGTGACCAGGCATTTCCTACTTTGGGTCGGGCAGTGACCAGGCTTGCCTCGTCCGATTCACCTGACCGGGCCTTTTCATGGAACAGGCCAGAAAGATCACAAAATCGTTTTTTATGGCTTACGCTCTATATTTGAAAATTGCAATATTCTGACTGAAATATATTGCGAGCAAGGACATGTTCACGCAATCTATAGCCGGCCAGAGCATTGACATTTCCTGAAAAGTGAAGCTTTAAGAACAGTCTGAAGCTGCTTTGCTTTTTACCGCATTAAGCATATTTATAATTGATTATGATGAAACTAATCTTATGTATACACTACCGGCGAAAAGTTTGCGGACAAAAATTCAAAAAAGTTCCGGAACGATTTTTTATGCCATTTAGCCGATAGTTGACATAAATTAATTTAATAAACGTCATTTTGAAGGGGAGGAATTCACCTTCGTTTCGTTTTTTTTTTAAAGATCGGAATCATAAAGGTGGAAGCTCAAGCTTCGTTTTTTTTTTAAAGCTTGGTACGATTTTTTTTCCAAAGATATTTTGACGTTTTTGTATAAAGAGACAATTTGAAAAATAACGTGCAACGCGAAAACAACAAGGATTCAAGGACAAACTCAAGATAGTAAAAAAGTTGAATCGGTTTTCGTTGAGTTCGCGAGAATTTTTTCAGTTTTCTTTTTCAAAATTTTTTTTCACCTATTTTCGGTAAAAGATCAGATGATTCAATTACGGTAACTCGAGAAAAAAATGTCGAAAATAAATCTGAAATAATTCTATTGCGTTAAAATAGAAATATAAATTTTTTCCTCTCTTGAAATTTTACCACAAACCCCTTACTTCTCGAGTTACGGTAATCATCTGATTTTTTACCGAAAATAGGTGAAAAAAAAATTTCGGATAACAAATCGGAAAAAATTCTCGAGAACTGAACGAAAACCGATTCAACTTTTAACTATCTTGAGGTTTTCCTTCAATCCTTGTCATTTTCGCGTTACACGTTATTTTTCAAATTGTCTCTTTTTTCAAAAACATGAAAATGTCTTTGGAAAAAAAAATCGTACGAAGCTTTAAAAAAAAACGAAATTGAAACTTGAGCTTCCCCCTTTCTGATTTCGGTCAAAGAAATGCATAAAAAAAAATTTGTCTTTAAACGGGGTCCACTAGAAAAGGAACAAAAAAAAAAAGGCCAAAAAATTGTCGGTTTCGAAAAAGGGTACTAGTCGTAAAAAAAAATAGTAAAAAAATATTTAAAAAAAAACGGAATGAAGGTGAATCCCTCCCCTTCAAAATGCCGTTTATTAAATTCATTTATGTCAACTATCGGCGAAATGGCATAGAAAAAATCGTCCCGGAATTTTTTTGAATTTTTGTCCGGAAACTTTTCGCCAGTAGTGTTTATATTAGACATATACTAATCTAATATAAAGTATATATTTATACTTAATCTTGATCAATCATTTTGAAATTTGATGTGTGAACTTAATTTTAGTTGCATGATCAAATTCTGAAAAAAATCGTTGTCTCATTTAAAAAAAACGGACCTGATCTTGAATTCTCCGAAGTGCCTCCACCTTGGATATACCTCTTCGCCACCACTCGACGAGCCCCTTCGAACTATGCAACTTTTGTAGAAAAAGTTTTCTCCTAAGTCTGATACGTTAGAAAATATTTCTACTGCTAATAGTTGTTACCTCACCCGGTATGTGAACTCGCGGAATGATGGATAACGGAGACGGACGAGATCTAATATCTCCGAGGCTGAGAACAAAAGAGGAATATTTGTCATCAATCATACGAGGAGACAAAATTCAAGTCGTCTGGCAACGGCATATGATATATAGCTAATATATATAATGACAGCAGAAATACACATCCACACACACACACACACACACACACACACACACACACACACACACACACACACACACACACACACACACACACACATATATATATATATATATATATATTTATATTTATATGTATATATACGAGGATGGTACTGCGATGTACTCTCGCAGTGACCAAGAATGTACGTGCGTGCGCGCGCGCGCAGATGGCGCGAAAGGTCACTGTGGGAATGGTCAGGTCGTTGGCAAGCGATTTGTGCGGTCTTCGCGTAACTTTATGTAAGCCTTAAGGTCAATAGCGAAAGGAATACTTGGCGGGTCCGCCTATGTCGCTTGTGTGCCTGTGTATGTGTGTATTCGCACCACCCGTTGGGTCAACGCACCGCGAGATGGAAATAGAAAAGACGAGTGCGAGGTTGCCTCCATTGGTTGTATTACTCCAACACGAATATCGATCTACCGAGGCAAACAAACCGCGCGAGACTGAGATACTCCCTCTCTCTCTCTCTCTTATTTTTATTTCTTATCAATTAATGCACTGATACCATTAATAGATGCTTCTTTTTTCTTCCTTCTTTTAATTGCGTCTTTGTAGCTATTACTATTATCTTTATGTTTGTTATTACGCATTAGTATTATATAAATTCACATTATTGTAATTATTAATTACGTTATATTATTATTTTGTTATCCCATATTATTATTATATACAGTGGGTAAAAAAAGTATTTGCACACCGTGTGCTTTTCAAATTATCCTACGAAAAAAGAATAGAATGCTTTAGCAATTTATTTTTTTTTCGGACATTTTATTTTTCTTCGAAAAAAAAAATGCTAAAGGATCTTATTTTATTTCGCAGGATAATTTGAAAAACACGTGGTGTGCAAATAGTTTTGTTTACCCACTGTAGCTATAGTTATTATTGTTTACCTATAATTTTCGTTAGTTAAATATTATTTCAAGTTGTTACTAGTTATTTTTCGCATCTTTTTCATTACTATTATTATTGCGTTAGACTTCATTATTGTATCAAATAACATTATAATCCATTGTTATTATTTTATTATGTTATTTTTTGCATTGTTATATCTTGGTTATTACTTGGTGTTTCCACCAAGTAATATTCATCTTATATTGTATCTATAATTGCCCGAAAGTTATGCCGGGGCATAATAAATTATATCAATCAATCAATATCTCTCTCTCTCTCTCTCTCTCTCTCTCTCTCTCTCTCTCTCTCTCCGCTCTGATAACTCTTTTTCAGATGACCACTTAAATCTTGAGTCACTTTTGCCAGGGAATGTCCATTTTAAAGTGCTCGAGTCTCAACTGATCTACTTATAATCGCGAAGTAAGATAACTGATTGACTAATTAAATTAATTAATTGAATCATTAGTGATACAAGATACAATTAATGGATTAATGATAAAAGAATGGAAGGACGTCGAAATAAAATGGAAGTACGGGCAAGTGACACAACATGGAGTAAAAAAAAAGACTAACAGCGGGTAACTCGATGTGAGAGAAAATAAAACAATGTAACTCGATATATAAAACGATGGAAAATGAAAGGAATCTAAAGATTGTGTGGATGAATGAAAAAGAAAAAGAAAGTGTAGCAACGGTAAACGTTGATGAGAGCAAAAATAATGAAATGAAATAACTTAATGGAAATAAAACAAAGTTGAGTTACGTAACTCGATATAAAATGATGGAAAATATAAAAGGAAACTAAATATTGTGTATATGAATGAAAAAGAAAAGAAAATATAGGGACGGTAAACGCTGATGGAAGAAAACATAATAAAACAAAGTAACTCAATGGAAAATAAAAGGAAAACAAAAATCTCTATATAAAGCAAAATAAACTGAAGTAACTCGTTAAGAGACAATGAAAAAATATAAGACAAATAAAGATTGATTCTATAAGGAAATATACGAAAAAAAAGTATCAAAAAGAAAAAAAGGATAACAAGGCGGTTGAGAGTGGGAGAGAGGAGAAGGAGAGAAACGACGACAGACGCTCTACGTCGCGATTCTCGTTTTCCTTGTCGCGATCACTTAAGTCAAGAGGGCCTCTCTCGCCGGTCTCGCGCAGAGAGTTCTAACCGCGAAATTACGCGTCGCTGATGTTGAATCGTTGCTCCTGCTGATGCCGGGCGAGAGTTCTTTTCTCTCCTTTATTTCCTCCCTCTCCTGCTCCCTCTCTCTCTCTCTCTCTCTCTCTTTCTCGGCTCGCTGACTCGACTTGGAAAGGAGGAGATCACAGAGCGAGAGAGAAAGAGAGAGATAGAAAGGGACAGAGAGAGAGGGAGAGAGGGCGAGAGAGTGGCAGAGAGACAGAGAGGGAGAGAGGGAGAGCGGGGGTGGGGAGAGAGAGAGAGAGAGAGAGAGAGAGAGAGAGAGAGAAAGAGAGAGGGAGAGAGAGAGAGGGGCACAGAGAAAGAGATAGAGAGAGACAGAAAGACTGATAGGAACTGCGGAGAGGTTTACCAGCATGCAGCAGCTTATAGACCCAGACCAAAGAGAGAGAGAGAAGGAGAGAGACAGAGAAAACACGATGTGGCCATACAGTTGGACCCCGTTTTCATCTCTTGGCAAGCAAGGAAGAAGAACACACGCACAGACTCTCGTCAGTGGAAAAAACACACACTAGCTCGTGGAGAGCAGCGCTGAGGAGAGGGAGAGAGAGAGAGAGAGAGAGAGAGAGAGAGAGAGAGAGAGAGAGAGAGAGAGAGAGAGAGAGAGACAGAGAGAGAGAGAGAGAGAGAGAGAGTAAAGGCAGAGAGGAAGGCAAAGGATTGCGCGCTCGCGCGACTCGCCAGGTTATAAGGGATAGTAAGAGAATCTGCCTGGAGCATCTTCTCTCTCCCTTCCCCACCCCCCTTCCACTCCCTCTCTCTCTCTCCCACCGGAACCCTCTCTGAACCGACCAAACCGGACTTTCGTACTCCAACAAACCTGTGCAAGGATGATTGCATTCCGGACATGCGGAGATGCAAAGGTTTTATGAAACCCCGCAGTCCTCCTCGCCGACCTCCGCGCAAGAGGAGCTGAAAGGAGTCGAGAAAAGAGGGGGGGAGGGGGATTCGGCCCGAGGGGGCGCGTCAAGAGGGTTGGAGAAAGACAGCACCGCGGACTCCGCGTAAACCGAAAAACAGAGATAGGAGAGAGATATCCGCAAAAGACAACGCAACGAATGAAAAAAATGGACCTCACCCCCTCCCCCCCCCCCCACCCTGCCAATCGTCCAGCCTTCGACGCCGAACGACGGGCACAGTTTCTTTGCACGTATATGCGCGACCGAGGCAATAACTCTCGGCGAATATGAGCAGTCGAACGTACACCGCGTGGCGTAAATCGAACAGAGTTATTTTAATATCGCGAGGAAGCAATCGGATACGTATTACATCGAGGCCGCTTATTCTCCACCGTGCGTATGACACACACACACACACACACATATGTGTTATGTGTGGAACGAAGGGGACGCGTTGATTTATGAAAATCATAAATAATACATCGCAGTGTTGACGGCTTATTAGTCATTTTCAGTTAAACCATTAAACATTTTCTCGTTACGTAATTGTAGGGAAAAAATCGTTTTTCGAGAGCGAGACAGTGGGAGAGGGTAGATGGGGGTGGGGGAGAGAGAGAGGGGGGAAAAAGTGAGAGTGTTTGTGATGCATTGCGAATGGAAAATAATATATCGTTATATTCTCCGCACAAGGCGTGTCTCGCTCTCGTCTCGCGCGGTTTATAATACCGCGCCGCTTCGCGTATCATCGTCCTTAACGCTTTACACATACCGCGTATACCTTACACACACACACATGTATATATATGATATAATGCGTGCGAGAACCCGTAGCCGAGCGCGATGTGTATTACTTTCCATTTAGTAACGCTCGTTGATGATATTTAGATTACGACCGAGGCACGCGCCACGCGTCAACGACTTACCTGCATATATATACATATATATATATATATATGTATAGTGAGCATACACATATGCAAGCGGAATATGCGGCAGGACTGTGTGGTGTACGCAGCAACCACGAGGTAATCGGGTAAATGCGCACTGAATCTTTCTCCAGGTCCATATGTATCCCTGGACCCGCGTGGTACACCCGAGACATTTATATCATATATCATATATATATGTGTGTGTATGTGTGTATATAGTGGCTGATTCACACTATTCGGGTTCTCTTTGTGAACATATAGGGTGTATCATTGCCAACAAAACAATCTTTTTTTTCTTCTATTTAGTGCGACAAAAATTGGCCGAGATATTCGCATTCAAAGTCCGTGTAGTAAACAACAGTACAGTAGAACGTCGATTATCGAAACTCCCACCAGCCGAATCTATCGTTATCCGAACGGTGATTTGCTCCATCCGAATGTTTCATTATCCAAATCGTGACGCGACATTTTGGTGTAGGGTAAAGCGAGCAAAGAGTACGCACTTTATACACTTTTATTTATAGAAAAATCAATTTTAATAATACACTTTGTATTTTTTATTTTTTATACTGTACTTTCTATGACCTTCGATGACCTTATGTTATAGGTCGTTGAACTCGTTTTAAGCTCCTCTTTCATGATACAGAAAAAAAAAACATACCGATCCATTTAAAAAACATGGAGTTGACCTTCAAATGTCCGAAGTACCTCCACCTGCAAAAAAACTATTATCGCTATCGGATGGCCCCTTTCGTACTGGGCAATTTCATTTAAGCAAATATTTCTGTGAACCTTATAGTTTCGAAGATATCCAAGGTGCTAATAGTTATTGGACCACCCTGTATATATATATATATATATATATATATATATATATATATATATATATATATATATATAGGTTCATTCACGCGCACGCCGTGTTTATTGTCCATTCGCGAGACGTTCAACATAACATGCAAAACCAACGATTCAGGTGACTCGAGCATTTTTGCTACGTCCTCAGGTAGCGTGAACTTTAACTGGCACAACATTCTAGGAGAGAAAGTAACGCGGCTTATATACGTACACCTCAAATACGCATACATTATTTATTGATATATATATATATATATATATTTGCACGTGTTACATTCACTTGTTCTCGCGCATTAATAATGGATTATCACGCTCGCAGGATCGGGCCCCGCCGTCGACGGACGATTGAGATATCTCGCCGAGATGACGCGTTACGCGGTATATAATATGCAATGAGATGCTCACCGTCAGTTCGTTCGCTCATGCTTATTACGAACGTAAATCGTTATAATAACGATGATAATTATAATAATAATGATAATTGAATCGTCCTATCAATCAAACGTGTATAAGCGCGGTCACGCCTATTTATAGTGCGTAGTCTCAACTAACTCGTTATCAAAATATTGCTACCTCACTATTCACAATTGTATCGCTTTTGTACACGCGTACGTACATGGATGTATATGTTAATGGATATATGCCGATACGTGTGTATGTGTGTGACGGGTGAGGGGGGGGAGGCAATTGAGGATTTGGTCTTCGGGAATGCGAAATGGCAAATTGTATACGTATATTTATGTATACATATATAATTATACTAGCTTCCGGCCGCGGCATCGCCCGCGTGGAATTTGGCCCGTAGGAACTTTATTACCAGTTGTACCACTTATTAGGGATTGTTTAAAAAAATTCGAAAATTTACGTTTGATTATTTGTTTGAAAGAATATTTACACCAAGTTTCAAGTTAATACACGTAAAGAGTGCAATTTTCCATATAAACTTTTTCGGTCCATTTCACCCCCTTAGAAGTTGATTTTTTTCAAATTCTTTCTTAGTATACCCTACACCGTATAAGTAACATATCTTCGAAATGTCATGTTTCGACTTTTAGCGGTTTAAACTTGGGTTGTCTATTTGCCAGTCAGTCATGGAACTATTTTATAAATGGTGTCTCAAAATGACCTGGTATTTTAAATTGCGCTCTATTTTTTTGTTGTTGTGAACTTAGAGTACTAATTTTTGACAACTGGCATCAGGAAGTATTGAAGTTTAGTCATGGAGAATTACACGATCGAGCAACGATTTTTTTTAAACGAAAATCGAAGCTTTTTTTCTACAGCTTGCCACTTTCGTCATTTTCAAAGTTTCAAAAAAGTTACCGATCATACGAGAGTTTTATTACTACACCAAAAGTACATTTATTCTCAATTACATATGCTTAATAACTTCATTGTACAATATTTTTCAATAAAAAAAACTGAGACGTCTCAACACTATGTATTAACTGTGTGTGGAATCCCGGTCCCCTCGTCCCAAGAGTTCAATCAGTAAAAATGTCAAAAATCGACCGGTCAAACAAAATCACTGGATCGTCCTTGAAGTAGCTGAATGTCCTGATATTCGAGATAACATCCACCCAACAGATAGAAAATAACATTTCTGCATACATATTTATTTGCAAGTACGATCGTTAGGAAAATAGTGAGATAAAAAAAAATTCTATTAAAACCGGCTCCTCAGCTCATTGTATACCCGAGTGAATAAAACGTGAATCACGTCCCGAGGTGGCAGGGAGAGGGGGCGGAGATGAGGCGGTGGCGTCGGCCAGTTATCGCCCTCTCTCTCTCTCTCTCTCTCTCTCTCTCTCTCTCTCGCTCCTATATTTCGCGAGAGACGCCTCGTCTCGTCTTGTAGGCATAAGAAAATGGTAAATGGCGGAGGCACGTGTAAAGAAGGGTAAAGAGAGGAAGTTACGCGCGCGCTTCCTCGCAAGCCACGCGAGAGAGAGAGAGAGAGAGAGAGAGGAGAGAGAGAGAGAGAGAGAGAGAGAGAGAGAGAGAAAGAGAGAGACAGAGAGAGACAGAGAGAGATAGAGAGAGAGAGAGGTCCAAGAGAGTATAGAGAAGGCCCGAAAGTGGGCATGGGAAAAGGCAAGGTATCGGTGAGTTAAGGCTAAGACTGGATTCCGCGGGGCGAGGCTCTCCGGATGCTGTGTGTGTGTGTGTGTGGGGGGGGGGGGGGGCGGGTGTGGCTATGTGTTAGCGTTGTGCCTCGTTGTGGTGGGTGGGAGTGTACAAGGTCTTCGATACCTCGTAAATTACCGCGCCGCTGCTGCCCAACGCCCTCACCCTCACTGATCTCGCTCCTTGCTGTGCACTTCTACCTTTTTACCTTCTACTACTACTACTAGTGCACCCCCCCCCCCCCCCCCCCCCCTCCCTGACGCCTCTAGCTCTCAACTCTCACGCGTCTCCTCGTCTTTGCTCGGCACCCTCTATTCCTGATGCACTAGCTCATATCCCCAGCGGGAGAACGCGGGAGAACGCGTGATCTCCCTCTCTAACTGTCCACTCCCCCCTCTCAGTCTCTCTCTCTCTCTCTCTCTCTCTCTCTCTCTCTCTCTCTCTCTCTCTTTCTTTATACCGCGTCTTCATGCCGCTCTTCTTCATCACGTTCCCCCGTACCGCACTGTTCATCGCGCGCAGCTGAGCCATGAGGGAGCCATATCGCGAGAGCAAACGAGCACAGAGCCCCCCAAACCCGCAGCAGTCTCCACCGAGGCTGTGTGTAGAAGCGCTCACTCTCCTTGCTCTGCTGGTTGCTTCACTCATTCCGCGGGATGCGCTTTCGTCCTCGCACTCCCGTTGAAAGAGAACAACATCGCGCGAACAGCCACCGTGATGAGTTAAGACTTCATCCGGAGCGTTCAGCAACCTATACCCCCCCCCCCGCCTGCCACGCCTACGCCCGTTTCCCCTACGTCATTTCTTCGAGTCATCTTTCCGTCTTACGCTCTTGGCAGCGAGAAATACAGAGAGAAAAGTCTATGGTACTTGCAACAAACGCCCACGGTGAAAGAGGAAATAGTAAAATTCCCTCTGGTTTATTGACACCGCAATCTTAAACTGGTTAATACGGCTATAAGGGTATAAGTATATCGAAACATGCGATTTGGGTGATGTTTGACTATTTATTAACCGGGAAATAATTATAATCTATTGTGAATTACTTGACAATGTAGATATGGTTGGCCCTTCGACTACACACTGGATCGTTTTGTCTCGAGTGTTTTTCGTGCAAGTACGTATTTTTCACTACGAATCTCCCACTTTGAAGAAATGTTTGGGCACGTAATTTTTGTTTTTCTTAAAAAATAAATTTTCGGCTATAAAATAAGGATCATTGACTACAAAAAAACGTCTCTCCAAACAAAAATGCATATTTACCGAAATACAACGATCTGAAAAACGTCTGGGGTCCGATCGACCCCACATGCAGTCAGAGGTTTGTGGCGGAAGAGTGCAGTCAAAAAGTTAACACAGCTCTATCACACAATCGGCGCACAAATACTAATCTTCTATATCCTGGGTTCCGAACCTAGGGGTAATTACCCCTGCGGGTGTAAAATACCTATTCGGCGGGGGTTGTAAGGCTGGTAAGGTTATTGTAAAAACGTATATTTTTGTACAAATTATTATGATTAATTAAAACTATTTGTGTTTGCATGTATTGGTTTCTTCGAAAACATTATGAAGGAGGGGGGGGGGGGAGTAAATAAGTTTCCCTGATAGGTCATAGGGGTACCAAGACTGAAAAGGTTAGGAACCGCTGTTCTATATCTATAAAAGGACACGTCCTGACTGACTGACTCACAGATCAACGCACAGCCCAAACCACGGAAGATAGAAACGTGAAATTGGGACAGTAGTTTTCTTTCATGATGTAAACACCCCCTAAGAAAGAAAGTTGTGATATTCAACCCTTAAGGGGAGAAAATGGGTGGCAAAGTTTGTATGGAAATTAAAAAAAATCTGGTCCGATTTACTTGAAATTTGGTATTCGTGCTTCTTGACACAGTTAATGGAAGACGGATACAGCTGTCGGCGGAATTCAAGCCCTGAGGGGAGAAAGGGGGTGGCAAAGTTTGCATCTATCCACTATACAGGGTGAGGCACATAAAGTGTTACAGAGCAATAGCACTCAAACTATTGATCATATCCAAAAATGTTTCAGACAAAAGTTTCAGTGTTCGAGAAGGCCGTCATACTGGACCACCCTATTTTTTTATCGGTGGAGGCGCTGAAGCTACGTCAAGGTCAACTCCACTGTTTTTAAATGGAACCATGTATTTTTTTTCGCCTGACATTATTACTGATTTTAAGACGAATTCAGCGACCTACAACACAAGGTCATTCTAGTCACGCAAAGTATGAAAATAGTCGAAAAATCAAAAAATATCGGAATAATCACTTTCAAAGGATCCACTAACCTTGGTTTGGGTCTACCTACAGAAGATGCTCGAAGTGATGACCCTCGACTTGTAAGCACCTGTTAATTCGCTGATGAAAAGACCGTCTAACTTCAGCCAACATTTGTGGTGTAATTTCGGTACATGCTCGGCGTATACTTTCTTTCATGTCGTCAGGCGTGGTCAGGCGTGTTTACAAGTGTTTACAAGTCGAGGGTCATCACTTCGAGCATCTTCTGTAGATAGACCCAAACCAAGGTTAGTGGATCCTTTGAAAGTGATTATTCCGATATTTTTCGATTTTTCGACTATTTTCATACTTTGCGTGACTAGAATGACCTTGTGTTGTAGGTCGCTGAATTCGTCTTAAAATCGGTAATAATGTCAGGCGAAAAAAAATACATGGTTCCATTTAAAAAAGTGGAGTCGACCTTGACGTAGCTTCAGCGCCTCCACCGATAAAAAAAATAGTGGTGGTCCAGTATGACGGCCTTCTCGAACACTGAAACTTTTGTCTGAAACATTTTTGGATATGATCAATAGTTTGAGTGCTATTGCTCTGTAACACTTTATGTGCCTCACCCTGTATATCTATAAAAGGACGCCCTGACTGACTGACTGACTGATGGATCACCGCACAGCCCATATGCCATTCAAAAAAAAAAAAAATTTCATTTCGATTATCCGAACCGCCTTCAATCCTAATTGGTATGGATAATCGATGTTCTACTGTACATAAAGGGTGTCTCAAATGACCTAACATTTTAATTTATTAATAAAACGTATTATTTATTTGAAAAGTACGAATATTTTTATTTTAATATAAGGTACAAACATGGAGGTTATGTGTGGAACACAATATCCGATAAATGGCCGCCTCGTCCCTGTTTGCAAACGTCCACTCTTTTGACAAAATTTTCAATAACATTTTGGCATAATTGCAGACTAATTTGCATTAAGGCAGTAGTCTGCTTTACAGGCTTCAAAAAATCGATTTTTCGTTTTTGTCTTAAATCTATTCCAAAACTATCCAAGAATATGTGTTCAAAATTTTAGAGGCCAATTCGACATATTTTCGAAGCTAGATCAGTTTTAGTGGCCGAGCGTCGAGCAGGTGCGAATGCTCGGGCAGAACTTTACAGCCCGTTTTCTCGAGTTTTCATTTTCACAAGTTTTGGAAAACGGTGCCGGCGATAGTAAAAACAATATATGTCCGATCGAAAAAAACCAAAGTGATCTAGCTTCAGTATTGAATTATCTTCTATTTGAACTAAAAAAGTTGGACAAAAGTACTATTTAAATTACTTGTTTTGCAACTTAAAGTGAATTTTTTTTTCAAAAAAGTGAATTTTTTTTTCAAACTTCGAAAAAATTTGGAATTTCGTCATTTCTTCGGTATTTTTTTAGTTCATATAGAAAAGGAACTTATAAAAACTAAAAAAAAATTTGGTTCCACTGTTTCAGATGCATCGCACGACCTCCATCACCGGCACCGATTTACGAGTGCACACTCCAGGCGCCCCAGAAAAATCGTTACAACTTTGGCAAATTTCAATAATTTGTAATAATAAAAATTGTTTTTTAAAGCTTGAATATAATATACTATCGTCTCAAAATTTCGTTTACCGCAATCATTTCCTTCCCTTTCAAAAAAATTGTTGAAAAAACGCTTTTTTTTCGGCTCCTAAAGCAGACTACTGCCTTAATGGTGCATCCAATTGATTCCTTGAGCTCCGGAATGGTCTGTGGACCATTGGCATACACTTTTCCTTTCAGAAAACCCCAAAGAAAGAAGTCGAATGGCGTCAAATCGCACGATCTTGGTGGGCAATTCACATCGCCGCGACGCGAGATAACACGACCATGAAACTTTGTCTGCAATAACTGCATTGTTTCGCAGTGAATTTTCATAATTTTCATAATACTTCCTGATGACAGTTTTCAAAGATCAGTACTCTATGTTCACCACAAAAAAAATGCAGCACAATTTAAAATGTCAGGTCATTTTGAGACACCCTTTACATGTGTATTGAGACGTGTTAAAAAAGTTTATCCCTTTAGGTTTTCCACTTTTCATTACAACTGGATATTGTTTCTCCTAGGAAAAAAGCTAAAAAGCATTTTTATTTTTCACAATTTACTTAAAAATTGCTAGAATTTAGCGATTCTTTTCGAGGATCGAGCCACCTCTACAGTACCCCTAAAAAGGATCCCAAGGCCCCTTTTTCACGATAATCAGGGGGAAATCATTTTCCCTTTAATGAAAAGTGAAGGATACAAAATAAGAACTTTCCTTTGATATATATTTTTTTTTTCGCGTCTATTGTAAACTATAATCGGTAGTTTGGATGTCCTTGCGCCCGCCCATTTGCGTATGTAGAAAGTACATCCATTAATGTACACCGTTCGAATTTTCGCCGTATAATGTAGTCAATTTCTGCTCATTCGATACGAAATCGCTCTCGCAGCCAAGAAATGGCTTGAATTTTTTAAATCTTCTTGCGATGGTTCTTCTGTCCAGAAGACATGATGCAAGTGCGTTTGAATAGCTTTCGAGTCTCGTTTCATATCTTGTGCACAGTTTTTGAACTGCGTGTCTGACTGTTCCTTTGATATATAAATATTTATATGTATATAGTATTTGGTATCTGGAAGACGAAACGATGCTCGGCAAAAGAGGATCGATAGACCGAGGAATTAAACATTTTCCTACATTATTCTCAAATATTGCAATACATTGATTGTAAATCGATTTTATTGAGAACAATAATGTAAAATGAATCGTAGGCCAATTTATTTTATTATCAGCAGATTATTAGCTCGTATAATCGAATCTGATAATTTAAGCCACTAAATAAATCTTCCTAGATTCGAGAACCAGCTGAATTTCTCGCACCTGACAACGGTAAATTTATCCCGTTTCATCCAAATCCTTGGACCCGTTTTAAGATCAAATTTAAAAGTAGGACAAATATAGAACCGGTACTCGTTCAATAGTACATAATGTATCCAACTTTAAGACCCTCTTTCTCTCTCTGTCTCTCCCTTCTGCTTCTTCTTCTCCTTGATCCCCCGCTTCCGATACGTGAACGCATCGTGGCACTGACAGATCGCGAGGGCTCTCGAACGACGGGTACTCCAATGGCATAGAATATTTGTCACGGGCCAGATTCAGGCCTATTAAAGCGCAAGGGGGATCCGGATCTTCGAAGCATTATTAACGAGTGGAAAAAACGCTCGTTACGAACAGTCGTGTAATTTAGTTCGATGATAATGTAATATACTTGGATAATTAAAATAACATATTTTTCATCGGGCTAACGACGATGTGTATAGTCGTTCCCGCGGAGGGGAGAAAACAAAAATACTCGGGAACAATACTTCGGAGAGTTTGGAAATATTTCTACAAACGATGATGCGTTATATTCGTGTGTCCACATCAATGCGGAAAGGCCTGTAGAGCCGTATGGCGTATCTAACGCAGCCTTTCGTTGCCGCATTGAAATGCATTTATCCGCTGGGAAATTAGAAGCGCTCGAAGCGTGGAGGAAGATGAAACGAGAGAGAGAGAGAGAGAGAGAGAGAGAGAGAGAGAGAGAGAGAGAGAGAGGAGAGAGAGAGAGAGAGACATGTGGAGAGAGGGGGGAGATTTGATTTGAATTATTTATGCTCTAACGAGCTGTGGGACAAAGTAAATAATATAATTATAAAATAAAATTTTATCGATAGTAAAGATAACAAGGATGAAAATTGGGAAAATAATACATTGTGTTGGAGGTACTTCAACAGTCAGTCATAGCACAGTAATTATAGAAAGACGATAATAATAATAGACTGCTGGGAAAGGTGAGATAAGTAATAGGCGCTGGTATATAAAACACAGCAATAGAATTGAAAGAAGTATATACTTACAAACTAATAGTAAGCTTGACAAACTAAAACTTATAACCTGCATATAAACTTACTGACAGCTAAAACTGGACGAATTGAGGTAGCAGAACGGAATTATGCTTAGGCCCAATATATAGATATACCGGGTGGATCAATAACTATTAGCACCTTGGATATCTTCGAAACTATAAGGTTCACAGAAATATTTGCTGAAATGAAATTGCACAGTACGAAAGGGGCCATCCGATAGCGATAATAGTTTTTTTTGCAGGTGGAGGTACTTCGGACATTTGAAGGTCAAGTCCATTTTTTTAAATGGATGGTATGTTTTTTTGTTTCTGTATCATGAAAGAGGAGCTTAAAACGAGTTCGACGACCTATAACATAAGGTCATTGAAGGTCATAGAAAGTACAGAAAGGCGATAATACTTACAGTTTCGGTAGTAAATAAACCGGTAGTAAATACATTGGACTCGATTGACCGATTTATCGATACTAATCTTATCATGTTTATCTTATCCTGCAAACTTATTAAAGTGTCCTTGAAACAGTGTTTATTTTCAGTGAAGTAAACCGTAAGTATTGCCGCCTTTCTGTACTTTCTGTACCTGTCTAAGAAATGTGTAAACGTACATAATAACGTACGCATTGATATTGATGGTCGTCATTTCGAACACTTACTATAAAACGTAGTAATTTTATTTACTACCGAAACTGTAAGTATTATCGCCTTTCTGTACTTTCTATGACCTTCAATGACCTTATGTTATAGGTCGTTGAACTCGTTTGAAGCTCCTCTTTCATGATACAGAAAAAAAACATACCGATCCATTTAAAAAAATGGAGTTGACCTTCAAATGTCCGAAGTACCTCCACCTGCAAAAAAACTATTATCGCTATCGGATGGCCCCTTTCGTACTGTGCAATTTCATTTCAGCAAATATTTCTGTGAACCTTATAGTTTCGAAGATATCCAAGGTGCTAATAGTTGTTGATCCACCCTGTATAAAAAGAGAGAGAGAGAGAGAGAGAGAGAGAGAGAGAGAGAGAGAGAGAGAGAGAGAGGAAGAAAGGTGATTTTGAAGACTTTTGACTTCGAGGACCGTACTGACAGTAGCTTACACGGTCCCCATACTCAACATTACTTAAGGGAGGAAAATCCTTTACAATATAAAAAAAATCAATTTTTTTCACATATTTCGAAAGTATAATATATTGACTATACTGGAAAATCGAAAAAACGAAATATGAAATATTTACGAAGTTATAGCACATAGACGAGAGCGCACCAGGACCGCATGCTGTGATCTAGGGAAACTTTAAACGCGATTATCTCGAAACTGCATTTTCAAAAACTGCTCATGGTTAGCTCAAAAAGTTATTGATCGATCTGGCTGAAATTTTCGGAGGTTTCTCACTATAACATTATCGGAAGGATATACCTAAAGTTTTGAGGTTATCGCGTAAATAAATTACTTTTTTGGGGTAAAAATTGTCGAGAAAATGGTCAAAAATATGAAAATTTGATTTAAAAGCCTACTTATTTTTTAATTTTATAATTTTTTTTATATTTTTATATGTATATCCTTCCCCTACACATGTCAATAATCGAGAAATATTTTTTATTTCTATTTCAGATCAATAGAAAAAATCAGACAAATAGAGCACTTTTCGATATCACGCAAAATACGCCTAAAGGAATACTTTATAACGCGACCTTTTTGTTTTGTTAAAAAATAAAAAATGACACTTGAAAGTTGTAATAAGATAATGTCAACATTTTTAAATTATGCGATTATTTTATGACAAAAAAATGAAACATGACTCATTTTCGGGCGTCTGAAGGGTTTTCTCCCTTTAACCTACAAAATCAGCTTCAGATAACAAGTTCATTCTTAAACTAGTTTGAGAATTCATTCATTACCATTCTTAAACATGTAGAAAATTTCGAGGACCCACCTTACAATCACCGGATGTCCTGATAACCGAAAATACATGGATATAACGAGTTCAAAATAGAATTTATTCCTATATATATTTATGTGTGTGTGTATATTTATACGAGGAGCGAGTGAGAGAAGAGAGACAAGTTTCCGTCCACTTTTGGACCTTACGATCCTTGAAATCGAAAGACCTCTGAAACCACTTTTCTGGTCTCGAACCTTTCGAGAGCCTCTGTTCTCTTTCTCTCTCGTTCTTTCTCGGATAGCCACTCCGCGAGCATTCAGAAACGGCCAAGCATACGGAAGGAGGAGTGGAACACGTTCGACTGCCGTTGACCGTCGACCGAAATACCTGCTTACCCAAATTGTATTAAATATCGTAATTTATTCGCTCTCGCCGTTTGTATACGAAAAAAAAAAAGAATGGACAAAAAAAAACCGGCGAATAAAGGAATCGAAGAGTCTCTCGGCTTTATATTATGCCGTAGGAAAAAAAATATGTATACGCACGGCCCGTTGAATAACATACTGGCGTACTAATGTGTGCTACATAATGCGAATATAAATATATTTTGCCAAAACGCGCGCGGGCATTTCGAAGTTTGGCACGGAGTCGTGCGAAACGTAGAGCGTTCGGTTCGGCAGCGAGTAATAAAATCGATTCTTATTCTTTATCCTCTTCGAAGAACGTTTTTCTTTCCAGCTGTTTCTATTATTTTTTTCTCAATTTTTCATTTCATTTAGTCTCTTCTTGATTTTTATTAATTTTATTCTTTTCTTGGTTTTTATTTTTTCTATTTTTATTTATTTTATTCTTTTCTTAGTTTTTATTTTTTCTTAATTTTTTATTTTTTCTTAATTTTCTATTTCTATTCATTTTCTTATTTTTTTTATTTTAATTTTTATAAATTTTATTTTTTTCTTGATTTTTAATTTTTTCTCATTTATTTTTATTTTTATAAAATAAGGCCGGGAATAGGTATACAAGTGTAACAGATGTCCTGCGTGCCTGTTGGTTTCTAATGGCCGGGCGGCCATATGTGCTGCCGTGGGCCCCCAAATTTCGTACCCTCTTTACAGGGGTACCAAAATTAGCCATTTCGCAGAGGTCTCCAAGGTGAACAAGAAAAAAAGCGCTCGTTCTACGAGGAGGGAGGAATAAGTGGAAAGCTCGCGGAAATAGGGAACAACAAAGGCGGAGCTCGTCTTTGCATAAATAATTGATTTGACGAATTTCCGAAGTGCATGCAATTTCGAAGGTAGTTTGTGAGGGATACTTGGTGCGGTGTAGATATATATAGTGCATTTTGTGCGATCGTGGCTGACGAAGGGAGAGTACTATCGGTACGGAGGGCACACACGTACACTCCACAGATCGGTGACCACATAAAGGTGGTTTTTGTTCCCGAAACGCGTCAAATTTCCGAAACCGCGACTTCCAATCAGTTATTACACGCGATTTTGAACGAGCAAAACCCGAAACATCCTGAAAAATCTGTGGCTCGGTAGTTTGCCACAATTCATAGAGTATTTGCATGACTTTTATGATTTCGTGGCCCCCTATGGGAACTTTTATAATTTTCTGTAATATTCGTCCCATCCCTCAGCGCAGCAGAGTCCCCCCCCTCCCCCCTTCGTTGATTCTTACAACCTCTTCGTAAATTTCGAACAATTCATGAAAATAGGATTCGTTGATTACTTTCAAGTAAAATTATTGCGATTACTGTAGAACAATTAGTTTCGGAAGAAAGATATGAAAATCGATACGTCGTTCGACAAGGTCCTTCGACGAATCCGAATATTTAACAATTGACTGATTTTCGTCTACAATTGAGTAAAAATACATGCCAGTATACTGGTAAAATTTCATGAACTTTTAACAAAAAATTACGATTCTAAAAATCGCCTAATTTATGAAACACTTTATGGAGATGACATGCTGGCCACATTTCTATCTAATAATTTATACATCAAATATGTACGCTGATACCTATAAAATTATATTCCAAAAGATTATGGGTGTGAAAAATCTCTAAGTACTCGATTTTCGAATTCTAGCGCAACCCCTCTTGATTCATGTCGTGACTTTTTACTAACTTTAAACGCGTTTATCTCAAAACTACATTTTTCAAGTCGGCCGGAGTTTTATCCGGCCGACTGGCCGGAAACCCCTATTTTGTAATTCCGATTTATTTTATGGTTTCGCTGAAAAAAAATCACAAAATATGCCCTTTTTGGCCTATAGAGTGGCCTAAGGCCTTAATATATTGGGTGAAGTAAAAAGTTCTGAGCGTTGTCCGCTAGATGTCTTTAGTGAGCCATATCTCACGATGTATATACATCGCATCGGGTCATACTATACGGCGATTTAAAGGTGACATTACGCTTCAAAAAAAGTTCTTTGACAGTTTTGTGTTTGGTAAAGCCAGTTGTGTGTTACAGCGTTCCAAAATGGAGGTAAAAAAAGAGAAAATTCGATACATTCTTCAGTACCACTACGACCAAGGTGAAAAGGCAGAGCAGGCGGCCAAAAAATGTGTGCTGTTTATGGATCCAATACAGTATCGAATGCAACAGCAAAGCGGTGGTTCCAACGATTCCGTTCTGGTAATATGGACGTCGAAGATGAGGTACGCTATGGTAGGCCAATCGTCGAAAATGTCGATAAAATCATGGAAATCGTCGAGTCGGATCGGCATATTCCATTGCCCAGGAACTGAAGATTAGCCAGAAAACCGTTTGAAACCATTTGCATAAGGCTGGTCTCAAGAAGAAGCTCGATGTATGGGTGCCACACGAATTGACGTAAAAGGACCTTTTGGAATGAATTGATGCCTGCGATTCTTTGCTGAAACGTAACGAAATCGACCCATTTTTGAAGCGGATGATGACTGGCGATGAAAAATGGGTTACGAGAACAACAGCCGAAAAAGATCGTGGTCCAATCGCGGTGAGCCGGCCCAAACGATCGCCAAGCCCGGATTAACGGCCAAGAAGGTTTTGCTGTGAGTTTGGTGGGATTGGAAAGGAATCATCCACTATGAGCTGCTCCCATCGGGCCAAACACTCAATTCGGAACTCTACTGTCAACAGCTGACCAGATTGAAGCAGGCGATCAACCAGAAGCGGCCAGAATTGGCCAATAGGAAGAGTGTTGTGTTCCATCAAGACAACGCCAGGCCGCACACATCTTTAACGACGCGCCAGAAGCTCCGAGAGCTTGGATGGGAGGTTCTATCGCACCCGCCGTATAGTCCAGACCTGGCACCAAGCTATTATCACCTTTTCAAGCATTTACAAAATATTCTTGATGGTACAAAAGTGGCCTCAAGAGAGGCTTGTGAAAGTGAGCTGGACAAGTTTTTTACCAATAGGGACGAGGACTTCTTCAATCGTGGAATTATGAAATTGCCTTCAAAATGAACAAAAGTTATCGAACAAAACGGCGCATATTTGATCTAAATCGGATAATCCTAACTATTTTAATTTCATCGTCGAAATAAAGCGAAAAAAAACGCTCAGAATTTTTTACTTCGCCCAATATTTGCAGCGCAAATATCAGAATGAAAAAACTAAGCGACTTAAAAAAAGTAAATAGGTGTTGACTGAATAAGAAATATTATACAGCTACAAGATATTTTTTTTATCCATCCACCACCTAATTTCCTGTACCCAGTCACTAGACGACGAAAGCTTTCCAAGGCTGGATAGTTACTGGCTAAAACGACTCGCTAGTGGCAATTTGAAATATAATTTCACTAGCTCAAGGCTAGACGGTAATGAGTTGTGTTTTCCACTCGAAAACTTATTTTTATTAAGCGCCACTGTAATCTGATAATGATTCAAAAGGGTCCTTCTTATGCGCCCGCAAAAATCGAGCCCTTCGCGAAACTAATGCCTTAACGTCATTCGATAAATGCTACACGTTAGATTTTGGTGATCATCGATGAAGTATGTTTAATAAACAAGCAATCGATAAGCAAACTTTCCGAAATCAATAAACTTCCGCAAGAGCCAATTTGCCAAAATACTTCGGGTATTTTCGGCTACCGGCACAAATACCCACGAGATCGGTATGTATCGTTCTTAAACCGCGCCACGAACCGTAAACCGGTGAGACACCTGAAACGCAGAGAACGAGAGAGAGATGCAGTGAGGAAGAGGGAGGAGGTCGCAGACCAGAGCGGAAAGGAGCGTATCTCAAGAGGACACACGACACTTGGAATTAGTTTTAAAAGATATGTTCCGCTCATGCGTGAAAAGACTTGGAGGGATATGCATGCGAGCCCTCGAATATCCGGACGGGCGTGCGTGTGTTCGCGGGTTCGTGTGTGTGTGTGCACGCGCACGCGGGGAATATTCACGAAATTCTTGATGTTCGTTCCCACCGCATATAAATCCGCGTAGCGCGGCACTAAACTTCCGTCGTTCGAGATACGTAATGAAGCATTTGTAGGCAACGACGGAATGCTTGTTGCGCGATGAACCATCAACCAGAAAGACAGAGAAAGATAGCTAGAGAGAGAAAGAGGGAGAGGAAGAGAGACGGTATGAGAGAAAAAAGAGAAAGAGATGTGGACAAAAAGAGAGAGAGAGAGAGAGAGAGAGAGAGAGAGAGAGAGAGAGAGAGAGAGAGAGAGAGAGAGAGAGAGAGAGAGAGATAGTGATCTGTCGTCTCTCGAACTTTTGATGATGCACTGATGCCTTCACATTGCCGTGCAGAAATTTTTTTGGGAGTCCGCACGTAGGTAGTCCACATTGGAATCCAAGTGGATTCCGCGCTATTGCCCCATTTACGTCGTTTGAGAATTTTTTATTCAAAATTCTCAACCGGAAGTTGTTGGATCCCCCGAAAAAAATATCCTTCCGTGATCCTGTGCGCAAATTTGTTGGACAGTCTCAAGATGAACCCACATCTCTATAGGGATTTCTTAGGGACACCACATGTAGAAAGTCCTGCTTGGAATTCAATTGAATTCTGCGGTGTTGGTCGATGAAAGCCTATTCAGAATTCTCACCATGTCCAAATCGAAAATATGTAAAAAGTCACGATAAAAAACTCGGTATGTTGACACATATCGTGCACGCTTCGTGAACGTATACGTGTGTGCTGATATTATGTCAAAGCGCAGTAAAATAAATAACAAACGATAATTAAAGTTGATTTCCATCGATGTGATTCAAATCAATTCTTAAGATATACCTTTTCAAGCAATTTATACTTTTTTTAAGATAAAATTTATACCTTTTCAAGATCTACTCTTTTTGTATATCTATATTTATATATTTCGTTTAGAAATATATATATATATTGGGATAAAGTTCCGAAACGCCCATACCACCGATTAATTTGGAATTTCGTGTACTGATGTATTCTGACTCGCTGATTACGAATATGATAATGAAAATACCCGCAAATTTGATTTTCGCGGTCAAAACTCACAAAAAATAATTTAAAAAAACATTCTATTTTATTTTCATAACTGTTGATTTTAGAGAAAAATGTATCCTGCAAAAGTTTTAGCCTATAAAAAGATTGACCTTTTATGTTCTATACAGATTTTGTCTAAAACCATTCTGTTTCGAGAAAAATGGGATAATGTTCCAATAAGTACAATTTGCTAAACTTCATTAGTTTCGATAGTATCTACGTACGCACTTTAATGCGGGAAGGTTGGAGTTTGATCTTCAACACTATACGCATACCTAAACAACACACAACACGCATACTCAGAAAGAATGTAGGAAAAGTCGACCTGGAAAATTCAACGCACGGAAAATTCGTCCCTCGGAAAATTCAACCTACGGAAAATTCGGCTCCCAAACCCAAACAAACCAACACAACCAGACCCAAACGAACCGAAGGAACCAACATAATCAAATCTTTACAAATGAAACATTAGTACATCTAGATGAATTACGTCTACTTATTTATCCGGATAGATATTTTAAAACTACGTTTAGTGTCCCTAGATGGAGCTCGGAGAACGCCCCCTACTTCTCCGAGAACATGTAAAAATGTCTAAATCTACACAATTTATGCGAAATTTTTCATTCTCGTTCATAGGAACAATTTTTCATTCCTGTTCACAGAAGGGACAAAAATGGGAATCCAATCGGATCCCTATGACAATTTCTGCACAGGTTGTGATGCTCTTTCTTCTCTCTCTCTCTCGCTCCCCCCCCCCCCCCCCCCCCCCCTCCCTCCCTCGCTCCGTCTCTCAAACGTAACGGTGGTGGGCTATACGATCATGAAGCGATCGCCAGGCCGATCGGCCACCCTATTGTTGTGCCTAATTTACCGTTAAATTGTTTACATCTCATTAATCGCGAAGCGAGAGCGAACCGGGGATCACCGGCAAAGCTCGCGGAACATATAAAACAGTATACTCATACATTCATGCATAAACACACACACACAGACCTATATATATATATATATATATACAGATATATATAGACAAAAGAGCCGCGAGCAATCCGCACGGTATGCTCATCGATGCACGTCACTCATCGTGACATGTCGAGGAGCCTCTGGGCCCGCCGTCGCTTCGATTTTCGTACGCTCGTTCGTATACGTGCTATACGGCCGCAAGAAGCGCGGCAACAACGTCATCGGGACTGCGCGCGTATATGCGCTCATAATCTTTATTCTCCTCGATGGGAGAACACTCGTCCAACTTGGATCGTAAGACCGCTCTATACGCGTCAATCTCATCTTCCTCGTATCCCAAAACTTTACAAGGTCCATCACGCTTGTCTACTCTGTTTGATAATGGGATGTACTGCATTCCAATTTTGTTGATCGTCAAAAATTGCCGAAATCCTACGCACTTGCGTAAAGGCGTTCTCGGGGATTTGGCGCGAAATGCCAAATCCCCGAATTCGAAGTCTGGGTGCACTTGAGTAGGGGAATGTAGGATCATTGCGAACGCCACTCGGGTAAATATGGACACGTTTTGGGGTAATCTTAGGATAAACTGCACCAACTCTTCTTCTTATATCTCGTTAAAAACTGGCTTCTTACCATGCTTCGGATCAGTAATATCTTCTTCTTATTTCCCAACTTTATCGAACAGCATTGCTCTTGGAATATCATTTTTTTTCGGCTTGTCTAAAACTTAATTCTTTGTTTTTTTATCTTCCTTACAGCAATTTTTAAAGCTTCGAGGGTATATTTCTTCTCAGTCTTTCTTTTATATTTTCGAGGCATCTGAAATACAATAAAATCTCATAAAGTTTACGTTCAGTCGAAGGACCAAAGATCTAGGGGTAATTGGGGACGTCCGGGATTAGCTCATGGCGCATGTCCGCAATTCACCCAAACTGACTTCGATAATTAAAAAAAATAAAAACTTATAGGTTAGATTTAATCGTGTCATTTCTTGTTTTATGATTTTACTGCTATACATAATCACTGTTCATAACCAAAGAAAGTATTTCGACAGCACACATATATCTACGTAAACACAACATTCAAAAAACATGAAAAATTGCAACAAATATCACTAAAATCTTAAATAAAACTTACTTCGAAACTCGTACGCAGCCTCCCGTCCTGTCAACTTTACATGCACTAAAGATGGCAGACGTAATCTCGTCAGCGTATTAGATGCGCGGGGGTGGCTAAGCTACGAAATATCGAGGTGTCCGAAATTACCCAGCGTTCGTATTAACCCCACTCTCCCCTACCAACTAATGGCATTTTTTTTAGAACCTCTGTTATTACTTTTTTTTTACGAAGTTCAACTCCTATCGGGTTGCGTGCGAATAGAAGTGAGTGTCCTCAAGCCTTCGTCGGCGATGCACTCGATCCTCCTTTGAGCAGCGTATATAATTAACAGAATTTCCAATAGACCGTGTACGCAGAATGGATCGGCCGGAGTTGCGATAGAATTTTTTGCAAGTACCGGTGTTCTTTTTAAAAAAAAAATTCTTCTTCTTTTCTTTTGAGACGAGAAGAAGGTTGCGGGCTTTAGAAGCCTTTAGAGACACGACTCGTTGAGGTACAAGAGTGAATTTCAATTTATAAAAGGAAGAGGGGGTAAGATCGCGGTGGTGCTACCACACGTTACCTTAAAAGTGTCCTTGCTGCTTTGCTGCTTCACCCTGGCGGAAAAAAAACACCTCGTTTCCTTGCGTCTCCCTTGCCTCATCTGATATCGCAACCGATCGAGGAAACGACTCCGTGAGATAGATATATATATGCGTATGTGGACAGAGAGAGAATGAGGGAGAAAGACAGAGCAAGGTTTCCTATCAGGAGTTTCTTCCCTTTTTGCGCCAGTTGACACAAGTTTTTCTCGTCCTGGCAACAGGTTCGTCGTAGCATCTGTGTACACAAACTGCCACATATCGAGTCCCCGATAAAACGTTCGACTATTTATAACCTCCTGCATCGACGAGCGGGGAAGATCAGGGAAAAAAGGCTCGATCTATCGACAACAACGTATGGCATTATTATTTTCTGCCACGATATCTAAATACTACTAATCTTTCAATTGCGAGGTAAACGATATTCGGGATAAAGGAATCGTCGAAGCGTCGTCGCGATTTATTACTTCTGTGCTTTGATGATAAATTATGGAGGAAGAACGCGGTCATATCAGGAGCTTTTCAGAGCACGAATCAGAGTTCCGTAACTTGTTGAGTACGCGCATAATTACAATATCTAAATCCAATTATTGTGGAAAGTTTGCGAATTCATCTGTCATTGAACGATTTGCTATCATTGTCAATTGATTATTATTATTCTGAGGTCCTTTACAAGCACCGATGATTATCCATTTTTGACCGGTTAATTTTTTAAATCCATATCGAGAATACAACAGAAGGAATGTTGTAGCGTAAAAAATCGTTTTTCTTATTTTGCTTCCGGCAGCAATTGCTTCGCAGTAACCGCAATGATTCTATTTGAGAGAATTCCCTGTACGTGAATGAATTATTTCAGATGTATGAACAAGGGGATTGCAAGACTAGATGACGGGGGGGGGGGGGGGCGGATCCTCAGTGGCGAACAAACCCAAATACGACGGAATGAAAAGAATTGCTATCTGTGCAGAAATTGTGGTAGCCCGTATGGAAATTGAGTTCGGGCTTTGATAGGGCTTATCTTAATTTTCTCTAACTTTATTGAGGCTCTAGTCTGGAAGCCTCAGATGGGCCATGAGTAGCCGGTCACACTTTGCTACCGAGGGCCATTGGAAGAAAAATAATTGGAACAATGCGTTTGAACCCGCATTGTTCGAATGGACGAACTGCATGCGTGTTGGTTCAAGGCATCACAGCTCGTCTACTAAACGCATAGTTTTATTATTATATTTAATCAATCTCGATAATAATTATGCTACAAATTCTATAGTCAATCAATTTATACTGATTTGCCCCTATGATAGCTAAGTCTGATAGTATTGGGGAAATCGCTACTAGGGAATCCACAACTACACCCCTTAAAGGCCCTTACTTGGTCCCCGTACGTAGACCATCGTTTTAGTCAACCTATCTACGCTCCGTTTCCCTAATAGGGGCCCGGTACGGCTCTTTTACGGAAAACCCTACTATGGAATCCGCAAACAATTCCTTGAAGGCCCCGAATTGTATTAGGGATGCCCTGCCAATTTTCCCCACGGGATAGGGGTCCAATTGGATTCCCATGCTTGTTCTTACTTCCTGATAGGGGTCCAATGAGTAATCTCATTGGATTCCTATACTAAAACGCAGGCTGGCACATTGATTCTCAATCGGGATTCCCCATTGGAATCCAATGTATCCAATCTAATTGGACCCCAATGAAGACTCCCTATGTGCGGTGTCTCTAACTAATCCCTATAAAGATGTAGGTGCATCTTGGGACTCGCTAACAAAGTTGTGCACGGAATCACGGAAGGATATTTTTTTTTTTTGGGTGATCCAACAAATTCTGGTTGAGAATTTCAAAAAAAAAAAATCGCAAACGATGTCAATTGCGCAGAACTCACTTGGATTCCAATGTGAACTTTCAACATGCAGCGTCTCGATCAAATCCCTATGGGGGTGTGGTAGGATCTGGGGACTCCCCAACAAATTTTTGCACGGGTAGTGGGTCAGGAACATAAAAAATTCGCTCCGTCTTGGGAATTGCGAGCGTTCGCACGTCATCGAGCCTATGAAGTGGCCGGAAATGGACATTTTTCAAAGTTGTCCATAACCAACGCGATCTCGTTGCTCGATTCCCACACTGAGAGACCCACGCTGTGTATACAAATAGCTCGTGCAAGCTCGAACAAGAGAGAGGGAGAGAGAAAAAGAGCGATAGGGAGAGGGGGGGGGGAGGGAGACAGCGCTACGCAAAAATCGTTGTACACGCCGAGGGTACATACACTCGCAGTATTTTGTCGACGAGTTGAGAGGATAATAAATGCTATTGTTTATACAGTGCTTTGTATTGTCGCGATGTCTCGCGTGTGCCAAAGAGTTGCGGATATCCGTGCCTTTGCGATTCGCAAAAAGCTCAGCCGAGATCGGAATTTCTGTGGAAGGAAATCAAACGTGGGACCTTACGATCCTGTGGACGGATCCCGCTCTCCCTTTTTCCTCTCTCTCTCTCTCTCTCTCTCTCTTTCTCTACCTCACCATTCTCAGCGCGCTGTAGGTAAACGTGCGCCTGTACTTTCCGCACACAAAGAAAAAGCAAAAAACAAAATGAGTCCATCGATGAGCGTATATGTACGTATGTACATTGCTCGCACGCGAAACCCAAACGGACTAAGTAAATTTCTTCAGTTACACGCGCCAAAGCAAATAATCCTGGGTTGATGTTTTTGCGACGTTACATCGAGACGTATGAAATTCTCAGGTATTTTGTTTGTGAGTACACTGGAATAAAAATAAAAATAAAAAATAAAACATTTTCATCGGCGTTATTCGAGGATTCTATCGTCAAGCTAAAATAGCAATTTGCTCGGTAAATCCGTGCACCTTTCGAATCGTTCTTTCTCGGATCGCAAGTCCCGATCGAATGAAATTTGAGATAAATTGTTCGAGGCTTCTCCCGCGCCGATTACTTGCTCGCGAGGCGGGTACGCCAAGTCCGTATACGTGGGAACAATACTCCCGACAAACAGCCGTTACTGTAAATATACTCATATATATATATATATATATATATATATATCCATGCAATAGAGGTAGAAGAGCCAACATCGAATCAAGACAATTCTCGGGTTAGACGCCGTTCGATAATGGACCACGTGGTCGTGCCCGTTGCTGTGCATAGAATTATACAAAAATGCTCTTCAATACAGTATTTTTGTCTCCGCTGCCAAAAAAATATTTAATTTAAATAGAATCTATATAAATCAAATAGGTTTTTTCCTTGTCTCACGGCCTACTACGACCCTATTTGTTTCAAATCTTTTTATAAATGTCTTCAGGCTATTCTTCTTAAATATTAAATATAATATATATAAACTAAATAAATAAAAATTAGATCCAAATTAAACAAATAAAGATAAAACACGATACATCGCATGAATACGAAAAAGGAATATAAATTTATGACATTAAAGTGCGGTGAAAAAAAGTTAAATTATTTTTCTTTTTCTTCACTAAGAAGGCTGTGATTTGAAGAAAAAAAGAAAGGTGTCGTTGTGCCTTTTATTAACAGGCGCGACTATTTATGTATAGAAAGACTGACGCTTTCATTCAACTGCAGAATGTTACAACAGTCTTCTAATGAAAACAAAGCCATGAGATTTTTGAGAGAATTGTGTACCATTTTTCCGTCTGTCTCTTTTGTCTTATACTACCAGATGAAACAAAATTACAGATTTATTAGAAATAATAAAATACTTAGTTATTAGACAATATTAAATAGATTTTGATTTGAATAAATAAATATATTTAAAATAAATCATTTTAATAATGGAATGCAATAGGAAAAAGTTGATTTCACGAAAAATCTAGCTAATTCAAATTTAAAGAAATCAAATATACGCATTTAGTTAATATCAAAAGAATTTTTCTTCCTGTAATTTTTTATACATCTGGTCTTACAAGAATATGTAAAAATTAGAAAAAAAAATAATTCTTCATCGTGTACTTTTGTGAGTTTGTTTACAACGGTGCGCGAAAAACGCCCCAAATTGGCGACCAGTGTTGTTGACGTTCTATGAATGTGAAAAAAAAACCAAACACATTCTTAATCTGTATGAATGTTGTGATGTGGTACCAGATTCGGCAAAAAAAAAAAATTTAATTGCGACATGATAACTTTGATTATCAATTTTTCCTATTTTTCTGAGCATTGTACGATTTATATAATAAATAAGATATATTCCGACTCAATGTTGCATCCAATGTTGAAAAACAATCTACTGAAGGTGTATGCCAAATCTCTGCTCAATTGGCCAATTGTTTATCGAGATATCGTAGTTGCTGATTTGAAAAACATAGTTTCGAGAAACACGCGTTCAAAGTTTGCTGCGTCTCGACCGCGTCATCCTTATAATTTCTATAACTCGGCTGATTTTATGAGTAACATTAAACGGTTTTCACAGACGCATTCGGAAAAGTTTGTAGAATAATAAAATAAAATGAAAAAAAAACGCTTTTTTCCAAATTTATAAACAATACTGCCTTAATGGTATATTTTGAGCACAGTGCATAAATAGGGACGAATTTAAGGATGTGCATAGACAAGAACGAATTTAAGAATGTGCATAGACTGAAACGAATTTAAGGATGAATTTTGGATTCCTCCACTCCCAATGCAAGGTGGTGGAATCCAAAAGGGATATAAAAGCGAACATATACAATTCCCTTACTACCTATACACATTTACACATACTTATTACAGTTTTGGACGATTGAAAGATAAAATATTATTTTTTTCTTAACAATAATGACCTGTACTAATCAATGAAAAATGAACGTACCACAATCTGAATGACTATCGTAACAAAAGCAATTGAATTTGTGTTGAATTTGGAATGTTTAGTGGAAAATTCATTTGACGAGCCAATTAGAGAGGAAGATTCTTTGGTTAATGACGACAAAAAAAAAGAAACCAGAAACATGCTACCGCTCCGGGCTAGGGCCTGTTGGACCTGGCGGGAAATCCGCCGCGTGTATACATTAACGGGGCTAATATGTTTCATCGCAATAGCTGTATGAATGCATGATGGTCCATTGTCTGTCCTAGTTTTAAACTGGACGCAAACATGCTCTCTCTCTCTCTCTCTCTCTCTCTCTCTCTCTCTCTCTCTCTCTCTCTCTCTCTCTCTCTCTCTCTCTCTCTCTCACTGCCTCTCTTTATTCCCTTTAAGCCCCCCGGGGTAGATCTACTTTGGCTCTATCCATGTTTCCCTAATTAGGCTCCCTTTAGCTCTATCCATGTTCTCCCAAATACCATAGTTGAACGGCCATTGTGCCTCAAACTTGCGGCTCGAAATGAAATCTTTGGTGTGTGTGTGTGTGTGCCGAGTCACCGTATATAACACGTCAATTTTACTCGCTCGTTTGTGGAATCTGGACATCCGCTTTGGAAAAGCCAGTTGTGTTCAGTGGGGAGCCAACTCTCGGCGCTCCAAACGAACTTTCAAACTAATGAAACCGCCTGTGTACATATCACTGTCCGAAAATATCTAAATTTGCACCGTTTAGCTGTAGATGATGCACGAAGTGTGCAGTATAAACCGGAAATAGAAAAAAATGACCAATTTTCCGCGCAACCAGTTTTCCTTTTCCACAGTATTCCACACATCGTCGGGGGCCGACGATTTTTTTAAATTTATTTCTTCAACGATTCACGTTTGTTATTATCTGCAATCTTTTTTTCTAATTAGCTCGGCGATTACGAATATCACGAAGTTCTTGTCGAAAGCTCAAAACTGCGCAGGCCTAACGCGAAAAACGTGTTTTCATATACATACGCCGATTTTGAGTAGAAATTCAGGGTTGTAGGAGAATTCGTATTCAGGGGGTGAAAATACATCGACAGGGACTTATAAAAAAAAATACGAAAAATCCAAATTGCTTTCGCATCGTGGGAAAAAAAAGTTTCTTCATTCAATCACCGCTCATTTATTTTCTATTCCAATTTGACACTCCGCTCTGCGTGCATTTTTTTTGTTATCGTTTGCTCTTTAAAATGCCGTTTGATTCATTGAGCTCCGATAATTTTTCGATTTTTGTCAGAATTTCAAAGACGGACCATCGATTTTTATCATTTTTTCCATACATACCCCTTTGCACGTTTTTCGGCTATTTATCAAATACACTTTCCGGGAAAACTAATTCAGATATCGAGACTAATCAAGCGGTATTCTCTAAGTCTATCAAAATCGTTTACAAAACTCCCTCACCAAGTTTTTTTTCACTCAAATACGTCCGCCGCTTCGAAAAAACGAAAGAAACACGTTCCGCTCTGTTGAACGACGAACAACCGCTTTCTCTTCTTTTGCCCGAAATATGATCCGTCTAGGAGAAAACTTGGCAGTAGGATTTTTACCGACTGGACGTGTGACACATGGCCTTAATGTTTCAAAATCTAACTGACAAGCAACCGTTGGTTTATTACTGCATTGTACAAAATCATGTTGCATACGTCTGATTTTGAATGCAATTCTTACTTTGCCCAACTTACCTCATGCCCATGCTCAACTTAGCCCACAATCGGGGCAGGTTGAGCAAATATGGCCTTGGCCATTTAAGGGCGATTATCTAAGAAACGATAAGGATAACAGGAATTTCGTCTACAGACTTTTTTCCCCAGATAAATTTCCTATTGACCAAAGTAGGTTTCATTGTTATACGGCAGACTATTAAGGAATTACAGGGCGATAATTCTAAACTTGCTCAACATGCTCCTCCCAACCCTATATCAGCTTCGTATTCGCGCTATTTGGCCGAAAACACGCGAATCAAACAATCAAAACGAAGAAACAAGTCTAGGTCCACCTTAAAGCTCGATGCGCCGTGCTGCCATCGCAGTTTGATTGATTTTCTCATTTCGTGTGTACGGTATATTATTGCCATACATCATCGGTAATCAATAGTGGCAAAACCCAAGAACCCCGCGCCAATATACATATATATATATATATAAACATATACATCCACTTGGATTTTCCGAGTCCTCATATGCCATGTGTGAGACACAAGCGAGAGATCATCTCGTCGTGGAGATATATTCACGGAAGTGCGAGAGAGGAAAGATCGTTCGCTTCGAGCATTCGACCGCGATCATTGCTCATCATTAGTCTCCGTCGTCGGTCGATGTTGAGAAGAGATTTACGGCGGTGGGGGGAGAGAGGGCGAGGGAGAAAAGAGCGAGAGAAAGAGAGGGTGAGTGATAGAGAGAGAAAATATTGCCGAGGCGTTAAAGTGACGTCCGTGTGGCCACAGCTCGAGTCGTCATGATTTAAGCAGCATCGCAGAACCACCCGCGAACGATGAAAGATCGATTGTTGTCTGTACGGTACGAACGAAAAAAAAAAAAAACTGAATCTCAAAATTAGTCAGGTCATCCGGGTATTCGATACATCATGTTCTTTTAACTTTGAGAAATGTAAAAAGAAATTTTCATCGCTTTCGTCTCATCGTATTTATATACAGGCAGTCCTCGTACTTACGACGTGTTAGACTGTCGAAATATGCGACGTAAATCGAAACAATTTTTTTCATACATTTCCATATCAAATGAAGAAGCAAGGCTCTACATCAAGTTTTAATAAAATTAATAAAACTGCATCATATCATAAAATCATGTTTTATTATAAATAATAAGGATACATACAGTTGGCTGAAAAAGTTTTGGGCCATCCTATTTTTCCAGGCATATTGCATTGAAATACGACGGTGGGAAAAAAATAAACGAGTTATGACAACCTGTACTTAACTTATATTTGAAAACAATTAATTATATACATAGATATCGTTCTTAAATATTTGATTGTCTATCACACTTTGTATTTAACGAGTGTGCAAAAGTATCGGGTCACATACTATTGTGTGTGAAAAATATTTTAAAAAATGTTGAAAATAACGAGATTCGGCCTTCTTCACTTGACTTACTACTTTGTTGCCATGCCCTTAGCAGCGATAACTGCGGCACATCGACGAGGCATGGACGCTATCAATTGTGAAATCCGTTCTTTTGGCAAGTTTTCCCGCTCATGTTGCAAATGATTCCACAATGCCGACTTGTTAGAGTAATTTTTTGTGCCAACACGATCTTTAAGGTCTCGCCACAAATGCTCAATCAGATTTAAGTCCGGTGATTCGGATGGTCCGACGGGAAGGCGTATTTTTCGTCTTTGAAGAAAATCTTTTTCAAGACGTGAAGCATGTTTAAGGTCGTTATTGTGTTGAAAAATTCAACCACGCGGCATTTTTTTTATTGCAAATCGGAGCATATTGTCTTGTAAATAATATATTTCTGTACATTGTAGCGTCCATATTGCCTTGAATTTCGATCAGCGGATCAACGCCGTCGTCAGAATGGGATATCTTACGTTGAATCTGGTACCTGTTGGACGTCTCTCGTACTTCCGAATGATTGAAATTTGGATTCAACGGAAAAAAGCTCGTTCCGTCAATCGGAATTCAAATAGAAACGACGTAACTCAAGGACAGCCTATACCTACACATCCAACTGTATTTCATGATACACGTACATATACACGTTGAGAAAATATCCTTCAAATGAACTTATCAGTTCAGCAGAGTCTATGCAATTAACGAAGAGCGAAAACGGATGTACTTTGAAAAAAGGAAAAAAAAGTCAAAACTCGGCATTAGACCGAGCGGCAACATCGTCAACTGACATACACGTGACCCGAAAGCATATCAAATTTCAACCTCGATTGTGAGCCTCACCTTTTTGCTATTGCAAATATTTCCGATACGGACACGGGTCTGTGTTTTTTCATTTTTTTTCAGTAATATCAAGACAATTATATATTTGGTGAGCAAGATAAAGAAAAATGGATACATCAATATTTCAATATTGAATTGGACCTTAATTACTATTGAAACATTTGAAAATCGATAGGTTATTCATGGAACGGAAGAATTTAAAAAATTCCGATGGTTATCAATATTCAGCATTTCAAATTTTTTCAATGTCATCCAAAATATGGCAAGAAAAACCTTTTCAAACAAAAAAAAAGGGTTTTCTCAATGTTTTTCGTGAACGAATTATTTTAGAATAACCGCAATGGTTTTCTTCAAAACTACTCAATTAATGCAATTTTCGTAATTGATTTCAGATTTTTTAAACAAAAGGTTTATAAGAATAGAGAAGGGGCCAGATACGCGACTGTGACAGACGGACGGATGTAAAGAAACGATAAGGGTTCCCAATAGCTGCAGAGCCCCAAAAGTAATAAAGTTCGCTCTTGGTTGGCTTTTCAGGGCTATAGAAATAATGCAAAAGAAGTGAACCAAATCTCCGAGAGGACGGGGGGTCGAACGTGGGTCGAACTGCGGTGAAACGCTTGATGTACGGACGTTCGTCCAATCCGCGCACCTCTCCTTCATCCTGCCTGAAGAAATCATCTCTCCTGACTCTCTCTCTCCCTCTCTATCTCTCCTGCTTTCTCGGTCTCACTCGTTATTTCGAGGACGTCAGATTGGTGTGCGCTCCGGAGCTCTCGCCCGAGAGAAGTTCGCGGTATATAACCCCGGAGAAAAGCAACCGAGTACAAATAAAATATGACACGATGTCCTTTATACTTGTACGTTTAACGCGCGCCGAAGTGTCAGTCATCTGAGTAACGAAGCAGCCGCGGCGATACAACATCTACAACGGCATTTGGACCTTCTCGGCTCCCTACCCCTTCCTGCCCGCCTCATTCAGCCGCACCTTTTTAAAAAGGTAGACTTCGCGCTCTGTTCAGCCTTGCATCATGCGATTTCGCCTTCTTCGGCAGGCCAAGAGAGATACTTCGTCAGGACGAGAGAGACATCGTGACAGGACGCTTCAACCATTTTCAACCTTGCTTCACCAATGACGTGGCGTGACAAAATCTCGGGATTTGTAATCCATCGTGATCGCGGGATCGCATGTAAAAATAAAACTATTTTTTTAAATCTATATGGAAATAATCCTATAGACAATTGATAGCTTAACTCTGGAACTAAAAACTAGGGTTTGTTTAACCTAGAAGACCCTAGCTCGGCCCACATCGGTTGTCCATATTTTGGGATTGAAAAGCGTGGGTGCAACTACCAACCGATGCAAAATCGCCTCCGGTTTGCTACAGAGCACACCCAAAATTACGGAATTGGAAATGCACAAGCAAGATAGTCAAAACAAGAAATAACTCGCTATTAGAACGGAAGTCGAGGCCGGAAGGTCGCCAGGGTCGTGTATGATCACTGATCATTGAACTGCCGTCCAATAAATAGAAAGCCAAACAACATCAATTAGAATACAAATAAGCTCGAACAAAATGAGGAGAAACTAACTGAAACCACTAAATCTAATACGGATAAACGCTTTTTTGGTTTGGTGACTTTCAATAGGAAATTCAGTGAAACTGGTTTAATCAGTGATGCCTCCATACCCTGGAATGAGCAAATGTAGTTCAACCAAATTAGGGGAGGTCCGGGCAAAATGAATACCTTAAGCTTCCCGTGATTATTGCCGATAATGTATTATAGAGAAAATTAAAACAATTATCTAAGAGTAGTCTTTATTTAATCAAATTTCGAAACGCGTTAACAATTTTCCTTAATTCTAGTTTAATTGGTTGCTATAAATCAAATAACAAAAAATGTCAAAGCATCTACTTTGCCCGAGCTCCCGGGTAAAGTGTATACGGCATAAGGACAAAGTGGATAACAAAGAAATCTTTAGAAACATGAGTCACTAACAAAATGATCTGTAACATTTCGAAAAAAATAAATAAAAATTAACTTTTTGGCTGTTCCTTTGATGGATTCTGCAGCTTTACATAAATTTATTGCTGTTTGCATGACGTCTGCACTCCAAGAACCTTGCGTCGTCTTTTTTTGTTGTATTTATTCACCATATGAAACGAAATATGCAGATTATTATATAAAATGAAATTCTTTACGTTCACCGAGCAAAGTGAATACGATATTCATTTTGCCCTATTCGCTTTGCCCCAGTGGTCACAACTGAGATTATCCCGTTTTTAATAAAAACTATTTCTTTGGGTCTCATTTTCTACACATTGTATAAAGCTACATAAACATACCTTGTAACCATCCAAAAACAAAGGATTATAAATAGTTACCTTTCTTGTTATTAGCAAAACATTTACCTTGATGAATCAATATTTTTCAAGCAAAAACACAAATCGTCATCTCGTGGACGGCGCGTGACACAACCACTCACCAAAGTATTTGCCAGGCACTGGGTGACGACGGGCGAACGTTGTTATTATATAGTAACGTGGCGATCGGCAAACGCATAATTTGCGAGCGATGGCGAGTATTCGCTTTACCCGGACTTGATGGGGATTTGCTTTACCCGTAATGGATGAAATCATCATTGAAATAAAACCCAAAGCGCCTTTTTCGTTTGTCATATGTTTTGAATGTAGATTTGCTACAGCCGGTTCCTCCACCGTGTGCCTATGTATGATCAAATGTAGGTCAACCGATTATTCTCTTCACTCGGTCAAACTTTTACTCAAACCAAATGAGATCCTTTTTCCCTGTATAACGATTGCAGGCCTCATTACTTTTGCACGACACGGGGTTTGTCAGGTTGAAAGACATATCCGCGGGTATAAGAAACCACGTGACAGAGCCTTCGTGACACACATTCCACGTGGAATATCCGATATTCGCGGAACTTAATTTCACTAAGTCATTTCACGCTTGGGTTATCGGATCTGTTTGATGCATTCTGAGAGTTGGTGGAGGCTTCGTACGTATCCGAGAGGTGAATTATAAGGTAATGGAGGTATTATGGACGAACTGTTCCTAACTTTAATGTGAGCTGAGGTCGTGGGCGCACTCCCATGCAAACTAAAACTTCCCCGAGTCTAAACCTTGTCGGTTATAAATCAGTTAGCGGAGGCGCTACCGTGTCGAAACTTACACTCGGGACGGAGTCGAAAGTGATTTGATGCAACTCTACACATGCGGGTATTGTACGCGTGAAACGTGTGCACGTTTATTGTTGTGAGCAGCGGCCACGCTAAATACCCGTTCTCAAATCCCTGCATGCATCATATACCGGGAACATCAAATTGGCCGAATATATATTCATGGCGAACACCAGCGGCATGAATATCCAGATACCCGAATACGAATTGGTAACGGCAAATGCAGATTGAAAAAAGGATTATATTTATTCGGCCAGATGATATTTATTGCATTGGAAAGTTTAATCTCTATACATTTAACTGGATTAATCATAGAACCCACGAGCCACATTCGGACATTTTTTCCTCGTTCGTTTTTTTTCTATAAGAAAAAAAATGGATGTGAAAATCGTAATTTAATTGTTCATGAAAAAATCCATTCGAATACTACCGAAAAACAGCGAAACATCGGTTTTCAAAGTCACCAGAGGAGGCAGGCTATGCTAAGGTTACATGCATAGTCTTCCGAATAACTGGACGATTAATCAACCAAATTGATGATTGGTACATGTATTTGGTGAGTTGCTTCGAATTATTGAAATTCGACATCAAAATACGAATTGACTGCTTTCTACGAACATCATTACGCCGTTGCTATTAGCTACGCAGTTTTGACGGTCCCTCCTATCAGCAAATATCAGCAAAAAGTTTCTTCTCAATCAATTTCGAATGGAGACCCGTCTAATTCGATCGAACGAAATTTGGTGCACTTGAAGCTTGTCTCTCTCATTGTTCGCAATGAAATTCCAGATTGGCCTACATATTGAGGGTTGAATCGCAACTCTCGTTCATTCGGAAGCCCAGTTTTACCCATTTTTCCCGGCGAGTCATTTTGAGCTCCTGTTCCAATAAACGATCGAGGTTCATTGATTCTCTCTCCTGAGTAAGCCGCTTTGCAGTTTCCAATATCCTGGCAGAATTTCAATCCTTTTTTCTTCCCACCTCCCAGCGGCTCCGGTAGATGAAGAGCGTTTGAGCAAGCAGGAAGCCCACGTGCAATCATATACATAGTTGGTGTAATACGGTATCCAATAGATTTTCCATACGCGTACCTTCTGCTCCCGCGATATTCTTGCGGAAAGGAGGTTGCTGAAAAGCAATTCCGTCTATGTAGGTCCGCCAAGGGAAGAAGATCTGATCAGCGAAGAATATGCCTGTGTGCGCTCGGGGGCTTGCACCAAAGAGTATTATAAACATGCACCGTTGAAGGCTGCATAGGGTCGTCACCCGTGAGGCTTCGACTGGGAAAGCATCTTTTTCTTCGACAACAGGCTACGTATATACATACGTACATGAGAATCGGATGTTTCGAACCTGCCGTGTCTACGTAATGTGGACTATCAGCACATCCGGCTGCATCTTCCAATTTTTTTTACCATTGACTCTGGGGACCGGAAGGCCTTCGAAATGGCCTCGATACGAGTATACTCTACATTTATTCAAAGGTGTTCTTGCAAACGCCGGGGGGTTTACGCAATGTTGGAACTGGGTACATCTGGCTACTGTGGGGTCGGTCTTCAAAATCAGGGGTCTTCGCCATTGCATTTCCGCCAATATATATGCGAATTAGGGTGGCTGTAATTTGGGTCAAATTTGAATTTTCAAAGTCCCCTTGTAAAAACATAATCAAGATATATAAAAAAAAAATGATGTGCAATGTTTTGAGGCGCTGGGAAAATGTTTAACGGTGCCTGTGAGGGTTTGAACTTTCAATACAAAAATCCATGTGTCTTGCCAAGTTATTGCTTAATTATTTCTCATGCTTAAGATATTGGTGGGAAAACTCTGAAACTTGGCACACATATTGTGCACATTATGAGGTATATGACCAAATTTTTACAGATTTTTCCAGCAATAATTGTCGTTATTATTAGCTTCGTATTGACAACCTCATTTCCATTTTGTTGAGTTTCATTCGTCAAAGACTATTTATTGATGTTTTAATGCAACTTTTGACCTGACAAAAACTTAAACATAATAGAAAAGTTGTATTTCTATGAGAAGTATAAAAACACCTTAAAATTAAATTTCAACTCAAACCTGAGCCACAAATTCGTTGCACTGAAATAAATTATCGCAATGAATACTATAATTAGCGAATAAACATAATTTGCAAATTAAAACTCATGCAAAAAAGTGCCGAAGGAAAATCTTATTAGTGGAGCGGTCGGCTTAGAGTCCTTTTGTTTACATTTGGATACATTTTCTGGTATTCACGGACAACTAGAACAATGGATTGTTTCTGTTTCTCGTCGCATGTCAATCTATTATTATATTCAGTAATGAGCGTGATTCCTCTTATCGCGATGTCATTAACGATCCTTAATTTTGTTGACAGCTTGCGAACCCAAATGATAATTTTTGTCCAAATGCCACTCGAAAACGTCGTTATTTAGGAAGCTACAATCTATATGGAATCTTCTGAGAAACGTTATTGATTGGGAGCTTATGAAAAAATCAAGGTTGTCACCCATCAAGCCAGCAACGTCTGATCGAGAAATTTCATATCATTCAGGAATTTCGGTTTGATTTTCAACGTTCAGGCAGCTCGTTCGTAATTTTTTTTGCCATTTTACTTTTAATGTTAGCGGAAATGCCTTCATAAAAAAAAACATGACAATTATTACTGGAAAAATCTGTAAAAATTTGGTCATATAGCTCATAATGTGCACAATATATGTGCCAAGTTTCAGATTTTTCACACTAATATTATGAGCATGAGAAATAATGAAGTAACAAATTGGAAAAACATATGTATTTTTATATTGAAAATTCAAACCCTCGCAGGCACCATTAAAAGTGTTACCAGCGCCTTAAAACTTTGCCGATAATTTTTTTTATATATCTTGATTATGTTTTTACAAGGGGACTTTGAAAATTCAAATTTGATCCAAATTGCAGCCACCCTAATGCCAATGTACACGTACATAGTAGGCTGGTCGTAGGTTACCGCATCACGAGGTACATGAGGAACGGATCCTACAAACCTGTCATGTCTACGCAATGTGGGCTATCAGCTCATCTGGCTGGGTCTTCCAATTTTTTTGTATCATTAACTCTGGGAAGCAGACGTTCCTCGAAAGGGCCTCTGTATGAGTATGCTCCACATTCATCCAAAGGTGTTCTTATAGTCACTGGAAGTTTTACGCAATATTGGATATGGGCACAACTAGCTACTGTACGGTCGGTTGTCAAAATCATGGATCTTCACCATTGTATTTTTGCCAATATATATGCGCATGTACGCGGACATAGTAGGCTGGTGGTAAAGTACATGGTATCGTAAACCAGATGCATTCGGAGCAAAAGGTTTTGGCCCACGTAAACAAGACGCGACTCACTCGGCGGGAAAGGGAGTGAGAGAGATGGCGGCCGACTTGTTCGAGGGTACAAAGCGGAGGGAGGTAGATATAAAGAGCAAGGGAAAAATGAGTAAAAAAGAATAAGCAAGGGAGCCGAGTGAAACGAGGAAGGGGCGAGGCGCAGGATAAACGGGGAGTTGCTCAAGGGAGTGAAGGAAGAAGAAGAGAAATAAGGAGGAGAGAATGAAGAGTAGGAGGAAGCAAGCGTCGGCTGGACCACGATTAGCATTCTCCCATGAAGGAATGTGCTGGCCGTGTCACGTCAGCCGGTGATCGGTGTGAAGCCGCCTCGATCTTCTCTTATACCTTCAACCTACCCTCCTTGCCTTAACCTTACCATCTCTCTTTCCTTGTTCCCTCCCCCCTCTCTCGCTCTCACTCTTTTCCTCTCGCTCACTCCCTGTTCCTTTCCTTCTCTTGCTATCGTGCTTTCTCAGCTGGGACGCTTGTCTGGCCAGCAGCAACAGCAGCACAAGGACCGTGCACGTACGCGCAACAGCAGCGTGTCTTCAGCTCTGACCGTATACCTCATTGGGTTGCCTTCTGCTCTTTCCGTACCTTCTCTTTTGCTTCTCTCTCTCTCTCCCTCTCTCTCTCTCTCTCTCTCTCTCTCTTGCTCTCTACCTTTCTGCCCTTCTCTCCTTAACCCGATCTCAGTCTCGCTCCTTAGCATCACTTATCTTCCATGTCGCCGTCAGCGCCTCTCGACGTTCTCCTCACGAAATTAGAGCTGAACAAATTAGATCCACCAATACGTGTAACGCCGAGTTTTGTCCCTTTTTCTCATCTCTGCGTCTCCCTTTTTCCTTCATTTTTTAATCTCTCCTTTTTATTCTCTCGTCCACAATGTTTGCTTTTTTCGTTGTTGTTGTTGTTCTTCTTCTTCTTGTTATTTTTCTACGTTCTCCTCAGCGAGAGCGATTCCCGTAATTCGTTAGAGGCTGGTAGGTCCCGTTTATTTCATCGGCAACCTACATATTGACAGATATGTCCTCGTCTCGTACATACGCGGTCGGTCCTGATTTATAAATGAACCAATTTCAACCGGATTCCTCGACACGACTTTTGCCAGTGGCCCTTGCACCATATACACGATCCGTACTCCCTATATTTTCATCGCACGATACGTTTCGTTTCTTTCCTATCTACGTTTTTTTTTTCTCTTTTCGTTTTTCGTCGTTGTTACGACAGGCGACACCGACCCGAGAGATTTGCCATTTTTATACGAGACACGACACAGTGCGGGAGGAAGAAAGCGAGATAGAAAAAGAGAAAGAGAGAAAGTGAGATTCACGTCACACCGTATGATTGGTTTATCCTTTCGTCCAGTCGTGTATATAACGCTGCGACGTGCCACTCTTGATTAGCGAAAATTTGATGCTCCTTTTTGTCCTCATCCTCTTGGCATATATATATATATATTTATATAATACGTATTCGGGATACTTCGCTTGCCATAATGCCTATATACATATGCACACACATACGCCACCTCGTTTGGATTTTGTAAAGATGAGATGTAAAAAATGTAAATGCCGAGGATGAACCGGGGCTAGGTGGAGCAGAAGAGAGGGAGAGTACACTTTAATGCCCAATGAGAAAGCCGTCAGTCATACCGCGGCTTACCGGGGAATTATACTCCGACAGGTTGACGTCTCCTCTCGTGGCACGGGCGCCCCGGGCACTTCGCTCTTTCAGTGACAAATTCATATATCCCATCATCCCTATACGCACAAAAGACATACATACATACGTGTATACGATGCGCATTGCGTGTTGACGGAAGAAAATAAACGTACCAATCTTGGTATCTCGTTGACACCGGCTCACATCACTCCGAGAACTATCTATTTCTCTCACATGAATCAAATAAAAAAAAGCTCATTGGAAATGTGATGAAAAAAGGAGGCCGGAAAGCAGAACTATACGTCATTTCTGCTCGGCCGATTTAAATACAAATAGTGTACAAGATTAAGGAAATAAAAATTGCGATGGCGTTTGCCTCGTTGATATTCAAACGACGAGTAAATAAAACAGGTCGGATTTATGATATGTAGGGTAGAGAGGGGCATATTGAGCAGACGGCTAAGTCGGGCAATAGAAATATCTGGAAAACTAAGCAACGCCCGCGAGTGCGTCAAATGGCGGAAAGAGAGGTATGGGGGAGGGGAACACATCACTCAATCGCCCGTTGCCATGTTGCGTGCGAGCCGGTAATACGGGACGTTTCATTATTTTTGCACCCAAAAGTAAAAAAAAACGCGATTGATATATTTTCTTCTACCATTGTGTGAGAAAAAATATTTCAAAGTTCATTGCAATTAATGTTTATGATTTCCAACCTAACTAATTAACAAGCAACTGTTGGTTTATTACTGCATTGTACCATATCATATTGCATACATCGGATTTTTTATGCAATTATTACTTTGCGCAACTTACCTCAGACTCATGCTCGACTTAGCCCACTATCTGGGCAGGTTGAGCAAATATGGCCTTAGTCATTTGAGAGTGATTATCTGTGAAAACAATAAGGATAACAGAAATTTCGTCTACGGACTTTATTTCCCAGATAAATGTCCTATTGACCAAAGTAGATTTCATTTTTATCCAGCAGACTGTCAAGGAATTACAGGACGATAATTCCAAACTTGCTCAACATGCCCCTCCCTACCCTATACACATATAATATTTGTCAGATTAATGTTTTTTTCACGGATATAGGCTGGTAGACGAAGAAGGGGAGTTGGATGATGAATAAACAATATTCAAGCGAAACAATTGCGCCTAGTCATTGGGAGGTTTCGACAAGTGCGATCTCCAGGCAAGCTCATAGCGAGTGACTGATAAGAAGATTAACCGACGGGAAACAAAACGGCTGAGAGATGGAATTGGATTCGGACGGGCGATTCGAAGTTCAGGAAAGTCAAGATTCGTATGGAGTCCTGCTGTCTCGGCGATTACGCGAGAGGCGAATTGCTGTTCCGAATACTGAAAGTTATAATCCCCGAGAATCTTTGGATCTTGCAACTTGGCGGGGGTGGCTTGCTTAAATTGCTTCGTAGGAGCTTTCACCGTGTGTTCGCTTCACTCTGGGAGGATTTACGCGGAGCGTTCGTCGATGAGGAAGATCGCGGATTGGAGAGGTGTCTGTGTATGGGACGTGAGAAAACACCCGCTAGGGCTAACTCGCTCGCGATAAAAAGCCAACGAGGCGAGCAGAGAAAGAATGGTCGTGTGTGGGTGCGCACTTTGGAGGGTTCAAGGCTTTTGAGAGAGATTTGGCGCGTGTATGTCCAAGTTCAGGGTTCCCTCGCTCCATTACTATCTCCCTTTCTTTCTCTCTCCCTCTCTCTCTTTCTCTCTCTCTCTCTCTCTCTCTTGCGCTTTGCCTCTATACGGTACTATCGGGGTGCGGGGGTTGCTCAACTTAAGAAGCGAGCCCATGCACGAAGATTCACGCCGGATAAGGATACCAACTGTCTAATTAAACGGGCAAATAAATGCCCCTTCCGCGGCTCACATACACAAAGGTTGCGCTTGCAAACCGGCACAAGAGGTGAAGCAGCATCAGAAGCTCACACACGCTATACGGGCGAATCGCCCGGATCCTTATTGGCTCAGGGGTCACACTTTTTCTTGCCTTCTTTGCCCGTGTCTTTCTCTCCCTCTCTTTTTATCCTGCCGATTTTATCTGCTTCGCCAGAATTGCCCCTGAAATACTTCATAAAAAAAGACGAAAACACATTTCGCCCGAGAAAGCAAGAGAGAGAGAGAGAGAGAGAAAGGGAGGGAGGGAGGGAGGGAGGGAGAGACAGAGAGAGAGAGAGAGAGAGAGAGAGAGAGAGAGAGAGAGAGAGAGAGAGAGAGAGAGGAGAAGAATGACTTTACACGTTTGATCGCGAAGGTAGATTTCGCCTTTTGAAATTCGCGTGGAACCTTCATTTATACTTGGCTCTACGCGAGCAGCCTGACCGCAGATCCCCCTCCTCTACCGCACGTCACCGGGCATTATCATTCGCGCCAACTTTTACACTTGGCAATGGCGCAGACTGAAATTTCTAATTGATCGTTAAAGTTGGCCACGAATAGAATGTGCTCGTTTCAGAATTGCTCGGAAGCGAACCTGCGGAAAAGAGCAGGGATACCTAGAATAAAAACGTAGGGGGAGTGGGGGCGGATTGATACGATTTTTTTTTTTCAAACGGAACAAAGTACCAATATGGATGATAATTTAAAAAAAAATCTATTTGAATGCGTTCAATGTATATCCAAATCAAATTCCTAGAAATCATTTCAACTTCGATTTGCAAGGTAAAACAGTTATTACTTGTTTTTGCGAAATCGATATTCGTATCAAACTGCCCCATACACGGGGCACATTGATACATGCCAGGGGCACTCTGATTCGTACTCTAAAGTACGTCTCTTTTATGTAAAATACCTAAAATAATAATTTAAAAAAAACAGCTTTCATTCTTCTTCATAATATTTATTCATAATTATCATATTATAGGATTTAGTACGGTAAGTGTACTTAGGTTTAATCCAATTTTTCTATAAGAATTATGTTTTTTCGTGTTTTTTTTAATCAACCAAATATTAAAGTGTTTCTAAGTTCTCTTAAGTTTTATTATTAACTTTAAGGTATAAATAAGAAAAATAAAAAATAAAATAGAAAAAAACACACTACACATACACGCGCACACACACACAAATGAAAAAGGCATCCACACACGCGAACACTCAGAAATGATGTCGATAACAGGGCAGATTGATTTTGAAAAAATCGCCATTTTCAACTGTTATAGAACTTAATAAAATTACGTCCTGTATCAAATTGTGAAAGATATGTCCTTACTATTTAACGTAAAATGCGAAACCTGTTAGCTATTATCGCTAACGCGAGTGTGCGAAACCTGTTAGCTATTGTCAAGATCGAAGCGGTGACTGTTTTCTGCCGAAATTCTGCCGTATGGTTGGCTGAACCGACACCTACCTATGTGTGTATCGGCAAGCTTCGACTGCGTTTAGTTTTTATTTTATGACGACTGTATCTACGTACCCCTTGTATCAATGTTGCGCAACTCCCCCTACAGGATTGCGAAGAATTGGTAAAAAAAAGTTGAACTAGGTAGCGCTATTCGTATCTGGGAAATGGATACTAAATGAAGACAATGTTGTTTTTGGAATACCAGTTTATACATTGGTATTAGGTAACGATAATTTGAGTATGAAGAGGATGGTGACAGTCTTATGGAGTGGGTGGACACTCGTCTGACCTTTCGGAATGAGGTCATTGAACCTCTGTTCGAAAATGAATCTATCTGTAGCTAATCCCATTACTCGTACTGCCTTTCAGAGCCATTTTGTATTTGGAACACTAGGTGATACAATGGCATGGCGTGACGATCACTTGATTACGAAGGAGATGAGATTACTGATTAGCACGTAGCGTCGTTAAATGAAGCTACGTGCTAATCAATAAGTCGATGTATCTCATCTTACTAAGAGGTACATGGATTAATGGGGGAAATACATGTAGACAATGAAGAAATAGCCAAGTTTTATCGTTTTTTTTTTTGTAAAGGAACAAAACGTTTTACATTTATGATACTTTAGGCATAATTTATTACATAATTAAACTGTTTAAATTAATTTTTTCATAAAAAAATATTGCAACATGACGACGTTATGGTGTGGTCTTCCAGGAAGGATTGGCAGCAGTTGTCCTTTTGTGGAAAATCCAACGACTTCAATGTTGATCTGACAAATATGAGCCAAGAATTTCTAGTATTTTAACATCCAAATGCTGAACTTATACCTGAAAAACATTTGAAAAGTTGAAAATAGGACAGTTCAGAAAAGAAGTAAAAAATGTACGTAAAATTTTTGTTCTTTTTTGCAATAAAAAGGTACTATTAAAAAGTTATTTTCAGGAACAAGTAGGTATAAGTTTAAGGTAATGTCGTTATAGAGTAGTAACGACAATTTTAGCACGATCGGTAAACCCATTTTAAAATTATGTTTCCCACACACTTAAGGTACATCGTATGTATCTAACCGGGTACTCGGGTACCCATCAACGTATATATTGTCAAATACTTTTTTTCTCTAAATATTTTTTCTTATCCTCCCGGATCCCCACGATTTGACTGATTCTCCATTGAACAATGCATTGATTTTTTTTTTGTTTACCTTAGAAAATATTGAATTTGAAAAAAGTACACGTATAGTACAACCAGGTACCCGGGGTACCCACATACAAAAATGCATGAATCCACGTAGTATTTCATAAAATTACAATACTTTTATATAAAAAAAAGGAGTAAATAAGTATTAATAAATAAGTTATAACTAATATTGATTTGTAATTGTTTATTGATTAAATACAGCCAATATGATAATAACAATAGTTACACATTTTACAATATAATTGTTACAAAAAAAGATCAAATTATTACTTTTCACCCAATAATGCCAAAAAATAATGAAAATTATACATTATAATAAGTACATTTTAATGATTCAATCGAAAAATTCGAATTTACTGACTGCATTCTTTACATTTTGCGATGATCACCGCATGCTCGTCGCAGACCGGCTTTTCGCATTCAACTCAACTCTTCCTTGTCTTCCTTCGTTTGCGAATATGTTGCTTGCTGCAAATGTGGCATGCTGTATTTGTCTTAAAGGACCTTCGTTAGCAATAAATGAATCAATATACATCTAATACCTAGGATTATTTTAAGTTACAGTGGACTTTTACCTATAAATCCGTACATGAGTACCCGGTTACCCCGGTTGAACAACAACGTAAATTTGTTTGGTTGGACACGTAAGGGTTTAAAAAAAAACGTTTTTTTTTTTAAATTTTGAACTACGAAAACTCAATGATGTCGGTGACTTACCGGCTAATCAGCGATTTCAGGGCGTATTCTTGAGATGTTGAATCAACGCAAGTATAACGGGAAAAGTCCATAAAACGAATGATGGAACACTTATTTGGCCCAGTGCGTATGTAGTCTAAGCTCACCGTACTTCGAGCTTCGTACTCAGGAAGCTCGCGACATTTTTCAGCATAAATTCTCCCCATGTCAGGTTAAAATTTATGAGTTCCGCGTTATTGTTTTCCGCGCCAAGGAACATTTGATTCTCGTGGTTATGGAGGCGCGGATCAAGCGGGCGCGGAAGAAGAAAACCGCTCAGCGAGAAATGCAAGCACGAACTTATGGCTATAGAAGAAAGAGAGAGAGAGAGAGAGGCTCGCGTGAAAATGTATGCAATAAGTTCGAACATCTTAGCGGATACATAACAATCTATCGGCCGACAAGAAGCTGGTGAGCATTTCACGATGTAACATGCATCGCGTCTGCGCATCTCTGCATACGCGCAACACCGTTCGAGTGTGCGGGTATCCATATATGTACGATATTTATGGGGGACATTGTGCATGGAAGGCTTACCGCGCTATTCTCGCCACACACATACACGGTACAACAATGTGTGAGCGTATAACGTGCGGCTATCGGCCAATTGATTTCAAAGTTATCGAGTCTCGTTGGTGCCTTTCCGGGGGCCAACGAGATGCGTTATTCACCTCCTGTTCACTGCCTATAGACACACACACATGGACACTTAGGCAAACGTGCAGCGGCAATATCCTCGAGCCATTCATTCCGGAATCGATCCAGGCGCGCATCGGATGTCGCGCCACTTCAAAAGCCCCCTAATAGTTCGAAAGTTATGTATTGTTTCGATGAACGAGCGTATTGACTATCGAGTTTTATTCCTGCACCGAGTACCTCCACCAATGTGGAACGAAACGGCTCGTGCCTGGACCAATGTGAGGATTGCGAGTACTTGCTTTCAGCTCAGCGTTCTCGTTAGGTCCACTCGCTGGGTTGTGGAGCAATCGACTCTCATGGGTTAGGTGTATGTAGCCAGGATAGTGTTGATACTTGGAGCTGCAACTATAATTGGCCGAACAAACTCGCAATAATGGCTCGGCCCAAATCGCATCAATGTAACCGATCTTCGTTGGTAAACCCAACCATCCGAAGTAATTTAGCGAAAATAGGGTAGGTGAGAGTGGGGTAATTACGCTGGGTAATTCCGGGGACCTCGGTATTTGATAGCTTAGCCCCCCCCCCCCGCCAAGCTAATACACTGACGAGATTACCTCTGCCATCTTTAGTGCACGTAAAGTTGACAGGATGAGAGGCCGCACACGGGGTTCAAAGTAAGTTTTATTTAAGATACTAGTGATATTTGTTACAATTTTTCATGATTTTGAATGTTGTGCTTACGTAGATATATGTGTGCTAGCGAAATACTTTCTTTGGTTATGAACAGTGATTATATATAGCAGTAAAATCATAAAACAAGAAATAATACGACTAAACCTAACCTATAAGTTTTGATTTTTTTAATTGTCGAAATCAGTTAGGGTCAATTGCGGACATGCGGCGTGGGCTAATCCCGGACGTCCGCAATTACCCCTAGATCTTTAGACCTTCGACTGAACGTAAACTTTATGGGATTTTATTGTATTTCAGAGGCCTCTAAAATATAAAAGAAAGACTGAGAAGAATTGTACCCTCGAAAGTTTAAAAATTGCTGTAAGGGAGATAAAACCAAAGAATTAATTTTTAGACAAGCCAAAAAGAATATGATATTCCGAGAGCAACGCTGTTCGATCAAGTTGGGAAATATGAAGAAGATATTACTGATCCGCAGCCCGGTAAGAACCCAGTTTTTAACGAGATACAAGAAGAAGAGTTGGTGCAGCTCATCCTAAAATTACCGCAAAACCTGTCCGTATTTACCCGAACGGCATTTGATAATTACGGACAGTAAGGGTTTTTTTAAAATATTTATGTTCGTTAATGAATTACAAATAATTAATAATGTTGAACTCGTAAGGTAATGACCAAAGTTTAATAATTAATAAAAAGAGACTGATTCATACTAGTATTTTGATTTTTATTAAAGGATTTCTTTAACCGTCCCCAATTATTCCACTCTCCCCTATTGGTAAATTCGTCCATTCACTGGCGATTTAGTCATTGCCCTTATTTATCATTTGCTCCAATATTATCTATTGCAATTACTTCGAGAATTTTTTTCTATCAGAATAATATATGTTGTTAGCTACAGCAATTAAAGAATTTGTTTTGATAATATCTTCATTTTACAGTCCATCGTTATGTGTCCATTCACTGGTCGGTTTATCCTAGCTCGTGCAGTCTCGTCGTCGATTGATCGAGTCGCCAGCATCCGACCAATTTGCCGATACCTAAGTTCAGATTGCAAGAATCGTCGCTCTAGCTCACTCGTATACGGCCCTCTAACAAGTGGTTATTCCCCGAGTCGCTTTCTTTTTCCCATCCCGATGACGTGGCCTGTCCGATCGATGCGGAGTAGAATCGGTACAAAGTTTCGACGATTGGCACGCTGGATTCTTGCTAAATTTCTACGGGGCAAATATGCACCACGTATAACGGAGCGTCCCCTATTGTTGAAGTTGACGATGAGGAAACAGACAACAAGAAAGAAAAAAGAGGAGAAACGAGTCTCGATAGGTCGAGTGGAACACGGCGAAGAAAGAAACTCGAGAGAGGGCAAAGTTTTTTAAGGATAATGAGAAGGCTTGAAACAGGCGACGCCCTTAACGAGGCGACAAACTTTTTTAATAAAACAAAAAAGCTTCGATACTTTTTACCTCCAAGTTGCCAGGGACAAACGCCCGACAGTAATTACTCCCTAGCGATCGGAGGCTAACAAAGAGGAGGAAACGAATTGAAAAAATGTTGTTGTATACATACAATACATACGATCAACATCACTCATTGCGAAGTGATATAAAAAATAATTACGTAATTTTACATCATTGTCGTGCCGTAACGAGCATTTATATGCTTGTACCGGAAAATACTTTAATCGAGAATGATGCAAACTTTCGATCTAATTGGCAGGTAACGAGACTTTTTTGATACACGTCTCAATTGTCGCATTGCCGGAGGACACGAAATGACGAACTTTTTTCTAACCTCAATCATTTTATCCGCTACAGTTATTTATCAAACAAGCAATAGGGAATGTAGGGCACAATGTGTCACTTCTTTATTGACGAATTTTTACTCTTACCAAAGTACCGTGAATTCGGATAACTTTGATTCGTGGGGTTACTTTGATAAAAACTTCATTTTGTTTTTAAATTCTAATTACGAAGTTCCTGAAGGGGATCGAAAGTTTTTTTTTTTGCGGTTGGCAAGCCTGAATGTCTCTTTATGTCATTACTCAGAGGCAGCACGAACGAAGGGATACCCCACCGGTGGGGAACAATGTGTCAGATAGGTGGGTACAGGGTGTCAAGTACTGCGGAATGTGGGGTACAATGAGCCGATTGGGACTCTGTTATGTTTTCATAACATAGATAAGCTATTTTCATACATGACGATAATATCATAACGGGTACTATATGTTACTCCGATAACAGTAAAAATTATCGCTATCGATGAGTTAACTCATCGATGGCACGTACTATCCCGAGTGGTCGTTTCTTGAATGAGACAATGAGTCTCATTCAAGTAAATATTGTAAATACAATACAACAGCCGGAGGACCCCGCGCGGCCATAAAGGTCCTACATTAAGGCCGAAGAGACGCTTCTGCCTGGAATACACGCGCCGTATATACACTGGCAGTTTCCCCTAAGTCATTCCCATCCCTCGGAACCTTCCGCAAGTCCCTTTTCTCTCTCTCTCTCTCTCTCTCTCTCTCTCTCTCTCTCTCTATCGCTCTCTCTCTCTCTCTCACACACACTCACTTCTCTCGCTCTCTTCCATATCCGTTGCATCTGGATTCGGGACACGTTCCGCTTTCAATTCGTCTTATACAACTGTCGGTATAGTCTGTCAGGTTTCCCCCGTGTCAGCACCGCTACAGCCAGTTAATTTCCACTCGTCCCTTATGAATGACTTCTCGTCCGTCTGTCGTCGTAAATTTGTTGAATTTTCTCGCTCAAATTACCACCCACTGTGTTCCCATACATATATATATAAAGGGTGCCCCAAAATTCACGCAAGAAGTAATTTTGATAGAAAACACAGGTTTTTAATTAAAAATTGTAAATTTTTTATTGATTCATAAAGTATACAGTAGGGTGGTCCACTTCTTACCTTGTTTTGAATTTCTTTGCGGGCCATCTGATCAAGTTGTGACACATAAAGAAAAAAAAATATCGCAAAGGCTCCCTGTAATCCGAAAATATTTAGAGGTAGCTACCGAGCATTGTAACATTTTTACTATATATTTTTTCCACCATGGAGCCTCGACTCGTGTCGAGTAGGTCATGGTCTCTATCGGATTGTGTTTAAGGTAGTAGTCTTGCCACAGTCACGTTGAAGATTCATTCTCCGCTCAATCGATGAAAGCTTCGAAATATTGCGAAATATCCTTAGAATGTTGGTTGTACATCTTATCGGGATTTAAAAACTTCTAAAGTAATGATGAAAACGTCTAATAGAATGTTTAACTAACCCTCACTTTTGTATCAGACTATCCATTCCTGCTACTGGTACGTAGATACTCTGCATATACGAATATGGACACACTGATGTAATCTAGTTCTAGTCTGCTCCAGTCGCTTCGTGGCGCCAGCGTCGCTAGACATTGCTTAATTTAAATCGCTATACTTCCGAAACTAGACGGTCAAAATTCACGATTTATTTTTACCCACTTCGTCATCTGTTATTGTGTAATTGAGAATTAAAAAAAAAATCTGTAGAAAAGTTTCGAAGTTATTGCGTGAAATGTGAAATTTTCCGCTGCTCTCCATAACACGTGTAAAACCATGAAATCTTTGATTGCCAATATCTCGACAACGGAACGGTGAATTCTTTTGCAATTTTGGAGGTCATCATTGAATAGTGTCCTGAATGAATCCTCAAAATTGAAAAAAGTGGCCTTAAGTAACTTTAAAGTGGCTAATACTGTCCTAAAAAAGTTCATGAAGCATCTATGGTACCTGTCAGAAGAGTTAATCTGTTTGTCTTTTTTCGATGACGACGTTCCAATTAAGATGAAGCGCGAAATGACTGAATCAGTAGCGCGTCCAGAGAGTACCAGACGTCAAGCGAAAGCTGATATAACAGTCCAAAGCCTGCTTAACATCAGATTGGCAGACTTCGTAACCGCTTGTAGCTTGTGACTTTTTTAAATAATAAAAATAGAACCAACTTTTCTTGCTCGGGACCCACTGGAGTAGAAAATTGATGAAAGCTTTTTAAAGTGTTTTGCTATTTGCAAAGGATTCCGTGTAGTGAACGACACAGCAGAGCGAGGAGTTGCTGTGTCATTTGTTTTCGTCGGCAACACTTTACCGCACAAATCGCGCAAAATTCAAATCTTGCGTGAATTTTGAGACACCCTTTATATTTATATATATATGTACAATTATTTCTCATCCCCCGTCCTCCTCATACCGTTCCCATTTCCATGCTTTCGCAATGAAAAAAGTGCTCGTGCCTCACCGAGCTCAGAATCTATTAATTACTCTTTATTCTCACAATAAAGAGTAATTAATAGATTCCATTATAACAAAATTATTATTAATTATCCTGCAAGGAATATTAAACTTCTCGAGTATTCCTTGCAGAAATCATTATACTACAGCGAATATTTTTTTCTTCGAATGATTTTTTTAGCAATCGAGGACTCACTTCGATTGTTTATAAAAAAAAATATTATAAAGCGTTCGACGTGACGACGACTTCGAGCAGGATAAAATAACGATTAGGTATTCGCGTTGAAAAGTGAAATAAACGAATTCGGATGTCTGTGAAAATTACCACTGTGTTAGTGGGGACATGGGGATTTTTTTTTCATTCGTCAAGGTAATTTTATAAAAATACCCGTGCGAGTTTAAAACAGGTGACGCATTTTTTTTCCACGAGCAGGGTAAAAACCTAACCTGAAGCGATACACACACACACACACACACACACACACACACACACGCACACACACATATTATAAATATGCATGTACGTTTGAAAGAGTGTTTTTTTATTACCGATGGAATACTACCTCGATCATGCAATTATCGAGCGATACCACGACGCTGCACGACGCTGACGAGAAATGTGTACCCCGAGGACTCGCCTCTCGTAGGGTTCATAAACTTGTCGATATTACAAGCTGGGTATATAAGTTCGACGCTGTATAATACGTACCAGAAGCACATGCACTAATTATATACATATGCACACACACGTATATATATATATATACATTCGCAAATAAAATAGGTGTATATGTGCACTAATGTATATACGTATACACGTGCTACCTTGACATATGCAAATTGAACTTATATCTTACAACGGGGCCTTATCAAATGAACATTCTTGATTTCTCTCGTTGGCGAATATAACGCTCGCGTCGAGTGTGTTGTCATGAACGATCGAGTATGTGGATCGAGCAAATGCCGTGTCGAGTCTCTCCGCGCTGGTTAGTACCGTTGCGTGCCCGGATGCAAGCTTTTTTCGATCTTTTCTTCTCTTTCACACACACACACACACAAATATATATATATATATATATATATATATATATATATAAATATGTATTTTATAAAAAATATAATGTAATTTGTTTCTTTTTTCTTTGCCGATGCTCCCGTCTCTCCTACAGAGTAGCAATAGAAATAGCGCGTAGGCAAAATAGCCAGTTAACTTCTGCCAGTCTCGAAAGACGAAGAAGTTAACTGCTCGTTAGCCCCCCCCCCCCCCCAATCGCCCTCCTTCGCCCCTTGGACTGCTCATCCTTTTTTTCCACGGGTCTCCTCTTTCTTGTTCGCTGCACCCTCGTTCGTGGCCCTCGTCACATCAACGACTATATATATTCATACAGGGTCTCGCCCCCACCCCCCTCTTCACAATCTAAACTAGTTGGATACAGTCTACCGCTTTCTATATTTATAATCATTTATTTGCATTCGACGTTGATCACATCGGGCATTCGCCAAAACGATTTTTACGACTCCCTGTAATTATCGATTCTTGCCTTATACATATATAACGATCATTTCTTTTTATTTATTTTTTCCTCGAGATTTCTTCCTTTTTCCATTCTCCTCGATACTTTTGTAATACGGTTGATTAACGAGAGGTCAGAGGGAGATCGGCCAAATCGGTGATGTCTAATGTTCCGAGTGTACATTCGTGTGTTTGTGTGTGTGTGTCCGTGTATGTTTTTTACGGGGCAAAATCGAAATACAGAATGTCGAATTAATGCGACATAAAAGTGACTCGAACAGGGATACTTTCGTACGAGAAGAAGGGAAGGGGGAGTGAGAGGAGACGAGAGGAGGGGACGGCAGAGACTCGTTTTCGCGAGAACTACGAACATTACAAGTGGGCGACTCTATCGGGTTCGACTGACGAAATCTTGTAACGCGTCGGGACGGCTTGATATATCGTCGCGTTCATCGATGCGGGTTTATCTTATAAATTCAAAGATAAAGAGAGGCCAGGGAAAGAGGGAGGAGGAGGAGGAGGCGGTTTGAGTGGGGGGGGGGGGGGGAGAAATCGGAGGATTTGACTGGAATGTTTGGGTTTGTTACTTCCGCAGTGGGAATAAGTGAACTTCGCGGCTGTTCGAGTTCTCCAACGATAACAGTGAAAATCCATTTGTGTTATTTGTTACACGCAGGGTGTGTAATTTTAGGAATTAACACATGCAAATACCACACGCAACTTAAAACAACGCATTTCACGTGTGTTGTAGAGAATTCAAACACATTTTATCCGCATTAAATTTTAACACGTTATTGCTCTTTATCCAAAATATGCAAAACGTGTCTTAAACAATGCATTTATGTGTGTTACACTAAAACTAAGCACATTTTGTGCGTATTTTACTGTAACACACACTGGTATTTGGTAACTTAGCCCCCCCCCCCCCGCCCAGCTAATACACTGACGAGATTGCGTTCGCCATTTTTAGTGAACGGAAAGTTGACAGAACGGGAGGCCGCGCACGGGTTTCAAAGTAAATTTTATTTAAGATTTTAGTGATATTTATTAGAATTTTTCATGATTTTGAGTGTTGTGTTTACGTAGATATATGTGTGCTAGCCAAATACTTTCTTTGGTTATGAACAGTGATTATATATAGTAGTAAAATAATAAAACAAGAAATGATACGTCTAAACCTAACCTATGAGTTTTGATTTTTTTAAATTGTCGACGTCAGTTTGCGTCAATTGCGGACATGCGACGTGAGGTAATCCCGGACGTCCGCAATTACCCCTAGATCTTTAGTCCTTCGATTGAACGTAAACTTTATGAGATTTTATTGTATTTCAGATGCCTCGAAAATATATAAGAAAGACTGAGAAGAAATATACCCTCGAAGCTTTAAAAGCTCGAAGCTTTCTGTAAGGAAGATAAAAAAAAACAAAGAATTAAGTTTTCAGACAAGCCGAAGAAAAATAAGATATCCCGAGAGCAACGTTCTTCGATAAAGTTGGGAAATATGAAGAAGATATTACTGATCCGAAGCGTGGTAAGAACCTAGCTTTTAACGAGATACAAGAAGAAGAATTGGTGCAGTGTACCCTAAAATTACCCCAAAATGTAACCGTATTTACCCGAATAGCATTGGGTAATCACAGGCAGTAAGGGTTTCTTTTAAATATTAATGTTCGTTGATTAATTACAAATAATTAATAATGTTGATCTCGTAAGGTAATGACCAAAGTTTAATAATCACTAAAAAGAGACTGATTCAAATAACATATTTAGTTATTAGACGATATTAAATATATCTTGATTTGAATAAATAAATATATATAAAATGAATAATTTTAATAATGGAATGCAATAGGAAAAATTTGATTAAAAAAAAAATCTAGTTAATTCAAACTAAAAAATCAAACAGAAGAATCTAGTTAACATCAAAAGAGTTTTTCTGTCAGTGTAATCAAAGAGAACATGGCCGCAGTTGGCTAGTGTTAGCTAGGTCATCGCGACCCACTTAAGGATTTTTTTTTTAATTCGCAACGCCATCGGCAACTCAAATCGCTTAGCCAGCCATGTGCCAATGGCTCGATGGAACTACATGTAGCCACTTAACCTCGCCTTGTCATTTTTGAGCATCGAATATTTGGCGGATCGAAATTGGCCAACCTAAAAATCGTTGTTTTGTTTTTTCCAGCAATGAATTATTTCACAGACACCGCAGTAATTTTAGAGTGGGAGGTCGTTCTTTCCGCACGTACATGACGAAATGATGAGAAGCCCTAAAAAAAATCAGCGCTCCCCGTAATATCGTACGAAGAGTGATAAAAAATGCAATTAAGGTATCTCACGAGATTAGGCTAAACGGCTACCGTCCAAATAAAAGAAAATCAATGAATCGAGCCAAAATACACAAGGATCCGACTTCTTCTCATGCCCAAAAGCCAAACGCACACACAGAAAGACTCGAATACATGGAACGTTCGGAAGTGGCCCTGCGACTTCTTAAGTTCGCGGCGTAACGATCGGCAATTCCATCTCGTAAAAATGGGACCGTATAATTTTTAAGAGTTGGCCCCAAGAGAGATCGGAGAGGAAGGTGAACGAAGCCGTGCCGTCATTCGACTGTGGGAGAGGAGGATCTTCCTCTCTTCTCTCCCGATGCCGAATAGCCTCGCGGCGAATACTTTTGCCAATGTACGCGCCCGTGCCAAGCCAAGCCTCGCAAGATTGGAAACCCTATCCGCCTTTGAGAAGGCTTGAAAAATATATGTATTTTTTTTGTGCTATACTTTTTCCGGTTTGATGCCTCTCCAGCGTCAAATCTCTGTACAGTGTCTTTTTTTTTCAGAAATTCCGTTGCAGCCCGAATTTTCATTGTCTTCTCGATCTTTGACAATTGATCACTTCCGTTCATTCATCGGGTTACGATTTTTTTCGCCTCTTCTTTAACACATTTTCGCAGACGAATAGTTGATTTTTGGACCGGTTTGCTCATTGACGGAGACAAAAATGTTTTCGACTCAATCGAACTCTCCTTTCTGGAATGACATTGCGAATCAATTCTGTGTTGATTCTATTTCTATATTGTGTATATATAAATACTGAAAAAAAATTAACTTGGGCTAGCTGAATCAGTCGTTGAGGGATGCCAACGTATTATTTATTGAAAGAAATATGAATATTTAATTATTTTAAGAATTATCTGTTCGATCGAACTAGCGAATACTCGAAACAACCAAATAGTGCAGTATTTTATTCAAATATTTCGTTGGCCAACTGTGAATGAACTATTCCTTTGACCTAAGTAATTTTTTGTCTGTGTGCATACAAGGTATGCAAATTAAGTAATAAGACAGATTTTTTTCAATTTTTTTTATTCGAATAGAATGACTATTCAATATTGTCTCCCTCAAAATAACTTCCTTAGGAAGTCACACATCGCTGGAGACGGTTCTTCCAATCCTCATAGCAGTGCTGGAACTCGGATACTGGAATAACCTTCAGCTGCTCCGTTACAGCCGTTTGAATGTTTTCGCGTATCCCAAAATGCCGTCCCTTGAGGTGATTTTTCAATCTCGGGAAGAGAAAAAAGTCACAAGTACTCAAGTCAGGCGAATAAGGAGACTGAGGAGCAACAGGAATTCTTTTACTGGCCAAAAACTCGTTTATTGAAATTGCTGTGAGACAAGGCGCATTGTCGTGATTTAACACCCAGTTGTTCTTGATGTTTGGTCTAACACGCATCACCCTTTTTCGAATTATTTCCAAGAACCTCTCGGTAAAAGTGTTGATTGACCGTTTAGCCTTGAGGCACAAGCTCTTCGTGGACGATTGCCTGGCTATCGAAAAAGCAAATCAGCATGCATTTGATCTTTGACTTGCTCATTCTTGCTTTTTTGGGCCATGGAGACGTTGAAGTGTGCCATTCCACCACCCACCATCGAAAAACCTGGCCCCTTGACAAAACATTGTCTCCGTAGGCCTGCTGAAGTTTGGCAAAAGTTTCCGTTGCACGGTGTTCAAATCTGAAGCGAAACCTGATAGCACACCGTTGCTCGAAATTGATGTCACTCATTTTTAGAACGTACTAGAAAAAACTGTTTCACGAAAAAAAATCGCTACGGACAACCAAATGACTCTGGCGAGTTCAAACTCGTACTGAAGGCGTATCGCATGTTCACTTGCCGCCCCTCCAAGTCCGGCATCATGGAATAACTATTAAACTGTTCTGGTTTTCTTTCTGAATTTTTTTACTCATGTTTTATGATCCTTCAACGATATCTATAAATTAAACAAAATGTATTATGTACTTTTGTACGTTTGGTAACAACGGAGCGCGGAAAACGCCCCCAATTGGCAACCACTGTTGTGGACGTTGCATGAATATGGAAGAAAAAACCAAACATCATCTTAATCTGTATGAGTTGAGTGATGTTTGGTACCAGATTGAGCAAAAAAAAGATCTTTAATTTGCAAAACGGCGGCATGCTGAACATTGATTATCATTTTTTTCCTATTTTTCTAACCATTCTATGGATTATAGAAGAATAAAAATTAATTCATTCGACTCATTTCTGCTACCAACGTTGAAAAACAGTCTACTGGAAGGTGTATGTGAATAGTTTCGTTAAAAATGCGTTAAAGTTTGCTTCGTCTCGACCGCGCTCCCCGAGCATACGCCATATAAGTTATATAAGTCGACTAATTTTAGATAATTGAACAGTTGTCATAGGCGTATTCAGAAAGGTCTGTAAAATAATAAAATTAAATAAAAACGTTTTATTTCAAATTTCTAGGCAACAATGCTGACTTAAACATGTTTCTTTTAGCTTGTTTTTTAGAATATTCTTTTAGACATTTTTTATTAATCACTTTGCCCATGTACCCCGTGAAATTGTGATTTATATAAAATACTCTGCACGAATCGTGTATACGAATATCGAAACACATGCACGCATACTCGTATATAATGTCGAACAACCAATTGGCTTGTATTTATAAATTCAATATTGAAAACGTATTCACGGTTCTTATGAAACACGGTGAATCTTCGGTATTCGGGTGCAAAATAAAAATAAATTAGTTAGGTATCGTCTCGGAAAAACAAATAAATAGCGTTAAAAGATCGTAGGGTAGGGAAGAGTACGTTGAGCAGTCGGGTAAGTTGGGCAATCTAAATATTTGGAAAACTAAGCACCGCACGTGGGTGCATCAAATGGCGGAAAGAGAGGTATAGGAGAGGGGAACACATCACGCCATCGCCCGTTGCCATGCGGCGCACGAGACGGTAACACGGGACGTTTCATGATTTTTGCACCCAAAAGTAAAAAAAAAAACATTCTTGAAATATTTTCTTCTACCATTGTATGGGAAAAAATATTTCAAAGGTCATTGCAATTAATGTTAATGTTTTAAAAGCTCACAAATCAACAAGCAACTGTTGGTTTATTACTGCATTGTACCAAATCATGTTGCATACGTCTGATTTTTTAATGCAATTCTTACTTTGCTCAACTTACCTCATACCCATGCTCAACTTACCCCACTATCGGGGCAGATTGAGCAAATATGGCCTTAGTCATTTGAGAGCGATTATCTGTGAAACAATAAGGATAGCAATTTCGTCTACGGATTTTTTTTTCCCAGATAAATTTCCTATTGACCAAAGTAGGTTTCATTTTTACACGGCAGGCTGTTATGGAATTGAATCGCGATAATTCCAAACTTGCTCAACATTCCCCTCTCTACCCTATTCATCAACACGAACCAATAATCGACTGACAACAAAATAAATATATATCCGATTCGTCTTACATAATTAATTTTGATGTTGTCGATTCGTTATCGAAGTCTATGGAAATTCCACAAAATAAGAAAGATATTGTTGCACCGAGTCCCTCATTACCGAGGATCGTTCGACTTTCCAGGCACTTTGTACAAATGTACCAAGTATGCAGAAACCGTTTCGAACTATCGCATTCACGTAGTATCGTTATGCAAATCGTTCGCTCGTCCGCACACACATACACACACCCATACATATAAGCAACATGTACTTTCGTTGCATGTTTCTGCGCGATTTCCTTTCAAATTTTCAGCGTTGGGAGGACAACGCGCGCGTCGATGTATCTGACACGCGGGTCATCGCACGATCTTCCCCGCATAGATTCGAGGGTACGGTGAATCGATTGACATTTCGCGACGGTTTGTACACGTAAAGCCCATAAACGGTTTCGATCGGTGGACCAAAAGAGATCGAAGGTAGTTACGGTAAACGTAGTTGTCGTCGGAGTAGCCTTAAGGAAAGAGGAACAAAAAAAATCGTTTCCCGTTCCACCGTGGACCATTATCGTCGTCATCAACCTCGCAAAGTAAATCAAACGATCGCGGAATCGAGATGGCGTTTCGCGGGACGCTATACGATGGAGAGAGAAAGAGAGAGAGAGAGAGAAAGTAGGAGGGAGGGAGAAACTCTAACGAAACGAGACACGATCTGAGCAGCCCTCAAAAGTCCCGGGACCGTTTTATCGCGGCGCGTCGTTAATTTTATTTTGGCATTCAATTTTGAGTACGAACATCGCGGATCTCGCAAGATTTGTGCAGGATAACGCGACACGGCTTGAGATAGGTACGTGTGTGTGTGTGTATAGGAGGCCCAAAGAGAACTCGCGGAGAGCTCGAATATGTTCGGAGAGAAGTTTATAGGCCCGGTTCCCAGGCTCTAAAAACGTCGCCCTCAACCGGAGAAGTTACCGTAGTCTCGCGGCGTCAACATAACACTCCCGCGCTCTCCACACCTTTAATCCCTCCCTCTCTCTCTCTCTCTCTCATTCTCTCCTGCAGCATCACAAAATAATGTATATATTTTCTCGGAGAGCAAGACCATGCGTGTTTCCCGCCTCGATTGAACAAAGCACGCGCGTCCTCTTCTTGTACTCTCCCTCTCTCTCCCTTCGTCCCTCTCTCTCTCTCTCTCTCTCTCTCTCCCTCTCTCGCTCTCTCTCTCTCTCTCTCTCTCTCTCTCTCTTTCTCTCGCTGCATCCTGCAAGATTCTTCTTGCGTCTATACATCTCGTCTCGCTGTCCACGAGAGCTTGCGTACAAATTTGCCAATCGCGTTAAAAGTTGACGGCCCCCTGAATCGTGTTGAATATAAACGCCAGTGCAAAGCCCCCCCCCCCCAGACAATTCGCTGTCGGCGCCTCGAGAGTCCAAGATTTCCAGATAACAATTATTGAATGACAACCCGCGAGGATCCATCGCGGATCGGTTGACTGGGACGAGTCTGCGTCCTGATACACCCTCTCTCTTTCTTCCAAATGGACGTTTGGCTCGAACGATTATTACGAGTGAGAATTTCTCATGATGAGTAAAGTTTGGGAACATAGACCGAAAGAAAACCGCGAGAAAAAGAAAGTTGCGATTTGGATCGATCCACTACCCGAGTAGAAGAATTGCTCCGGCTACAATAAAGACCTGATCAGGCGTCCTGAGTCCTTCTTCCGGCCTTGATCAGGTTTCTTGATCAAGTCCTGATCAGTTTTGAAACGCAATCCCTGACTTCGGCCGGATCAGGATAAAACATCAAGGCCTGATCAGGGTAAAAATTCAAGGCCTGATCAGGGTACAAATTCAAGGCCTGATCAGGGCTTGATTTTGTAAGGCTTAATCAAAATGAGAAATCATGGCCTAGTCAGTATGATGTAACGAAGCCATGCTTAAGATGTCCTATTTATTACAGAAATAAAAAAATACCACGCATATTTAAAAGAGAAAAAGGCACGAAATTATAAATAACGCTGATAGTTTATTGTTTAAATGAAATAAAATATTTTATTTATCACATAAATTTTTCACATAGATGTATGTGGAAAATAAATAACACTTTCTCTTAGAGTTTTGATTGAACCAGCACCAATGGCATCAAATTTACCGGACTGAACTACGCAGTCAACTTACCATTGTTCGATCTGCCTACGCTGTCTGGGCTAACCTACACCAGTGGCATCACATTCATTGGTGCAGGTTAACCCGGACAGCGTAGGCCAAACAAATAATGGTAAATTGACAAAGTAGTTCCGTATAGTGATTGTGATGCCATCGGTGCAGGTTAGCCTGGACAGCGTAAGCCAACCAAATACTGGTAAGTTGACAGCGTAGTAGAGTTCAGTGAATGTAATGACCATTCCAAGTGCATTTCGAATGGACTAACCGGCACCGATGGCATTGTATTGGCATAATGCCATCCGTGCAGGTGGCATTAAGACATTTCAATTTCAGTGTGGAAGTTTCCACACTGAAATCGAAATGGTTGTAGACGATTGCAATTCACATCACCGAGAGAATAATTTAGAATGCATTAAAAATCAATCAGTTCCATAACACAGTTTTGAAAATGTTTAATGTCCAAGTTAAACCTTTATTCGTTTGGTAATATACACGACACCTCGTAAACGCTTTGCGGAAAGTTTCTCGAAAAACAATTGTCCAAATGACAATTTCCCGAATACAATTTCTCGATAATAACTGCCCGAATAAACAATTTCTCCAATACAATTTCCGGAATGAACAATTCCCCGAATGGACAATTTCCTGTATGAAGAATTTCCCGAATGGACAGTTCCCCGAATGAACAATTTCCCGAACGGACAATTTCCCGAATGGATAGTTCCCCAAATGGACAATTTCCCAAATAAACGTTTCGCGCTCTCCGTCTTGCGCGAATGGTGGGGTCCGTGGAACACTGATATGGGCGCAGGGCACCTCGGATATGCGTGTGGAATGGTGGGGGAACGTCACCTTGGATGTGCATGGAATATTAAGATATACACAGAGCATGTCCATTCGGGAAATTGTACATTCGGAAAATTGTCCATTCGGGGAATGGTCCATTCAGGATATTGTATTCGCGAAATTGTCCATTCGGGGAACTGTCTATTCGGGATATTGTATTCGAGAAATTGTTCATTCGGCAAATTGTGTACAAAAAAATTGTCCGTTCGATAAACTGTGTTCAGGAAATAGTTCATTCGGGAAATGATGCTTTCGGGAAATTGCTTTCGGAAAATTTTATTAGAGAAATTGTCATTCGAGCAATTGTTTTCGAAGAATTTTCCACAAACGCAGCTTCGGACATAGTTAATCCTCCAGTCGCCCCAGTGGCTGACAGCATAGAGCGTCGGTAAAAAAAACTCACCAAAAGCTTTCCTCGCGCCACCGTACGATAATTTTATTCCGCGCTCGTTAAGCCATTGCGCGCTTTCCAATATATTACGCGGTTGTTTTTCACGATTTATGGTCGAATCACCGGATCGTTTTATTCCCGGTGTATGCGTCACCTCGACGGTATGCAGAATCGAAACGCCCGAAGATACGCATCGATCGGCGTAGGAGGGGGGGGGGGATACTATCTGCCAATTTTAATAAGGCGGAAACGGGCAAGTCGATAGAACGACGGTGGTTAAGCCGATCGGACAAGTCCACGCGCGCCGAGAATAAATAGGCTCCGTCAGGGACGCGCCAGGAGCGCCCAGTTATGTGTGCGTACACACCGTAGAGGATATAACTTGTATTTATATAAAGGACTGTGAACGAACCCAACCCGGGACGAAGACAAACGTTCAATCGGCAACGAGAAAGTGCGAAGTTTATACGTAAGGTAGTGAATTTCTATGGCAAGTGGATCTATCTCTTTCTCTCTCTCTCTCTCCCTCTTTCTCTCTCTTTCTGTCCCTCCGTCTCTCCCCTCTTTGCGGAATAACGGGTGGTCAGTCAAGAATTACGATGCTTACTTTATGGCAGCGAGTTGATTATCTCCAAAGAGTAACTAGGTATAACGGACAATCTATATAGATACATGTATATCTGCACTACTCAGCCGTGAAGAAAGAAAACGAGTAGCAGGGAGGAGGATGGATTAGATTAAGGGTAAGCGTAACCCGCGCGCCTGGATCCAGCAATGTCCATTCTGTTGGTTTCTCTCGTTCGTCCCGATGTCCCACCGCAAGTCTCCACTCATACGTATGAGCGACTACCCATCGGTTAAATTTATGTTCCCTGGACTGCCGCACGAGAGTTTATTTTTTTTTTCGGTAGCACTCTCGATGAGAGACGGGCTTATCTATCTATACGTACTACGTGATATATACTGGGTGACAATTATAAAGTGGCCATGTGTTTTTTTAAGAGGCTTTCGCAGAGATTTTCCTGGCTACAAAAATATGATTTTTAATGGTTTTTTTTCGAGTCCTCTTGAACAAAAAAATATAGTGTATTTTTGTAGAGTAGTATTCGCCTCAAAAAAGAAAAGAGCATTTAGGGCAAAAAATCGAGATTCCATTTTGAGCACAGGAAAATAAAGATCACTAAATTCCGAACATGAAACATTTCGGAAAAACCTTTTTTGTGTGCTTCGTTATTGCGAAAAAAATTCCAAATGGAATTTTGATTTTTTTTTTCCAAGATACTACTCATCGCAAAAATATGCTATGTGATTTTTCGAAGATGAATTGAAAAACCATTGAATATCATATTTTCCTCGGTCACAAAATCTCCGTGCCAGACCCTCGACCAACTTAGGGCAACTTCATAATCGTCACCCTGTACATATATCACCACAACCGCAACGCTTATATATATTCATGATTCCGCCAATTCCCAACGTACATGTAGGTTTTCGGTTTTCCTTTTTCCCCATTGACGTTCCTAGGTTCACATGATACGTAGCTGACCTACTTCTGATCCCAAACAAACCATAATTTGTAGAAATAAATCTATTTTCATTCCAAGTATATTGTATAGAACACCTCTCGTGATATGGTGGATCCTAAACAAAACCATGATTTTTTGCATTTAGGGTTGTCGAAATAAATCCACTTTTCATCCCCAGTTCCGCCACAAGGAACGTTTGTTTTCTGTGCATCTCAAGCAAAGAAATGTTCATGTTTAGTCGATTCGTAATGTCGTTCTCGCTTAGCTCATCAGGTAGTAATTTCCCTTCTTTCTCTATCTTCCCCATGGCAAACGTCAGAATATTGTTGACTGCTCAACATTAGGCTGTTCAGCTATTTCTTCAAGTGTTTGAGAAGAGTTTCAATCCAGGGAACTTTGGTGTGCAACCTGCCAGCGGGTTTCAATGCAACCACCTGATAACCACAATGCTACATAATGTACAACCACCATACTGGATAGAACATAGCATTACAATGCTATACTTGAATACTATACAGCGTTACACCATTCTCCGTTATTCCACTGTACCCCACACGCCTATTGTACCACGCTTCATATACAATATTAAAGATGCGTGTATACGTAACATGTCAACGTAACTCCATTATGTTCGAGCTTCTGAGAAGAAATCTCGACGATGGTAAGTCTCGCGTGTCTGCCGATCTCAATACAGACGGCAGGTGATTGGTTCCGAAAGATTATTAAGGCGCTATCGACGGGAGATCGAGCGGGTCTGATGTCTATATGCAACGAAGCAAATTCTAGTGCACATTTTAATCCAACCAAGAAGGTTTGCAGACGCTTGTGTGTGTGTGTGTGTGTGTGTGTGTGTGTGTGTGTGTGTGTGTGTGTGTGTGTGTGTGTGTGTGTGTTCGCGACTATATGCAAGCGAACGCATACACACAACGATGTACAATCATTTGATCGTCGAGATATAAACGTGCTTATATATATATCACGATAGAAATCAACGTCGGAGGCGCTGCAATTGCAAAACTTGATGATATCAAAGCTCTTTGAGGGAGTCTCGCCCGCGCATATGACGACATCGAAGCGAAAAAACTCACGAGAGGCGAAAAAGGCCAAAAAGATTGAAATAATTTTAAAAAAGCGTAACAATATTTTATTTTTTATGCGAAACTGCTTCACACCGTAACTAATTTACTCGATTAGGGAAGGATGGGGTAAAATGGGAAAAACAAAAATATTTATATGTACGAAATCAACGGCTTTATCAATACACTTTTGAATTCGAAACAATAGGTATATTCTTGGTTATTATATTAATTCGTCCATTGAGGCTTAATCAACAAATTTTCTAAGCTGATAGAAATTTAAAAAAAAAGTGGCATATTTTCTGTTTTGCGCCCCGTGTTTGAGGTAAACCGACACCGCTCTTCTCACGTCTTCTTCGTTCCATTTTTGCCGATTAGTTTTTTTATATACCACAACCTTGTTTTCCTCGCTTTTTCGTGCGTGTAAACGGTACGTAAAAGAGGTATTTTAAGTACCGGTATTTAAAAATTGTGAAATGTCCCTGTACAACACCTGTCGGTCGTTAGGTGTTGCCCTCAGTCGTTAGATCGAGGAATTATTGTGTATGCTGAGGCGTTATTTGGGGGGAAGAAACACAACCTCACTTTCACGTGCCATATGCATTTGATAATACAAACGCTCGGAAAATATGGTTTTGGTATATAAATAATCGTGTGCACCGCGGAGACAAGGGCTTTTACCCCTCGCGCAATGTTTGCAGTACTGGTCTCCGCCTCGCGCGCCCGTCTACGACTCGTACTGAAAACATCGCGCTCGTGGAAAAGATCCGCTTTGTCTCCTTGGCACACAGTGTACTATTCTTGTAACTTCCGAGCCAATATCATTGGAGGCAACAAAAAAGCACTTGAAAGAAATGTGGTGAAACAAGTAGGTACGTACTGAGAGTACATAATTACACAATAAATAAAAATATATTAAATTAACATGCCTCCGTAAAGGCGGGACAAAATGAGATATGATTCCAAAATGCCCCGTAATAATTACTTGTATGTTGCTCGGCAATTCTAACCTAAATCGATATTATCCAAAAAAACATTGGAAGTTGAATACGTTAATAACGATCCCACTAACCTTTGGTATAAAAGTTCACGTAGGTCGTGTACTTACCTTGCTACATATGAGTATTAAACAAAAAAATTAATAAAAATCCACTGAAAAACTATTTTTGGTAGCTACACTGACACGTTGCGCTTACAAAATCCACTGAAAAACTATTTTTGGTAGCCCACACTGACACGTTGCGCTTACTCTGACTCAAGTGAGATGACCTTAGTTCCGATCGGGATATAATACGGATTCCCTAAAAGGGGTATCCACGTCAGAATCCAGATCACTAAGCAGCACGAGGCGGACACGTGGTGGCAAGAATTTGAAATACGTATTTCAAATACGTATTAAATAGATTTTTCTTAGCAAATTAAATACATATTTTCTTAGTTCGAACGATCTTTATTTAATTTAAATATAATTACTTAGAACAAAGTAACCTATATCACTTTTTCCAGGAGAATGTATTTCAAGATTTATATATTGTTTTTTCAATTTTTTAAAATTAAATGTAAAGAATTTTATTCGATATTCTGTTATTAAAATATATAAGTTTTGACAATTACATTGTAGCACCAATTTTTACCTACACTTTTTCAGATCCTTGAATAAATGATTTCAGAAAACGTCCAGCGTCTCCAGCTGATACGGATCGGTATCTCCTGGTGATTTTTACAATCATCCCTGGGATCCGATTCGATATTGAACTAGATCTTGTTCTAGAAGTTCGGGATTCTAGCCTAGATCCTAAGCAAAGTTTCTATTTGGACGCTGACTAGAATCCTTAAGGCGGGCAGACACTTTAGATGCTTCAAAAAATCAATTTTTTTAAATTCCATAAATCGTTAGCAAAATATCTTAAGAATACACCCTGAAAGTTGCAAAACGATATTCGGATTCCTTCTAACGGTATGTATGTAAATGATAAAGATTCTCCGCTCGACTCCCAAGCGCGCTAAGGTATCCACGAGCACTCAGATAGGTAGTATGTTTGGGTTTTCATAACCTAAACAAACCCAAACTCGACTGTCTGGCGATTAGCTCCAAAACATCTCCATTGTGGGTACAAAATAATCGAGGTAGCGGCATTTCTTGCTGCTATTTTATTCAATGAAGGAAATTCAACCCTACTTATGGTTATGAACGAACTAAAAATCGTAGTTGGCAGGCAGAGCTACGGATATGCGGAGCAAATGGATCAGATGCGCGTGGCTCGGCAAAATAGAAAAAGTTTATTAGAGACAAAAGAAGCTCGAAAAGCTCGTAAAGAGGAAATACAAGCTTCAAATGAGTTGCATGAGGAAGAGGAAGGAGTGCTGTATGGTGCTGGAATCGCTGATTAATCAGTAAGACACTTTATCATTTGATTAAACACATATGACTTTGAGTTTTTCGTTTGTGAAACTTTAACCGTGTTTTTCTCAAAACGACATTTTTTCAATTTGCGGGAATCATAACTTAAAAACTAATTGATGGATCATCTTCAAATTTGGAACACGTTTACATAATATAATTAATTTAAACATGAACCTAAAGTTGGAAAGATTAGATTGTTTAAAACATATTTATTATTGCAAAATGCCGGGAAAAAAATGCTAAAAATCGATCATTTTTTTATAAAACACGTTTCAACGTTCAATTCTCGATTATTTTTTCAAAATTAAGGTTCATGTTCTTAAAAAACATCTGAAGAATGTATAAAAATTTGTTGGACTATTTCAGATGCGAATTGCGAGCTGCACAATTCCCGCAAATCGACAACGACGATGAGGACACGCCTAGGGACACAGCGGATTACACCTTAATTAATGCATGAAATAACTTCAAAAAATTACCAGAGATGTATGAAAATATGAATAAATTATCATCAGAGTTGCGAAAATTTCCCATTTTTTTTTTTCACAATAAGAAAAAAATCCAAAAAATCATCTAATTTTCGGTCTCCTAAAGTGGTTGCCCGCCTTAACAGTTCCGGATTAGGATCCTGGCTGGATTCCAATTTGGGAGCGTTACATTTCGCTCCCAGATCCAATCCGACAACTGACTGGATCCCAATTGAGAAACCAGGATCCTAGTCCGAATCGAACTGTATCCATGACAATATTTTTGCACGGGTCGTGTAAATGTGCTTGTCACGCACACAAGCTCGCTCCCCGTTCTGCCCCGAGCCTCATTTTGCCTCCCCTTCCCTATGCAGGATAATGTGAAATTTGTGTCTCCATTTGGTTGACACGGTTTTCGCTGCACGAGCTGAATCTCCTTAGCGCAAATTCGGCGGGTTACGGAGGAAGACGAGCACAATGTACGTGCAAGAAGGAAGTATAACTTCGTGCTCGTATTCCTCGTCGCGGCTATCAGCGCACGCGTCATTTCAGCTCCAATGTCGTATACGCGACTGAATTTGTGTTCGGCGCTGTATAAAGCACTTTAGAACAGTAGATGAGCGTGATTTTATACAGGTGTGTGTGTGTGCGTGTCTGTGTGTGGGTATTTTTGCGAAAGTATGTGGTAGTGGTAGCGGCATCTCTCGCGCGCAGGGAACGATCGTGAGATAAGATGTGTGCGCCGCTCTCTTTCTCTCTCTCTCTCTCTCTCTCTCTCTCTCTCTCTCTCTCTCTCTCTCTCTCTCTCTCTCTCTCTCCCCCCCCCCCCCCCCTGTCTATCTCTCTCTTCCATTCCGTCTGTCTGTCTGTCTGCCTCTCTCTCTCCCATTCTGTCTGCCTCTCTCTCTCCCATTCTGTCTGCCTCTCTCTCTCCCATTCTGTCTGTCCGTCTGCATCTCTCTCTCTCTCTTTATCTCCTCTCTCTTGCTCGGCTCTCGGTATAACGCTGATGACAGAGCACATTTGGCTTGCCGAAGGCGGAGTCGCCGCGAGAACCCGTCCTGATATGTTTGATTTGATATACGTACGCGTCCTTATCCGAAACACGCCGCGGGAATGAGGGAGAAGAGAAAAAGGGTGAGAGACACGGCTGAATTTACGTATGCGAGAGAAAACGTTTAGCACACCGGAACGCGTACTCGGCCGTTGAAAACGTTACTACTGTGCCCTGAAGGTAAAGAATTTTCTGCTTTCCCGATGACGTTTGATTCTTGCTCTGCGGCTCTCCACGTCTCTACGCCGCAACTTTAGGTTCATGGCTCGGAATGCTTTTGACGTTTTCCAATAGCGAGCTCGATCGCGCCGAATCCGAGCTTATTCCAATTAGGCAATTTTCAGGTATTGTTTTTTTTTTCCTTCTTTTTCGTTTAAATTACGTTCGCCCGGTAACAGCGAAATTCCCTTAGACTGGATTATTGTAGTATTATTGCATGAGATTCCGAATAAATTGAATATTCGCGTAGCACGAGCCGTCGTCGCCAGTGCCACCCTGGGGGGCTTCGAGAAATTTAGCTCGTCGGCATTCTCGTATGTGTGTATAAACGAACGTAAAAACTGAGGCGAAATATCGAGAATACCCAACGATACGAGTGATATTGGCAGAAGTGAGATAAAAAACGAATGAGATGCGCTTTGAAGCGTATGTCTCTCTAACAAATTCCTATAAAGATGTGGGTGCATCTTGGGACTTGCCAACAAATTTGTGCAGGGGATCGCGAAAGGATATTTTTTTTCTTCTGAGATCCAACAAATATCGATTGGGAATTTTAAATTAAAAAATCTCCAACGACGTCAATCGGGAAATAGTGCGTAGGCCACTTTCATTCCAAAGTGGACTACCTAGGTGCGGCGTCCCTATCAAATGCTTATAGGGATGTGGTAGGATCTGGGGACTCCCCAACAAATTTCTCCACAGGATGCCATAACAGCGCAATTTTGCAATATCCTTCAATGAAGACATTTATTAAACAGTTCAATTATGTTATAAATTATAACTAAACCCGTGCAGAAATTTTTTAGGGATACCTAAGTTCCGATCAGATCCCAATCGGGATATGATACGGATTCCCTAGATGGGGTATCCTCATGGGAATCCAGATGGCGCCGACTACGTAGCACGAAGCGGAGACGTGGTGGCAAGAATTTGAAATAACTTATTTCAAATACGTATTAAATACATTTGTCTTAGAAAATTGAATACATTCTTAGTTCGAACGATCTCCATTTAATTTAAATATAATTACTTAGAATAAATGACCTATATCACTTTTCTACAGGAAATATGTCTTTCGAATGTCTTATATTGTTATTCGAGATTTTTTTATTAAAAGTAAAGAATTTTGTTCGAAATTCTGTTATTAAAATATATAAGTTTTGACAGTTATACTGTAGTACCAGTTTTTACGTAATCTTTTTCAGATCCGTGAATAAATAATTTCAGAAAACGTCCAGTATCTCCAGCTGATACGGATCGGTATCTCCTGGTGATATTTACATTCATCCCTGGGATCCGATTCGATATCGAAATAGATCTTGTTCTAGAAGTTCCGGATTCTAGTTTGGGTCCTATGCAAAGTTTATTTTTGGATTCTGACTAAAATCCTTAATAGTTCCATATTAAGACCCTGGCTGGAATCCAATATGCGAGCGTTACGTTTCGCTCCCGGTTCCGATCCAATACCCGACTGGATCGGACGATTGAAAAACCAGGAACCTAATCTGAATCGGACTGTATCCATGACAATACGTCTGCACGAGTAGGGGGAGTCCCTTGTTGGAATCTAATTGGATTATGCACTGTTCCCCGATAAACGCCGTTCGATAATACTTGGAGTAGGGAGGGTCATGTGGAGCAGTCGGGTAAGTTGGTCAATCGAAATATCTGGAAAACTAAGCACCGCTCGCGGGTGCATCAAATGGCGGAAAGAGAGGTATGGAGGAGGGAAACACATCACGCCATTGCCCGTCGCCATGCGGCGTACGAGACGGTAACACACGGAGAGAATTAAAAAGTAATTTTTGTCGTGAATTTCACGGTAACAATTACCGTGATATATTTCAATGTGGTGACAAGTGAAAAAAGCATAATAATTCGTATGCGACAAGTTTTTTTTAACTCACGTTACAGAAAATTTCAAATACGTAGCGAAAATTTTACTATACAAGAAGGGTAGCGCGCACGATAATTTTTACCGAGAGCACAATACATTTTCCTATAACACTCATTAAATTTTATAATAGATCTTAAAATAACTGTTATAAAGACGATACTATTTTATAGACATTTTTGAAAGGCATAAAATAATAAAATGCACAGTAAAATTTCGCTGATATTATATATTTTTAAAATTTAAGTTTTGCGTATTTTGTTACACATGAAAATTTACTAGAAAATCTGGTAAAATTTTCTATCTGAAGAAGAAATTTTATTTTATTTTCGTGAAAATCTGTGCTTTACTCAGTAATAATAAGCGAAGTTTCAGAGTTGTCATCTGGTTACCGTTACTGCACGGTCATTTTTAACATTTAATTCTCTCCGTGCACGGAACATTTCATTATTTTTGCACCCAAAAGTAAAAAAAAAACTTGATTAAAAGATTTTCTTCTACTATTGTATGAGAAAAAATATTTCAAAGTTCATTGCAATTAATGTTAATGTTTCAAAACCTAACTAATTAACAAGCAACTGTTGGTTTACTACTGCATTGTACCATTTCTGCATATGCTCAACTTACCTCATACCCATGCTCAACTTACCCCACTATCGAGGCAGGTTGCCCAAATACGGCCTTAGTCATTTGAGAGCTATTATCTGTAAAGCAATAAGGATAACAGGAATTTCGTCTGCGGACTTTTTTCCCAAATAAATTTCCTATTGACCAAAGTAAGTTTCATTTTTATACGGCAGACTGTTAAGGAATTACAAGGCGATAATACCAAAACTTGCTCAACATGTCTCACTCCCAACCCTATGCTTTACCCAGGCTGCTTACAGCAGGAGATCGCCAAAGTCGCGTGCGTCCACTACACCCGTCGATTATTTGCATCGAATACGCATATTTTCACCGAACTCAATCCCAGCCCGAATAAAAAATTATCCTCGGAATCGCAATTAAACGGAGGGATATAGCTTATGTCTCGCGGACACCTTTCGGCGTCTCTAATTTATGTGAAATGGAAATTTGTGAAACTAACTGCTATGAAGCATAGAGGCAACCACGTGTATTATGAAAAAAAAATTTACGGGCGTGATTAATTGTCAAACACACGAATATGTACGATTGCGATGAGACGCGGAGTGGCCGGGGACAAGCCGTAAAACGTAGAAAACTAAAAGCGGGATCGCTTGACTTATTATTATCATGATATCTCAAGGAATGTAGTAGTAGTAATAGTAATGGTAGTAGTAGCGGGGCGCGTTATTATTCCATAAGAAAATTATGACTCGAGGTATTTCTCAACAAGTTTATGACATCAAGATCGGCGCTTGCCCGCGTTCGATAGTAAAGTGAGATTGCGCATGGCTGCGACATAGCGCGCTGTAATGAGATTCCGCGGGCTGTGCACGTGCACAAAATGTATAACAGTGGATGGTGAAAAAAAAAAATCATTTCTTATCCCTACAAACGATAATATTGGGTACGAAAAGAATTCGTACCAAATTTGAGCTCTATGTCTCAGGTGGTGGTGCTGGATATTTCTTTTTTTCAATGTGCACAAAAGATTTGCTTTCCCAATTTGAATAATTATACAAATGAAGAATAAAACGACGCTAGTGTTTGGGCGGCCGGGGTGCGGCTCGGGCGATCACTGATGTCAAGCAGCCTCGAACGAGGTCAATACTTGGTGCGGTGACCGCCTAGCCGTGCGCTGGCTGGCGCATCGACGAGTGAGCGGGAGGCCGTTTTTCTGAGGCCTTGGTATACATACCTTGAGCAAAAAGGTCTGGTATGCCAAGGAATCAGAAAAAAAAAAATACAGGGCCGTCTATACCGGTACGGGTTTTCCACAGTTTCCCCGTACCCTCGGCAAATGCGGTTTGGTGTAGCTTAAGACGGCTGTGGACGCAACGAAAAGTTAGGTTAGATTAGCCAAGTGCGGGTAGGGAGTGATAGGAAAAAGGATTCAATTGGGAAGGGTAATACGTAAAAACTCATAAAAGAGTATACGTTGGAACACTGCAAAAATAAATACAAATGAAGAATAAACTATAAAAATAAAAAATGAAGATAAAAATAATGTGCACAAAAGATTAGCTTCCCAAATTTGAATAACTTAACGACTAATTAAAAGTTCCCAAATAAAACTGACGCGTACAAGCTCTTTTTTTCAAATCTTAATGTAATTATTTTTCCACAAATTACGGATATTTAAGAAATGTTTTCTTTTTTTATTTCCGTCGGGAATATTTGAGTAAAAATAATAAAGACAAGACTTTGAAAAAAAAAATCTGTTAAGGTCGACTTTAACCCTTCGTGGTCACACTTCCAAATTCAATCACGGTGGTCACACTTGGGTCGATTCCACCCAGTCAGTTTTCAAGAAAGTATTGTGAACAAACTATCCGTCCGAAGTGGTTCAAAAAATTACGGAACATGCTTTGAACTTTCTAGATGATGTACGAAAAATTTATTTATAAGAAATAAAATGGTGACAGGATACAATCATAGTTCCGTCAATTTTCAACATTTTTATATAAAATTTGGACGTGATACTCCTTAGATATGCTACTTTTGGGAAAAAAGCATTGTGCGCGTTCCAAAAAACGTATTTATTCCGACATGTGAAAAGGGTAAATTTTATGGTATGAGGATACCTCAAACTCCAGGTAAGATGGTGAATACAGTCCCATTTGAAACCGGGAACTATTATATATTTACGCCAAAAATTGATCGACGGGTCGATTCTGCCCAGGGTGACCATGAAAGGTTAACAACCCTTGATCTGAATTAACAAATTTTAATTAGCTCTTGATTTATTCAAGTTTCAACATGAAAATTGAATTTCCGGCAGAGTCAATTTGAGGTAAAGCGCTTAGATGCGACGTTAATTTTTCACACACAATACTATTTTTAAAAGCATGAAAGATGAGTATGGTATAGTACGAGAGTCATTTGAAAAGTTTCCGGCCTTTTTAAGAAAAAAAAAACACATATTTCGAAGAAAAGCAAAATTTATTTTCCGACATAGTCTCCCGTCAACTCGATACATTTGGCTTAACGCTTTTCCCAACCTTTCAAAAAGTCAGAAAAAAATTGATTGCCTAAACCCGAAAAATACTGGTTTACAGCGTTTTCAACCTCGATATTTGACGCATATTTTTTACCCGACGTTTTTTTTTTTTCAAATTGGGAAACAGAAAAAAATGCTGGTAGCTAGATCCGGCGAATAGGGTGGGTGCGGAGGCAATTAAAACTTCAACTCGTTCAATTTTGACATCGCAACCATGCACGTGTGAACCCGATCGTTATCCTGGTAAAACAGGACTTTTATCTTTGCCAAATGCGAACGTTTTTTCTTAATTGTGGCCTTCAATTCATCCAGCAATGCAGCGTACTACTATCCGTTGATTGTTTCACCCTTTGTAAGGTAATCGATAAGAATTATTCCATGGCTATCCCAAAAAACTCTCGCCACCATTTTACCTGTAGAGAAGACAAACGACCTTCGCCTTCTTTGGAGCTGGTTTCCCCCAGCGCAATCAACTGCATTGACTGTTGTTCGATGTCAGGCATATGGTGGTGTATATCCAGGTTTCATCGACGGTTATTATTCGTCGCAAAAATTTCGCCGGTTTTTTTTTATACAGCCTAAGACACTCGCGCGACATGTCCGCCTATACGCGTTTTTGGTCGATCGTTAACAAGCACAAATAGGGTCGTAGTAGGCCGTGAGACAACGAAAAAACCTGTTCCATTTAAATAGATCCTATTTAAATTAAATAATTTTTTTCGGCAGTGTGTACCCTCGGGTTCCAATTTATATTCCGCATCGAAAAGGACAGGAATACTGAAATATATATTTTAAAGAATTCTGAATATGTTTAAAGTGCAAAGCAAATACGAACGCACAAAATAGGCCAAGGGAATTTTATTAAAAAATAGCCACGTATGAAATACCTCCAGAATCGATATTTTTCAGAATTTCTGTCGCCTGTATGCACAGACGATCCTAAATGCCGAAAAATCCATAACATTGCACAACAATTCGTATCCCGATCGCATTCACTCGATTCCAACGATCAACTCATATTCCCTACTTTTAGTCCCTCCTCTCTAAATATCTCGCGACGTATATTCGCGAATCTCGTAACATTTCGCGCGAGAACACAGCGATAGTTCGCCCGCGAGAGCGGAAACGAGGGTTAAAAAAAACGGTGGAAAAAAAACGAGCTACATTCGATTCAGCGAAATGCGAGAGTGAGCCAAAAGACGGAATTCTTTTGGGTTCTCTCGCGCACACGAACCCAAGAGCAAGAGCGAGAGAGAGAGAGAGAGTGAGAGAGAGAGAGTGAGAGAGAGAGAGAGAGAGAGAGAGAGAGAGAGAGAGAGAGAGAGAGAGAGAGAGAGAGAGAGAGAGACACTTGTGGAAATAATTAAATAGTCAGAGACGCGACGCAGTGCCGGGGGAGGAAGGGATCATCGCAATATATGCCGTGGTGGGTGATCGTTTCGTTCACCGAAAAACGTTTACGGGCGCTCTTTATTTATGGCATATCTATTCACATCGAGCAGTAAAGGATTCGAGAATGTTGCTCCTCGATTTCACGGGACACCCGCCATATCGTTTATTCCTTCAGTAGGAAAGAACTATATATGTATATATATATATATATATATATATATATATATATATATATATATATATATATATATATATAAATGTTTGTAAAGACCAAACGAGCACTCGTGGGTTTGGCAAGGCCGCGAAGTCCCGGCCCCTTTCCGAAGACGGCTTCTCACCGAACTAAAATTATTTCGGTAACGATTTTTCAAGAAAAAAATCGTGAATTAGACTCCGCAGTTTTCTGTTCCAGCGACTCGAACTTTACTGCTATGGCCACCAGCCACTTAACAACCCTGCTCAAATAAACTAAATAAATTAAAATTTCTCGCTCTTATCCACTCGGAATACCAAACCAGAGGCTTGGATCCACCCAAACCTATTATACACAGTACACATACATGCACAGACATATTGGATTATACGAAAACACAACTCAGATCCACCCAAACCGATTATTTACCCATCGAAGTTATATATGCGAGGAAGGTGATTTTGCAGTCATTCGACTTCGATCGCCATTCTCTATTTTTCCCTTAAACCATTATATCTCAACAGTATCACCCTAAATACTTATGAAAAAAGAAATTGAAAATTGCATGAGTTATTATGTTTCTTTTAATTAAAAAAGGGTTTTTGTTACGCATTGACCCCTTGCTGATTTTTTCCGCCATTTTAAAATTGTGATTAAAATATAATGCCGAGATTGTCACATTCTAAAATATTCAAACTAGTATCCTGAATTTTTATGAGTCATTCGGAGCGATACGGGCAACGCGGCAATCGTTTAAACATGGCTGGGGTCATTGCGACCCCCTGTGACCAGCGTATTATAGACAGAACATGTGACCGCAAAGAGTTAAGGCTCCCCATCAAATTTGTATACGGGATCACAAGAGGGTATTTTTTTTTTTAAGAGACCCGTGCGGAAAATTGGCAGGGGATCCCTAGTACGATTCGAGGCCTTCAGGGGATTGTTTGTGGATTACATAGTAGGGTTTTCCGTAAAAGAGCCAGGCAGGGCCCCTATTAGAGAATGATAGGGTAGGGAGGTTGACTAAAACTGTGGTCTGAGTACGGAGACCAAGTAAGGGCCTTTAAGGGGTGTAGTTGTGGATTCCCTAGTAGCGATTTCCCCAATACTACCAAGCTTTGCTATTATAGGGGCAAATCAGCATAAATTGCTTGACTAAAGAATTTGTGGTATAATAATTATCGAGATCGATTAGATATAATAATTAAGCTATGCGTTTGGTAGACGAGCTGTGATGCCTTGAACCAACACGCATACAGTTCGTTCATTGGAAGAACGCGGGATCAAAGATGTCAAAATATGCGACAGAATTCTAAGTCTCAAATATATTGAAATAACACATTTCTTTTTCACAGTACACACACACGCACGTACGCATATGGCTGCAGTAATTTTTATGAGGCACCGTTGAGGCAATTTTAAAGGCCCTGAATATTTTGCATTCAATGGTCCTCGGTAGCAAAGTGTGACCGGCCACTGATGGCCCATAGGAGGCTTCCAGACTAGGGCCTTCATAAAGTTAGGGAAAATTAAGATGAACCCGATCAAAGCCCGAACACAATTATCCCACGGAGAGCCAACGAATTCCGAGTAAGAATTTCAAATAAAAAATTCTCAATCGACTTCAAGCAGGAAATAACGCAGCATCCACTTGGATTCCAAAGTGCACTTCCTACGTGCGGCATTTATATCCAATCCCTATAGGGATGTGATAGGATCTGGGAACTCTCCAGCAAATTTCTGCAAGGAATATTGACGAGAATACACTAAAGGTCCAAGTGATGGAGAGGGCAGAGGCGGGTGGGATCGAAAATATTCCAGAGCCAATGACAGCGTCGCAAGCCGAATAACAATAAAGAAAGAAAAAAGAATAAGAGAAAAAGAAGGCAAGAGCCAACCGGATACGCGCATACAAATGCGAATGCATGAAGGATCACGTGCAGCGCGTATAATTTGACGACTATGACGAGAAGATGAAAGTATCGGGAGCAACGGAGAATAATAAGGACACGCATGTTCTCGGCCCGGTTCGTGAGCCGTTCGATGAACACGCATCGGTGAAAATCTTTTAGCGACACGCAAAGTCATCCAGCTCTCCGTACAGAGATCCACCGCAGCTGCTATCCGCGGGAGAGAAGGCGCTGGGGAAGGGAGAAAAGAAATAATAAATAAATGTAAAAAAAAAACAAAAACAGAGAGAGAACGCGTGGACGGATGAATAATTGGAATAATTAAATGGATTACGGATGCTCGGGCGAATTATAGTCCGATAATTGACGGTGAGGACGGACAGCAACGACGAGAACATCCCAGGAGAAGAGTTTCTACGAGAGTATGACAGAGGACCACCGTATATTTCTCACCAACATCGCTGATGAGTGTACTTGCGAAACAAGAAATAGCACGTATACGCCCGTGATACGTCCGTATCCAGTTCCAGATGGCTACCTCACGTACGCGTGGAGGACACAGCCTATCCGTGTCCAAGTATGATTAGGTTCGTGTATAAAAGACCACGTGTATTCTGAAGAAAAAAAATCATATCTCGAGGCAAAGCCAACAAGAAGCCTGGTCAGTGCTATTGATTGGTTCATCAGTGCGTAGTTATCATCCACATTGGTCGTTCCGGGCCACCGGTTGATTGAGCCGTTCAACCGTTTGACGTAGGGTAGGGAGGGGCATGTTGAGCAAGTTTGGAATTATCGCCCTGTAATTCCCTAACAGTCTGCCGTATAAAAATTAAACGTACTCTGGTCAATAGGAAATTTATCTGGGAAAAAAAAATCCGTAAACGAAATTCCTGCTATCCTTATTGTTTCACAGATAATCGCTCTCAAATGACTAAGGCCATATTTGCTCAACCTGCCCCGATAGTGGGATAAGTTGAGCATGGGTATGAGGTAAGTTGGGCAAAGTAAGAATTGTATTAAAAAATCAGACGTATGCAACATGATTTGGTACAATGCAGTAATAAACCAACAGTTGCTTGTCAATTAGGTTTTGAAACATTAACATTAATTGCAGTAAACTTTGAAATATTTTTTCTCATACAATGGTAGAAGAAAATCTTTCAATTACGTTTTTTTTTTACTTTTGGGTGCAAAAATAATTAATCGTCCCGTGTTACCGTTTCGTGCACCGCATGACAACGGGGCGATGGCGTGATGTGTTCCCTTCCCCCATAACTCTCTTTCCGCCATTTGATGCACCCGCGTGCGCTGCTTAGTTTTCCAGATATTTCGATTGCCCAACTTACCCGACTGCTCAACATGCCCCTCCCTACCCTACTATCCAAATACGTTGCCGAACAGTCATTTTGAATGATTCGTTTTCGCGTTCCTGTGAAACCAGCTTGATCCAACGATTTTTTTAAGATTCGGGATTTGGAGCTGGGCAAGTAGGTTGACAGAAGAGAACAGTAACTTAACACCAGGGAAGAGAAATTCTTCAATTTTTCGTAAGAGCTCGAAGAAAGGATGAATGGGTTCGAAGGGATCGCGATTGGGATACCTGCGTGGAAGTGTGATTATATGCCGAAGTGGAGTTAATTGCAGGGAGAGAAAGACGCTACAAAATTGGGTTAAGAGTCACTGCATTGGCCACGAATGAGCTGAAGCGGCTCTTCAACGTAGGGGAACTGGGGGTAAGCCGAATGAATCATAAGCCTAGCCACTAAACAGTGTTTGCGCGCACGACACCCCCGTTGAAGTTTTAAGGGGCGGCGGGGTGGTGAATCAGTGTGGCAGCATGAACTACGGCCCTACATACAGGTCTTGCGATTTTATAGAATTTCTATGATGGCGGTGACTCAAGTATTGAAGGCGTTTTGCTGTCGCTAGTATTGGGGGATGTTGTTTTGATAGTGAACACATAACTTGAGTATTGTGATTTCAAGCACGTTGTGCTCGAATTCTGCTAGCCGTGGTACATACAGGTCTGGAAACTTGTAGGGTGGGGAGTGGCTCAAATACACTGACAGAAAAATTATTTTGATATGAACTAGATGCGTCTATTTGATTTTTGAAAATTTGAATTAACTAGATTTTTCGTGAAATCAAATTTTTCCTATTGCATTCCATTATTAAAATTATTTATTTTAAATATATTTATTTATTAAAATGAAGATGTATTAAATATCGTCTAATAACTAAATATTTGATTTATTCCTAATGAATCTGTGATTTGGTTTCATCTGCTATTATAAGACAAAAAAGACAGACGGAAAAATGGTACACAATTCAGGCTCTCGAAAATCTCATGGCTTTGTTTTCATTATGGAATTTTGTAACATTATAAAGTTAAGGAAAAGGGTTAGTCTTTCTACACATAAATAGTCGCGCCTGTTAATAAAAGACATGACGATACCTTTCTTATTTTCCAAATAACACCCTTGTTTGTGAAAAAAAAGAAAAATAATTTAACTATTTTTCACCGCACTTTTTTGTCATGAACCTATATTCCGTTCTCGTATTCATGCGAAATATCGTGTTTTATCTTTATTTATTTAATTTGAATATACTTAATATTCAAAAAGAATAGCTTCAACAAATAAAAAAAATATTCGGAACAAATAGGGTCGTAGTAGGCCAAGTAAAAACCTATTTGATTTAAATAGATCCTATTTTAATTACATTTTTTTGACAGTGTAGAGTTGCAAGACTAATAAATCGCAATTCAGTTGCAAGACCTGTATGTAAGATCGTGGTATCAACTGTGGCGGAATCGTGGGTTAGAAAACCATTTCGATTTTTTACAAAATAATCTTATTTTTTGGTAAAATTTACCATCGTGTCAGTTCATTCGAGTTGCACATATTGTTGAGAGACAAATAAGTAAACACGATGAAAGTACTAATTATTAATATAATAATAACCGTTTGTCAGAAATGTTCAAGCTCATTGCGTGATTTATTTATTGAATTATTCCATCTTGCCCCGCGTATGGGGTAAGATGGGAAACAGAAAGGTTTAATTAAAGATATATATTTTATGTTAACAATTCGAAAGACTCATTCTTTGTTTTTCAAACAGAAGTATTAATAAATTATTATTAGTTTAAATTCATATGTATTGTTTTTTTTTTAACATATCCTTCGTGTTCACATCTTGCTCCTACTTTTTCTACCGGGTAACGTTTTCGGATCAATTCGCACCTCGATCAATTAAAATTATTCTGTACAAGGTTGCGGGAATGCATTTGAAGTTAAGCTTTACCACAAGCATTGGTAATAATCACTGCAACGTAATACGACCCATAATCGTTAGCGTCTTCAGTCAATTGTAGTTGCGGCTCCACCTATCGATGGTAACGTTGCCCCAAGCACCTAACCTACGAAAGCTGGTTGCTCCGACCAACCAAGTGACCTGAAAAAAAACTAATCCGCATATGAGTACTCGAGACCACTTGGTGGTCTGGCTACAACCCACTTCTTTCCCGGATAGAAGATCGCGAATAAACTTCGAATCAATTTGGCCCATTGGTGGGACTCTTGGGATACGAGGACCCGTGAGATTCCGGGGCAAGAAGAAGTGGATAGCGTCTCGGCTTCATCGCGATAACCGGCAATCTGCGATCGTGCGTGTTCCAAGTGTGCGTGCGTTTGTGGCGGTCGTGATATAATGCCACACATCATCGGAGCATCGGAAACGCGTATGACCCCCGGGGGCCAGTGGTTACTCTGCTCAATCTTACGTTATTTGCCTGCTAGAATCAACGAACCGGACAAGATATCCTCGTACCGAGATTAACGTCTATCCCGGCACACGCGTATTTCATCATTACAATTTTGCCTTGCGGAGGAATAGAGAAACAACCAGGGAAAATGGCAGGCCAGGATTCTCGCTGGAGACTCGTTGGTAGGTCTACTTTTGGCGGTTAGCAGTATCGAAAATTCTTCCGGCGCTCATTTCAACTTGTCAACGAAGATTACTATTGAGATTGAAGTAAAAGTAATAGGCTGTCCAGACCAGTAACAGTACAACACGGGACTAGGCTAAACCGACCAGTAAATGGAAGAATAATGACACTATAGGATTCAAATGGACTGTAAAATGAAAATAGTATCAGAACGCACTTCTTAATCGCTATAGCTAATAAAAGATATTATTCTGATAGTAGAAAAAAATATTCGACGTAACTGCGATAAATAATATTGGAGGAATTGATAAATAAGTAGCGTGATGACTAAATCGCTCGTGAATGGACGAAATTAACAATAAATGGACACTCGCCGACCAGTAAATGAACGTGTAGGATGAACGCTTTACAGTATAACAATTTATTACTTATTTTTATTAAAAGCTAGATTTGGAGATCACTGGGTTGCACAAAAGTTATAATATTCTTATACATATGAGTATTATTGTTATTGCGATTTCGTAGAAAATACACAGAGGTTTTTTTCATCTTTTGTGAAAATTAAAAATCCCGTGCAGAAATTTCTTAGAGATACCTAAATTCCGATCAGATCCCGATCGAGATATGATACGGATTCCCTAGGAGGGGTATCCTCATCGGAATCCAGATGGCGCCCACTACGTAGCACAAGGAGGAGACGCGGTGGCAAGAATTAAAAATAGGTATTAAATACATTTTTCTTAGAAAATTACATACATATTTTCTTAATTCGAACGATCTCTATTTAATTTAAATATAATTACTTAGAATAAATAACGTATACCACTTTTCTCCAGGAAATATAAGTCTTTCAAGGTCTATAGTTTTTCCGAAAATTGTTATTAAATGAAAAGAATTTTGTTCGAAATTCTTGTATTAAAATATATAAGTTTTGACAGTTAGACTGTAGCACCAATTTTCTACCTAATCTTTTTCAGATCCTTGAATGAATGATATCAGAAAACGTCCAGCGTCTCCAGCTGATACCGATCGGTATCTCCTGGTGATTTTTACATTCATCCCTGGGATCCGATTCGATTTTCGAACTAGATCGTGTTCTAGAAGTTCGGGATTCTAGCCTGGATCGTATGCAAAGTTTCTATTTGAATCCTCACTAGAGTCCTTAATAGTTCCGTATTAGAACCCTGGCTAGAATCCGATTTGCGAGCGTTACATTTCGTTCCGGGATCCGATCGGATGTCCGAATGGATCCCGATTGAGAAACCGGGATCCTAGTCCGAATCGGACTGTATCCATGACAATATTACTGCACGGGAATGAATGAAATGATTTTATGACAACGTTTAATGAAATGTACACCGTCTATTCTCAACAGTAATTAATTTTGCAATTTTCAGCAGATGAGCTAAATTTTTCACTCTGCTTTGAAAATTATCAGAAAAGAGCCCATAGGTCCATTCGCTGGAAACAGGTTAGAGTACAGCACCAGTGAATGACCATGTTTGGTTCTGGCCTATTATTACGAATTCATTTAAATTTTTTTGCAAAAAAAATCAGGGACTGATTCTATCTTAAATAATAAAAGTAATACTTATCCTCAAAACTCATAAAAACTTTTGTTTTCGTCTTGAGAACACCTACGGTGCACACCTGTATCGCAACCAAGTTGCGCGGTGTGCAAATACCACGAACTAGAAATATCCCGTGTGGTTTTAAAATTCGATATCAAACTAAGCAATTTGTTGCTTAGTTTGCTTAGTTGCTTAGTCTAATTCATATTCTTCACTTATTTTAAATATAAATCAGCTTTAGTCCATCCCCCGGTCCCCGTCCATTCACTGGACGGTGTACCCTACGTAACGACCAACTGGTTTACTTGTTTGGTCACTTTTATCGACAAGCAAACACTGATGCATGAATATCATACGCCATTTATCGCCTGCTTGTTTATTTCATTGATACACCAGCCCACCGATACCCAATACGGACAATGAATGTATGAAACCGGACACCTGCGCGGTTTTCAGTCAATCCAAATTAATTAGCGCATAGATTACATTACAGAGAATTTGGGCAACAATTGCCAGGTTTCTCAGCCATTGTAGTAGCTGTTCGAACTATGAAATATCTGGAAAACTAAGCATCGCACCCGGGTTGCATCAAATGGCGGAAAGAGAGGTATGGGGGAGGGGAACACATCACGCCGTCGCCCGTTGCCATGCGGCGCATGAGATGGTAATGCGGGACGTTTCATTATTTTTGCACCCAAAAGTAAACAAAAAACCGTGATTGAAAGATTTTTTTTCAACCATTATATGAGAAAAAAGATTCCAAAGTTCATTGCAATTAATGTTAATGTTTCAAAACCTAACTAATTAACAAGCAATTGTTGGTTTATTACTGCATTGTACCAAATCATGCTGCATACGTCTGATTTTTTAATGCAATTCTTACTTTGCCCAACTTATCTCATACTCATGCTCAACTTACCCCACTTTTGGGGCAGGTTGAGCAAATATTGCCTTAGTCATTTGAGAGCGATTATCTGTGAAACAATAAAGACAACAAGAATTTCATCTACAGACTTTTTTTCCCCGGATAAATTTCCTATTGACCAAAGTAGGTTTTATTTTTATACGGTAGACTATTGAGGGAATACAGGATGATAATTCCAAAATTGCTCAACATGCCCCTCCCTACCCTACTATCTATACCAAAGCTACGGAAATGGATTGCTCGAATGCAAAAACGAATTGTTGGAGGACCTAGCCTGACAGTGAGTACTCGCAGCAACTTCGTGATCTGGATACAGCCGACCTTTTTGCGTCTGGTTCATTATGGGACTCGACAGTTCCTGCGGCAAAGGGCATGAGAAATTATCTAAGGGAATAGACGCGTCGTGCTGTTTTCCTTTTTGCTTTGATACCTGATACATAAAATGAAGCACGAAAAAGACAGGTTCTGGGGTAAGCACAAAGAGCATTCAGCCAAAGGAGTTGGCTCGCGCGCGATTTGGGAGTTCTGCTATTCCGTTTTTGTAGGTGCACCTGCACTGTGACAAAGTTGGTAAATCATTTGGGGCACGAATGTGCTCAATCCTGTGTTGCACACCCCAACGGAATAAGGTTTGCACGTACGAGAATCGGAATGCAAAATTCTTCCTGCCAAACTCCTGTGCGCTCGAAAAATCCCTGTCCCGCGCTCGACTTTCGTCGCAAATGCAAAGTTAATCGGCAACTGGGCGGAGCTGATTGATAGCTCCCATTGACAAAAACCAGCGTGCAAACAATGCTGCCAAGGTGAAGTGGGAAATAAAAATGCACAGAAGGGCAGCAAGCAATTCGTTATTGGTGACAGAGCGTGAACGAGGGGAAACGGACGTGGACACCGGTCGCGTCCGTTTCAAGGTCATCGGTGTCAAAGCTCTCGAAACTAGAAATACGAGAACGTACGTGCACGCGCGCGCGCGCCTGACACGGTCCGTTCCAAGTTTCCTTCCACCTGAATCGCTTTCGCGTTTCATCTCCAACTGGGACATTGCAACTGCTGAAAGGAGCGGAGTCGTAAAATGTAAGGTGGAAAGAGGTGAACAGCGAGAGCTTTGTCTCGATCAATCATTAGCTCGAAGAAAGAGCATGAATCAGCATTGTGCCAGTGTGTAGCGTAGGGAGAGGCATGTTGAGCAGTCGGGTAAGTTGGGCAGTCGAAATATCTGGAAAACTAAGCACCGCACGCGGATACATCAAATGGCGGAAAGAGAGGTATGGGGGAAAGGGACCACACCATACCATCGCCCGTTGCCATGTGACGCACGAGACGGTAACACGGGAGGTTTCATTATTTTTGCACCCAAACAAACCCAAACAAAACGTGATTGAAAGATTTCCTTCTACCATTGTATGAGAAAAAATATTTCAAAGTTTATTGCAATGCCACAAGGAGCGATGTACGTTACCGACCTTTTGGTTCGCCAGCGGATGACAAGTATACAAAAGGGTAGGTTTGGTCCCAGGACGAGTTGCCACACGCGTTACGTCCGTCACGTACCTACAGGTATACATTTTAGGTATACATACACGCCTCCTTGGGAAACGATTGGAATCGCGGAACGAAGGAAGAACCGAGCGAAAAGTATTCGCGGACTCGTTTAAAATAGATTCCGCGTGAACAAGAAATCTCGAACCGAGGGCACATATACACACACACACACACACACAAATGATACGCAGAAGAGACTTGATGCAGGGGACGCGGGAGGAAAGAGCAGGAGAAAGATGAAGGTTGAAAAAAAGGTCGGTCATCTGAAATTCAAGTAACGCACACACGTCTCTCTCTCTCTCTCTCGTTTTCTCTCCAGAGGTCTCGCTGTCTCCTCCGGCAAGGGTCTCGTCTCTCCTCTGACCGTCTGCCAAGTATGGCTCCCTTTCTCTCTCTCTCTCGCTCTCCCTCATTTTTTCCTCTTTCGTCCGGGACGAATTCGCCATCTCGCTGTCTCGCAACATCCACCGCGTCCCGGATAAATTCGATTCGAAGAAAAAGTTACGTGCACGATCGAATCGCCGCACGGGAGCGAGGCCGATCTTTACTTTTGTGAAATTTTAACGCTTCGCACACGTGATAAATCGCTGGAATTTTTCGAGTATTAGCCAACGAATTTGGGCTCTCACACCCCTCGAAGGGTGCCGCGGTGGTGAATCGCCCCGCGTGTTCGCCATACCGATCGCGTTCGTACCATTTCTCTCTGCCTCTCTCTCTCTCTCTCTCTCTCTCTCACACACACACTATCTCTGCGTGTGCGTGTGTGTGTTTTTGTTCCGGCGGATTCGCAGAAGATCCCGTGATAATTGAATCCCAAATGGTACTAAATTCGCAGTAGCTGAATTTTCATTAGTAAAGGAAACGAAAAACGATATTTCTTCGGAATTTCGACGATGCATCGAAGTATTGTCAATTTCTTTTTTTTTTCTTCGTTGAGAAAGCTCGATTGATTGGAAAAGAGAGATGATATTATTAGAGTAGATGTTTATCCGTGCTCTATGAAGTACCCACTTTACTGTACAATACAATGGAAAACTACAAGAAATATAAGAATATAAGAAATATTTATAAAGAAAATAAGAAATGGGGCTCGATATAAAAATAAGAGAAAATTGAGTGCACATAAACATAAGTGAAGAAAAGAAACGAAGAGAAGTGGCTCGATACAATTGGGATCTGTCAAACGGCGATATGACACTTGGTGGCGGAAAATCAAGCTATATTTAGGGGAAAACCTACAATAGAAATTAAACGCAGCCATACGATGAAAGTATTTTATGTGAAAGAAATTTTGAGAATGAAAGAATGAAACAAATTTCGATCGATACACATAAACATCGGTGAAAATAATATTCGTGAAGTTTTCAAGAACATCAAATGTGCTGTGGAAGATTACGAAAGCATTTCGAGTAAAAAGTGGAAAGTGCGTTTCAAAAACTTCCCTATTGCAGGGTAACGCTTCGTGTGCATGAAAAATTATTTTGGAAAAGTAGAAAGAACAGATCAATTCCAGGCTTGTGATGTGATTTGACGCCATTGAACTTCTTTCTTTGGGTCTTTCTTAAAGAAAAAGTGTATGGCAATGATCCACAGACAATTTCGGAGCTCAAGGAAGCAATTGGACGCACCATTAATGAAATAAGACAGCAATTATGCCAAAATGTTATTGAAAATTTCGTCAAAAGAGTGAACGTTTTCGAACAGGGACGAGGCGGCTATTTATCGGATACTGTGTTCCACACATAACCTCCATGTTTGTACTTAATATTAAAATAAAAATATTCGTACTTTTCAAATAAATAATACGTTTTATTAATAAGCTGAAATACCAGGTTATTTTGAGACACCCTCTAGAAGACATAAGGAGAAAACATGACCCAAGTTTAATCCAAGCTCGTGTCATAAGGCCAAACAAACCTTGTAATGCTTATCTTTTTCTTCTAACCGCAGCTATCCATTTGTTACGTTGTTCTAACTTCCAATTTACCGTAGGAAATCGATCAAAATCGCATTTACTATTTTTTCCGGTATTCTTTGCAATTTATTATACAGCAATTTATTTATTTATTATACAATATTTTTAATTTGATTGCCAAAATCTCGTACTATAGGGTAGAGAGGGGCATGTTGAGCAAGTTTGGAATTATCGCCCTGTAATTCCTTAACAGTCTGCCGTATAAAAATGAAACCTACTTTGGTCAATAGGAAATTTATCTGGGAAAAAAAGTCTGTAGACGAAATTCCTGTTATCCTTATCATTTCACAGATAATCGCTTTCGAATGACTAAGACCTGTAGACTAAAAATAATGTGAGGATGGTCTCGTTTAGGGCGAAGAAATGATAGATACTTCAAAGCAACGTTTACAAAGATAGTTTATTGTACTTCGCGTGCTTCCTTTTCGTGCGATTGCCGGGCAACGACTGACTCCTCTCTCTTCCACCACTCTCGCCTTCATCGCACTTTTCGGCGGCGTGCCCGTCGGGGACTCTTACATGCCTATCTTTTTTTCGTTGTACCTTTCCATCGCTTACAGCTTATATTTGCTCAACCTGCCCGGATAATGGGATAAGTTGAGCATGAGTATGAGGTAAGTTGGGCAAAGTAAGAATTGCATTAAAAAATCAGACGTCTGCAACAGGATTTGGTACAATGCAGTAATAAACCAACAGTTGCTTGTTGATTAGTGAGATTTAAAAACATTAACATTAATTGCAATGAACATTGAAATATTTTTTCTCATACAATGGTAGAAGAAAATCTTTCAATGATGTTCTTTTTTTTTACTTTTAGGTGCAAAAATAATGAAACGTCCCGTGTTACGGTCTCGTGCGCCGCATGACAACGGGCGATGGCATGATGTGTTCCCCTCCCCCATACCTCTCTTTGCGCTATTTGATGCACCCACGTGCGGTTCTTAGTTTTACAGATATTTCGTTTGCCCAACTTACCTGACTGCTGAACATGCCCCTACCTACCGCGGGCGCTGCGTTCGATTTCATTACTCCCACCCTACACTCTGCACAGAACCAATAAATTCAATAGAAATACAAAAATTACTTTAGAGATAAGATTAGAGGCGCCTTGAGAGAAAAAATCGTGAGGCTTCAATTAGAGTTTAGATTCGACGATGTGTAGATATACTCACGGTAAGAAACTCAACTCACATGTAGATAACGTGATTGAAGGGCGTTCCACCAGTAAGCTGCAGAGATTTGGAAAGGATGCCTCATTTATTGCGTGCGGAAATGTTGGATCGAGAGAAATTTTGGCCGTTCCACAGCCCCAGGGAGGGGGCGAGAAAAAGAGGGAGGGATTGATCGACTGATTTGATTTATTTATACCGTAGTTATACCTTAAGGCAAATTTAATATAGAATTATAAACCTTGTGTACATAATATCACAAATAATAACTAGGAATTAACAGAAGTTATAAAAAAAATAGAAAATAACTATAGAGAACGCATTCGAACATAGTTCGAACAATAATAGAATATTTACACGGAGAGAATTAAAAAGTAATTTTTGTCGTGAATTTCACGGTAAAAATTACCGTGATATATTTCAATGCGGTGACAAGTGAGAAAAGCATAATAATTCGTATGCGACAAGTTTTTTTTAACTCACGTTACAGAACATTTCAAATACGTAGCTAAAATTTTACTATACAAGAAGGGTAGCGCGCACGATAATTTTTACCGAGAGCACAATACGTTTTCCTATAACACTCATTGAATTTTATAATAAATCTTAAAATAACTGTTATAAAGACGATACTTTTTTATAGACATTTTTGAAAAGCATAAAATAATAAAATGCACAGTAAAATTTCGCTGATATTATATATTTTTTAATTTTAAGTTTTGCGTATTTTGTTACACATGAAAATTTACTAGAAAATCTGGTAAAATTTTCTATCTGAAGAAGAAATTTTATTTTATTTTCGTGAAAATCTGTGTTTTACTCAGTAATAATAAGCGAAGTTTCAGGGTTGTCATCTGGTTACCGTTACTGCACGCTAATTTTTAACATTTAATTCTCTCCGTGTATAATCGTAATAAGCATAAATGTAACATGCAAAAAACTGATCTAAAAATATAGTATCATCGGTGCCTTACAGAGTAGTATACACGCTGTACGATTTGATTGGTAGCTAATATCACAATAGTGCTAAGAGTCACAGCTCAACAACTTGCAATGTCTCGTTCGAAAAGATATGAATGAGGGAGAGAGAGGGGGGAGGGAGGGAGGGAGGGAGGGAGGGAGGAAGCGAGAGAGAGAGAAATGAATTTTCATAGCCGTTTCCCCGAATCCGCAATAAAATTCGACAATTTTATTTAGCGGCCAGACTTTAATGATCCAAGGTGATAATCCTCAGAGTTTCTCATTCGCGCGGCGGCAGACGCCGCATCGTGAAATCTCGCGGTACGAGACTTTCTCGTACGATTCTTATCAGAAATTCTTCAACGTTAGTCGGATGTTGTGTACACGGGGGAGGTATACTTGAGGCAAGGAGGATCGGGGAAGTAAAGGGGGGGAGGAAGAGCGAACATGCAATGCGTTGTATTCGCCCCCCGCCAGCTCTGTACCGCGGTCCTCGGTAAGCTCTCTCGTACAGTACTCTATCTCTTGCGCGCGTTAGGTACCGCGCGGGACTTGCTCGCGCGCGATGGGTACGGGCCTCGTCGTTTCGATCGAGGCGAGAGACCGAATAAATCTTTGCTCTCTTCCTCTCTCTCTCTCTCTCTCTCTCTCTCTCCCTCTCTCTCTCTCTCACCCTCTCTCTCTCTCTCTCTTTAATTCTCTTCCTGGCACTGCTACCACACCACAACGTGTAAAGTATTACAATGTCATTCTTATTCCACTCTCAGGTTTCGGAATGGTCATCAGTTGCCCAAGAGACCGAGAAAGAGAGGAAAAGAGGTGGAGGGGGGGGGGAGAGAGAGAGAGAGAGAGATCGAAAGAATGAGTGAGAAATAAAAGAACCGAAAACGGGCACAAGATCGAAAACACCAGGCTGCTAAGAGGGGGAGGAATGGTGAGAGAGAGAGCGCTAACTTTGCCCACAGAACAGGCTAAAGAGAAAGATTGCAGGAAGCGAAAAAATTGCAGCTGAATTTATGCGTGCGCATACATATATGTGTGTGTGTGTGTGTACATATGTATGTATTTTTATACGTGTGTGTATAAACACATTCGCGAGGCTTGTTTATTGCAAAGGCGTGAATTGTGTTCATTTATTTGGCACACGGTACGTGGTGAGCTTCCGAAACAACCGCCATTACTTACATGCCCTAGCCCGAACTCGACTCGCCAGTACAACGTATATTTAGGTACGTGTGTTCAATGTATATGTGGAGAAAGGTGATTTTGAGGTTATTCGACTTCGAGGACCGTCCTCATAGCAGAAGTCACAGTGTCCATACACTTAACGTTAAGTAAAAGCCACTGTCTCAAAAATTGCATTTTAACAAGGTGTAAGCATGTTTGTTGAAAGACTATACATGAATCCAAACATTTGCATTTTTTATCTTTTTTCGTGAGTTCCTGGTCTCTATTTTTACCGTCTGAATACGAATTTACACTGACAGAAACATTGTTTTGATATTAACTAGATGCGTCTATTTGATTTTTTTTAATTTGAATTAACTAGATTTTTCGTGAAATCAAATTTATCCCGTTGCATTCCATTATTAAAATTATTTATTTTAAATATATTTATTTATTCAAATCAAGATCTATTTAATATCGTTCGATAACTAAATATTTGATTTATTCCTAATAAATCTTTGATTTGGTTTCATCTGGTAGTATAAGACAAAAGAAACAGACGGAAAAATTGTACACTATTCAGTCTTCCAAAAATCTCATGGCTTTGTTTCCATTAGAAGACTGTTGTAAAATTCTGCAGTTGAGGAAAAGGGTTAGTCTTTCTATACATAAATAGTCGCGCCTGTTAATAAAAGGCACGACGATACCTTTCTTTTTTTCAAATAACAGGCTTGTTAGTGAAAAAAAAAGAAAAATAATTTAACTTTTTTTCACCGCACTTTTATGTCATGAACCTATATTCCTTTCTCGTATTCATGCGATATATCGTGTTTTATCTTTATTTATTTAATTTGAATCTAATCTTTATTTAATTTGAATCTAATCTTCATTTAATATGAATATATTCAATATATAAAAAATAGCTTAAACAGATTAAAAAATATATTTTAAACAAATAGGGTCATTGTAGGCAGTGATGGGCATAAATAAATTGCATTGTGATTTGATTATTAATCTGATTACAAAGGAATTCAATTAAAGAGTAATCTCATTGAATTGCATTTTATTATATTGTAATTAAATTACTTAGTATATATTATGTTATAATGTATTTAATTACAAAGTAATCTGATTAGAATGTATTCAAATACTTTGTTATCTAATTATATTGTAATCTAATTACACACGACTGTTAACTTCAAAAACACACAAACTTTGTGCCTGGTAGTCACGCAAACAGCGCACACTCCTGTAACGTGCAATTACACGAATTACCACAAGGTCCACTCGTGCTCGTTAATGGCAAGAATTGTAACTCGGATTTGTGTAACACGCACAATTACATTATTTGAATTAATATGTAATCGATTGATTTGTATCAAATTAGCATTCAATTAAATTACACAGTAATTAATCACACTTGGTACTTGTGGTTATTTCAGTAATCTGTTACAAAGTAATTAAATTATCAAATACAGTAGTAATTTTAATTGTTAGTTGTTAATTTAATTACTTTTTGCCCATCTCTGGTAGTACACCGTGAGACAAGGAAAAAACCTATTTTATTTAAATAGATCCTATATAAATTAAATTTTTTTTTTACCATGTAGGGTGAGAGAATGAGAAATAACAGGGTGGTTCATCGCTTAATATTTTTTCCAATGCACCCATAGTGGATTTCCGATCGTTTTGAATTGGAAGCTCCCCTTGTTTCAATGAAATCGGTTGATTGCTTGCCGCCCATATCACAATTGATCGATAATTGGCATCCGAAAGCGGCAATGGAAGAGTAAGCGTAGAAAAAAAGAGAAGAATAGGCAAAGAACATTGGAATTTTCACATATATCTCGCCAGTGATAATTTCTCTTCCGGGTATGCCACGCAAAGTAACTGGACCACGATAACGGACAATTCAGCTTTCGAATCCGCTGACCAGATTTTCCATCCGAAAAGTCAGCATTGGAGAGTTGCACGTGGAAAGTAAAGAGTCGTGCATAGAGAAATCGCCACTTGTTCCCTTCACCCCTCTCCTAACGCCCTTTTTTTTCACCGTCGGTTCCTCTACTCTTCTTCCCCTCATCGCCAATACCGGATGGACACGTACATCTCACTCTTCGTAGTTTCATCTTACGGAAGCGCTACCGTACATGTGGAAAGAGGGACTATCGTTTGACAAGTGCATTTCGGGACTCCGCGCACGTACGACGTACATACTCCGACGGGGTACCTACCTACCTATACCTACCGGTGAGATGAAGGCACCACAGAATGACTGAGAGAGTGAATGCACTCACATACTTTTTCACGTAGTCACGTAAAATGCAGCGATGTCGCGCAAAGAGAGAGACGGAAGTGGAGAGAGAGAGAGGGAGGGAGGGAGGGAGAGGGAGAGGGAGAGAGAGAGAGAGAGAGAGAAGAGGAGAGGAAAAGATAGAACCGCTTTCATCTGCAGTACGCGACCATACGCATTTCTGAAATTGCCTCCAACCCCTATTCCGCCCCCGTAAAACGATATATATGTATACATGTATCGACTGACAGAAAAAAATTATTTCATATTAACTAGATATTAAGGCCTTAGACCACTCTAGGATTTTCCAAAAATCGATTTTTTTTTTTGTTAAAAATGTATCTCAGTGCCTATAAAATGATATTCCAAAAGATTATGGGTGTGGAAAATCTCTAAGTACGCGATTTTCGGATTTAGCTCAAGCCCTCTCGATTCATGTCGTGACTTTCTACTAACTTTAAACGCGTTTATATCAAAACTACATTTTTCAAGTCGACCGGACTCATAGCTCAAACAAATTTCAACCGATTCTCTTGAAATTTTAACTATACTTATAATTACATTTTCTGAGGCACTACATAGAATTTTTTTATTATATTGCAAAGTTCCTTTTTTATAAACAATTTTCTGACGATTTTCTCATGGCATTGTATACTTTTTCTTTTAGAAATGCGCCATTTTGACAAAAAACAATATATGAAAAAAAATCCTACGTACTTCTGTAACTATTCTCATATATAATCGACAAAACTTTAGGGTCTCATCATGACTCAAAAATTATAGGAGCTGTTGGTCCGATCGTTGACCTTCCAGAAATAAAGGTGTCATCGGAAAAATGCTGCACAGTCGCCATTTTGACATATATCGCTGTGAAAAAAATAATTTTGTATAGTCAATTACGTGTATAATAAAACCCCTATTTTGTAATTTCGATTTATTTTATGGTTTCGCTGAAAAAAAAATCACAAAATATGCCCTTTTCTCACACCCATAATCTTTTGGAATATAATTTTGTAGGTACTAAGTACATTTTTAACAAAAAAAAATCGATTTTTGGAAACTCCTAGAATGGCCTAAGGCCTTAATTCAAATTTAAAAAAAATCAAATAGACGCATCTAGTTGATATCAGAGGAATTTTTCTTTCGGTATATACGTCACGGATCTTGATGAATTTTTTTTTAGAATGTCGGCACAAGTTTCAGCTTTCACTTCATATGGTTGACGCATGTGCGAGCGAAGAAACAACTGCGAACGACATCTGTCGGAATATCGGTACGGAATTATGCACACACCCAATGGTATAGGGATCCAATGCGATGACCCATTGGATCCCTATCAAGAAGTAGAGACAAGTATGGAAATCCAATTGGATCCCTACGACAATTTCTGCACGCGTAATTGAAGGGCTTGAAGTTTGCATCTTTGGAATGCAACGGAAATTCTTATAACATTTCTTGTTCCCATTGCCGACAATCATACTTTGCAGATTTCGGTTATAAATCGCTAAATGAGAAATCTAAAAAATATTTGCGTGATTTTCGTACCTCAAATCTGCCAAAGGAAATTTTGGACAAAAATAGAATAAAAATAATAATCCATTGCATCCCATCTACTGCAAACTCCAACGTCATCAATAGTTGTTTATATGTGAATTTGTCGAGGATCCTTGTCTCGCATTATTGATCTTGATGACTTTGACGCGACATCTCAAAGTTTGGAAATAACGTAGGAAAATATCGATTTTTTTTTTTGTCGTCCTCTGTACCGGCCACGCTCCACCGAGCATTGCCCAATCTTCGATTTTTTTTCTATCGATCGAAAAACTAATTGAACGTCTCGAGAGAGAAATGCCGAAAGATAGCTCGTTGATCGAGCGTTCAACGGAATAATTTTCAATCTCGCGAGACGTGAAAAATCATCGACAAATAATTCGTGGAACGCCTCGGAATCTTCGGGATATGGGAAAATTGCGTGCGAATTGTGCCCTAGACCGTATAATTTTCAGCAAAGAATCCCGAGACTTTTATCGGTCCTCCTTTATCGCTCATCCGCGTATCAAAAACAATAATACTCCGCAAAATTACAGCTCGACGTTGTTGCGGCGCGCCCATATTCCCAAGGGACGTCAAGGGTTCGAGTAATATCGATATTCGAAAGAAAAGGGAAAGAGGGGCGGGGAGGGGGGGAGGTCGAAAGAGAAAAACGCAAAAAATCGTAGGAACAAAGTGAATTCAAGCTTCTCCGGATATTTCCACTATACGTACCCTCCTCATCGTTCGTGATGGACGCATAACGATCTATGGAAAAGTATGCCAACCCCGTCGTTAAATCCTTCGTATTTCCCCGGTACGTTAACTTGCCACGACGTTGGAATTGCTATAATTTCACGAGCAAAGAAATAACACTCCCACAATGTAACCGAGTATCGGATATGCGTGAGTATGACCCCTCCGCTCCCCTCTTCTCTTCCGCCCCCGCGTTCTCGTGGAGTAAGAGGTGGATGAAGAAAAGAAGGATCAAAAGGGGAGGGGGGGGGGGGGCGATAGGGGAAAGCCACAAGGAAACGAGAGGGTTGGTCTTACTATAACTATATGGCCCAAGTGTACACTGTCCATCGGAGCTGAGCCCGAGGCCAGTACGTCATCGTTCACAATGGAAATTCCAGCTGTAGCGTTCTAGCGGACATAAAGAATATCTCTCTTTCCGCTCGAGTCGGAAACAGAATTTTAAATTAATCCTGTTGGATCTCAGCTTATTTGTTTTCAGCACTAATTTGCTTCTTTTGCAGGCGATTTACGGATTTTTTTCGTGTCACTTTCAAGCTGCCAAAAAATGTCATTCTTCTCAATTCAGCCTAACGTCGAGCTCTTGGATCGACGAATTAATAATAAAAAATAAAAAAAAAAATAGGATTATTCTATTGGAATTCTGTTGGTCCTAATCCCAGTCTGTTCGTGCCGACCCGGAAAAGGATTCGACATCGTAAAGGGTGTCTCAAAATGACCTGACATTTTAATTTATTAATAAAACGTATTATTTATTTGAAAAGTACGAATATTTTTATTTTAATATAAGGTACAAACATAGAGGTTATGTGTGGAACACAATATCCGATAAATGGCCACCTCGTTCATGTTTGCAAATGTTCACTCTTTGGACGGAAATTTTCAATAACATTTTGGCATAATTGCGGACTAATTTCATTAAGGCGGGCAACCACTTTAGGTGCTTCAAAAAATCAATTTACTTTTTCATTTCATAAATCGTTAGCAAAATATCTTAAGAATAGACCCTGAAAATTTCAAAACGATATTTCAGTTAGGTAGTTTGTTTGGGTTTTCATAATCCAAATTTGGGTTTTAATAACCCAAACAAACCCAAATTCAACCGTTTGGCGATTAGATCCAAAACATCTCCATTCTGGGTAAAAAATAATCGCACAGTTCCCACATATCGACAACGACGATGAGGACACGCCAAGGGACACAGTGGATTACACCTTAATTAATGCACGAAATAACTTGAAAAAATTACCAGAGATGTATGAAAATATGGATAAATTATTGTCAGAGTTGCGGAAATTTCCGTTTTTTTTTCACAATAAAAAAAATCCAAAAAATCATCTAATTTTCGGTCTCCTAAAGTGGTTGCCCGCCTTAATGGTGCATCCAATCAGTTCCTTAAGCTCCGAAATGGTCTGTGGATCATTGGCATACACTTTTCCTTTCAAAAAATCCCAAAGAAACAATTCCAATGGCGTCAAATCGCAGGATCTTGGTGGCCAATTCACATCGCCGCGGCGCGAGATAACACGACCATGAAACTTTGTCTGCAATAACTGCAGTGTTTCGCAGTGAATTTTCACAATTTCTATGCGTTGCTCGATCGCGTAATTCTCCATGACTAAGCCTCAATACTTCTTGATGCCAGTTATCAAAGATTAGAATTCTATGTTTGCCACAAAAAAAAATGGCACGCAACTTAAAATGTCAGGTCATTTTGAGACATCCTTTATGAACGCGAAAAACGTAGAAATAAAACGGGTCAAGATCGCGGCCAGCAAGGTTTTTAAAAATGTTAGTATCTTTGCACAAACTTTACAAACATTTTTCAAAATCTTGCTTTTCTCGATCTCGACTCCGTTAATTTTTCAAAGCGATATATAAATATATATCCAATAATTTTTGTGTCGGACATTCCAATCGAGATGAGAGTTAGGAATAGCAGTGCTCATTCCCCGAGCTGATGAAATTTTCATTTTTTTCATATTCCTGATAAAATCGGACCTCATTAATCCGGATCCCACGATGCCTGATTGTGCGATCGGGATTTAATGAACGGAAAATCAGTGCTTATTTTTTTACTCGTACGTGCGCGTGCACACATACACACACCCACACATACACACAACACACACACACACACACACACACACACACACACACACACACACACACACACACACACACACATATATATATATATATATATATATGCGGGAGGACGCGCGCACTCGACTATAATGCACAAACAGCGAGTGAGTTATAAAAATCGGCGTTGGGGGGTTTGCGAGTAGGGTACAAAGCGGTGGCACACGTGTAAAAAGCTTGATCACGATTCAGAAGGTATTATCGGTGGATAGATCGATGCAACTTTGCGGGGATCATAACTCAACGGCCTCGAATGTCAATTAGCCGAAGCGCGCGGTGTGGTGGCTCTCGATCTTGGCGGCAAAGGATTTCTTCTCCGTGAGTAGAGATACCTTTCTCTCCCTCTCTCTCTCTCTCTCTCTGTCTCTCTTTTCTCTGTACGCGCGCGATCTTTCAATCGCTCTTTCTCTCTTCTCTCTCTCTCTCTCTCTCTCTCTCTCTCTCTCTCTCTCTCTCTCTCTCTCTCTCTCTCTCTCTCTCTCTCTCTCTCTCTCTCTCTCTCTCTCTCTCTCTCTCTCTCTCTCTCTCTCTCTTTCACTTCCTTTGCGACTGGTTTCTCGCGTATCGACTGAAACGCGGAAAAACCTTGATATATACGAGGCCATCCCTCCGAACCGCCGCCTCCTCCCTTGCCGAACGACCGGCCAGCTCGGAATATCGCAAAATATCCGTCTACACGGTCTTCCGAATTCGGAGCAAATATCCCCAAAGCCGCATCGCTCGTCCTCCGGGAGAGCGTATAAGGATATAGAAATAGCGCGATCGCCGATACCTATTAAGGTTTCGTTTGTGCGCATCCCTGTTCGCCGATAAAAATTTACTGCGCCGCGTGTATATATATATATATATATATATATATATATAAAGGGTGTCTCAAAATGACCTGACATTTTTAATTGCGCGCCATTTTTTTTGTAGCGAACATAGAGTACTAATCTTTGACAACTGGCATCAGGAAGTATTGAGGTTTAGTCATGGAGAATTACACGATCGAGCAACGCATAGAAATTGTGAAAATGCAATGTGAAACAATGCAGTTATTGCAAACGAAGTTTCATGGTCGTGTTATCTCGCGCCACGGCGATGTGAATTGGCCACCAAGATCGTGCGATTTGACGCCATTGGAGTTCTTTCTTTGGGATTGTCTGAAAGGAAAACTGTATGCCAATGATCCGCAGACCATTGATGAAATTAGTTCACAATTATGCCAAAATGTTATTGAAAATTTGCCAAAAGAGCGAACGTTTGCAAACAGGGACGAGGCGATCATTTATCGGATATTATGTTCCACACGTAACCTCCATGTCCTTATATTAAAATAAAAATATTCGTACTTTTCAAATAAATAATACGTTTTGTTAAGAAATTAAAATGTCAGGTCATTTTGAGAGTCCCTGTATATATACACCGGCAAAAAATATGAACGAGCTCATCAGCATCTGAACTGTTCTTTTTTTTTATCTCGCCTTTATCTCTCCGGAAATTTTATTTCGCAATCCCAGCCCGTGCAGAAATTGTTGTAGGGATTCAATTGGATTCCCATACTTGTCCCCACTTCCTGATAGGGATCCAATGGATCATTGCATTGGATCCCTATACTAAAAGGCCACGCTCGCACATTGGATTCTAATCGGCATTCTCTATTGGAATCCGATGTACGAATAGAGGAATCTCTACATTATCGAACAGAATCCAAAACGATTCTTGATGGATCCCATTGCATTCTGCACGTTGAATTTTGTGAACAAAATATCTAGATATACAAAATAAGTGGATCTTAAAAAAAGTATAAAAAGCTTCAAAAAGTATATCTTATAAATGTATTTGAATCACACCACTGAAAATCCACTGTAGTTGTCGTTTGTTATTCATTTTATTGCACTTTGACATAAGATCTGCACACACGTACACGCCCACGAAGCGTGCAGGGTTATGTTTCCATTCGCCAACTTTTTTGTCGTGACTTTTCACATATTTTCGATTCGAACGTGGTGGAATTCTCAAATGGCGTTCATCGACGAACAGTGCTTAATCCAATGGGATCCCTATGAGAACTTCCTATGTGCGGTGTCCTTAACAAATCCCTATAGAGATGCGGGTGCATCTTGGAACTCCCCAAAAAAATTAATGCACGGGATCACGAAAGGATATTTATTTGGAGATCCAATAAACTCCGGTTAAGAATTACAAACAAAAAATTCTCAAACGACGTCACTTGAGAAATAGCGCGGAATTCACTTGGATTCCAATGTGAACTCCTGATGTACGACGTCGATCACTCTATCAAATTCATATAAAGGGCATCTCTAAATGACCTGACATTTTAATTTATTAATAAAACGTATTATTTATTTGAAAAATACGAATATTTTTATTTTAATATAAGGTACAAACATGGAGGTTATGTGTGGAACACAATATCCGATAAATGGCCGCCTCGTCCCTGTTTGCAAACGTTCACTCTTTTGACGAAATTTTCAATAACATTTTGGCATAATTGTTAACTGATTTCATTAATGGTGCGTACAATTGCTTCCTTGAGCTCCGGAACGATCTGTGGGTCATTGGCATACACTTTTCCTTTCAGAAAACCCCAAAGAAAGAAGTCCAATGACGTCGAAATCGCACGATCTTGGTGGCCAATTCACATCGCCGGGGGGCGAAATAACACGACCATGAAACTTCGTCTGCAATAACTGCATTGTTTCGCAGTGAATTTTCACAATTTTTATGCGTTGCTTGATCGTGTAATTCTCTATGACGAAACCTCAATACTTCCTGATGCCAGTTGTCAAATATTAGTACTGTATGTTCGCCAAGAAAAAAAAATGCCGCGCAATTAAAAATGTCAGGTCATTTTGAGACACCCTTTAGATATGTGCTAGGATCTGGAGTCTCCCCAACAAATGTTGTGCACAACCAGTTCTGATGTGACATCGCACTTTCGTAAGATTCGCCACTTCGCAAACAGCTGAATAGCCTTGCGGTACAAAATTTCAAAACGCTTCTTCGCAAAGGCAAATCCATCGTAATTCTCGGCCCGTTCGGGTCCCTCTGAAAACAAACTTCCATGGCTATTAGAAAGAAAAAAAAATATCACGCGACCTCACAAGGATAAGAAGGTTGCAAAAAAAAACGAGATCGTCCAGTCATATAGTGAGTAAAAAAAAATTAGTAGAAACGTCGCCTTGAAAGTTTAGCGACAATTGGGCGTTGCGTATAAATACATCCGAGTTATCGCGACGTATGCTTGCGAAAAGAAAGGACTCTTGAGTTGCAACGAGCACCAAAGAAAATTATATACGGATACGTGTAAGTTGAGCATGACGAAGGGTACGAATACCACGAGCGGCCCGCGCATGGAAAGACACATGAGAATATTTTTATGATACGCGAGAGGGTGGAAGAGGGGAAAAGAGGCTTATGGGACGATGAAAGGGCCAGGGAGTAAGATCAGAGGATATCTGTCTTGTCTCTCTCGGAGATCTGATTTTTGAGCAACTTTGGCAAGAATAAAATGTGACAGAAATACATAAGGCATGAGACTGAAGAAAAGCGAGAGAGAGAAGAACGCGCGATGTGGAATTCTCTCGTCCTTTCCCCTTTCCTCCCTCTTTCTCACGAAAGGGCAGGGGAGAGGGGGAGAGGTTCCTCGAGAGGTTTTCTCAAGAGTTCGCTCGGTTTGGCTGCCATAGGTAGCCCTCTTCAGAAGAAGCAACTCTCGACTCTCCTTCCCGCGAACGTCATTGCTCGCCTGGGTCCATTCCCAGCAACCGCGGTAAGCGCACCAGCAGCCGAGCAACGCAAGAACCGAGAAGAATAAGCGAAGAGATAAAATGGAAAGACGACGACGACGACGACGACGACGACGACGAGGATGGAAGCCGAAGAGAGAAGAAGATCGAGAGAGAGAGAGAGAGAGAGAGAAAGGAGCAGAGGCTGCAGTACTCTGCGAGTTCTCTGCTCTCGCGCGCTCTTGAGAACTCTCGGAAAAAACTCACTATCCACAAATTGAAAGTACCGACGACGAGTCCGCTGCTCGTTCGCCACATATCCCCCTCGACGCCCCTCGTATACTGTACTATCCGTGTGCACCCTGGACATCAATGTACTTACGAATGCTCCGCGCGGTGCGTTCTCACGTGCGGGATTCTTCCGATTGCTGACCCAACCCGCTCTCTTTTGCCACCACCCAGCGACCCATCACGATCGTAATGGTATTGTGCACCTATGATGCGCATACAAGGTGGATCATTTGAAGTGTTACTGAGCAATAACGAACGAACTATTGGTGATGTCTGAAAGAAGTTCCAGTAATTATCCCGAGTGGAAAATACAACTCATCACCGTCTAGTCCTGAGCTAGTAAAATTATATGTAAAATCGACACTAGCTAGTCCTTTCAGCTAGTAACTGTCCAACTTTGTAACACTTTCGTCATCTCGTGACTGGAAACAGAAAATTAGGCGGTGACTAGACAGAAAAAAAATATCCCGCAGCTGTATAAGATTTCTTCTCCAGATAATGTGCAAAAATTTTTTTTTATATTATTTATATCACGACGTAGTTTTATGATTTTCTTCCTTAACTGCCAATGTTGGTTACAATATTTGCGCAGCAAATATATTAAGGAAATACGGCTAGTTCTTCCGGGTCAACAAAGAGACTAAATTTACGTTACCCCACGGGGGTTCTGATTTACGTCAACTTATGTTGAATATTCGTATTGTCGATGCCAAAGTGCCAAATTTGTGGTGAATATTTAATTTATTGCATATTTACTAAGAAAAACTGAAAAATTAGATCCTCAATGACTCTGGACTAATCTCCGTCATATTCACAATGACAGTTTCACCATTAAATCGGAAAAAAAACGTTGCACCAAATCTATCGGAATCTTATTTAAAAAGCCCCGAATTACCTCAGCGAAATTAATATTATAGGTAAAATTTTGTGTTTTGTGGCGACTCGTCTTCACGACGATTTCCAAGCAGATCTAGGTTATGCTCGCCAAACGAATCAGCTGTTATGTCCGACGTTGGCAAGTCTATGGGTGCTATTTCGTCATTATGATAATATTCAACCGGAAGTTGAAACCGTTTCATAATGTAATGCTTGAACTACACGGTGATGTTCAAATTTTCAATTTTTTACAATATCTATTATGTCTAATTTATCAAATTTCAGTTTTCCAACGACCTTAGTTGGATACGTGAGCAGCAAAACTGTGACCACCGCACTTCCGGTCGCCCCGTCTCCATAAGACGACGTGCTTCACTAGCTCAAAGTGCTCGACTTTGCAATTTTATTGCGAAAAAACACAACGGTCAATATAGGTCAAATTTTTCCAATGGGTGTATAACGTATTCGTCAACATCATAAAAAAATGTCAGGCCCGAAAGTTGGATTCTTCTTAACGATCGTACCGCCTTAATTAATTAATTTGAAATTATATCAGAAAAAAACGCTTACGTGCGAGGTGGTTTCGATCCCGCTACGTTTGGGTGATAAATTCACGACGTTGTCCACTCAGCCATTTCCATTTAGTTAATTTATTAATTTCGGATCGTCTACATATGCAAAAAGTTGCGTTATTAAGAAATGGGTTGATTAGCAATTTTAATAACATTAGCGAATTGATTACTTTTTTTTTGCATTGAGAGCTATATTCGCATAGAATTAAATAACCTCAAATTGTGTTTATCGAAACATTTATTCTAGCTAGTGAGGAATTAATGAGCACGATGTTACTGCAACCAATGCTATCCGTGATATATAAACTACTAATGAGGATATAAACATTATATAATCTAATCACGATCGACTGAGTAGTGGTTAATCAAAGAGTACATAGCCACAGTTGGCTAGTGTTGACTAGGTCATCGCGAGATACCCACTTGAGGATTTTTTTTCTTCATTCGCAACGCCATCTATAACTCAAATTGCTTAGCCAGCTATGAGCCAATCGCTCGATGGAACTACGTGCGGTCACATAACCTCACTTTGTCATATGTGACGATCATTGGCTAGCCAGATACGACTTAATCGTTAGGTGCTATTTTTATCGTAAGGCAGCGACATCTGTAATCAAATTCGGCAAGGCGGTGACTAGCCAAGACGTGCATAGTCGCAATTAACTAGTGTTGGCTAGGTCATGGCGAGATACCCACTTGTGAGTTTTGTTCATTCGCAACGCCATCTGAAACTCAAGTTGGCTAGTCAGCCATGAGTCACTCGCTGGATGATAGGACGTGTAGTCACATAACCTCACTTTGTTATGTGAGGCATTACTAGATGGCATTTTTATTTTAACGCAGCGACATCTATAGTGAAAATCGATTGGGCAGTGAATAGACAAGGGCTGCATAAAAAAATATTGAAAATATTACTAGCTCATAGCGAGGCAGCCATTAGTCAATTCGTATGAGGTCAATTGGGCGAGCCAGTTACTAGCACGTAGCTCAGACAGACTAGTACAATTTCTACTCGGGATATACAGAAAGTAGACCTCACCTTGGATGACCTTGACCTTGGAGTATCTCGTTCTTTAGATGATTCCTAATAACTTTTCACCTATGGTACGAACTTGTTCGGGATGACTTCCTCTACAACGTATTTCAAGCTCAAGGTTATCTGAGGTGAGGCCTACTTTCTGTACAATAACCAAAGTTTCAGATGAAAGTTATATTGTTCGATAAGGACGTCAGACGGGGCGATCGTAAATTTTTTTCCTGTTTTGACAATTAAAATAAAAAGAGTATGTACAATATCGATGCATACGTACGTAATGGTGAAAAAAAAGCTTCATTGAAAATAAATACCAAATCGAAATAAACGAGACAACGATTATTCGATGTAGAATTTGCAACAACGAACCAACGAGATTACTCAAATTGCACGCGTTAATTGCGCGTCCGAGTTCACCGTGAGCCGGATCCTCATAATCCGAAACTTTATGCAGGCGGAGCAGAAATTTCAACGAAAATGTCTGATATACGATATGGAAGTGCGCGCGTTTAAATAATTCGTTCGAAGATCGTGTTGCCGTGCGGAGATGAGAGTCCGCGTCGGCAATCGAATTGTCGTGGTGTAACTCGAACGCGATACTTGACACGGATTCCGCGGGGCTACGAGCGTCGAGGTAGGTATACGTATACACATATGCGAACGAGACGACTCGATAAATCTCATCCGATTGAGAATCCCGATGCGCCGCGAATCGTTGAGAGCGCGAAGCGCGGGAAATAAACCGTGAACGACCCCGCGCGCGCGTACAGTGGCCTCGTAATTTTTCCTTAACGAAGCGAACTATTATTACCCGCAATCGTTGCGGAAATCGCAGCTCGGCAATGATTACGAGCACGTCGTTAATTCCTCGATCAATGTCACTCTCGTTTAATTGTTAGCCCGTCTTCGTCTCTCGTCGATCGTACGAAATTATTGCGAGTTTCGTGGATTTATCAAAGTTACGAACAATTTAGTGAACTTATGATCGATTTTACGCAATTTACACGATTTCGGAAACTTCGAAAATTTCGAAAAGATTGAATATAAAAAATTTCGAAAAGACGGAATTAAAAAAATTTGAAAATACGGAATTTAAAATATTCGAAAATACGGAATTTAGAGAATTCGAAAATACAGACTTTGGAAATTTCGAAAATACGAAATTTAAACTATCCGAAAATATGGCATTAAAAAATGCCGAAAATACAAGATTTAGGAAATTTAAAAATTTTGAAAATACGGAATTTCCGAAATTTGAGTAATAATTTTTTTTTTTTGAATACGGAATCTAAAGATTTCGAAAATACAGAATTTAAAAAATTCGAAAATACGGAATTTAAAAATTTCGAAAATACGGAGTTTCCGAAATTTAAGAAATTAAAAAATATCGAAAATACCGAACACGGGAAATTTCGAAAATACGGGATATGGGAAATTTAAAAAATTCGGACTTTCCGAAATTTTGGAAATTAAACAATTTCGAAAATACGGTATTTGGGCAATTTAAAGAATTTGGTATTTGAGAATTCTGAGGAATTTAGATAAATTTTGAATACGGAATTCTCCAAATTTAAAAAAGTTAAAAATTATGAAAATACGTTAATTTCTAAATTTAGGGAATTAATTTTTTTTGAAAATACAGAATTTTTGAAAATCCGCAAATTTGGAAATTTTGAAAATAGGGAATTTAGAAAATTAAAAAAATACGAGGTTGCCGAAATTTGGGGATTAAAGAATGTTAAGATTTAGAAAATACGCAATTTAAGAAATATGAAAATTTAGAAAATACGGAATTTTCGAAATTTAGGATATTATAAAATGTATCAAATTCACGAAATCTACGGACTACAATATAGTTAACTGATTGTTTGTTTTTTTTTTACCTCCAGAATATTTAGTGCATTGATTAAGAGAAAATATAAATCTATTTATTGTATAAATATTGCAGCACCCACACACCCGCACACGCGCGTGCGTTTGGGTTTGTTTGGGTTTACCTGTCACGCCAGCGTGCGTGCGCGTTTGTGTATGGAACCAATATTTAAAAAAATGGCAGAATTACTGCACATATAACGATTCTATTAACTGCCTCAACAAAACAAAAACCTCCCGTAGAATATACCACAATTTATTTCGATTAATTTTATATATTATTCGACTAACAAATTGAACTGCCAAAGACCGTTAAAATCGGAACCATAAAGCCTGAAAAAAAACCTACAATTTTTTTCAGGTTTTATAAAGTTTATAAATCTACTTTTTCTAAAAGTAACTACGATAACAGTTATTATACTTGAAAATGATGCCGGAAATTTTTCGTTCTACAAATAAATACATAAGGATACATGACATATTATATAAGAATCATAAATATAAATATCATTCCCACACTAAAAGTCGAATACCTGCCCCCCCCCCCCCCTCTCTCTGTCTTTTCAGCGACTCTTGGACCTCGAAGAAGGTCAATAATAAAGATCGGTATCAAATTCCAATGGCATTCCCCTGGAATTTCATCGTCTAGTCTAACAGCCGCAAGATTTTCTCCCTCTCGCTCGCTCTCTCGCTCGTTTATTTTCATTATTTTCTTTTTTTTTCTACTCCACCCCGGCTGAGAACGCTCGCACGAGACGGGACTAAATGTCCACCGTGTCGTTAATAATCTGGACAGAGTAGGATAATGCAGGTAATCTTATGAGTATCCTGAAAATACTATTCTCAGTTTCACGAACGAGAGGTGTAGACTCAAATGAGCGTGTGTGTGTGTTATATAAAATTCTCTCTCTCTTTCTCTCTCTCTCTCTCTCTCTCTCTCTCTCTCTCTCTGTCTCTCTCTCTCTCTCTCTATCTCTCTCCTTCCCTCTCGTCCTGACCATTGCGCTTTCTGCCCCCTTCCCCCTCTCGAGAATGATTATGGAATTGATTGCACGAGTGTCGAGGACCGTTGAAAAGGTCGAATTTGTTAGGTGGTAGCGGATATAAGTCCATGTAATCGCGGCACGAAAGGGAGACGTAATATAGATATGTTCTCATCGACGAGAGAGAGGAGATATTTGATCAGAGTGCGGATAGAGCAGCATTGGCGTAGACTGAGCCCTCACCCTGACCCAGAAAAAAAATCGATCCAAATTAATTGACGTCAAATACATAATTTTATTTAGGTTTCACCCAAGCAAGTATAAAAAAATAATTTAATAAAACTCAGAGTTTGCATGATATATATCCGATATATATCACGATATATATCCACTGATATTTATGTTGGATATATATCATTGATAATGTACCTAAAATACAATAAGTATCCGCTTTTTTCAATCACAATAACTTTAATGCAACTATAGGGGAGAGTGGGGCACAATGTGTCGCGAGGCACTGTGAGCCACATGCGGTTCCTCGAAGGTTTGTAGCTCGTAAATTCCTAAATTTTATATGTTGGACGGCGATTTATATTGGTTTCGTCAGGCCTAAAAGGAAGTCGATAGCAGCTCACAAAGAATTATTAAAAATTAAACATTGATTTGAGGCTTGAAAAAAAAAATATTTCGGTCGCCGGAAAAACGTAAAATATAACACTTTCGGTCCTAATCGATAGTTTTATTATTTATGATGCACTCAGTGACTTGTGTTTTTCAATTTGTAGTTTAATTAATAGTTATTTTCATGAATAATCAAATATTTAACTAGTGGGGTACAATGTGTCATCGAGTTGTCGGGCACAACGAGTCGACTCCCAATGAGGGTACAAAGAAGTGACGACGCTCCGAAGAAGCGCAATGTGTCACGGGCAACTGTCAACCACATGCGATTTGCCGGAGTTTTGTAGCTCGTAAAATCCGATTTTTTTTGTGTTGGACCGTCATTTATATTAAGATTCGACGGGCGTAAAAGAAAGTCAACAGCAGCTCACAAAAAATTATTAAAAATAAAAATTTTATATGAGCCTCGAAAAAAAAAAAATTTGCGTACCGGGAAAACGTCAAATATTGTGGGGCAATTGTGTCGGGCACAATGTGTCATCGAGTTGTTGAGCACAATGATTCGACTCCCAATGTTATTGGCAAATAATACCCGTTGTGAAATTATCGGTATGTATGAAAATCTGTTATCAATGTTAGGAAAATATGAGAGTTTCAACCGGCTCGTTGTACCCTACGTTTCACAGCGCTTGACACACTGTACCCAACTATCCGACACATTGTACCCCACCCGTGGGGTACAATGAGCCAATCCGTAAATTCTTTTCGATCCCATTATTTTAGGATTTTTAATCTTTTTGCAAAAAAAATGGTAGCTTAATTATACGCCCAAAGGTCTATAAAATCGGTTATGACCTTTTTCATTTTCTAATCAGACTACTCTGGTGAGAGTAAAAATTCGTTAAAAAAGAAGCGACACACTGTGCCCCAACTTCCCCTACATGGCGCTGCGCTGACTCGACTTTAAAATACCAAACTATGACGACTTATCTATGCATTTGTCCTTGGTATTTGTTATCAGTGGGCTTAAAAAGGCTCCCAATATTTGTTTGTAAGTGCCGAAATTAAAAAAAATACCATTGTCTTTCGACCGGCTGCGTTTCTTCCATTGTTCTCAATGTTCTTATTTGTGAAACAACAATGGTTTTAGACAAGTAACGATGTTGGTTGCGCTATGAATTATGATAATAATATGATGTTAAATTGAGACTTGGTTGGCTAGGCTCTGATGTTTGCATGCCCGTAACTATTATAAAGTTGTTACATTGTATACGACATCAGATTTTTTTAAATTCGCAACGCACTCTAAAAAAGCAGCTCTAAAAAACAGCAAAAAAATAGGGGTTAGTTTGATCAATATCAAAATATTGGATATTTTCGATATTTATAATAAATATCGGATTTTTACGAACCCTGATAAAACTTAAACTCTTTGCTTCATCGTGATTTAGTAATTTGTATTTAAAAAGTAGCTATTTCATAACTTAAATTAAATAGATATTCAAATTTCGCAAGTAAGTCAACTGTGAGAAAAAGCAATACATTAAATTTGCCGGCCGATACACAACTAGAAGAATAATGGAAGATCAACATTCACTACCAAGCCGTAGATAATACCATTGTAAATCTAAAATGCTGATTTGAGAATCTACCGTTAGCTCAGGCAGTTGATGCATTTTTCAAATTGGATATGAAGAACGGAGAGGATGTCATGAATAATTCTAGAATTATTAAGAAAAACCTTCATAATTGATACGTCAGCCTTAGAAGCTGAAGCGATGGTCATAAAAAACATAATTCAATTTAAAAATGATGAAATAAATGCTGAAAATTTAATTGAACATATTAAAACGGAGTACCGCCCTATTTTATATTAACTTTTTCAAGGGAATACATTTTTTTTTAATGTCGCCTAGTACGACCTCCTTTTCAAACAGATGGCCAAAATATCTCGAGATCTACTCAGCCGATTTTTATGAAATTTATACCATATATTCTTCATAATATTATCTAGGATTTAGGATATGATTTTTTTTTATTGAATGCCGCGTTCATATTTTATCAATTTTTAAAACTCGAAATTTTGGCAAGTCCTTTCTTAACAAGAAATTTTTATTTTCTCATTTTTCAGACGATGCCTGACAGAGAAAAAGAAGTCCACCATCGGCAAGGATTTCCAAAAGAGCGTTGTACTAGATGACTTATATCTTCGCTATGTTTTAATTTTTTCTATTTGTTTTTGTTCTAACTTTGTTCATAAAACTATAATGTATTTGTGAAAAATAAAAATTATTTTATATATTTAGTAGTCGCGCGCGAATTTTTCCATATTTTTCTAACTATTTTTCCGAGCGCCTAGTTAGTTTAACGACTTCAGGGGTTACGTGGGTTTGAAAATTTCCAAAAATAATTTTTTTTATTTTATTATCTAATAGTACAATATGTCTAGAATATTCTCCCAAAGTTTTAAGTCAATCGGAGTAAAAGTCTAGGAGAGAGAGAGCCTTTGGGAATTCCCCCCTTTGGGAAAGACCGGCCGGGAGCGACGCAGGTATACGCATTTTTCTCAAAACACTATTTTTTAAGTCGGCGGACACGATTTCTCAAAAACTAATGCACCGATCTTATTGAAATGTTGCACACTTCTTCCAGATAGAATTGATTAGTGATTGAACGAAGGTTTTTTTTCGATTACAACTAATTTTACAAGGCTATACGTAGTGTAAATTGTACCAAAAATTTAACTATTTTGCATACAACACTGCTAAAAATTCAAATTTCAATTTTTTTTGTTTTAATCCTTCGTTCAATCACGAACTATACTTATCTACTAACAGAAAAAATTTTGTTTTTTAATTTCAGATAAAGCTATCATGAGTTTTCCTGACCACCGCGCGGACACTTTTTTTTAGGGGTCTCCAAACCAGGTCCCACCGGCTCAACTTCCCAAATGTTTTGATCAAATTTTTTAAAAATATTGTTGAAATGTTGCTCTTTTATGTGCTTAACATTTTGAATAAAATAATTTATATATTATATTTTTTTTTTAAATAGAGAAAATATGTTTTTTTGGCTTCGAAAGTCACGTAACCGCTTAAAGACTGATAACTGAATTAAAGAATGGTGAAAAATTAGTCGATTATTCTTAAACGTATTGCAAAAGTTTGATATTAATGTTAACACGAACGTGCGATTAAAGCAAGCTTCATATTTCATGTGTGCTACGTGTGATTATCAACTATTATGTAAATTTTATTTTCTAAAAATAGGATGATTTTGACCAAAACCACTTCTTGTCAGGACGGACCCTACTACCCCCCCCCCCCCCCCCCCCCCCCCCCCACAAAAAGCTGACTACGCCAATGTAGAGCAGAGTCCCGATAATCTACACGGGATCTCCCGCGGTATAGCTTTTTAATAAGGTTGATAAAGTCAACTTGGGCGAAAAAGGCAGCGAGAAAAAAGAGAGAGAGAGAGAGAGAGAGAGAGAGAGAGAGAGAGAGAGAGAGAGAGAGAGAGAGAGAGAGAGAGAGAGAGAGAGAGAGAGAGAGAGAGAAAAGAGAGAGGGAGCGAAGCTATACGGGCGGCCATGGGCAAAAGGAAGGACGGAGTCTCGAGGAATAATTCACGCCGTTATCTACACAATCTCTTAGCCGTGGAAGAGAGTACAGTATCTTCCGCGGAACCTCCGGTGTAAGAGGATAAAAGTCAGCGTGTGTACACGAAACGAGGCATACGTACTGACCGGCCCGACGATATACACGAATACTCTACATCGGTTACACCACCCTATAGTATGCAGGGTCGTCGTTCCTCCCTCACAGTTCCTCTTTTACTCTTTCGTTTCTTCGCCGACTCCCTCGCACTTTTTCCCTCGTCTTCCGCTTGGCCACAGTGGCCTCTCGCGACTCGATTCAGCACTTGGGTTTTCCTTCAAGCTCGAGAAGCCCGCCCCTTTATTCGAAAAACCTTTTACATTCTCCAATTAAGAATCGGAGAATGTGGATCCTCACTCGCGTTATCCTCTCGCTCTCTCATTCTCTCTCTCTCTCACTCTTTGTCACTGTCTGCCAGTCTCGATTGTCCAAAGATTCCCAAAGGTCGCGATCACGCAATTTTGCGCAACGGCGAAAAAAAAAATGTCTTCCTCTTCCAGTCTTTCGTTATTAATTTCGTTTCTCGTTTTACACGGCGTGAGCTTTGTTTTCACGAAAACCAAAAAGTTGAGATTTCGTTCGGGAAGTGTTCACTTTTGGGTTAGAGAGGATGCGAAGAAATAGATATTTCCTTCATTCGGGGCTGTACACTGAGAAAAAAAATAATTCGGGCTGACCAAATTTGTCGTTGGGGAATGCTAAGGAGTTTCGGGACAAGCGACGAAATGTTACCGTTTCATTTAAATTTATACAATAGATTCTTTGCTATATACTGAATGCACCCACAACATTTTTAATCGATCGCCTACACCGTTTTCATAAAACTTACTATTGAAAAAACACTTTTCAACATAGGGAGAGCCTATACTCATCGTTGATCGACACATTTCCGCACAAAATAGTGTGAAGAAATGGTAAAAATGTTATGAAAAACTGTCAAAAGACTCAGTACATTACAACAATAACGTCACGTAATTAAATGATCCGTCTGTACCGTTCATTAAGGGATCAGTATCAGTCTATTTTCGGAAACTTTCGATTTTCTAAAAAAATCAGTTTCGTATACTGCATACCTGTAGAAATACGTTTGAGAACGTTGTTTGGTCGGAGTGACTGATAAAGGGATAAAAAGAGTCATACAATAGAAGCGTCTCTGCGCGCTAAGCGCGCAACTGCCGTGACGAGCGTCCAAAGCTCGCAGAACCAAGATCCGAAATCAAAAATCCCAAGAAAGTGAAGCTTTTGGAGAAGCTGAAGCAACAATGTAATGACCAGGCATCGCTGATTGAAGGTAAGAGGCTTCTTTTTAAGTTTTATGTACATTTTTACGAAAGATACTTTAAACGCGTTTTTCTCAAAACAACGTTTTTCGACCCTGTCGACCCGATTTTGAAAAAACTATTACACCGATTAGGCTCAAATCTACAGGGATTATTCTTTGCATGTATCTCTTCGACCTCTACTAAGGGTATAAATATTCATTAATATTTAATCCTATTTTCTAACAATTTAAGTTCTCAAAAACAGTCAAAAAATTTTTGAGTGCGCCATTGTGTTTTCTTTTTATTGGCGGGGAAAGTTTTTAGTTCACGTCATAACTGCAACTCCACTTTATAAGAATATACTCGACTTTTTGTTTTCAGATGCTCAAAAGTTACGATTTTGTGTCGACAAGGTGAAGACAGGGGTAATTTCAGGCAGCCAGATCACCAAGATAAATTTGAAAAAAAAATCAAATTTTTTCTTGTACTTTAAAACTTCTATTTTTATGTTTAAAAAAATAAAAATATGGACATAAATTTTATTATGAAAAAAAAGTTCTTGAAAATATGTGCAATAGATGGAGACAGATGCCTTAATTATTGACATTTTTATAAATGAGAACGTTCAGTTTTTCCCCCACCGACGAAACGTAGAGACGAAGTGTGGCAGCATCGCATGAGTGCTAAATAGAGCGCGCGCGTGTTTGAATACCAATAATCACCGTGGCGCAGCAATTAGGATCCGTCAAATCGCGATATGGCATCTGGTGACGGAATATACACTTAGGAAAAAGCCTTCAATAGAAATTATACGTAACCATACAATGAAAGTATTTAATTTTTGTGAAAAACGTAAATATCGGTGAAAATGGAATTCGCGAAGTTTTCCCAGCGTAAAAACAATCGCAAGAACATTAAATGTGCTGTGAAAAATTTCGAAAGCATTTCGGAGTACGGAGTAAGGAGTTCGAGTAAGAACTTTACAAAATTTTAAAATGTGCCCAGCCATCAAAATACGTTCTCCTTTCAGAAAATTGTTTTTTTTTTTTCTTTGTTTCAGCAACTCACCGGTCAGATGACTTCCCGTGAACTCGAAATCGTCGTCCTGGTCCCAGTGCTTCAGGCTCAAATTCGAGAGAGACGTGGCGTTCGCGAATTCGAGATTGGCGAAGTGCCAATCGAGTATTTGACGATCCTTCGACGACAGATAAACGTCGCTGCAATGAAATTGAATTTCGTTGTTACTTTTGTTGTTATTCGTCCGGGCGTATTTGTGTGAGGTGCGAGAGACAGTAATTGGTTCGAACGTCGATTGTTATTTCTTCGGGGTGATGCGGGAGTATGACCAACCTTGGTGGAGCTGCTTCCAATTCTTGCAATTTTGCCTCGATCTCTTTTTGCTGCTCGGCCAGTTGGTCCCATTCCTGCGTCACAGGGCAATGAAAAACAATTAAATTTTACAATATGAAAATGAGAGAATTCTACAATGAAAAAAAAGTAAATTCTCCAACGAGAAATTGAGTTGTTTTTCAAATGACTTTTTATTGCTACGTCCGCGCTTGACAAAACTGTTTACTGACCTTGCATGCGTTATGAAGATCGCGGAGTTTCGAGCGCAACACGAACTCTTGAGTTATGTCTCGGGACTGAAGTTTACTCTCGGACATTTCTCTGTGTTGTTTGTTGAGTTCGGCCAAACGATCCTTTATAGCGATCATCTTGAACGAATGATGTAAAAACGATTTTTCATTATAAAAATTACACTAAAGACGTTTATTTTTTAACTCATAGTATATAAGACAAACAAATATAGAATTATTATTCCTGAAATCGTATTGATAAAAAGGATATTTTCATTTTTAAATCGTAGCAAAAAATCTCATTTTTCAAAGGAATAACAATCGAAAAATTCATTTCTTTCAACAAGAAAGAACATGTAAAATGTTACTATTTTACTTTAAGGGGTTAGACTACAGCGATTTGTTTTGCATTATCCCATAGTATAGACGGTTATAAACATGCTGTTTAATTTTTGGGGCGAAATTCGAATAATTTCGATCACTACAGGCCTTTCTTAGAGAAAGTGATTCGAGCAGTGGTGTGAGACCTGGCAAAACTTTGAACGCGTTTTTCTCGAAATGTCGTTTTGCAAAACGGTGTACATTCTCAAAGGAAGAATTCCCAACCTATCCGTCTCAAAGTTTGACAAAACATTCTTCACGCCATTCTTTATCTTGCTATGGAAGCTTTTTTTTAATCATCATAATTTTTTAAAGAAAAACTGTCAAAAATATAGTCTAAATTCGATACTTGTTCTTCAAGCCGCCGCCATTTGATCAATTTTGATTTAAAAAAAAACCTCCATAGCAAGACAGCGGCTTTCATATTGATTAATAATCTTTTTACAAATTTCGTTTCAAATTATATTTACGGCCACAACCATGTACACCATGAGGACTCCTTTTGTCGAAGACATTTTCAACCGTTAAAAAAAAATAAACGTCGCCAATTTATTTTCTGTCCTTCATGAGTGCTTTGATTTGACATTAAAAAAATCAGACTGATTAGAGTATTTTAACCATCGAGAAAAAAATCGCGTAAATCAACTATTTTTTGACCCGTTACACTTTGATAATCTCTCAACATTTTTTAAATTAATTATTAACAATAATAACATTTTTCCTCGGAAAATCGTGAAAAAAAATTGAAACATTTCTTTTGATGATCAAACACAGCAAAAAAAAATCGCGATCAAGTCTTAGCCAATATTATCTATTAAAAAAAAAAAAAAACTCGTTTTTTTTTGTTTCAGATCAACCGGTAGGCCAAAATCCAGTATACGGTGCCCCTTACGTCCAAAAGTCCTTTAGGAGACTGTTTATAACTTCTTTAAATATTAACATGTACATACAAATAAATGTTCAAATTATTTTTCAATCATCTTACTTATTCCTATAAGATTATTTTTTTTAATGACCCTGATTTTCGAGGCGTCACAGAAGCCTACTATTTTACATAACCAATTTAGATATTTAGAATAATTTATTCGACGAATATAATGTAAAAATTTTGAAAAAACTGGAAAATAGAAAAATCGTGTTGAAAAAAATCAAAGGTTTCCAAATAAAATCGCAATGACGTTTGAAATGACAAAAGCCAGTGTGACTTAAGATTGTAATTAACGCAGAAACTCACTCTGTGCTGATTAGCAACGAGTCTTCCCTGAAGCGAGAGGACCGACCGCAAATGGGCAACCTGACGTTGCTTGACGCCCTGCTCCTGTAGACGAATAACCCATTCGAGAGCTTGTCCGAGGGAAACGGGCCTTGTACTGCCGCCCTGACCAGCCGAGCCGGTGTTACCGACGTAATTAAAATCCAGCTGATGCGAGAGGTACGAGGTCGCTTCCAACAAGCGATTAAACTCTCTCTCCACCATCTCGTCCTTGTCTTTCGGCACCTTCAACAAACATCGTCAAATGTGACGAAATTCCTAAGACCGAAATGTGCCAAAACGTTTCCAAAAAGAGCGAGTCGGTCTTTTTTGTTTTCCTGACTAAGGAATTGTCGATCAGTATTTTGTCACATTTCATTTTAATGATTGAGAGAATTTTAATAAACATTTCGAGCTGCAGTACCGGGCCCCACAAATTCAGTGGCAATTTTATTATTTTTTTCCTCGAAAATTATGCAGAGAAATGTAACAAAACTTCGGAGTTAAAATTGATTGCACGTATCTGCGTAAAAAAAAAAGTCAATGTCCTCCAACATCCATTAGTGGAACGTCAAGTTGTTCTGGTACAGCGGTCGATAAAAATCGACCAACCTTAAGGTAGTAGTCTCGCCACAGTAACGTTGAAAACTTTATTATCAGCTCAATCGATGAAAGCTCCGGAATATTGCGAAATATCCTTATAATTAGGTTGTACATCTTATCGGGATGTGAAAACTTAAAAAGTAATGATGAAAATGCCTAATATAATGTTTACCTAACCCTCACTTTTGTGTCAGACTATCCATTTCGGCTACTGATACGTAGATATTCTGCGTATACGGATATGCACATACTATTGTAATCTAGTTCTAGTCTGCTCTAGTCGCTTCGTGACGCTAGCGTCGCTAAACATTGCTTAATTTAAATCGCTATATCTCTGAAACTAGATGGTCAAAATTCATGATTTTTTTTTACCCACTGCGTCATATGTTCCTCTGTAAATCAGCGTAAAAAAAATCTGTAGAAAAGTTTCAAAGTTATTGCGTGAAATGTGCAATTTTCCACTATTCCCCGTAAGAACACGTGTAAAACTGTGCCATCTTTGATTGATAATATTTCGAATACACAACGGTGAATCCTTTTGTCATTTTTTAATAATATCCTGAATGGGTCCTCAAAATAAAAATTAAAATCTATAGAAAAACTCCTTGGCGAGACTACTACCTTAACCCTAGAACTCATTTACGGGGTAGAAACCCACCCCAGTCGACTTTTGAACCCCAGGCGCTCTTAAGGCCACTCTAGAGGCAAAAGAGGGCATACTTTGTGATTTTTTTTCAGCGAAACCATAAAATAAATCGGAATTACAAAATAGGGGTTTTATTATATACGTAATTGACTATACAAAATTATTTTTTCACAACGATACATGTCATAATGGCGACTGTGCAGTATTTTTCCGATGACGCCTTTATTTCTGGAAGGTCAACGGCCGTACCAACAGTTCCTATAATTTTTGAGTTATGATGAGACACTAAAGTTTTTTCGATTATATATAAGAATAGCTATATAAGAACGTAGGATTTTTTTGATATATTTTTTTTTGTCAAAATGGCGCATTTCTAAAACAAAAAGTATAAAATGCCATGAGAAAAACGTCAGAAAATTGTTTATAAAAAACTAACTATGCAATATAATTTAAAAAATCCTACGTGGTGCCTCAGAAAATGTAATTCTGAATATACAGTTAATATTTCAAGTGAATCAGTTGAAATTTGTTTGAGTTATGAGTCCGGCCGACTTGAAAAATGTAGTTTCGAGATAAACGCGTTTAAAGTTAGTAGAAAGTCACGACATGAATCAAGAGGGGCTGCGCTAGAATTCGAAAATCGATCACTTAGAAATTTTTCACACACGGAGAGAATTAAAAAGTAATTTTTATCGTGAATTTCACGGTAAAAATTACCGTCATATATTTCAATGTGGTGACAAGTGAGAAAAGCATAATAATTCGTATGCGACAAGTTTTTTTTAACTCACGTTACAGAAAATTTCAAATACGTAGCTAAAATTTTACTATACAAGAAGGGTAGCGCGCACAATAATTTTTACCGAGAGCACAATACATTTTCCTATAACACTCATTAAATTTTATAATAAATCTTAAAATAACTGTTATAAAGACGATACTTTTTTATAGACATTTTTGAAAGGCATAAAATAATAAAATGCACAGTAAAATTTCGGTGATATTATATGTTTTTAAAATTTAAGTTTTGCGTATTTTGTTACTCATCAAAATTTACTAGAAAATCTGGTAAAATTTTCTATCTGAAGAAGAAATTTTATTTTATTTTCGTGAAAATCTGTGTTTTACTCAGTAATAATAAGCGAAGTTTCAGGGTTGTCATCTGGTTACCGTTACTGCACGGTAATTTTTAACATTTAATTCTCTCCGTGCACCCATAATCCTTTGAAATATAATTTTATAGATACTACGGTACATTTTTAACGAAAAAAAATCGATTTTTGTAAAATCCTAGAGTGGCCTAAGGCCTTAAGCTATAAATCAACATTGTCTACTGGGGACCGTGATTGCAATTCAGTTTCACTACCTGACTGTGAGTACAAGACAACAGTGACGTCAGTTGCTCGCTGATTGTCAAGCACAATGGTTTTCAAGAACGTCTGGGGTGGGTATCTACTCCATTCTAAAGTTGCCGTTGTCGTTTCATCGCGGTAAGTGAATTTTACTTTTTTCGCCAGAATCAAAATATTTTAAGGTAGTAGTCTCGCCAAGACGTTTTTCTATCAATTTTTTATTTTTTTTTTATTTTGAGGACTTATTCAGGGCACTATTAAATGATTACCTGAAAAATTTCAAAAGGATTCACCATTTCGCTTTCGAGATATTGGTAATCAAAGATTTCATGGTTTTATACGTGTTCTTATAGGGAGCAATGGAAAAGTTCACATTTCACGCAATAACTTCGAAACTTTTTTACAGATCTTTTTTAATTCTCAATTACAGAGAAACATATGACAAAGAGGGTAAAAAAAATTATGAATTTTAACCGTCTAGTTTCAGAGATATAGCGATTAAAATTAAGCAATGTCTAGCGACGCTAGCGCCACGAAGCAACTAGAGCAGACTAGAATTAGATTACACTAGTGTGTGCATAGCCGTATACGCAGAGTATCTACGTACTAGTAGCCGGAATGGATAGTCTGATACAAAAGTGAGGGTTAAGTAAACTAGAATGGATTGTCTGATACAAAAGTGAGAGTTAGGTAAACATTAGGAGTTTTCATAATTGCTTTATAAGTTTTTACCACGCGATAAGATGTACAACCTACATTACAAGGATATTTCGCAATATTTCGAAGCTTTCATCGATTGAACGGACAATAAACTTTTCAATGTGACTGTGGCGAGACTACTACCTTAAGTATCATTACGTAATTTAAGTGCTAATGGTCCCATTCATTAAAGCCATATACTTTGTTTGATAAAAAAAAAAGAATCATCGCCACGATCTTCCACAATTTCAACGCGGATCTTGAAAATATGAATCGGAGGACCTTCATAAAAAATCTGCTCACGTCTCTCATCAAGCCTCATCTGCGAGCAAGGCTACGCATTCCGAGTCTCCAGCGGGGTTTGCAAGTTTCCATTAGTACCATCTTCCAAGAAGAAAAACCAACAACACCAAGTGGTGGGTCAAATAAAGCGGCGAGATGTGCATTCTATTCAAGATCAAAGGATCGCAAACTTCAGGTTCTTTTTCAACGATGCCAAAGGGCCGCATGGGAGAAGCACAGAACGGTGCACTGTTGCATTTGCGCGACAGTAGAATTAGTTGAATTAAACATTTTATTATATTCTTTCAAGTCTCATTTTTATCATCAGCTATAATTATATACTATTTTCTTAATAAACAAAGTGAAAAATATACGAAAAACCCCTGCAAACATTTTTTGTTGTTGTTGCGTTTCCATTGACTCTTTCCGTATTTACAAATTCCGTATTTTCGCCAGTTTCATATCCAAAAATAAATATACTTTTCGAACGGAATATAATTCAACTATGTTTTTTTTTTCTCACAAGGTCAATGTTTTTTCTACGAAACGCCGTGCGACATTTTGCGGATCTGCTAATTAGGAAAATAAATCGAATTTTTTGGTTAAAAAATGCGATTTTCGCTGATTTTCGGACTATGTCCACGTTTAAACGGATTTTTCACTAATTAAATTTTAATCAAATCGAATTTGCATTACACCATTCTCTTCCTCATCGAAAAACGAAGAGATTCTTGTACTAATGTTTCTCTTGACTGATCAACGGAGCGGATTGTAGAGGGTGTCCCAAAAATCACGCAAGATTTAAAGTTTGCGTCATTTGTGCGGTAAAGTGTTGCCAACGAAAAAAAAGACAGCGTGACAGCTGACAGTTCAGGGTTATTAAAAAATGGAGCGGTACGCGAAGGAACAACGCGTTTTCATTGTTGAGCAATATTTTTTAAATAATGACGGTTTGGCAGCTACAGTTCGCAATTTTCGTGCAAAATATGGTCGGAATAGTGATTTAACTTCACCAACTGTAAAGAGATTAATTTAAAAATGCAGGGAGACTGGATCAGTTAGTGATCTAAGACACTCTGGTCGTCCTTCAACAAGTCGTTTAACACAAAACATCGAAGCAGTTCGTGAGAGTATTGCTGAGAGTCCAAGAACATCAATTCGGCACCGTGGTTAAGAATTGGACATTTCGAGAAGCTCTCTACAGCGTATTCTCACGAAAGATTTGCATCTTCATGCTTACAAAGTTCAATTGACTCAATAACTGAAGCCTACTGATCACGCACAGCGAAGAGAGTTCGTTGAATGGATTATGGAACAACAAGTGGATGCTGATTTTTCGAACAAAATCATCTTCAGCGATGAGGCTAATTTTCATCTTGATGGCTTCGTTAATCGACAAAATAGTCGCATTTGGGGTTCAGAAAATCTACAAGTGATTGTTGAGAAACAAATGCATATGCTATTTCATACATAACCCTATATACTTTTTGAATCAATAAGAAATTTACAATTTTTAATTAAAAACCTGTGTTTTCAATCAAAATTACTTCTTCCGTGAATTTTGCCCCAGTTATGAGTTAGAAGGTGAAAAATATGATACATGAGTTGTAGGTTTAAATCCCTGTGATTTTTTAATCCTAGACTTTTAAACGAGCGAATAGTAAACATTCGTGGGAATGAACATTCGATCCATTGAGAAACAAATAAATATCTTTCTGATTCGGGTTCCATTATCAATTTTGATGATTTTATCCCAAGTTACAATACGAATATTGGAACCTTTGTCAATGTGGCAAAGTAAAAAACCGTTATGTTACCCCAAACGAAAACGAAAACAAAAATAGTTACGCACAGTCTGACCATCGCTCTCGTACAAGGGGCACTTCTGGCGTATTTTGTGCAACTCCATGTTGATTTGTTTGCTCAATGTGGTGACGGGATTGCCACCGAGGCCGGTGACGACCATCGCCCCCAAGTCTGCTATATAGGAAGATTTTCGAAACGTGGCTATTCGGCCACCCACTCGATCCTGCAAAGTTATCAATCTTTTGGTCCAATTTTCGGCAAATAGCATTGGTGAGAGAAAAATTCAGGACTTACGCGCGCTTCAAGAACGATTACTTCCAGGCCGAATTGTTGCATCTGCTGAGCGGCGGCCAGGCCAGCTATTCCCGCTCCGATGACTATTACCTTGCCCAATTTCTTGTTAGGCAATGCCTGCGGAAAAACAGATACTTCGTTAGAACATTCGAGACAAGTTGTTATTTAAATTCAATGAGTTTTCAACAGGCTGCCAATTTCTTGCGAATAAAATTTCATGCAAAAAAAAATAATTGGGAAATTTTCAGCTCATAATATTGTTGAAAAAAATATTTCCAAGCTGGAAAATTATATTAATTTGCAATCTATAAATATAAAACAATTCCGTGACTTATAGGCAACGCACATTCTACACCGTTGAAGATAGAAACATGAAATTTGGAAGATATGCTCATTAGAAGGTGTAGAGATGCACTAAGAAACGATTGTTCGAAAATCAACGTTTAAGGAGGTGAAATGGGGCATAAAAGTTTGTACGGTGAATTGTATTCCCTGCGTGGACTAAGGCCAAGTGTCACACCGACCGAGCGGCCATGAGTACGAGAGAGATAGCTGATTTGCAGATTCCCAATGATTTCTGAAACGGTTGATTTTTGGGAAAAAAGAAAAGAAACACGTTCCGCTCTGTTGAAAGACGAACAACGGCTTTCTCTCCTTTTGCCCGAAATATGTTCCGTCTGGGAGAAAACTTGGCAGTAGGATTTTTACCGACTGGACATGTGACCCATGGCCTTAAGGACACGTCCATTAATTACGTGAGGTGTTTTTTTTTCTTTAATTTGGACCCCCTCCCCTCCCCCCTGGCAGATTTAATGAGATGTGGAGGCACTCCCCTCCCCCGGACCTGAAATTTTCCCCATAATTTTTAAATCTTCATTAATTCCTAAGCCTTACATCAGTCCACCATACCTGAGAAACCTGAGAATCTGAGAATCACCGTACCTGAGAAAAATGACACTCTACCTTTTTTCTTTATTTCTTACTCTTTTCTCTCTTTATTTATCTCCTCTCTGGATCAAACCTAAAGTCCACACAGACCTCTACACCTTCCAAGAAACATATCCCCCAAATTTCATGTTTCTATCTTCAGCAGGTCAAGCTATGCGTTGTCTATTTGTCAGTCATTGAGGCACTAAGTCAGCCAGTCGCCAAACTGTTTTATATCTATATATTTTATAGCCTAGGATCTTAACTTCAATTTGCAACCGAGATTTTCCAAAACTAACAAAAATTGGCCGAGTTATGACGATTTTTGTGAAAGATCAGATCGCCCAAAAACTCGAACTTGGCAAGACTATGTATCAATCCTAACTAATATTATAAATCTGACTTTCTGTCTGACTGCCTGTCTGTTACTCAATCACGCCAAAACGGCTTGATCGATTTCAATGAAATTTAACATGTAGATAGATTATGGCCTGGGTTAAGACATCGGATACTTTTCATTCTAATATCTAATATTTTTCTAATTATATTATATACTCAAATCTAATCTAATTATGAAATTAAAATTATTATATAATGAATGAAATTTAAAATGTAGATAGCTTATGACACATAGGATACTTCTCATTCTAATTCTAATATCTAATATTTTTCTAATCTGTATGCCTGATGTTTGTTCCACTATCACGCCTAAACGGCTAAACTGATTTTGATGAAATTTGGCACACGTTTAGAGATTTACTTCGAATAACACATAGGCTGTGAATAATAGATCTAATATTTTTCTAATTCTAATATTCGACTCGAATCTAATTCGATTATGAAATTATCAGTCTTATATAATTGTTATTATAGGATACAAACAAATCAAATCTAATATAAATATATCTAATATTTTTCTAATTATAACATTCATGGAAAATCTAATGTAATTATCAAATTCAAATTCTTATAGTACTATAGAATACAACAAATCAAATATAATTTAAATTCGATAAAATCTAACATCTAATATTATTCTACCTAGAATATTTTAAAAAATCTAATCATGAAATTTAAATTCTCATAGAATACGAACGTCTACAATATAATCAAAATCAAATAGAATCAAATATAATATTACATATTTTACTAAATTCTGAATAACGTATGACAGCCTGTAAAAAAAATAATCCATTAAGGGGTATTCTAACACAAATTGCGAGATCCACGCAGACGAAGTCGCGGGTAGAAGCTAGTTGTATATAAAATCTTCCTCTCGTCATCCCAGTACTCTTGTTAGAAAAAAAAATATTGTAACTCGTCCTGTCGTTTGGATTCCGGAAGTCCAAGCCGCAGTTCCATCGTGATTTACCTTAAGTCGCTTGAACACGCCGAAGTTGATGAAGCCGTGACGCTCGAGGAACGCGTGAATTCTTCGCGTGAGTACAGGATCGCTGTTGTAAGGTGGTTCGATGGCGGGCAAAGCATTCTCGATGATGAGCTGCTGCTTAGGATTCTCCAACCACAATTGCAACAGCCTGTTCCTTATGTGAAGAAAGACTTTTTGGGTTTGAGGCGGACCCGACGAGACGTCCGGAAAGCAAGCCGCCTCGGTAGAAGTCAGTTTGTCGAAGGGAAGACGACTTTGAAACGCTGCTCCTTCCAATCCGTTCAGCAATTCTTTCACTGAGGAAATTCAGGCAGACGTCGACAATGACAAAAAGGCAATGACAAGGAAAAAAAATAGCTACGCAACGGCGAGAAACTCACCGTGAGGATCCTCGTGATCGCTGTCCTGCTCTTCCTCTTCTTTGGGTTCGGTTTTAGCGCCCGAGGAAGTCGGCATCGCGGACGCCGCTACGGACTCTGCTATTTTCTGAGGTTCGGCAAGAATTTTTTTCTCCGGCGTTCCAACGCCAGTTTTCGACTTCTCCGACGTATCGGAAGCGTTCTCGTCCTCCAGCTGATTGTACTTTTCCTCCATCTCCCGATACTCGACCTGACAAGAATCAACGACGGTTCGTTCATCGGGTCAAACGTCGTTGCGAGCATTTTCTTCACTAATCCTTTGACAACAATGCGCGCGGAATAGTCGAAAACGATGACATTTGTATGGGAAAAACGAAACAACCAACGGGCTTCATTGTTTACAAATGCGAAAGGAAAACACCGCGACATAACCTCTTTTCCGAAGCGGGTGAAACCTACGACGGTCTGATATTATTTACGTATTTTATGAAAAAAAAACGCGACATAACCTCTTTTCGTCGCGGGTAAACAAACATCTGACAGTCTACCATTATTTACGGATGCGACGAAGCGACATAACCTCTTTGTCATTCGCGTAAACAAACCTTGAAACCATAAAAAAAAAAAAGAAAAGATCACCGCGAATGCACGTACCTTGGCCCTTTTTCGTCGGCTCATGTTGCGACGATCGTACGGATAATTATCCCGATTAAATTGATACACTGGAAGCGACGAAGAGTTGTTTGTTTTGATCCATCAAACCGGCTTCACCGAACTCGCGCACGAAATTGCACGAAGCTTCGTTATACTCTGAATCGCGGGGCAGCGCGCGCACGCGACTACCGCAGCGCTCGAGACGACCAGTGCGTCGTTCGACCGAACTACACACGCAAACAGCAACAATAATCGCCTCCAAGCGTACCACCTGTCGTCATAGTAACTGTGAAAAAAAAACGCGTTTCTGAAGACATCTTTTTTACTGGCAAGCGAACGGCACGTACACATCACGTGTAACTTGTTTGCGGACTTTAGAATTGAATCCCCAGCTGCATAGAACAAGGAAGCCAAGGGTACCGGAAGCCAAGGGTACCGTGGGAAAGTCACCGGGGTTTCGCAAATTAGTTACTTTTTGTCATTAGAGCGTTGGATTATTTTAGCTATAAAAAAATATGCGTTGAAAATAGCAATGTTGAATGTTTTCCACTTTTATTTCATTTTCTGAAAGAAAACGAGTTTAGAATTACGAAATGATATTCAAAATATGATAATACGACATTTAGTAAGCCTGCTTTCTTCGTGTTAGAAATTTTTCTCCATAATTCCTCTTGACAGAAGCTGCATGTGCATGTGTTTCGACATAAACTTGAAATAAATTATGCGTCGGCCTTCGACTGCGCATTCATTTTCCGGCTCGACTACTTTTTTCCGCTGCTTTCCATTTTTTGCTTGCTTTAACCGACGATTGTACTGGTTTTCAGTTTGAATTTTTTCTTTCGATCTTTTCAGTTTCGTCGAACACAAGATCTATGAATTCGCGAAGGATGTTTGACAGCTGAGAACTCACGATGTGGCGTTCGTATCTAACCTCAGTGCTACCAGCTACTGAGAACTTAATTGTGCGTTTGCCACATTTCAACTTGGTTAATAATGTATTCGCGATGTAAATAAACAAAAAACCTGACTAAGGCCTGTGATTTTTTTTTCAGCGAAACTATAAAATTGATCGGAATTATAAAATAGGGGTTTTATTATACACGTAATTGACTATACAAAATTATTTTTTCACAGCGATACATGTCAAAATGGCGACTGTGCAGCATTTTTCCAATAACGCCTTTATTTCGAGAGGATCAACGGCCGGACCAACAGCTCCTATAATTTTTCAGTTATGATGAGACACTAAAGTTTTTTCGATTATATTAGGTGTGTGAATTAATTTTTACAGATTTTTCTAGCAGGCTGGGAATCCTCTTTCAAGTTGAAATATTTCAACGTCCTTTTAGGATTTTAAAGTATTGACATAGCCCTGTTCAAGACGCTGTATGAATTTATTTGGCGAGCATCATAACCTTAAAATAAAGTAGCAAGAACAATGGCAACCGATAAGCTGCACATTCGCCACTGCATCCTTTACGAATTCCAACAAGGAAAAAGTGCCACCAAAGCGTGGGAGTCAATTTGTTCTGTGTTCGGGAAGAGTATTGTGTCATACGAAACATGCAATTATTGGTTTAAACGTTTTAGAAACAATGATTTCGAACTCAGTGACCGTGCGCGTACTGGACAGCATGAAAAATTTTCGGACGACGATTTGGAAACGTTACTGGTCCAAAATTCTTCACAGACACAAGAAGAACTTGCAGCCCAACTAGGAGCTGATCGATCAACCGTTGCCAAGAGGTTACACGCGATGGGAAAAATTCAGAAGCTCGGGAAATGGGTCCCACATGAACTTACCGAATATAACCTCGGGCAACGGATGAACACGTGGCTTTAGTTGCTTAGCAAACAACGAAGGAAGAACTTTCTCTGGAAAATCGTGACGGGGGATGAAAAATGGATCCTTTATGAGAATCCCAAGCGGAAAAAATCATGGGTGGACCCTGGAGAACCAGCAACATCAACTCCCAAACCGCAAATGAACGTCAAAAACATGCTTTTGTGTATCTGGTGGGACATAAAGGGTGTTCTTTATTATGAACTTCTAGAACCGGGTCAGACGATCACTGCAGAACGATATAGTGACCAATTAAATCGTTTAAGCGAAACAATTGAGCAAAAAAGGCCATTCACAGAACACGGAAGGCGAAAAGTCATTCTCCTGCATGATAACGCTCGACCTCACGTTGCTCGTACGACCCAAACAACTATTTTAAACCTGGGCTGGGAAGTTCTTCCTCATCCGGCATATTCACCGGACTTGGCCCCATCCGAGTATCACCTATCTCGGTCAATGGCGCACAGCTTAAGAGGGAGCCACTTCCGAGAAGTCGAAGATATTAGGAAATTCGTCGATGACTTTATCGCCTCGAAACCAGCCAGCTTCTATCGCGATGGTGTCTGTATGCTATCAGATCGGTGACAGAAGGTTGTAGAAAGCAATGGGGGATATTACCCGGATTAAACACGGTTTTGTCTATTTTTTAATAAACCGCAAGTATGGAAAAAAAAACTGTAAAAATTAATTCACACACCTAATATACAAGAATAGCTATAGAAGTACGTAGGATTTTTTTTGATAATTGCTTTTTTGTCAAAATGGCGTATTTCTAAAACAAAAAGTATAAAATGCCATGAGAAAATCGTCAGAAAATTGCTTCTAAAAAAGGAACTATGCAATATAATTAAAACCCTTTTGAACCCCAGGCGCTCTTAAGGCAGTAGTCTGCTTTAGGAGCCGAAAAAAAAGCGTTTTTTCAACAATTTTTTTGAAAGGGAAGGAAATGATTGCGGTAAACGAAATTTTGAGACGATAGTATATTATATTCAAGCTTTAAAAAACAATTTTTATTATTACAAATTATTGAAATTTGCCAAAGTTGTAACGATTTTTCTGGGGCGCCTGGAGTGTGCACTCGTAAATCGGTGCCGGTGATGGAGGTCGTGCGATGCATCTGAAACAGTGGAACCAAATTTTTTTTTAGTTTTTATAAGTTCCTTTTCTATATGAACTAAAAAAATACCGAAGAAATGACGAAATTCCAAATTTTTTCGAAGTTTGAAAAAAAAATTCACTTTTTTGAAGAAAAAAAATTCACTTTAAGTTGCAAAACAAGTAATTTAAATAGTACTTTTGTCCAACTTTTTTAGTTCAAATAGAAGATAATTCAATACTGAAGCTAGATCACTTTGGTTTTTTTCGATCGGACATATATTGTTTTTACTATCGCCGGCACCGTTTTCCAAAACTTGTGAAAATGAAAACTCGAGAAAACGGGCTGTAAAGTCTGCCCGAGCATTCGCACCTGCTCGACGCTCGGCCACTAAAACTGATCTAGCTTCGAAAATATGTCGAATTGGCCTCTAAAATTTTGAACACATATTCTTGGATAGTTTTGGAATAGATTTAAGACAAAAACGAAAAATCGATTTTTTGAAGCCTGTAAAGCAGACTACTGCCTTAAGGCCACTCTAGAGGCAAAAGAGGGCATACTTTGTGATTTTTTTTCAGCGAAACCATAAAATAAATCGGAATTACAAAATAGGGGTTTTATTATATACGTAATTGACTATACAAAATTATTTTTTCACAACGATACATGTCATAATGGCGACTGTGCAGCATTTTTCCGATGACGCCTTTATTTCTTGAAGATCAACGGCCGTACCAACAGTTCCTATAATTTTTGAGTTATGATGAGCCACTAAAGTTTTTTCGATTATATATAAGAATAGCAATATAAGAACGTAGGATTTTTTTGATATATTTTTTTTTTTGTCAAATTGGCGCATTTCTAAAACAAAAAGTATAAAATGCCATGAGAAAAACGTCAGAAAATTGTTTATAAAAAACTAACCATGCAATATAATTTAAAAAATCCTACGTAGTGCCTCAGAAAATGTAATTCTAAATATACAGTTAAAATTTCAAGTGAATCGGTTGAAATTTGAGTTATGAGTCCGGCCGACTTGAAAAATGTAGTTTTGCGATAAACGCGTTTAAAGTTAGTAGAAAGTCACGACATGAATCAAGAGGGGTTGCGCTAGAATACGAAAATCGAGTACTTAGAGATTTTTCACACCCATAATCTTTAGGAATATAATTTTATAGGTACTGAGGTACATTTTTAACAAAAAAAAAATCGATTTTTGGAAAATCCTAGAGTGGCCTAAGGCCTTAATATAAAAAAAAACGAGTTTTTTTTTATCGCCATGTTAATGTAATGTATGCATCCATCTCATTGAAATAGAAACACCGCATTTTTGCATCGTGATACATCGTCGCGACATCGCACGCCTCGTAGTCGCAATTATTCACTCTCGTACGTGCGCGAAGCGTGTGATTACGAGTGAGAAAAATGCACAACTATGACCTGTGCCAACATTACGAATACAATGTGTCGTAATTGTGAGATTGTACGTTATTAATATTATACATCCGTCGTCAATCCAAGGCTCCCTGTCGATAAATACATCATGGCATCCCTTCACCGTATTTGATCTTTTTCGTCGAAAACAAAAGTGACATCTTCAATGACGAAAATTCCACGAATACGCATTGATCGTAAAGTCGACCATGAATTTGTACGATTCTTCAGACCGCGTCTCAACGAAGCAATATCACCAGTGTGAAAATAAGATTATGAAAAAACGATGATATCTTATCAATCCTCAAGATATTGTAAGCGCGCTGAGATTTTATTTTTCAAAATCTTTCGTTCCGTGATATCGGTACACGCGTACCACGGGAGTGCACTACGTGACATTGAAGTCGTGCGAGAAAAAATATCACCGAAGCGCCTAACCATTTTGCCAAACTGGCAAAACAATAGAATGAAAACAATGCTCCGTGCCAAACGAGGCGGGAATACCGAGAAATTGTGATGTATTTTTGAGTAAAATGTTGCACTCAAATATTCACGAAAGTACGCACGACAATGACGAATGTATAATGATTTCGCGTACAAAATGGCACGATGCAATGGTCAAAAATAGATCGCGGAATAGTGTATACCACGGGCTTGCATATAGGTCTTGAAAGTCCGACGAGTTGGCTAGTACGGATAAATAAAAAAAATTGTTTCTCGTAGCCGCCACAAGTAGGGCGCCACTAGTAGAGTGGTGCTGTCGAAGAGAGATGGAAACAGATTGTCGATCTCTTTCTAATAAGCGCATTGTACGAATTAAGGGGCCAGTCCACTTTGGAGCCACGAAAAAAAAGGCTATTTTCGCGATTTTTTTTTTAGGATTTTATAAAAGATATGAATATAAAAGTTGTTGGGCTTGATAAATAAAGTCTTGAAATACATTTAAAAAAAATTTTAACTCATTTTAATTCATTTTTAAGTGCAAAAACTATAGTTTAACGTAACGCCTCAAAAATAGGTGGGCTAGGTAGCTCCATCACAACTCGGCAACGACTTGTCTGAAACAAGAAAATCAAAGTCCATTAGATTCAGTATGACACCAGCTACAAAATGACCCTCGGATATAAAGTTTTATCAAAAAATAAAAAAATGGCAGATGAAAAACGAAAAAGGTAAAAAAAAACGCGTTTTTTCGCAGTTTTTCGCAAAAAAAAGAGTAAAAATAAAAAATTTTAAACCATCGAGGGTCATCTTGTTGCGAATCATGTTTACAATATGTGGTTCAAATTTCAAGAGAATCGGTTTATTAGTTTTAGAGATACGATGGAGCTAGATTTTGAAAACGTTGTTTCGAGAAAAACGCGTTTGAAGTTTATACTTACTGCCTTAAGGCCTTAGGCTACTCTAGGATTTTCCAAAAATCGATTTTTTTGTTTGTTAAAATGTACCTCAGTACCTATAAAATTATATTCCAAAAAATTATGAGTGTGAAAAATCTCTAAGTACTCGATTTTCGAATTCTAGCTCAACCACTCTTGATTCATGCCGTGACTTTCTACTAACTTTAAACGCGTTTATCTCAAAACTACATTTTTCAAGTCGGCCGGACTCATAACTCAAACAAATTTCAACCGATTCACTTAAAATTTTATATGTATATTTAGAATTACATTTTCTGAGGCACTACGTAGGATTTTTTAAATTATATTGCAGAGTTCCTTCTTTATGCACATTTTTCTGACGATTTTCTCATGGCATTTTATACTTTTTGTTTTAGAAATGCGCTATTTTGACAAAAAACTGTATATCAAAAAAATTCTACGTACTTCTAGAGCTATTCTTATATATAATCGAAAAAACTTTAGTGTCTCATCATAACTCAAAAATGATAGGAGCTGTTAGTCCGGCCGTTGACCTTCTAGAAATAAAGGCGTCATCGGAAAAATGTTGCACAGTCGCCATTTTGACATGTATCGCTGTGCAAAAATAATTTTGCATAGTCAATTACGTGTATAATAAAACCCCTATTTCGTAATTCCGATTTATTTTATGGTTTCGCTGAAAAAAAACATCACAAAATATGCCCTTTTGGCCTCTAGAGTGGCCTGAGGCCTTAAAAACATTGTCTTGACAATATTTTCATTTTACAACCCATCTAAATCCTACAGTGTTATTCGTCCATTCACCGGTCGGTTTAACCTAGCACCGCCTAGCAAAGGTACAGACGTTTCCGCGTACAAAGTTGCGAAGCGTTCACTCTGTACTGAAAAATGCATTTTTAGGGTTTTCGCGTTACTGGAGATTCGCATTACATCCGTCCGTCGTCCAGCTCCCGTTCCATTCGCTCTTAACATTTCGTTTAACCCTTTGTGTCACACGTTTTTCCTTTAGTGCCTCTCAGGTGGCACTCTCAGAGTGCCACCATGGCACAAAGGGTTAAAAACTTCCGAAATTCGTGAAAGCAGCCGAGTATTTAAAAAAAATGCACTGATCGTTATCTAATTAATATTTTGAAAAATTGATAAATCCTTTTAATATTGACAAAATGGATGTCAATAATTGACAATTATCATTGTTCGTAGAATATCGAACGATCAACAGCAGCCAAGTTTCTATCCGATATTGCAACAACGCGCGTGGCTAACGCTGCTTGACCCCACTTCGACGCGTGACCCGAGACACACTTGACCACGTTTTTCCGAACGATTTTGCATCGGGAAAGAAACGCTATCGGTAGGGAAAGAAAAATCTGTGGGAGCGAGAGAGAAAGAAATGTGATTCGGTCACAAAGAACGCGAGTAACAGGTATAGAAAGTAGGCCGCTGAGAACGAAGAGAGGGAAAGAGAGCGCGCGCGCGCGCGCGCGCGGACGAAGAGCACGAGAGAGGGGGAGCGTAAGAATGTTGGGCGCCGCGCGGAACGGGTACGAGCCTGAAGCCGAGCGTACGCATCGCGGGGCGAATGGTGGGGGAACGGCGAGCACATGTGATTGCAGTAACAAGGTTCAGTAAGACCCGATGACTTGTGCGCTTCTCTCGCGCGTGGCTCACCCACTTGACATGAGAGTTTCTCATGTACGCGATACTAATATCATATCTCTCGCGGTTTTTTTTTTGTTCTTCTTTTCTTTCTTCAATTCTTTATTTCGCTCGCGAATTTCCGCGTGTGTCCATCGGGTGTACTTCTGAAATGTTGAATCCTGCGTCGTGATAAAATAAGTTTTTTTTTTTTTCTTTTCTTTACTCCACGCAACCGTACGTATTTTATGCAAGCGAATATTTACTACTCGCAGATCTTAGCGGACAGCGGGCGTACCGCCAACTTGTTTACGAACGCGTCTACGCGTGGGGCGGGGGGGGGGGCGGACAGACACATCGCCCTCGTCGCTTGTCAAAAATAGCAAACTCGCTTCTGCGTCCAAGAATTCGTATGCGCCAACGTATAGGCGCTGCTTCTTTGTTTCCGGGTGCGCGAGTGTTTTTGTTTGGATAACTCTGCGGAATTGCTTTGGTTCTTTTTTTTTTGTTTTTCGAAGCTCTTTGTATTGTTGTCGCCGTGCGCTCGCGAGTTCGCTGACACTGCGCTCGTGTATGTGTGTGTGTATATATATATATATATATATTCGTTGTGCACTCTTGCAAAGTGTGCGATTTTTTTTTCGCCCTATGTTTTATCGGCGTTTCTTTCCCCGCGTCTTTTCCGGCTCGCCCGAAGAATTATGCGCGTTGCGAAATAAAATCTGATGGCTCGTACGCCGAGAACGCGTGTATGACGTGACGATAACAATGGAAACTGTGAGCGCGAGCAAAAAAGTAAGGAAAAATGGCGCTTGTAGCGTTCGCGCGGTGGCGATTTTTGGTACTACGCCCGGAGGAGCGAGATAGAGAGATGTCGTCTGCTAGCAGGCGGCTTTTAAGGCCTTATATACGCGATTTCGCCGATTTTCGAAGGTACTTTTCTAGAGGCGGTTAAAAAAAAATGCCGCATATATTGACAACATTTTTTTTACAGATCATTTATGCGCATGGTTAAGTATATGTAAAAAAAAATCAGAAATATTAACAAATGGCGGAGATATAACATAATGAAGCAATGTATTTTTTTGCGCGCGCGTTGATGGTGAAAGTTTTCGGCATCGATGTGGGTGGCTGAAAAAAAAAATGAACATATTTATGATTGCATAATGAATGTATCTTCAGTGTGAACCAAAAAATATTATAAAAAAAAAAATTATTATAATAAAAATTCGAAACTTAAAATTTTTTTACTCAATTTTCTGTCGGTATTTTCATTTTTATATTTTTTTGTGTCATTGAAATTTTTGTTTCTGTGGTTCACACGATAGGTGACGATACTAAGAATATTTTGGAAAAATTTCAAAGCGATCTGAACCTTCGTTCAAGAGTTCGAACTTTCACAAGGTTCAAAAAAGTGAATCGTGGAAAAACGGCTTTGAAGTTGACGGTCGGGCGCGCCGCGCGGTATCTATTATAAATGCAATATTACCTTATTTAATAGCATCCTGGAGTTTTTCAATTCTGTCAAGCTTAAAATATTCCTAACCGTTCAGGCTAATGGAATCAAAAATTAAAAAAAAAATGAAAAATTTTGAAATTTTTCGCGTATATAAGGCCTTAAGGCGAAGTGTCACACCGACCAAGCGGCCATGAGTGCGAGAGAGATAGCTGATTTGCAGATTCCCAATGATTTCGGAAACGGTTGATTTTTGGGAAAAAAGAAAAGAAACACGTTCCGCTCTGTTGAAAGACGAACAACGGCTTTTTCTCCTTTTTTTCCGAAATATGTTACGTCTGGGAGAAAACTTGGCAGTAGGATTTTTACCGACTGAACGTGTGACACGTGGACTTAAGAGTACGCCAGGGGTATGACGCCGCCCGGTTTCTTGGCTATGCGAAATGTTCGGATTTATTAGTGTCACACTCTGCCACTTGTAGCGCTACTTATCAATAAGAATCTTGCACGCCCACGCGCTGCGTTCATATATATATACACTACCGGCGAAAAGTTTCCGGACAAAAATTCAAGAAAGTTCCGGAACAATTTTTATGTCAGTTCGCCCATAGTTGACATAAATGAATTTGATAAAGGGCATTTTGAAGGGGAGGAATTCACCTTCATTCCTTTTTTTTTTTGAAAATTTTTTATTACTTTTTTTACGACTAGTACCCTTTTTCGAAAACGGCCATTTTTCGCCTTTTTTTTGTTCCTTTTCTAGTGGACCCCGTTTATAAACAAAAATTTTCTTATGCTTTTCTTTGACCGGAATCATAAAGGGGAAAGCTCAAGCTTCAGTTTTGTTTTTTTTTTAAAGCTTCGTACGATTTTTTTTTCTAAAGATATTTTGATTTTTTTGAAAAATGGACAATTCGAAAAATAACGTGTAACGCGAAAACGACAAGGATTCAAGGAAAATCTCAAGATAGTAAAAAGTTGAATCGGTTTTCGTTGAGTTGGCGAGAATTTTTTTTCGAAATTTTTTTTTTTCACTTATTTTCGGTATAAAATCAGATGATTTAAGTACCCCGGATACCTTACTCTTGCCGATAGTGTAATATAATTCGCCAATACATATATTACACTATCGGCAAGAGTACTATATCCGGGGCGTCAAAATTTGACGGTGAATTTAGGGTTATCGAGTTAAAATAAACAAAATATGAAGAGTGGTAAAAGTTAATATTTCGCTTATTTTGCGTTAAAATTAGAATTTTTTCGTTAGTTATCGAAAATGATGTTTTTTTTTCGAATTTGAAAAATTCAAGAAACATCAGGCAAGGCAACTTGGGAATATATAGTTTCAACAGTGTCTCAGAAGCCAAAAATGTATTTTAAATACTACTACCATGTTTTTCTTGCTTATAGGTGCGACTAGACTGAAAGTAATGTCGCATTTTTAATCGCTAGAAGTGCGAAGAGGGATTAAAAGTATACGGTTCATTCCTCTTCGGACTTGTAAGCCTCCAAGTTTATGTAAAATATATCGTTTAGTAATTTGGTGTAGTAATTATATGGAACAATTCTTATTGTTATAAGTAAACAAAGAATATAAATAAATAAAGCATTATAATCTCGGAGTTTATGTTGAAAATCGTATAAATACTGCGTTTAGCGTCCTTGAGGGGGCTCCGCCCCCGCCGCCCCCGCAAGGGGCCCTGCCCCTTGCCCCCGCCGGGGGGTTGCATCCCTCGGAACCCCCGCGCTCCAGTGGCAAACACCTTTCGCGTGCGACACACCTTCCACGTACATAGCGTCTTCCCAATAGAGAAGCTCGGAAAAAATGTTGTACTATATTAAAGTATAACTTCTTGGGTTTCAGTCAAATAAGAGAAAAACATTTTGCCCTTCCGGCAATACTAAACAAATACTTTTTTAAGCTCGCCCGGTCAATTTCCATTATTTGTGATAAAATAAAGATATTGTACCCATGAGCCAACAACAATCGTTGAATTTTGGCGTCTATCCAATTACCGCTAAAAGCGCTCATAATTCCTTAAGGAAGCCGAAACGGCAAATTTTTTATTCTCGAAATTCTCTTTTTTTTTGTTCAAATATCAAGAATGAACGGTCAAAACTTGGGGCCTCTGATATCGTACTATCCCCGCACTATCAATATACATAACATTTTTATTATGATACGACAATTAATAAAATGATGATGATGCCAACAAACAATCATAGAGGAATATATGCAAAAATAGAACTGTTTGGTACTAAATAAAAATATTGCTAAATTAAAAAAAGCACTCCAGCTCTCACTATATGTTTATGTGAGGACTAGAACACATAAAAAAATTTATTTAGCAATAATATTTTGAGGAATTTTTTATTTTGTGATAAATTATTATTTCATACGTACCTGCACGATTGTTGACTGGCATACGTAAATGGTATACTTACATAATTAAGTACTCACGTTAATAAGTGACTATTCAAATTATTGGGTCTACGCATAATTCCATAGCGAAAGTCGAGTAAATATCAAACGCAAAATATTTACCAAAAAAAAAAGCGATTTTAATCAATTAGATATGTTCTATTTTGTTCAATAACTTTCTGCCATCTCTGCACGAGCTTCATTGTCCCTCTTTCATAGAAGCCCTAGGATGTTTGAGCAAAGAAGTAATCCAAGTGGTTTTTGAGGACGTCCAGGGAACTGAAGGTTTTATTCAAGGAGCCTAGTTAAGGGACCATCAACAGTGTGACCGCCCGAAAAATAGCCGATTTTCGCGATTTTTTTTAGGTGGATGGGATAAGGTAATCGGTCTAATTTTTTTTTTACAAATTGAAGCACCGATAAAGAATACAAATTGATTTTTTTTTATTTCTTTATTTATTGTTTAACATTGTTTTTATTTGCGGAAAATTGCGTGGAAAAAAAATGGTGTCCCATGGTGGCCAGGATTGCGGCCGCAAATTTTATCTGGAACAAAAATTTCAAAATGATTATTAATCTGTAAGAAAGCCGCATGTTCCTATGAAGGTTTTTTTTTAGTGGAATTTGAAAAAATGGCGGCCGGTTGAACAAAAAATATCAAATTTAGCCTTTTTTGACAGTTTTTCGTAAAAAAAATAGGAAGATTAAAAAAAAAAGAACAAGCTTCCATAGCAACATAAAGAATGACGTGAAGAATGTTCTGTTAAAATTTCAAACGGATAGCTTGAAAACTCTTCCTTTGAGAGTGGCCACCGTTTTGAAAAACACCATTCCGAGAAAAACGCGTTTAAAGTTCGGAGTGCGGGTCTCACGCTCCAATCAGTTTTTCAAAGAAAGGCTGTAGCGATCGAAATAATTCGAATTTCGATCTAAAAATTGGACAGAACCTTTATAACCGTGTATACTTTCGGATAATGCAACAAAAAAAATCGATTTTTTGAAAATGTTCCACTGTGATGATCCCTTAATGCAAGGACTGAAAAAAAAAAAACTATAATTCCACGTCATAAGTAGCGCCACATACAGGTGAGAGCTAGAGTTAATAAATCCAGACAAAACGCGTGTCATTTAAATGCATAGGAGTAACGCGGCGTGCCAAGCCCCTTCGTGTTGCTCGCAAAAAAATGAATATTGATGAGGCGGCGCTGTCGGAACGCACTTAGTGGCAAAAATTAGAACTAAAATGTCTACGATTCTCGGGTAACGTTTTTCTAGCGTCTCGGCATGAGCAATCGGACTACCACCAGTCCTCTCTAATCGCGCTGTTGATTCTTTTATCGGCATTCTGTCAACGAATATCCCGCACGCGTTAAAAATTCCCTGTGAGCAATTCTACTTCTAATTTATCGGGGAAATTAAATATTACATTGAACAAAATTATAGCTAGCGAAATGATATGAGAGTTCGTGCGATTATCGAACGAGAGTGCGTGACCGTTCGATCCTCTCGCTTTCGTGTTGTTTGCGAAAACGCAGAGACAAAGAGGCGCGCGCATATCTTTACTTCGTTCTGTAAGCGGATGAACTGTTTTTTTTCTTCTTTTGTGCATACGCGCGGATGGGAATTCATTATCTCCTTATCAGTAGTGATGCATACGCACGTAGAACTTTCGTTTTTTTTTTTATCTCCATTCGCGGACTCGTGGCCTTGCCGAAGTGTGATTTCGTGACGAAAGTAGGCTATCTTGTTGCGCATTGCATGTATACGTATTATTTTTTTTCTTCGTTCGAACGGTTCTTCGATTATTTCAACGTCGATTGCTTTGTCCCGTGCGTGGCATGAGCGCGTATCGTGTCAATGCACTCGGTAAAAACATGCAGGAATAAGAATATTCTTTGAGGAGTTTCGGGACCGTTCCTCGACTGCAAAAGTGACGATGAAAATGCAATGAATTTTTCAGCAGGCTGCGAACTTCTTGCGAATAAAATTTCGTCGAAATATAAATGATTATTGGGCAATTTCCGACCTATAATATTGTTGAAAAATATTTGCAAGTTGGGAAATTACATTAATAGTTATCATTTTTGCAATTAAATATTGATATCTTGCAATTTTATTCGAGAAAAAATATCCGGTAGACTTGGCAAGAGCGGTAGTTTCTGCCATTGGCACGACTGACTATCGCTAAAGAGTCGTCGGTTCCAGTTTACCCTACAAGTTTGGTTAAGGCCTTAGGCCTCTCTAGGATTTTCCAAAAATCGATTTATTTTTCTTAAAAATGTACCTCAGCACCTATAAAATTATATTCCAAAAGATTATGGGTGTGAAAAATCTCTAAGTACTCGATTTTCGAATTCCAGCGCAACCCCTATTGATTCATGTCGTGACTTTCTACTAACTTTAAACGCGTTTATCTCAAAGCTACGTTTTTCAAGTCGGCCGGACTTATAACTCAAACAAATTTCAACCGATTCACTTGAAATTTTAACTGTATATTTAGAATTACATTTTCTGAGGCACTACGTAGGATTTTTAAAATTATATTGCATGGTTCCATTTTTATAAACAATTTTATGACGATTTTCTCATGGAATTTTATACTATTTTGTTTTAGAAATGCGGCAAAAAAATCGTACGTACTTCTATAGCAATTCTTATATATAATTGAAAAAACTTTAGTGTCTCATCATAACTAAAAAATTATAGGAGCTGTTGGTCCGGCTGTTGACCTTCCAGAAACAAAGGCGTCATCGGAAAAATGCTGCACAGTCGCCATTTTGACATGTATCGCTTCTAAAACCTTCTAAAAAAATATGATTAATTCGAAAAAAAATACAAGGAAAAATGGGCCCGCAATGAAACTAGTCTTAAAAATCATAGAATAGGCTTTGGAAGGTTTTTTGGAAAAAATGAGAAATGGCAATCATCTTGAAAAAAAATAGTCCAGTATAAAAAATCATTTTTTTTCATATTTTTTCATGAAAGCTTGCTTCAAAATGAAATATATATATATATATATATATATATATATATATATATATAAACATTTGTCGATATCTCAATTAATTTAGGAGTCATCAGCGTTCAAACGTTTCCAAAACTTCCGAAATGGACATTTTTTGGAAAATTATAGTTCCTAATAGAGAAGAGATAAAAATCTAAAAAATTGGGGTGGATATTCCTTTCATTGGGTACAATTTTACAAAAAAAAAAAAATCAGAAAAATAAAAAAAGGTCGTGGTCACGGGCTACATAAAATGGCTTGGAAGGCCTCATATATATGATATATATATATGGTTGTGTCGGTAGCCGAATTTCGATCTGAAATCTGGCATACACCTTCAGTTTAAAGGGGATCATTTTTCTAAATCATGACACAACAACAACAAAAGTTATGCTATTACAACCACAAACAAAAATAGTTATGACGATTTAAATGCGAAATTTCGGGTAATTAAAAAAAATCATATCTCAATTACCGTGGACTTTAGGACATAGGGTCTAAGGGTGAAAATATAAGCAAATGTCCCCTCAATCACTAAAAAAATTGTGTCGGTCCATGCGCCAAACACCCTGTATAAATATACACCCTGTATATAAATATACAGGGTGAGGCAACAACTATTAGCAGTAGAAATATTACATAAAATATTTGCATACATATTGCATACATAAAAGTCATTAATATCTGTACACATAAACACGCATATTTTTTTTTATTTCCGGTAATCCCGCATATATACATGCCCGTCCACTGTCCGACAATTTAATTTGATCATACATAAGTGATAACATTTTTTTAAATTGCAAAATACATTTTTTCATAAATTAATTTTCCTCTTTTCACTAAGCTGGCACTCAGTATCGCTCACAGCAGAACTCGTGTATAATCAGCCTCTTCCAACTTCCCCCCCTCCCCGTCCCTGTACCTCGCTCGCCTCCGTTATCATCTGTCTATCACTTATAATTTTTCCGTACTCGCGTGTCGGTAAACATATTAATATATGTCGTGTATCGTCGTGTTCATTCCGCGCATCGATGCAAATGTTGCACGATGCAGTTTTACTCACTAGGATTACGATGTGCTGTTCGTCTTGTAGCTCCTGAAGGTTTCTTTTTGTAAAGTTATTTTCATAGTTATAATAATTATTACGTACAATAAAATACATTTTGAGGAATATTGTTTTTTTTTTTATAGAAACTTAGTGTCTGGATAATTTGGTGCTAAATTTGTTTGGTGTTGTTTTCGAAATTTTTACTTTTTTTGAAGTGCATTAATTATAAGACATTGAAGACTTGTTATTTCCATTTGATTATCGGTGGAATGATATAAAATACTCATTGATATGCAAATTTTACTGTGCGTTTGTGGGAAGAGCGACAATTTTTATCTGCCTTCAATAACGGCCGTGATACGCGGAAAAGCTTTTTTTTTTCGCGTGACACACGTTCGGAGATTAACCAGTGCGCGTATTATAGGAGGAAAAAAAATCTTTGCCACGGGTAGACGAGCCGGCGAAAAATTGAGCGGCACTTAAGGAGGTTGGACCGGTCCAGTTGAGTCAAATGACGGTTTATAAATTTTTTATATCAATTAAAGAGCAAAATTATGCATTTTTATGCTTTTATTGCGCGAAAAAGAAAAAATGTTGTATTACAATCAACTGGAAAAAAGTCGTAATCTTTTATTACATTAAAAGGATTGAAAGATTTAAAATATTAAAAGATTTAAAGAATTCGTAAAGTTTTTTTTATTTAACCTTGATGGTTCAATATGGAATATACGAGATGTGTAAATTAAGTAATGATACTGATTTTTTTCAATTTTTTTATTCGAATATCATTACAATTCGATATTGTCTCCCTCAAAATAGCTTCCTTAGGAAGCCACACAGCGCTGGAGACGGTTCTTCCATTCCTCATAGCAGTGCTGGAACTCGGATATTGGAATAGCCTACAGCTGGTCGGTTACAGCCATTGGAATGTTTTCGAATGTCCCAAAATGACGTCCCTTGAGGTGATTTTTCAATCTCGGGAAGAGAAAAAAGTCACAAGGATTCAAGTCAGGCGAATAAGGAAGCTGAGGAGCAACAGGAATGTTTTTACTGGCCAAAAACTCGTTTATTGAAATTGCTCTGTGACAGCAATTTTTCTCATTCCCAATTCATTGGTCAAAATCTGATGAATGGCGGTGTGAGTCGAATTCAACTCTTCCCGGATCATTCTGGCTGTCAAACGACGATCTGAACTTACAAGATCCCAAATTCTGTCTCTTCCTTCTGAAAATGCCTCAAACCACCGAAAAACCTGGGCCCTTGACAAAACACTGTCTCCGTAGGCCTGCTGAAGTTTTACAAAAATTTCCGTTGCACTGTGCTCAAATCTGAAGCAAAACCTGATAGCACACCGTTGCTCGAAATTTATGTCACTCATTTTTAGAACGAACTAAGAAAAACTGTTTCACGAAAAAAATCGCTAGGGACAACCAAATAACTCTAGCGAGTTGAAACTCGTACTGAAGGCGTATCATATGTTCACCTACCGGCCCTCCAAGTCCGGCATCCTAAGTGTTGCCAGTCTGGCATCCTAAGTGTTGCCAGGTCGAATCCTACGTCGCCCGGTCTCATTACTTTTTGGCCTCTAGAGTGGTCTTAGGCCACTCTAGAGGCCAAAAAGGACATATTTTGTGATTTTTTTTCAGCGAAACCATAAAATAAATCGGAATTACAAAATAGGGGTTTTATTATACACGTAATTGACTATACAAAATTATTTTTTCACAGCGATACATGTCAAAATGGCGACTGTGCAGCTTTTTTCCGATGACGCCTTTATTCCTGGAAGGTCAACGGCCGCACCAACAGCTCTTATAATTTTTGAGTTATGACGAGACACTAAAGTTTTTTCGATTATATATAAGAATAGCTATAGAAGTACGTAGGATTTTTTTGATATATAGGTTTTTGTCAAAATGGCGCATTTCTAAAACAAAAAATATAAAATGCCATGAGAAAATCGTCAGAAAATTGTTAAAAAAAAAGGAACTATGCAATGTAATAAAAAATCCTGCGCAGTGTTTCAGAAAATGTAATTCTAAATATACAGTTAAAATTTCAAGTGAACACGGAGAGAATTAAATGTTAAAAATTACCGTGCAGTAACGGTAACCAGATGACAACCCTGAAACTTCGCTTATTATTATTGAGTAAAACACAGATTTTCACGAAAATAAAATAAAATTTCTTCTTCAGATAGAAAATTTTATCAGATTTTGTAGTAAATTTTGATGTGTAACAAAATACGCAAAACTTAAATTTAAAAAATATATAATATCAGCGAAATTTTACTGCGCATTTTATTATTTTATGCCTTTCAAAAATGTCTATAAAAAAGTATCGTCTTTATAACAATTATTTTAAGATTTATTATAAAATTTAATGAGTGTTATAGGAAAATGTATTGTGCTCTCGGTAAAAATTATCGTGCGCGCTACCCTTCTTGTATAGTAAAATTTTAGCTACGTATTTGAAATTTTCTGTAACGTGAGTTAAAAAAAACTTGTCGCATACGAATTATAATGCTTTTCTCACTCGTCACCACATTGAAATATATCACGGTAATTTCTACCGTGAAATTCACGACAAAAATTACTTTTTAATTCTCTCCGTGAATCGGTTGAAATTTGTTTGAGTTATGAGTCCGGCCGACTTGAAAAATGTAGTTTTGAGATAAACACGTTTAAAATTAGTAGAAAGTCGCGACATGAATCAAGAGGGGTTGCGCTAGAATTCGAAAATCGATTACTTAGAGATTTTTCACACCCATAATCTTTTGGAATATAATTGTATAGGTACTTAGGTACATTTTTAACAAAAAAAAAGAACGATTTTCGGAAAATCTTAGAGTGGCCTATGGCCTTAATTTACACACCTCGTTTATGATTTTCGATGGGCAAGATAGGTGTTTTTTTCTTCAAAATTTTTGCAAATGTTTAGTTTACGTTAATCCGTTGATAGAAATGGTTTATCTTGGTGCTAAATAGCTAAAAAAAATTACGTCACCCGTAGCGTGAACGTCTTGCCCGTCTACCGCACGTAAAATTACATACATTAAACTATTTTTTAGCTCTGGGGTTTTGTGGTGAATTTTTTTTTTAATTCGTAAAGACTCAGTATAGTCTGGGCAATAATATATATATATTTCAATCTTGAATTGTCGGTAACGCTCTAACCTCCTTAACCCTTCGTGGTCACCCTGAGTAGAATCGACCCGTCGATGTATTTTTGACGTAAATATATAATATTTCCCGGCCTCGAATGGGACTGTATTCACCATCTTACCTGGAGTTTCAAGTATCCTCATACCATAAAATCGATCCTCTTCACATGTCGGAATAAGTACCTTTTTTGGAACGCGCACTATGCTACTATTTTTTCCCAAAAGTAGCATATCTAAGGAGTATCATGTCCAAATTATAAGTAAAAATGTTGAAAATTCACGGAACTATGATTTTTTTTAGCGAAAAAAGGTATTTTTTGCTTTTTCACCTCTTTATGAATTTTTTTTAATATGTCGGAATTTTATTTGTTATAAAAAAAATTTTCGTACATCATCTAGAGAGTTCAAAGCATGTTCCGTAATGTTTTGAACCACTTCGGACGGATAGTTTGTTCACAATGCTTTTTTGAAAACTGACCGGGTAGAATCGACCCAAGTGTGACCACCGCGATTGAATTTGGATGTGTGACCACGAAGGGTTGAGGCCGTCTTCTAGTTTAGACGGCCAAAATTTGGGGATTTTTCAACATGCGATTAAAAAAAAACAAAAAATATTTCCGTATCTATCTTTTTACCACATATTTATTCATTCTTTGACATTGTATAAAAAAATTGGCGAAAAAAACAAATCCATAATTCTGGTAGATGCAGGCTGGCAAAGTGGGGGTGGAAAAAAAACGGCCTCTCCTGGTTGACATGATTCCAACCATCCTGGTCATCTGAAAAAAAAAATAGATTCTTAATTAGTAAGGATGTCATTATAGACCTCAGGCAAAAAAAAAAAATTCGCAAAGCGGCGGCTGTTTAAAAAAAAAGGTCATTTTTTGCCGTTTTTTTCACGATTGTTGATTTTTTAAAATAATTAGTAACAAAATTTCGCGATAAATCTGGTAGGGGCGATAGAGGGGTGTATAGAGAAGGTCCACAAAAAATTTCAAGTAAATCGGTTCATTGCAACTTGAGATATCATGTCAACCGTCTCGAAAAAAGTAGTTTCGAGAAAAACGCGTTTAAAGATTCGAGTACAGTTTCAGGCAGTCTAAGTCATATAATGGTACATATACTTACATTTCGTTAATCGGCGATTCCTGGTCCATAAAATACTCCTTCTTCTTCAAAATCGAAGTCTTTTGATGTGAATATCACGAAGGGTAGGGCCTCAGGTAGTCGAGCAGACGGAACCGTCTATTGTTCGATTCGGTCCGGCAGCGCCGGTTAAGTTTCCACCTCACTAATTACAGCTGTAACTCCGTTAATATTTGGAATTTCCAAATTTCCTTTGGAGGGTATATCCTTGAAATACTAAACATTGAAAATATGCAAAAAAAATCGATATTTTCAAAATTCTAGACTAGAAGACAGCCTTCAGAGCGATTGGAAAGGGGCGGGGCAATAAAACTCCGAGCGATACTTCGCAATCGAGCTAACGAAGTTACATTATCGTTGAAACGCTATGAAAATTAATTTGAAGATTTTTAATGATAATAAATAGACAAAAAAATTAAACCGACGGTACTGGGCGTCGAAGTAGAACAATATTGTAAGAGAAACTTCTTTTTTGTCGACGATTCTCGCATCATAGAGAGGCGTGAGGATATATATGACGATTTGAAAAACGAGTGGGAGGTGTTCCGTGACATTTGACTCGACGATGTGGATTGACAGGTTCGCGCGAACAGTGACGCGGAATACGATCTAACTTGAAATGTTGCGAGCCTCGATTTCGCGATGTAATTCGCTCTCTTTGCGGCACCGTTACGCGAATCCACGTCGGACGAGTCTTATTCATTAAGAAGTTCTCCGTCGCGCGAGAACACGAAACGTAACTATGGGGGGGGGGGGGGGGGGGAAATTGTACGATGAAACGTGTGCCGACGACGATTTAAGAGCTTCGCTCGCAGCATCGCGCGTTTGAAAGTTCCAAGGGGCAGCTCGCGATCGACTTGCAGTGAGTGGCGAAACAAACCCCAGACAAAAGTAATGCCAATTGTTGGTGGCACTTGGTTGTAGCTGATTTTTAGGTTTGCTTTGCGCGACGAAACAAACCCAAAGTGGAGCTTATTACGGTGGCCAATAAGATTTTCGAATTTTGGTTTGGTTGTTTCCTAGATAAATGGCACGAGGGATATGGAGAATTGAAAAAAAATTCTGGCACTATGGAATAAGATGAAAAGTCTTTTTGTATATTTATTTCTCGATTTTCGTTATTATTCGGATTATTGGGTTTTTTTAAATTGTTATCGAAATGATTTATAAATTTGTATTATCATCGAAAGATCGTATTTACCAGTAGTAGTAATAATTCTTCATTTCCAAGTATACCCTTGGGGGTTTTCACACAGTTCCCTTCTCTGTACATTGATACCCTTTTACATGTTTCCTTCTCTTTTTACCATTTATCTTTATTCCTCTCCTTTGTGCTTCCCTTTTTACCATGCATTTAAAGACTCTCACATACACTGACAGAAAAATTCTTTTGATATTAACTAGATGCGTCTATTTGATTTTTTTCTTAAATTTGATTCAACTTGATTTTTCGTGAAATCAATTTTTTTCGTATTGCATTCCATTACCAAAATTATTTATTTTAAATATATTTATTTATTCAAATCAATATCTATTTGATATCGTTTGATAATTAAATATTTTATTTATTCCTAATAAATCTGTGATTTGGTTTCATCTGGTAGTATAATACAAAAGATACAGACGGAAAAATGGTACACGATTCAGTCTCTCAAAAATCGCATGGCTTTGTTTTCATTAGAAGACTGTTGTAACATTCTGCAGTTGAGGAAAATGGTTAGTCTTTCTATACATAAATAGGCGCGCCTGTTAATAAAAGGCACGAAGATACCTCTCTTTTTGTTTTCGACATAACAGCCTTGTTAGTGAAAAAAAAGAAAAATAATCGAACTTTTTTTCACCGCACTTTTATGTCATGAACCTATATTCCTTTCTCGCAGAGATGGGCAAAAAGTTATTAAATTAACAAATAATAATTACAATTACTACTGTAATCGATAATTTAATTACTTTGTAATAGATTACTAGTGCCTAGTGTAATTAATTACTACGTAATTTAATTGAAAGTTAATCTAATTACAAATTAATCGATTATATGTTAATTCGAATAAACCGGTTTTCTAACTAATAACTAAACAATATTTTGATGTTGTAGTTCAAACGAGACATAATTTATCACTTTTTTTATCTAACTTCAGAGGATAAAATGATATTTTCTCCTATATTACACCATAACTAATAACAAAGTAATTAAATTACAAAGTATTTGAATACATTTTAATCAGATGGCTTTGTAATTAACGCCACTCTAGGATTTTCCAAAAATCCAAAAAAATGGGTGAGAAAAATCTTTAAGTACTCGATTTTCGAATTCTAGCGCACCTCCTGATTTATGTCGTGACTTACTACTAACTTTAAACGTGTTTATCTCAAAACTACATTTTTCAAGTCGGCCGGACTCATAACTCAAACAAATTTCAACCGGATCACTTGAAATTTTATATGTATATTTGGAATTACATTTTCTGAGGCACTACGTAGGATTTTTTTTATTATATTGCATAGTTCCTTTTTTATAAACAATTTTCTGATGATTTTCTCATGGCATTTTATACTTTTTGTTTTAGAAATGCGCCATTTTGACAAAAAACAATATTTAAAAAAAATCCTACGTACTTCTATAGCTATTCTTATATATAATCGAAAAAACTTTAGTGTCTCATCATAACTAAAAAAATTATAGGAGTTGTTGGTTCGGCCGTTGACGTTCCAGAAATAAAGGCGTCATCGGAAAAATGCTGCACAGTCGCCATTTTGACATGTATCGCTGTGAAAAAATAATGTTGTATAGTTAATTACGTGTATAATAAAATACCTATTTTGTAATTTCGATTTATTCTATGGTTTCGCTAAAAAAAAATCACATAATATGCCCTTTTTTGGCTTCTAGAGTGGCCTAAGGCCTTAAATACATTATATCAGATTTCATAATATGTCCTGAATAATTACAATCAAAATGTAATAAAATACAGTTCAATGAGATTATTTTGTAATTTAATTCGTTTGTAACCAGATAAATAAGTAAATTACATTGTAATTTAGGTATGCCCACCTCTGCTTTCTCGTATCCATGCGATATATCTTGTTTCATCTTTATTTAATTTGCATCTAATCTTTATTTAATTTGAATATATTGAATATTCAAATAGAATAGCTTGAACAAATAAAAAAAATACATTTGAAAGAAATAGGGTCGTAGTAGGCCGTGAGACAAGGAAAAAACCTATTTGATTTAAATACATCCTATTTAAATTGAATTTTTTTTATCAGTGTGGCTTCTTCTTTCTCTTTTTCGACCACATATCTAACTGCATTTTTATTTTCTCACATAGGTAGTTTGCTGCTCTTTTCCATGCTTAGATCGTGGTTACTAATGTTCGATTTTTTTTTTTTTCTGATAAGGACTCCAAAAGTTTCAAGCGCCTTTCGTCGCCTAACTTTGCCTTACTTAATTATTGCCAAGCGAACCAGCACCTAATTGGATATATCAATAAATTAAAATTAGATGTACTTTTAGTTTCAATTAAAAATGCAATTAAATATCCAACCACGAATGAACTACTGGCACAAAAAAAAACGGTTCAATCGATAAAGAAAAGATGAAATAGTGAAGACATGAAAGCGACTACGTATTCTTGAATGAAATTATTGCGGAAAACATTTGTAGCGGATTTTGCTGACTAAAAATATATTGTTTGCATTTTAGCATAATTATTTTGGGAAAAAGGTCGAAAGAAATTGTTCGAAAAATATCAACGGCGTAGAAATGATGGCTCAGAGCAGCGTGGAGTTTCGAACGAGCCACAGATGACGAATATCTCGTGTGGACGAAAAAGAAGAAGAAAAAAACTCTAGCTGCCAAAGTTTCCAATTGATTTTGCGCGAAACGCGACACAGTTCGTGGCGTGTCTGGCGATATAACGAATTCGTTATTCCTCGTGGACCACCCCGGAAGTCCTGCCTTACGCCGAGTTCGCGATGGATTGGTACAGAAAGTTTCGCCAGAGAAGGTAAGATTACCTTTTTTTTTAAATTCTTTTTTCCAATGATCCTTTTGAGATTTTGTATTCTGAAAAAACGATGATAATCGACGTTTCGATAAACTGGAAAATGTTCTAACGACGCACAGATCGGTACGCCGACCGGACGACGATCTGGAGACCACTGACGAGAGAAAAGCGAGATGGAAAAGTATTTACGTCATTTACTTTACAATGTTTCTCATGTCCCTCGGGTTCAGTATTATTTTGACCGGCGTATGGCCGTATCTCGATAAGGTAAAGTGTTATCATCAATTTATGATTTATTTTTCGTAATTGGCATTCGACCAAAGATCCGAGTTTGGATTGAATTTAAACAAAAGATCGTATTTTTATTTCAATTCTTTCGTTTTTTCGCTTCAATGTCAAATTCATTGTATTTTTGTCAATTTCAATCGTACTTTTGTTTTGTATTGAATTGTAAAATTCAATCGTATCCATTTACAATTCAATCGTATTAAATTTTAAATTTAAATCGTATGTTTGGTTCAATTTCAATTGAAACGAAAAATCGTATTTTTGTTTCAATCGTATAAATATTATTTTGAGAAATAAACAATGATATATTTTATCACTATCATTTAGATTATTATTTATTAAAAATCACTCATCATTCTGTTTTTTGATTATTAAAAATCATCATCAAATGTCGATGATTTTCATGATGATTAAAAATCATCATCAAATGTCGATGATTTTCATGATGATTAAAAATCATCATCAAATGTCGATGATTTTGATGATGATTAAAAATCATTTTCAAAAAAACAGCTCGGTTTTCAATATTTATTACTGATGAAAGTATTGGGATGACGAGATCGGGGTTTTACACACAATTGATACATAGTCTTGTCTAGATTTTTTTTTTTTTAATTGAATAATGATCCGTAAACAATAAAGTTATTATTTAAGGGGTTAAGCTACTGTGACGATCTGAAAATCAGGGTTATTAAAAAAAAAGAATATCGAAAGAAAAAGTGAGGGGATTGAAAAGTCGTGTGGACATTTATTTGTATGTACATTAATCAAGTTGTGTACTACATCTATTTTTAAATATTAATAATTAAAGAAGTTATAAACAATCTCATGAAGGACCTTTGAATGTGAGGAGCTGAACGGTGGTTTCTGATTTTTGCCAACCGGTTGATCTGAAACCAAAAAAAGAGTTTTTTTTTCGTAAAATAGATGATGTTAACTAAGACTTGACCGAGCTTTTTTTTGTCATCGTGTTTCATCATCATCAAAAAATGTTTCAATTTTTCGAGAAAAAATGTCATCGTTATTGTCAATAACTAATGAAAAAGGGATGTTAAGAAGGAAAGCATCGGTCAAGACTAAACTACTATTACACTGAGTAAGTGTATCAAATTGCAAGTCAATCTGTTTATGAGATGTCGAGAAATCGTATACACCTTTTTCAGAAGCATAGTTTCGAGAAAAACGCTCTTAAAGTCTTACGAGCAGTTCTATCGTTGTAATCATAAGTTTACCTTCAATCTGCGATTTTTGCACCATATGTTGGACTTTACTCGTCAATTTGAGTTTCCTCAAGCCACAAAGGATTTTTTGAAATTTTCACAGTAGCCTTACTCCTTAAGCCATGTGCCGCTGTTGCTAGATGGCCAATCGGTGTAGGTGGTTCTGGCAACAAGAATTATCCGGAATGACAAAAAATGAAATCTATTTTTAGTGTAACAAAAAAACTTCTGTATGACCGGATACTTTCTTGAAATTTTAAAAATTACGAAAATCACAAGCTGTATAAAAAAAAGTTTGATTTTCGTTGAAAAAAAAAACTTTAATTATTCGTTAAAGGGGTTACGTGGGTTTTGAAGCAACAAAGCATATTTTCTCTATTTTTTTAAATATAATATATAAATTATTTTATTCAAAATGTTAAGCACATAAAAGAGCAACATTGCAACAATATTAAACAAAAAATTTCATCAAAAAATTTGAGAAATTCAGCCGGTGGGGCCTGGTTTCCGGGGACCCCTTAAAAAAGCGTCCTCGTGGTGGTCAGGATAACTGATGATAGCTTTATCAGAAATTAAAAAACCAAATTTTTTCTATTAGCAGATAAATATAGCTCGCGCGTGAACGAAGGATTTTTAAAAAATTGGAATTTGAGTTTTTGGCAGAGTTGTATGCAAAATAGTTCAATTTTTGGTACAATTCACACTACGTATAGCCTTGTAAAATTAGTTGTAATCAAAAAAAAAAAACCTTCGTTCAATCACTAGTCAATGCTATTTTGAAGAAGTGTGCAAAATTTCAATAAGAATCGGTGCATTAGTTTTTGGGAAATCGTGTCCACCGACTTCAATAATAGTGTTTTGAAAAAAATGCGTATACCTGCGTCGCTCCCGGCCGGTCTTTCCCAACGGGGGGAATTCCCAAAAGCTCTCTCTCTCCTAGACTTTTACTCCGATTGATTTAAAATTTTGGGAGAATATTCTAGACATATTGTACTATTAGATAATAAAATTTAAAAAATTGATTTTTTGAAAGTTTCAAACCCACGTAACCCCCTAACAAATGGATGCACATATCCAAAGATCATCCGATAGTAAATGTTATCTGAGACTTAGGTCGTTTCATGAAACATAGTTGCGACAAAAATGCAAAAAAGGGCAATTCGCAGCGGGCCGCGGCCAAACGGTCACCTATCTGGGTAACGGCCGCGGCCAAACGGTCACCCACCCGAGTAATGGCCGCGGCTAAATGATCACCCATCCGAGTGATGGCCACGGCCAAACGGTCATCCATCCGAGCAATGGCCGCATCAAAACGGTCACCCATCCGAATAATGGCCGCGGCCAAACGGTCACCCATCCAAGTAATGGCCGCGGTCGAACAGTCACCCATCCAAGTAATGGTCGCGGCCAAACGGCCGCTCATCCGAGTAATGGCCGAGTAAACAGCAACCGCGTGCCCGCTGCTGTAAAAACCCGAAAGAGCACGAGGAAGCGGCATCGGAGGAAATAAATTTTAAAAAGTAATAAAAAAATAAGTGAACAACGTCGGCACTGTATTCGGTTGAAAGTGGATCCGTTGAAGGATCTCGTTTTCATCCGTGAGGATCGCGGTTCCCGTATGACGCAAGATCGAACGATATGAAGCTCATTGTATTATTTCAGCTAGATCCTACAGCGGGAAAGGAATTTATGGGCTATGTGGTGGCGGCTAATCCACTTGGTCAAATGTTGTTTTCACCGTTGGTAGGATGGTGGGGTAATAAAATAGGATCTGTGAGATATCCCCTCATGATTACGCTGGCGCTGTTCACCTGTTCGTCCGCCGTCTACAGTACCCTCGAGATTATACCCGGTGACAAGAAGGCGTACATGATCGCCGCTAGATTCTTCGTCGGTGTCAGTTCCGGTGAGAAAATTGTCGTCCAACCGAAACATCACTTTATCACGACTAATTACACGCGATAACACGTGAACGTTTCGGCAATCGATAATTGTCGATTTAATCAATTTACAGCGAACATTGCAGTCGCACGATCGTATCTGTCCGCGGCGACAACGTTGTCCGAGAGAACGGGAGCTGTGTCCATGGTATCACTGGCCCAGGTAATGTCACGTGTCATCATCAGCTTGGCGAATTCTCGCGAGTTCGCCGTTTTCCAAACAGAACGCACTCCCGATTCACGTGTTCACTGTAGAAAGTAATTATACTGATTTGAGATAGGCAATACGTGGAGATGACGGAAAAACAGCCAATGTTGATCATTTTTTTTTTTTTTGGAAAGAACCAAAAAAAAACACGTTTTACATTTATGAAACTTTAGGTACAATTTATTACATAATTAAACTGTTTCAATTAATGCTCTCATTAAAAAATATTGGCAAATGGCGAGGTTTGGTCGTAATCTTTCAGGAAAATTTTGATGGCAGTTGTCCGTTTGTGGGAAATCCAATGACTTCTGTATTGATCTGAAAAATATGAGCCAAGATTTTTCAGTATTTTAAAAACCAAATGCTGAATTTATACCTAAGCAACATTTGAAAAGTTTAACATTTTTTTTTAATTGAAATTTTACGCACTATTTTTGTTCTTTTTTCCGATTTTTTTAAAATTGATTTTCACCAACTAGTAGGTGTAAGTTCAAGATAATATTGTGATTAAGTTCAGTCTATAATTTCAGCACGATCGGTCAACTCATGTTAATGTTATGTTTCCCACAAACTTCAAAAGTAAGTTTGAGGAAATGTGTTTTAGGCATTACACCACTTTGGCGCTCGGAAAAATTGAAACATCTTTTGCCGCGAGTATTCAATATATGATAAAGTTTTATTTTTCATAAATACATTATAGTTTTATAAACAAATTAAAAAGCAGTGAATAAAAAAGAAATAATGGCAGATATATAAAACATCTAGTCCTCTTTTGAAAATCCTTGCCGATGGTGGAATTTTTTTCTGTCAGGCATCGTCTAAAAAATTTTTTTTATTCTATAAAGAAAGGTCATAGCTAAAGTACAGCATAGGGAAAGATTTTTTTTATTTTTTTTTTGTAGAAATGACAGCTATTAAAAAAAACTCTGATAATTGCCAAAATTGTAAGTTTTAAAAATTAATAAAAATTAACGCAGCATCCAATCGAAAAAATTCTATGCTACATCCTAGATAATATCATAAAGAATATGTGGTATAAATTTCATCAAAATCGGTGCAGTAGATCGCGAGATATTTTATTCACCAGTTTGTCCTACTACACGACTATCTTCGTCATTTTTTTAAATTCTTTTTTTTTAATTCTCTCATAAAAATATAATGTATTTGTGAAAAATAAAAATTTGTTTATAAACTTAATAGTTGCGTAAAAAAATTGGTTAATTTTTATACCAATTTTTCCGAGCGCCAAGGTGGTCTAACCCCTTAAAGTTACGAACGACGAAAACTCAATAATTTTAGTGACTTACCGGGTAATCAGCGATTCCAGGGTCAGAATAGTCCGTCAGCTTCTTCACGAATGCATGAGTTTTTGTTGCCGCTACATGTATTTCCCCCCGTAAAAAAATTGTGATCCTGAGTTGTTAAATTCACTGTACAGATTGATGAATCTGATTTTTTTCAAATTTATCGCGCAATTCAATGAGCGTGCTTTCCAAAAATAGAATGTATAATAAATGAATGCCGATGAAACATTGGAGGACTTTCGTTGCAGGTATTGGGTTTCGTAGTTGGCCCGGGTTTGCAGGCAGTCGTAACGCCTCTGGGTGACGAGGGTTTCCGCATGATAGGTCTACCCTTTAATATGTACACAATGGCCGGCTGGATAAACGTGATAATGGGAATGGTCAATTTCATTCTGTTCCTACCTTGGAACTTTACGGAGTGCAAGATCGCGGCGCGTGAGGCGATGCGCGATCAGGGAAAAGCTTCAGGTAAATAAACCCTAAATCCAAATATCAAAGGCCAGTAATGACGCAAATAATTCGTCCGATTCAGAGGGCCCTAGGAAGGCAGCGAATCCAATAAAATCTTAATCAACCCAAAGGTGCAATCCAGTGATGCAAGTAAAATTCCATTTCAGAGGAGGACACCTGGAAATTGGTGAAGCCGGATTATCTTGCCTCGTGGACATTGATATGTGCGTTCTTCTTTCTCGTCTTCAACTTCGTGCTCTTGGAGACGTGAGTATACCGATCAAATCGCGTCAGCCTCGTGTTTCCCGATCTTTAAATATGCTTAATGAAATGGCGACAGCCTCGGGACTTCCCTGACGATGGATCAGTTCGCGTGGTCGAAAACGGAAACGCTATATTACATGGGTCTGGTGATGAGCGTTGGTGGAGTTGTTGCTTGCATTACATTCGTCATGATTGGACCACTCTGCAAGAGGTAAAGGACAAACTTCATTTCCATAAACTGCTACATAAATTGGACGATTTTAAAAATCGTAATTTCTTTGCAAACATTCGACAACTTGACTTGAAATTTTACCAGTACGCTGGCATGTATCTGTACTTAAGTCTCGGTGAAAATCAGTTAATTGTTAAATATTCGGATTCGTGAAAGGAATACCTTCAAGACCCAACCACAACCGATCGATGAAACGTATTTTCAATGGTTTCTGCCCGACAGGTTCGACGAACGCAAGGTGATGCTCTGGGGTGGATTCTTTTGCATGATCGTCGGTAGAATAATGTGCATTCCTTGGGGTCCCGATCCGCCGCCAATCGCCGAAATCGATCGTGAGTATTCCCGGCCTTTTAACAACGAACGCATCTCCTTATTCAGGTCGGAAGACCCCCCCCCCCCCTGAATTATTATTAAGACTACCCCTGAATTATTATTAATTTTGAAAGGCTGGCCAATCCGGTGTGCCCGATGAGCCGTCGTACATCGGTGAGCGGTACGTGCGTCTAGTGGTGCTTGGAGGTGCGGTGCTCCCACCGTGCACCGCTACACGCTCGTATCGCTCACTGACGTACGCCGACTCATCGGGCGCACCTGATTGGCCCGCCATTAAAAATTAATAATTGAATTTTAAAAATATCATTTGTAATTTATAATCATTTTATAATAATTAAAAAATAAAAAACCTTTAAAAATTAATAATTCAGGGTTGATCTAATACCCTTACATACTTACGAGTATATCAATCGACTCAGAATTTCATCCCCAATTCCCCATTTGAGGAACTATATTCAGTTCTGCGGCACCCTGTATACAGGATTTCGTCGTTTTTCGAAGATAAATTTACAGAAGTCGTGAAAAAATGTCACTCATATATTGGCACTTTTTTTTATACAATATTTATTCAATCTCTTAATTGCCTAACAAACCCAAACAATTATGGAAATATTAAAACATGGCGGGATTATTGGCCGGTAAGTAAATTGTTTTTCTTGACGCAAGTGTTGTGCTGGTGACAGTCCTCAGTGTCGAATTGAGTGTCTGAAAAAGAAAATTGGACATATTTATAATTACATTATAAATGTCTCTTCGGTGTGAACCAACAATAATTTTTCGAAAGAAAAGCATGTTAAAATGGGAGTACTTCAAGTTTTTGACTCAATTTTCTACTAAGTTATTTATTTTTTTAAATTTGGTAATCACTTACTTTTTGAGGCTCACGCGATAGGTACTGATAAATAGAATATGCCGTAAACATTTGAAAGCGATCGGAACCTCGGTTCGTGAGTTTTAACTAATACGAGGTCAAGAAAAGCGTTTCGTGGGAAAATGGCTTTGAAGTTAGCGATACGAATCGCCGCGCGGTATCTAGTATAAAGTATTATTTTATTTCATTTAAGGGGCTATTCTACTGCGATGGCTCAAAAAATAAGCTACTTTTTAATAATTTTTTTTTTATTGTTGAATGCATCGGTGCAAATTTTTTTTTCGCTTAAAGGTACACTCTTATAGAATAGAAAACAATTTTTTTTGTTGCATATAAATGTATAGTTATTTAAGAATTCATAATTGTGTAAAAGCATGAAAAAAAGTATGTTGCTGGCGTTGATGATTTGCGCTTTCCAGGTAATCTGAAACAAAAAATTAAAAAAGATTCTTAATCTGAGTGGCGCTATCACCCGAACTAGAATTATTATAAAATATTAATTTTTACTTATACTCTCGCCCGAATTATGATGAAAAAAAAAACGATTTGTTCGAACACTTTTGCAGAAAACGACGCCATTTTGTTATTTTGAAACATAAAAATAATAATTCTAGTTCGGGCGATACCGACACTCATACAGATTAAGAATCTTTTTCAATTTTTTGTTTTAGACATTTTTTGTTTTAGACAATAAAAATTATTAAAAATAGCATCTTTTTTGAAAGATTACAGTAGAATAGCCCCTTAATATCAGCCGGTGCCCAATGTTGGGGCTACCTCGGCATCTAAAACGTCTTCAGTATGCTTTCTAGAGAAGCATGCTAAAGGAAAACAATTAAATTCGGCATAGCGCGCACCGATTATCTGCCTAGGTCGAAGAAAATAAAAGTTTCCACCCTCAAAATGCTCGAATTTCAACATTTTGTTAAAATTTGTAATTCCGAAAAGCTCAAAATACCCTTAAAAGTTCAGGTTAAAATAATATCGACTTGTATTTTTTTCGAAATAATATAAACTTGTATTTTTTTCGCGTATATAATGCTTTAATCACGAAAATTGTTGTATGATTGAAGCTTCGACGAACGGGACAAGGATCTCGAACGGCACGGAGATTCTCGGTTGTCCGAGTACGCAGGAGTGGTGTCGTACGACCCCACGAATGACGGTGACGCAATTCCTGATCGGTTACGGTTTCACGTCGGTCGGATATCCGGTCGGTGTGACCCTCGTACAAACGATATTCAGTAAGGTCCTGGGCCCGCGTCCTCAGGGTCTATGGATGGGTATAATGACGGGAGCGGGTTGCGGGTCGCGGGTCATGGGTCCGGTCTTCGTCGGCTTGATATACACGAGATGGGGCACCTATCACACCTTCGGCATAACCGGCGCGACTCTGATCGTCGCGATGATATGGCTTCAATTGGTTTACAAGAGACTCGTACCACTGATCGTCGTCGCCTCTTGCACGGACGATCAACGGGACGAGAACACTCTTCCAAAATTGGACGTCGAGATGCCACTCGTGATGGACACCACGAGAGGCGATTCGCCGAAGGAAATTGAAATGCAAAATATGAACGGCAGCACGAAGAGAGACAAAGACTGACGCTCAATGTGATAGAAAACAACAAATTTTAAAGACAACAGCAACTTACCGTGTAAATATACTGGAAAACTCAAGAAAAATTAATAATCGGTGATTTTTTCATTTTCCAATAAGGAACAATGAAAAATTCCAGCGAGCTGAGATTTATTACTTATGTACACGTATACGTAATTGTACATATATAAATATTAATACCTACTCATACATAAACGCGTATATAAATTCATAAGAAATTTCATTTGGGTAATAGAACAAACGATTTTTCAACGGCCAATAAATCCTTCGTAAAATACCGCCTCGTTATTTATTTATTTATTCAGTTCTCGTTTCATCTCGTCGTTCCTTTCTGGGGGCCCCCGTGTTGTATCGTAATTTATTCGGTGTTGTGAAAGTTTTTTCGACGCCGAGGAGAAGAAGTTGAGCGAGGAAAATTGATGGCTCCGAATGACCGGTAAGGTACGCGCGATGATGATGATAAAGGAGGAAAAGGAAAAGGACTCGCCTGTGGAGAGAATCGGATGGGAAACTGCGGATGTTGTTATGAACGCTCGACGCATCGGTGCAGCGTGCATATATGGAATCCATCCGTGGCTTTCTTCACACTCGAGAAGTTGCTTTTTCTATATTGGAAGGTAACTATGCGAAACGCAGCGTCCAACGCGATATCATCATCCGCTATTGCAACGACAAGCTGTCGCTTTCGCCTCTATATATACAAGGTGGGATATTTGAAGTGTTACAGAGCGATAGCATACTCCACATCCATGTGTATTATTTGTTACATGAAAGATGTGTAATTTTAGAAATGAACACGTGTAAAAGCCATACACAACTTGAAACAATGCACTTATGGGTGTTATAGAGAAATCAAACTCATTTGATGTGTATTTTCATACACTTGAACCGCATTAAACTTTAACACGTTATTGCTATAAATCTTATGACGTTATATGAAATAAAGACATTTACACGTTTTGATACGTTACCCAGTCAGTTTTCAAAAAAAGTATTGTGACCAAACTATTCGTCCGAAGTGGTTCAAAAAATTACGGAACATGCTTTTAACTTTCTAGATGATGTACGAAAATTTCAATTATAAGAAATAAAATGGTGACATGTTAAAAAAAATTCATAAAGAGGTGAAAATGCAAAAAAGACACTTTTTCGCTAAAAAAATCATAGTTCCGTAAATTTTCAACTTTTATACCTAAAATTTGGACGTTATACTCCTTAGATATGCTACTTTTGGGAAATAATAATAACATAGTGCGCGTTCCAAAAAAGGTATTTATTCCGACATGTGAAGAGGGTAAATTTTATGGTATGAGGATACTTGAAACTCCAGGTAAGATGGTGAATACAGTCTCATTCGAAGCCGGGAACTCTTATATATCTACGCCAAAAATTGATCGATTGGTCGATTCTACCCAGGGTGACCACGAAGGGTCAATACCTATTTGAAAGAAACAAATCGATCACGGCTTATTAATTTAAATATGGCGATTAAAAGTAAATTATCGTGTTAACATCTTTCTCTCTCGCTCAATGACCCCTCCCTCCCTATTCACGTATAATACTCTCCGAAGATCCGTCTTCTGTCATATATAGGTATATTCGGTATGTGCACAATTTCGTAGCGAAAATCGAGTAAATTACAAACGCCACATATTTACCAAAAAAAAGGGATTTTCATAAACTATGTTCCATTCTGTTCAATGACTTTCCGCTATCTCTTCACTTTATTATCCCTCTTTCATAGAAGTCCTGAGATCTTTGGGTAAATAAGTCATCCAAGTGGTTTTTGAGGACGTCCAGGGAACTGAAGCTTTTATTATTCAAATTGTTCTTTAGCGCTCGGAACAAGTGATAGTCTGAAGGTGCAAGATCCAGACTACACGGTGGGTGCACCAAAAACATCCCACATCTATTAACACGACGCAAAAAACATCCACATTTTTTGCCTCGTTACCATAGCAACAATGTTAGTAAACGATAAAAAAAAAAACCAAATTCTGCACGTTTATCTGCACGATAAAATGACCAAATTCTATAGATCAACTTTACACGGTAGCGCAAGTTGTTTTTCGATAATTTTCTACTTTTGCCCTAAAATCATCTCCTTTTACGTGTTCAATATAATAGAAAGAGTTTAATCTACGAAGGCTTTTTCAAAATTAATTTAATTTCGTAGAAATTTCATTTATCCGCTCGAATAACAAATATGTGTGTGTGCATGTGCTGTGAAACTATAAATAATAAAAAATAATTAATTTCAATACGAATATTTGTATTGAATTTTTATAATTTATAATTTAATTTCAAAGTTCAAATTCATTTGATCTAGTAAACGAATTTTCTCAGTGGGTGGAATAAACTTTCTGAACTGAGACGCGTAGAAAACTTTTTCAGCAATAAAACAGGAAAAAAGACGACATTCAAACAACAGCTAGAAACGAACAATCCAACTATGGGCATGGATAAAAAGCTGGGTACATTCGTAAATAGTACTCGTGCGCGAGTGAATAAAGTTTCGCCGATCCTGCGAGAGACACAAGTGGTCCGAATTAGCACCAACTGCTTCAAGTTCACAGCAGAGCGACAACAAACTTGTACCTCTTTGCGCCGTTAGAATTAAGTATGCCGGTATATTCGAATTACAGTCCATGTGTGCGCAGGCCCTCGGAAGAGGGATCTACTTTCACGTATGTGCGGCAGTAATCCTATTCGCGATGACTGTAAATACATTTTTATTTTTATTTTCGTTTTTTTCCCGATCGTCTTTGTGGGTATCTCGGAGTTCCAGGGTCTCGAAGAGGAACGCGGTGGTGCGGGACGGAGGAGGTTTATATCGCGAGTAGTAACTTTGCGGCATTGCGGTGACCACAAGTTTCACAATTACGCGTATCATCGGTCTCACGGTTTTTACGACACATGTATATACAAGCCGAATTATCAATTTTTATTTATTCACCGCGAGTCCCGTCGAGTCATCGCGGAGGGTCGAGCGGACCTTCCACCGATCAACGTTGAAGAATACTAATCTTGTTCTAGGACGTAGATACGTCTGGTAAAATCTCAACTTCGAAATTCCCCTAAGATTTGTTAAGTGTTTGAGAAAACAGAAATTAATCGGGTCAGTTAAACGACGTCGTTTATGGAGAATTGCAAAGTGAGCTGGCATTCTATTAATAATGAGTGCAATAAATATGTCAGCGGGAAATTACTGCCAGTAAATTTACGTTTTTTCATCGGAAACTGTGCCAAATTGTATTGATCTTGATAATTAGAAAATATCGAAAACGATATGGTGAATGTTATTGTAACTTCGAAGGTGAAGTTCGAATGGACTTATCGATGTCTAAAAAAAACGAGTGCCCTGTACCATTTAGCGGCGAAGTGCTTGACCCAACTTAAAAGGGAATGTTTTGTTCTCGAGAGGATGGATGGATGGATGGATGGACGGACGGACGGACGGATGGATGGATGGATGGATGGATGGATGGATGGATGGATGGATGGATGGATGGATGGATGGATGGATGGATGGATGGATGGATGGATGGATGGATGGATGGATGGATGGATGGATGGATGGATGGATGGATGGATGGATGGATGGATGGATGGATGGATGGATGGATGGATGGATGGATGGATGGATGGATGGAGGGATGGATGGACGATCGGACGGACGGACGGATGGATGGGTGGTTGGATAGATAGATATAGATCGAAATAGATATAGATATAGATAGAAATAGATATTATTTAGATATTGACTAGATGCGTTTATTTGACTTTTTTAATTTGACTTACAAGGAGAGGACGCCTACTCGTCATCACCGATTTCGTCCAGATTGATGGTACATGTAGAGCTTGGCTAGAAATGAAAGTGCCCCAAGTGGGAACTCCAGATGGCCAAGAGTTTAGTAAATAAAAATTTTGACGCGGATCTGTCACCGTATAAGCCTTTTATGTTAGCATGTTTTCCAAGCAGTGGTTGGTGCAGAGGTCGGACTCGTATTGCAAGGGTCGCAGGTTCGACTCCCCGTGCGGAAACTTTTTTTTTTCTTTGGCTCCTTCTTAATTTTTACAATATTTACGTCGCAATTAACCGAAATAATAAATAATTTATTTTATATATTTATATTTTCACAAAAAGCATAGGCATAGGAAAAAATTTGGGATTGCGAACATTCAAAAAGGGATTGTAATTAAAGCGTACATGAGAACTTCGTATATGAAAATCGATACTTTTATTCTTTTACACTCGATCAATTGCATGTGCCGGGGTGATATCGTCGAACTTTTTTTTTTCGAAAAAAAAATGCTCAAGTTTTTTTTTTCGCAGGATAATTTGAAGAACACGCGGTGTACAAATACTTTTTTTACCCACTGTAGATAGATGAAAATAGGTGGAAATAGAAATAGATAGAAATAGATGGAAATAGATAGATAGTTGGATAGAAATGGATAAAAATGGGTAGAAATGGATAGAATTAGATAGAAATGGATAGAAATAGATAAAGATAGATAGAAATGGATAGAAATGGATAGAAATGGATAGAAATATATAAAAATAGATAGAAATGGATATTCGGTCGGTAAAAATAAGTATTTGTACACAGCGTGTTTTTCAAATTGTCCTACAAAAAAAAATGCCTTAGCATTTTATTTTTTTTCGAAAATTTTTGTCGTACATTTTATTTTTCTTCGAAAAAAAATGCTGAAGTATTTTTTTTTTTTCGCAGGATAATTGGAAAAACAGGCGTTGTACACATTTTTTTTTACCCACTGTAGAGAGATAAAAATAGGTGGAAATGGATGGAAATAAATAGATAGTTGGATAGAAATGGATAAAAATGGGTGGAAATGGATAGAATTAGATAGAAATGGATAGAAATAGATAGAAATAGATAAAAATTGATAGAAATGAATAGATGGAAATAGATAGATAGATGGATAGATAGAGATAGATGAATAGATAGATAAATAGATGGAGATAGATAAATAGATAGAGATAGACAGATAGACAGATAAATGTTTCACAGTGTACTAGCACTAAACGTCCTAGAGGAAGACAGAGAGAGTGAGTGTATGTAATCTCCGCGAATTTCATAGGTGAGCTACTTTTTGTACAATACACATAATTGTACGAGCCGAATAAATTATACGGGAAAAGGAATAAGACAATGGGTTACTTAGGGCAAGGAGACCGGTCATGCTGTTCTTGCCCTCTTATTAACACGGTCCTTGAATAGCACCACCTCCCTCCCCACCCTACCCCTTCCCGACGATGTCGCTCGCGATCTCGCGACTCTAAGACCGTGAAACCACATACACCCCGACGGTTGTACGGTTTACCACCTCGTACGAGGAGGATATTTTCTCGTGAAATAATATCAACCGTGGCGGAGCACTCAGCTCGGAGAAACGTTTGCGAATATAATCGTCCGAGTGTTGGAGCGGGCTTCGCTTGCGCCCGGGTGTGCCGTCATGAAAATCGTCGCGATGTACCTCATATTTTTACGTAAGTAAGGAAGAGTCGGGCGTTAATGGGATATTGCCACGAGCTCAGGGAATAAAGAGAGAAGATAAGAAGAAAATAGCGCGTCGTTTTATTCGCAATTATTTCACGAGTAATATATATGAGGGTGATGCAAAACGATTTTTCTTCGAGGCCCCCGCTGAAAATGTTAGTATATAGTAAAAACAAAACAATCCTCGCGGGAAGTGAGACCCATGGGTCGGTTAAGAAATGTGGCGTCGGCAATTTTGATGATTTTTCACTTTTTAAATAAAAATAACAGAAAGAAAATGAGTTCAGAAGTGATTGAATATAATTTTCGTCAGAAAAATCCATGAATTGTCTTTTTGCATATATCCATTCTTTAAGCTGGGTTAATTAAACACGTAAAAAATGATGATTTTAGGGGAAATTTACAAGGTGTCATGTGTATTACCAAATGGATAAAGTTTCAATTTGAACATTCAGGCCCGGTTCCATAACTCTCGGTTAATAGAGTTAACCGAGGTTTAAGGACGAATGGACCAATCAGAACCACGTTGAGCACATTAAGGTATTACTGGATGGACGGTCGGGCAAAAAGTTAGTCCAAAATCGGCGAATCGTGGGTTTACAAGTTTAGATCATGTCGTACTTGTTTAGCCTTACAAATGGCTAATTTAATAATAAATTAACACTTAGAAATGTTCATTTTTCGCTTTTAATAATAGATGAAGTTAAATTCGACGATGTTTGCGTGTGCTTGACTGAGGTTTTGTCAGTGTCTGTACATCTGTTCCAACTGTCCAACAAAAAATATTTCTCAACTTCGAAATTTAATTAATACGTTCAGATCATCTTATTATTATCAATAATTACCCAAAAACTCAATATATATTGAGTTTTTCAATTATTCCTATTAATTTATCGTTACAAAAGGCGATACTTCTCCTTTCGTTTAATTAATTTCTCGACAATTACACAGTCGATTTATTTGAAACTTAGCATAATCAATCGCTTGATCCTAAATTTTGATGATATAATATTTTTAGAATTTATGGCGATTCAGTTTCATTCGTTTTGCAACCATTAACGTCCGCAGAAGATGTTTTCTCATAAGAAGCCATGTTAAATTCATATGTTTATAACTAATAAATTGTTTTGTGAAAAATTCTATAATAATTCATGTATTATTATTCTATGAAGAACTATCATTCCTCAATTTTTCAAGAATTTTGGCGATTTTCTAATATCCATCCAGTAATACCTTACTCGGAATAAAACTCGGGCCTTGAAATCTCTGAAACTACGTTGTGAAACTGATTGATTGTTGGAGACAGTTAGCGCATCCTAAATTAATCTCTCGATGTAAATTTCAATCGTCTGCAAACCCGTCAATTTTAGTGACGAAACTTCTTCAAGTTGACCTATAGTGCTCATTTTATGAGAATTTTTCTTCTCGTATACCATTTCTGCGATGGCAACGAAGTGGAAATGGTTTTTTTTACGTCATCTAAATATATTTCTATAAAGAGTGAAAGGGAGGGGGGGGGGGCGGGGAGAGAGAGAGAGAGAGAGAGAGAGAGAGAGAGAGAGAGAGAGAGAGAGAGAGAGAGAGAGAGAGAGAGAGAGAGAGAGAGAGAGAGAGAGAGAGAGAGAGAGAGAGAGAGAGAGAGAGAGAGAGAGAGAGAGAGAGAGAGAGAGAGAGAGAGAGAGAGAGAGAGAGAGAGAGAGAGAGAGAGAGAGAGAGAGAGAGAGAGAGAGAGAGAGAGCCATACGGGAACGTAACAATTTCATTTCCGGTGCAGACCTCGTCGATCCGGCACGAGCCCAGAGCGAAATCGACATCGAGACCAGAGGGATCGGCCATTCGGAATGGTGGTCCAAAAGGCTCGGAAGAATCAATAGGGTTTCGGATCGGCCGATTGGCCTGGAGCGCGAAGATAAGAAGAGCCATAACGAAAGATGGGAGCCGGAAAGATCGGATCGAGATTCGCGCAGGCGACCACGTCCCTTCGCTTCTGTATTACCGGCCAGGGAAAAATCGTTTCCGCATCACATCGACGAGCAATCAAGGAGAAAAAAATTTCGCAATCACGATAACGAGGTGACTTTTGCAGGTGTCGAATTGGCGGCACATGTCGCAGAACCTTCGCCCATTCTTTTGCCACCTTTCGCCACCCCTTCGCCCGTGTATCGCGTCAATGACGTTTCCGACGAGCACAGTGCAATCGCTTTGGAATCGCGGAATGACTCATCGCCGGGAAAGTCGAGTGCATCGTCCGCGCTCGGGCGAATAAGAATCTACGAAATTACAACATTTAACTCGACGGAGAGTGGAGCAACGCTCGGAGCAAGTCCCGCGGTAAATTCGAAGGCGCTCGACGTCAAAGGCGAAAAAAGTTCCTGGATGAATTTTCCTCAACGCTCGTACGTCAACGAAACGACGAGGGAGAATTACGGAGATTACGGGAGAAACGGTTCGCGCGATGATCCTCGCGCGTTTCGCAACAACGGGAAGAAGAACGGTAAATCGGCGCGAAATAAAAGTCGACCGAAGAATTTACGGGGCGCCAGAAAGTATCAGGACTATCGTGTGAATAAAAAGGCTGATGTCCTCGCGGAAAAAGGTACCTTCGGAGGATCCTACGCGTACGAATGGAGTGGGTCGAGTGAACGACGAACGGATCGTTTGACGACCAATGACGGTGAGTACACTGACAGAATTTTTTTTTTTTTTATATTAACCAGATGCGTCTATTTGATTCTTTTAAATTTGAATTAACTAGATTTTTCGTGAATTAAAATCCTTTCTATTGCATTCCATTATTAAAATTATTTATTTTTAATATATTTATTAGTTCAAATCAAGATCTATTTAATATCATCTAATAACTAAATATTTTATTTATTCCTAATAAATCTGGGATTTGGTTTCATCTGGTAGTATAAGACAAAAGAGACAGAGGGAAAAATGCTGCACGATTCAGTCTTTTAAAAATCATATGGTTTTTGTTTTCATTAGAAGACTATTGTAACATTCTGCAGTTGAGGGAAAATATCTTTCTATACATAAATAGTCGCGCCTGTTAATAAAATGCACGACGATACCTTTCTTTTTTTTCTAAATAACAGCCTTTTTAGTGAAAAAAATGAAAAATAATCTAACTTTTTTCACCGCATTTTTATATCATGAACTAAATCAAGATAAAACACTATATATAGCATGAATACGAGAAAGGAATATAGTCTCGTATTCATGCGATACATAGTGTTTTATCTTGATTTATTTAAATCGAATCTAATCTTTATTTATTTAATTTGAATATATTTAATATTTAGAAACAATAGCTTGAAGAGAAAAAAATATTTGCAACGAATAAGGTCGTAGTAGGCCGCGAGACAATGAAAAAACCTATTTGATTGAAATAGATCCTATTTAAATTAAATTTTTTCTTCGCAGTGCACTGTATTTATATTTATAGGCTGTTTCTCAGTCTCCGTGTAAAAAAACAGCGATCTAATATTCAGGAACGTCTTTCTACCACTTTAACTCGATATTGCAATAATTTGCGTACCCGAGAAGCTTATCCGCCCCCCCCCGTCCCCCACAAATGAGAAAAAAATCACCATCTCCTCCTTGTTAGTGAAAAAAAAGAAAAATAATTCAACTTTTTTTCGCCGCATTTTTATGTCATGAACCTATATTCCTTTTTCGTATTCATACGATATATCGTGTTTTATCTCTATTTATTTGCTTTAAATCGAATCTTTATTTATTGAATTTGAATATATTTAATATTTAAAAAGAATATCTTGAATAAATTTAAAAAAATACTTGAAACAAATAGGGTCGTAGTAGGCCGTTAGAAAAGGAAAAAACCTTTTAGAATTAAATAGATTCTATTTAAATTAAATATTTTTTTCTTGGCGTTGTACTGATGTGAGAATGCTCCTATAAACGTCCGTCTGTCCGTCCGTCACAGCTGGTGTTGAAGTTTGCATCGTTGCCCGTGCAGAATTATTGTCATGGATAAAGTCCGATTCGGACTAGGATCCTGGTTTCTCAATCGGGATCAAGTCAGATATCGGGTCGGATCCGGGAGCGAAATGTAACGCTCGCAAATCGAATTCCAGCCAGGATCCTAATCCGAAACTATTTAGGACTCTAGTAAGAATCTAAATAGAAACTTTGCATAGGATCCAAACTAGAATCCCGAACTTCTAGACCAAGATCTAGTTCGATATCGAATAGGATCCCAGGGATGAATGTAAAAATCACCAGGAGATACCGATCCGTATCAGCTGGAGAGGCTCTAAGTTTCTAAAATAATTTATTCAAGAATCTGAAAAAGATTAGGTAAAAATTGGTGCTACAGTATAACTGTCCCAACTTATATATTTTAATAACAGAATATCGAACAAAATTATTTACATTGAATAAAAAATTTCGAGAAAACAATATATAGAGCTTGAAAGACTTATATTTCCTGGAGAAAAGTGATACAGGTTATTTATTCGAAGTAATTATATTTAAATTAAATGGAGATCGTTCGAACTAAGAAAATATGTAGTTAATTTGCTAAGAAAAATGTATTTAATACGTATTTTAAATTCTTACCATCACGTCTCCGCCTTGTGCTACGCAGTTGGCGCCATCTGGATTCCCATGAGGACACCCCTTCTAGGGAATCCGTATCATATCCCGATCGGGATCTGATCGAAACTTAGTAGCCCTAAAAAATTTCTGCATGGTTGGGGTACAACGAAAATATATTTTTTTTTCGTAATGTCCAATTTTTTATATTGCACATTAAGAAGTTTCGATACCGTTCTTTAGCTGCAAGAGTGGAGAAGGAAATACAATGAGTTTTCAGCAGACTGCCAACTTAAGGCACATAAAATTTCATATAAAAATAAATTATTATTGGGGAATTTTCAACTCATAATAATGTTGAAAAATATTTCTAATCCGGAATATTAATACTTATCTTTTTTGCAATTAAATACGAATATGTTGCAAAAAATTAAGAATCAAAATATAAAACTAAAGAGCAAACCCAAAGTCGGGAAAGAAATAAGTACTGGTCATTTCTGCTCTATTGCCATGACCATCACACTCGAATGCTCCGGGAAAGATGGCCAATCGTGATTTTACAAAAAAAATACGCATTTTAAGGTTTATTTTATAAGATTTTGTTTTATTTTTGTGAATTATCTTGTAATTAAATGTTCAAAGTTGAATCAAAAAAAGTTATGAGTAAAGAAACGTATGAATTTTTATTTTGGCGGGTCCTTGAAAAAACCGTGGCCAACTATCCCGGACTTACTCTACATTTATATAGTTCCAGATACGAATCAAGATGTCGGTTCCGTGCCCGGTGTACCTGGTCGTGACTACCCAATTCATCAGGAACACACGCACCATCATCTGCGAAACATCGTCGATAGATTTCCATGTCCCCAAATACCAATGAGCCACGTGTACCTGGCAGATCGAGCTTCGCGTTGTCAGGTAACAGAAACGAAACGTGGAGCACGGTTTGCGCGTGGGCGATAAACAAAAAGCAACGATAACCGATGTGTTTGAACGTGCAGATATTCTACGTGTGTTACGGATCGAAAACGGGTGTTCCAATGGTTTGCCCGAATGGCACTCTCTTCAGCGAGCTTCTTCAAGTGTGCGACTGGTGGTACAACGTGGTGTGTTGAAACGAAAAAAAGGTGAACAAAGTGTACAGTGAAACTTCAGTTATACATTTTTCAAGGGGTACAGCATGTATGATGTGTATATGAGAATAACGTAAAAGTGAAATACAGTATGTATCTGAAACTCTTTAGCATTTGCAAATGGCGATTGGTGCATAATTCACAATGTTTTTCAATCGTAGTACCTCTTTTACGATAATTTTTTGGTTATCCAATTGAAAAGTTCATTGGTAGGGCAGGGAGGAGCATGTTGAGCAAGTTTGGAATTATCGCCCTGTAATTCCTTAACAGTCTGCCGTATAAAAATGAAACCTACTTTGGTCAATAGGAAATTTATCTGGGAAAAAAGTCTGTAGACGAAATTCCTGTCATCCTTATTGTTTCACAGATAATAGCTCTCAAATGACTCAGGCCATATTTGCTCAACCTCTCCCGATAGTGGGGTAAGTTGAGCATGGGTATGAGGTAAGTTGAGCAAAGTAAGAATCGCGTTTAAAAATCAAACATATGCAACATGATTTGGCACATTGCAGTAATAAACCAACAGTTGCTTGTTAATTAGTGAGATTTTAAAACATTAACATTAATTGCAATGAACTTTGAAATATTTTTTCTCATACAATGGTAGAAGAAAATCTTTCAATCACGTTTTTTTTTACTTTTGGGTGCAAAAATAATGAAACGTCCCGTGTTACGGTCTCGTGCACCGCATGGCAACGGACAATAGCGTGGTGTTCCCCTCCCTGATACCTCTCTTTCTGCTGCTTGATGCACCCGCGTGCGGTGTTTAGTTTTTCAGATATTTCGATTGCCCAACTTACCCCACTGCTCAACATGACCCTCCCTCCTAGTAATGAAGTAATGAGCCAACTCAATTTTTTACATCTTCATTTAGAATTCTTCAATGCGAGTTTGTAACATTAAAGCTTTGATGTTTTAGACTAGTCAATAACAGACATGTTCGTATCAATGAAAAATATATAATCACACACTACAAATACAAGTGTGTTGTTTCAATACACCTACGTGTGTTTTTACCTTGTGGTCACTTTTTACACACTTCCGAGCATGTAATTTCGGAATCGGATTCATGCGTTCTGTATTACACACTTAAGTGTATTATATCTATGCATATTTGTTGTGTTATTTGATTATTTTTTATACGCTGCATGCATGTTGGCTCAAGGCATCACAGCCCATCTACTCAATGCAAAGAATGTTTCATAAATCTCAAATAAAATGAAATACTGAACTCAGAATTCTGCATCAATGATTTTTTATTATAATTCATCATTCCCAAATTTCCGGAAATGATTTTTTTTTCGAAGAACACCGTTTCCTTACACCTGGAACCGAAACTGCAACCTACCTGCCTATACTACGCACGCTATCGAATTCTTGCGGCATTTTATTGTTTAATCGCAGATGTGGCATAACAGACAAAAATAATTCCTATAATGATTTGTTGTATTACATAAACTATTTCAATTAGTTAATGCCATTACGAGAATTAGAGAGTTTTATCAAATATCATGATATAGAATTTTTGAAACATAACCTATATAAAGGGTGTCTCAAAATGACCTGACATTTTAAATTGCGCGCCATTTTTTTTTGTGGCGAACATAGATTACTTAGCTTGGACAACTGGCATCAGGAAGTATTGTGGTTTAGTCATGGAGAATTCCACGATCTAGCAACGCATAAAAATTGTGAAAATGCAATGTGAAACAATGCAGTTATTGCAGACAAAGCTTTATGGCCGTGTTATCTCGCGCCGGGGCGATGTGAATCGACCACTAAGATCGTGCGATTTGACGCCATTGGACTTCTTTCTTTGGGGGTTTTCTGAAAGGAAAAGTGTATGCCAATAAGCTCCATTCCGGAGCTCAAGGAAACAATTGGACGTATCATTAAGGGGTTACGTAGGTTTCGAAGCCAAAAAAAGCATATTTTCTCTATTTTTTTCAAAATATAATATGTAAATTATGTTATTCAAAATGTTGTTCATTATTTTTAAGCAGTCGGGTTTTCTTTATTTATTTAAATTGAATATATTTAATATTTGAAAAGAATAGCTTGAACAAATAAAAAAATTATTTGTAACAAATACGGTCATGGTAGGCCGTGAGACAAGGAAAAAATCTATTTGCTTTAAATAGATCCTATTTAAATTGGATCTTTTTTTTTCTGAAATGCACTGTATTTATATTTATAGGCTGTTCCTCAGTCTCCGTGTAAAAAAAAAAGCACCGATCTAATATTCAGGAACGTCTTCCTACCACCTTAACTCGGTATTGCAATAATTTGCGTACCCGACAAGCTTATCCCCTCCCCCGCCCCCCGTACTGCAAACGAGAAAAAATCACCATCTCGTCATTGTGCTCCATTCTTCCCTCATCCCCAATATCCTTTGTCCCCACATACTCCTAGCCCTATCGACAAAAAGAAACCACGCGACAGGCTGGGGATTTCGTGTGGCTACGAAATCTCGTCACGATAAGTTTTGTGGTCGCCCGAGATTCGAGGGGTGCGATTGCATCGTAAGAGAGGGCGCGAGATCGTCAAGCCTGTGCTCTCCCCATACGGTCGACTATGGCAAATACGATGTATATATAATGCAAAGAGGCAGCGCATCCTTTTGTAATCTCGGATACGAGTATCTCTATAATGCATGCCGTAGTCGGTACTAGTAGCAAGAAAACGTCGAACGTCTCCACCCCCTCTCCTCGGCCGCGTACTCTCCCGTCCGGGGCTGTGTACGACGTGAGAGATACATGATCTCGGATGTAGCCTCGACAGCATCAAAATTTGTACATTGCTCCTTCCACGCTCTATACCGAGCACGTATATATCGAGCATTGCCATGGAGCGGAACATAAGAGGGGTGCAGGGGGCGCGAGGGTCGACCATCAATGACTCACACGTTTAAACGGCGTTACGAATCGTGAATCTCCAGTGCGTTGCATAGGACTGTGCATTCATTTATTTATAATGCCTGTTACGCGCCTCTCCGCTGTGGAGAGGTCTATCTTAGCTATGGGTGTGTGAGAGATAAGGGTGGCGAGGGTTTAGCTATGTCAAAAGGGGCTACTAAAGTCATGGCTAATATATATAGCCACAACAAACTCGGTGGTTTCATATATTGGGTACGTGACCATCTATATAGGTGGCTTTTCGTCTCTGTTTTGGGGTGTAGATCAATTTTATATTTATGTGCTTACTATATATACTGGGTGGTCGAAAAGTCGCGGATCAAACGGGGTTGGGAGGTAACGTAAAATGGGGTTAATTTGAACAGGTTTAGGAAGTGTTTTGTAGGTAATTTTTTTTTAACATCGTAAATTCCAACTTTATTTGCTCCAATAGAACAGTGTGTCCTTTGGTTATCAAATTTATTAGAAAGTCAACCTCTACCAACCTCCCTCTCACCCACAATTTTATATATATATATTTTTTTAAGTGTCAAAGTAACCTCGAGTGTGGGGTTTCTTTGACAATTTATTGAAATCTAACTTAGGTCAAAGATTAAGGGTTACTTTGACATAATTTTGATTTAAAAAAAAATTAAAATGTTATGCATTACACGAGGAATTAAATGGAAAACAACGATTTTTTACAATCAAATTGTCATCTTTGTTAAGGAAACATTTTATATAAAAAATCTACAAATATTATACAAAGTGCAACTATTTCATGGCATTGAAAATGTAATCAGACTTTCCGGGTGATAAAAAAAGGTACATACAAATAATGAGTTGCTCTCTCTCTCACACACTCTAATTCTCTCACTTTCTCTCGTTTCACATTATCGCTCTCGCAGTCTCTCACACACATTCTCACTCTCTCACTATCCATACATCCACCAAACCGAAAGAATTCTAACCTTAAACCCAAAGAATCCCAACCTTAAACCCGAACAAGCCCAACATTAAACCCAAACAAACACTACATTAAACCCAAACAACCCCAACATTAACCCCAAACAAACCCAAAATGTCCAACCTTAAACTTAAACAAGCCCAATCTTAAACCTAAACAAGTCCAACCTTAAACCCAAATAAGCACAACCTTAACCCCAAACAAGCCCAACCTGAAATCCAAATAAGCCCAACCTTAAACCCAAACAAGCCCAACCTTTAACCCAAAGAAGCCCAACCTTAAACGCAAACAAGCTCAACCTTAAACCCAAACAAGCCCAACATTAAACCCAAACAAGCCCAACCTTAAACCCAAATAAACAGAAATCCAAACGAACCCAAATTTAAACCCAAATAACCCCAAACAAACCCAAACTTAAATCCAAACAAACCCAAACTCAAACCCAACCAAACCCAAACCCACCAACATTGTAATGTACACTCCAAAATTGAAACTTACAACTTGTAACCACAAATGACACTACATGTAATACAGCATTTTTCAACAAATCCCCCCAACCGGCTACAACACAGCGGCAGTGAATTGGGGGTAGCGTTATTTTCGTGTGACATCTCGCTAAATCAGACCCCCTATATAGCATTTTCAATGCTAAAATATCAAGTACCTCGGGTACTATTATAGGCACTTAATCAATCTTATAATTATCATTGAGATCAAAATCAACTTAAGCTAAAGTACAATCAACTTTAGCAACATTATAATAAACTTGAACAACAAATTTGAGTAACAATAGATATGCACATAGCAAAACAATAAATAATGTTTACGTAAATAATACTATAAACTTACCGAAAACTAAAGGTCCAAATAGTATTAAGCCGTATTTACGCACCACACACTACATACACTAACGACGAACACGCTCGGACTCGTCTGTAAGACAGTCATTAGCATGTCTGACTTACCGACGCGCAATGTTAACCACTCCCCGCACCCACCACCCACCGCAGAAGGTCACGCGAGCTGGCTGCGAACACATTTAAACCATATTTTGACGCTCTGTTCAAGTAGCCCCAAAAACTTTCAAAGTTACCCTCAATGTCAGTGTAACCCCGTTTTACGGTAGTCAAGATCGTTTCAAACGAAAAAGTAGAATTCTTCCGACTTCATAACTCGGCCGGGTCAAATTGACCCCCCCCCCCCCCCCCTCCCTCTACACTAATCGGGTTAAAGAGGACCGATGTATTTTATTTCTGACACTTGACATTTATCGTTCAAAATTGATTCGGTTCGATAAATAAATATGAATGTTTTTTTTTCTTTCAATGTATTGCGTGAGTTGTATTGCTGTGCTTTCTGATGCTCGCGGTAACAGAATAAGTGTCGCCAACCGTGAAGAAACAAACTCGCAATATAAACAATGCGGTGTCACCAAATTTGTTTAGAAAAAATGAAATATCAAACAATCGAAAAATACACATTGATATAACATTGAAAACGTGCTATTAATACGCTTGTGTAAAGATAATAATAATCTTACATGCACGTGTCGAAATTTATTGTAAAGGGTGTCTCAAAATAACCTGACGTTTTAATTTATTAATAAAACGTATTATTTATTTGAAAAGTACGAATATTTTTATTTTAACATAAGGTACAAACATAGTGGTTCGTCTGCAATAACTTTATTCTTTCTCAATGAATTTTCACAATTTTTATGCGTCGATCGATCGTGTAATTCTCTATAACTAAACCTCAATACTTCCTGATGCCAGTTGCCAAAGATTAGTACTCTATGTTCGCCACAAAAAAAAGGCGCGCAATTTAAAACGTCAGGTCATTTTGAGACACCCTTTAGTTGTGGATCACCCTGTAAATGTATGGGAAAAGGACATTTTCAACCCATTGTATCTAACGTTCACTATCAGGACATCGGGCTGTTCTGAGACCGATCCTCGAACTCGAACAAGTCTTCGAATTCTCCTTTCCGAATTTATATATTTGAGTATATTTGTATATGGTCGTGTGTCCGTGTGCGAGCTTATTTCACGCGTGTGATAAGTCACTTCGATCTTATCTATAATTTATAACGCATCACGCCTACTCGAGATAAAGTTCCGACCAGAGTCGTTGCCGCTATAACTGCGAAAGTGGCTAATTCCAAATTCGCCCTGCCAGATTTTCAACGGAAGGGGGAAGGAGCTAAGAGCGAGTGAAGAAGGGCGAGAGTGAGGCGGGTTGAAGCAGCCACCCTTCTGAGCATGAGATAGAACAACCCTTACGGGTGTCACTGACACGAAGCTTCATTCGCGTCGATTATAAGGGTATGAATAATGACAGGACGAGACCGAATTAATCGTTGCATAAATTTTCTCACAGGGAGGAGAAAATGGGCGGGGCTGGCGTGAAAATAGGTTTAAGTACGAAAAAGCATTGAAGGAGTTGCTGACACTATAAAATCGAAATGTTTGTAAACGATTGGAATTTATATCATCGAGAGATTTATTTCGGAGGCATTATTTGTTCGGAGATAGTTTTCGGATACATAGTTTCGGAGATTTTTAATGTTTTTGTTGAACCTTTATCCATTTGGCACCTCGTAAACACCAGTTCAGAGGGAAGGTAGCTTTACAAAGCTAAAAAATCGATGATTTTGTTGAATTTTTTTGGAAGGGAAATAATTCTGTTTTTTGCAACTTTGGCATTTATTAGGGTGTACTTTGATCTATCAAAGCGTATTTTTTAAGTTAAAAAAAAATAAAAATTGGCTGAGATATTCCGCTGGCTTTGGAGCAGGTTGACTCGGGACTTCGAAAATAGCGGACACTCTGGTGCTCGCTGTTTTAATCTGAAACCAATGCGGCTGAAGATTTTTATTGAAGACATTCATAGTTCATCTGTAAGCCTAAACAAAGTAAAAAAATAAATAAAAAATTGGAAGAATTATATATAATAACTATTAATACGATTTCCCGGCTTGGAAATATTTTTCAACAATATTATGAGTTGGAAATTGGACAATAATAATTGATATTTACATGAAATTTTATTCGCAAGAAGTTGGCAGCCTGCGGAAAAATCATTGTATTTTTATTCCCTCTTTTTGGCTTTCTTGCAGCCAAGAAACGGTATCAAAATTCCTCAATACACAACGAAAAAAACAAAATATATTTTTGTTCAGTTATTATCGCTTCGTCAAAGGAGTGAGCAGTAACAATGAATTTAACAAATGAGACCAATTGGGTGTATGCGACAATTGAGGGCAATGATCCTTTTGTGAAGATAATCGATCATTTTTGAACGAAGGAAGACATTTTTCGTTGTGGAAATCCATCATCGTTTTGGGCCAAGAGAGATCGAGTTTCAGGAAGGAAGAATAGAAATATAGGGGTAGGGAGGGGTATGTTGAGCAAGTTTGGAATTATCGCCCTGTAATTCCTCAACAGTCTGCCGTATAAAAATGAAATCTACTTTGGTCAATAGGAAATTTATCTGAGGAAAAAAGTCTGTGGACGAAATGCCTGTTATCCTTTTTGTTTCACAGACAATCGCTCTCAAATGACTAAGGCCATATTTGCTCAACCTGCCCCGATAGTGGGCTAAGTTGAGCATGAGTACGAGGTAAGTTGGGCAAAGTAAGAATTGCATTAAGAAAATCAGATGTATGCAACATGATTTGGTACAATGCAGTAAGAAACCAACAGTTGCTTGTTAATTAGTTAGGTTTTTAAACATTAACATCAATTGCAATGAACTTTGAAATATTTTTTCTCATACAATGGTAGAAGAAAATCTTTCAATCGCGTTTTTTTATACTTTTGGGTGCAAAAATAATGGAACGTCCCGTGTTACCGTTTCGTGCGCTGCATGGCAACGGGCGATGACGTGATGTGTTCCCCTTCCCCATACTTCTCTTTCCGCCCTTCGATGTACCCGCGTGCTTAGTTTTCCAGATATTTCATTTGACCAACTTACCCGACTGCTCAACATGCCCCTCCCTACCCTACTAATTAAGGCCTTAGGCCACTCTAGAGGCCAAAAATAGGGCATCTTTTGTGATTTTTTTTTCCAGCGAAACCATAAAATAAATTGGAATTACAAAAAAGCGTCTTTACTATACACGTAATTGACTATCCAAAATTATTTTTTCCCAGCGATACATGTCAAAATGGCGACTGTGCAGGATTTTTCCGATGACGCTTTTATTTCTGGAAGGTCAACGGCCGGACCAACAGCACCTATAATTTTTGAGTTATGATGAGACACTAAACTTTTTTTTCGATTATATATAAGAATAGCTATAGAAGTACGTAGGATTTTTTTGATATATTGTTTTTTGTTAAAATGGCGCATTTCTAGAACAAAAAATATAAAATGCCATGAGAAAATCGTCAAAAAAATTGTTTATAAAAAAGGAACTATGCAATATAATTTAAAAAATCGAACGTAGTGTCTCAGAAAATGTAAATCTAAATATACAGTTAAAATTTCAAGTGAATCGGTTGAAATTTGTTTGAGTTATGAGTCCGGCCGACTTGAAAAATGTAGCTTTGAGATAAACGCGTTGAAAGTTAGTAGAAAGTCACGACATGAATCAAGAGGGGTTGGGCTAGAATTCGAAAATCGAGTACTTAGAGATTTTTCACACCCATACTTTTTTGGAATATAATTTTATAGGTACTAAGGTACATTTTTAACCAAAAAAATCTATTTTTATAAAATCCTAGAGTGGCCTAAGGGTTTAACGGGGCAACGAATATACAAAAAGTATTAGTCACACTAATTCTCTAAGTCTGTACTAGGATAAGGAGAAATAAAAGAATTAATGTGACGAATTGACACGAGAAAAAAAAAACCTATCAATATAATGATATATTAGAATTCTCAAAAATAAAATAAACCTACTATAATTCCTAATAATAAAATGATATACCACAATAAGTAAAAATAAAAAAATTGCAATCTGCTAAATTCAATCACAATTTTTCCGTTTCATCCTACCAGACCTTCGACAATATGTCGTCCCTTTTTCTGCTGCATATGTCAGTTTCCAAGTATCACCCTTCGGTGTCATTTTTTTTTTCAAAATTGCCCCACCCACTCGCCCCTCTATCGGCACACTCGACTGTTGCGAGCGAAACGCCAAAAAAAGTTACGTCCCGCGTCGAGTGACTGGCGAAAATAAAGCGCGTCTTGGCAAGGGCGCAAATGTGGTCGCAACGACGCGCAGCCCTCGCTGCAATAATACATCGACGAGGGGAAGCGTACAAAACGGCCGTCAGTGCGAGCTATTTTTTTCTCCATGTTTTCCCACCCTTAACCATGCAAAATTGATCTGCAATATGCGCTCCTCTTTTTCGTTACGGAAGAAGTAAAAATAAAAAAAAAAACGTCGACCGGAATAACCCTCGCCTGCAGAGTCTCCGTACCTTATAATGTATGCTGCTCGGGTCACGCACTCTCGAGGCATATTGAGAAGAGTTGTGACAGTGCGCGAACAGAGCTTGGGGAAGCCGAGGATTTATGGAGGATCGCGGTAACTCGCTCCGAATAGTTTACAAGACAAAGACGCTATAGAATAGTCAATGGGGCGCGCGGCCAGGACGCGTTGTGCGCTCAATTTTATAATGGAAAAAGCAAAGGTTTTTTATTTCCACTACGAGGTGTGTAAATTAAGTAACGAGACTGGCAAATGTAGCGTTCGATCTGGCAACACTTGGGACCCCGAGTCGAAAAATAAAAGTCTTATTTTCCGTCGTGTTTTCGGTCTAGACCGAATTCACGTCGAAAACCGGCCGGAATAGCGAACCATTCCGGCCAGGCTTTGCAGGCCGAAAACACGCCTGAACTCTGGATTTCGGTTTCTCCGTCAGCCTGCTTTCTCGGGCTGAAAACACGCTAAACCTTATGATTTCGGCCTCTTCATCAGCCCGCTTGCTCGGGCCGAAAACACGCAGAAATCTGGAATTTCGGTCTCCCCATCGAGTATCAATATTTGGTAATATAATGAGTGATAATTAGTGCAATTCGATTTTGCTTCCTCTTAAATCTCTACGATAATAAAGAAGATCCTTTTCACCGTGTTTTTTTATTCAAAATAATGAATTTATACAGAGCCGTGAGTAAATTAGTTGAGAGTTAAAGTGATGTAAAATTAGGAGTTAAAGTGATGTAAAATTTGAGCTTTGATTAACTGAATTCTGCCAATTGTTGAACTGTTCTTGTGAGTTCGATTGATAATGAGGAGCCTGTAACCTGCGACGTCGATCAGTAGACCGAAAAAATGAGTATCGGCATATTTCCGGCCTGAGCAGAACGCTGACTGATGTAAGCTGAAATCCAAGTTTCGGCGTACTTTCAGCCTGCAACCCGTTAGGTCGATCAACACGCCGGAACTAAGTTCCGGCGTTTTTTTTCCGGCGCATCTTCGGTATGTACCGGTTTATAAGTCGCCTGAATTATTACGATTTTAAAAGATTCGCCGTTTTTTCGGTCTAAGCCGTCAACCGTAGGCCAACTTTTACAATTTCGGCCGAATCGAATAAAGTTTTCGGCCTTAGTTTTCGACTCGGGACGCGGGACTTGGACGGACCGCTGGTGAACATGTGATACGCCTTCAGTACGAGCTTGAACTCGCTACACTGAGAAAAAAACCAATTGAATAAAAAAAATACACTGTTGACCCAAATAAATGTCTGAATACGGCGTGCCACCGATATATGACATTGTTACAATACTATAAACTATTTCGAAATTTGATTGATTTTAATAACATATTATTTTATTTGAGAATCAATATCGGATATGATGAAGACAATAAAATAATACATTTACTCAATAGAAATTTTATCTGAATTAAACGAGCGAAATTCAATTTTTCTTATGTACTCGAATCAATAATATTCATATTATGAATCGAAACGCTTTTTTTGTTCTTTGCAGAAAATGCATTCAAAGCTATATAATTTGTTCGCGATAATTTTTTAGATAGATTCAATAATATATTGTTATCGGCTAACAATATATTTATTTGAATGAAAGAAAACTTTTAATTTTATCATGTTATTAAAGTCAATAGCGTTTTGTTTGGACTAATAAATCTCATTATTTACACCAACAATTTTACAATTGAATCAACGAAATTTTATTCAATAACACCAATGAAATTGGATCAAACATTTTTTTTCTCAGTGTACAGTCATTTGGTTGTCCGTAGCAATTTTATTCGTATAACAGTTTTTTTCTAGTGCGTTTTAAAAATGAGTGACATCAATTTCGAGCAACGGTGTGCTATCAGGTTTTGCTTCAGACTTGGGCACAGTGCAACGGAAACTTTTGCTAAACTACAGCAGGCCTAAGTAGACACTGTTTTGTCAAAGGGCCAGGATTTTCGGTGGTTCAAGGCATTTTCAGAAGGAAGAGAGTCGATTGAAGATGAACCACGCAGCGGAAGGGCTTCATCTTCAAAAACCGATGAAAATGTCGACAGAATCCGGGATCTTGGGCGTTTAGATCGTCGGTTGACAGTCAGAATGATCGGGGAAGAGTTGAATTTGACTCACACCAGCTTTCATGAGATTTTGATCAAGGAAATGGGGATGAGAAAAATTGCTGTCACAGAGCAATTTCAATAAACCAGTTTTTTGCCAGTAAAAACTTTCCTGTGGCTCCTCAGTGTCCTTATTCGCCTGACTTCAGTCCTAGTGACTTTTTTCTTTATCCGAGATTGAAAAATCACCTCAAGGAACGTTATTTTGGGACACTCGAAAACATTCAAAGGTTGTAACTGACAAGCTGAAGGCTATTCCGGCATTCGAGTTCCAGCACTGCTGTGAGGATTGGAAGAACCGTCTCCAGCACAGCGTGGCTTTCCAATGAAGTTATTTTGAGGGAAACAATATTGAATTGTAATTTTATTCGAATAAAAAAAATTGAAAAAAAATCCGTCTCATTACTTAATTCACACACCACGTATACGGGGTGGAGCAACAACTATCGGCAGTGGAAATATTTTTGAACCTATCAAACTTAGGAGAAAACTTCTCCTACAAAAGTTGCATAGTTCCAAATACGCCAATGGCCTACTTGGAACTCTTGCATAGTTCCAAGTAGGCAATTGGCGTAGAAGTGGCCTGAATTGGCGAAAAGAAAGAGCACAGTGTTCCACCACGGCAACGCTAGACCATACGTTTCTCTGATCCGGCAAAAGTCATTGCGGCTTGGTTGGGATGTTTTGGTGCATCCACCTTATATTCCGGACCTTGCACCTTCAGGCTATCATTTGTTCCGGGCACTACAGAGCAGTTTGAATGATAAAACCTTCAGTTCCCGGTACGTCCTCAAAAACCACTTGGATGACTTCTTTACCCAAAGATCCCAGGACTTCTATGAAAGAGGGATAATGAAGCTCGTGGAGAGATGGCAGAAAGTCATTGAGCAGAATGGAACATATTTAGCCGATTAAAATCGCTTTTTTGGTAAATATTTTGCGTTTGAAATTTACTCGATTTTCGCTATGGAATTATGCATAGACCCAATAGATATCACCAATATTTTTAGCGCTACTGCTCTGTAACACTCTGAATGCCAGATCCTGTATGCCCAGTTGTCCATTATCTCTATACTCAACATTGCGTAAATCCAATGATTTCAATGTCACTTTAAAATAAATGTAAGCATATTTCTATAATGACGAGTTCAAGGATCGTCCTGTTCCCAAAATCGACAATACGTTTGGAGAAAATGATGAACTGTTATTTCGATATAATGGAATCAAAATGTCCTTTCGTCATATATGTATATATGAGTGCGTGGATATATCAAAAAGTTCACATCACATTGCGAGTCACGGAACGCATCTCTCTCAACCCTCTTTATATATATATATTCTATATATACGTGATTGTCCGTGGCGCCAGATCGCAGGAACTCCTCGTCCATATGACTACCATGAGGAATTATTTATATTTCCCAATTCCAAAACTTTTCCAACTTCTTTATCCCCGCATTAATAATAAATAGTCAGTACACCGAGCGGCTGCAGTCGCGTGTACCAACGGCGACCGCAATGGTCGCGGTCGGTCTATAAAATAAAATGCAGCTATGCGCGGAATTGTTCCGAAGAATCAATGAAAAACCGGTCGCCGTATGAATAACGTGGATGAACTGGAGATAGAAAAAGAATTTATTCGAATGAATATTAATCTATACATAGAAAACAGTTCCGTGACTGATTGACTTACTGACATATAGACGATCCAAAGCCTAAACTACTGAAGATAGAACCATGAAGTTTGGAAGATACGAGGTGTGTAAATTAAGTAATGAGGCTGATTGTTTTTTCAATTTTTTCATTCGAATAGAATTACAATTAAATATTGTCTCCCTCAAAATAACTTTTTTGGGAAGCCACACTGTGCTGGAGACGGTTTTTCCAATCCTCATAGCAGTGTCCCAAAATGACGTTCCATGAGGTGGTTTTTCAATCTCGGGAAGAGGAAAAAGTCACAAAGACTCAAGTCAGGCGAATAAGGCGGCTGAGGAGCCACATGAAAGTTTTTACTGGCCAAAAACTCGTTTATTGAAATTGCTCTGTGACAGCAATTTTTCTCATTCCCAATTCATTGGTCAAAATCTGATGAACGTTGGTGGGAGTCAAATTCAACTCTTCCCCGATCATTCTGACTGTCAAGCAACGATATGAACGCACAAGATCCCGGATTCTGTCGACATTTTCATCGGTTTTTGAAGATGAAGGCCTTCCGCTGCGTGGTTCATCTTCAATTGATTCACTTCCTTCTGAAAATACCTTAAACTACCGAAAAACCTGGGTCCTTGACAAAACGCTGACTCCGTAGGCCTGTTGGAGTTTTGCAAAAGTTTCCGTTGCACTGTGTCCAAGTCTGAAGCAAAACCTGATAGCACACCGTTGCTCGAAATTGACGTCGATCATTTTAACAACGCACTAGAAGAAACTGTTACACGAAAAACTCGATATGGACAAGCAAATTACTAGCGAGTTCAAACTAGTACTGAAGGCGTATCACATTTTCACCTGCCGCCCCTCCAAGTCCAGCTCCCCAAGTATTGCCAAATCGAACGCTACGTTGTCAGTCTCATTACTTAATTTACACACCTCGTATGTTCTTTAGAAGGTGTAGAGGTGCACTAAGGGCGGGGTAACGTTAATTCGGTGAAAAAAAGCATATTTTCAATAATTTTTTTAGACGATACAGATAATGCTGGCTTATTTAATTCATTTCCATATAATAATACAACATCTGAACTATATTTTCCTAAATTTTCATTGCAAAATATTGATAAATAAGCCGTTGGCAGCAAATCTCCGCAGGCGCCTCGAAAAAAAGTTGTTTTGCGGTGTACGCTATAACTCGTCACTGGATCATCTGAAACAAAAAAATCAAAATGCGTTTATTAGGTGAGATGCTTCTCGAGGTAACGCTGCCGAGTTTTTTTTTTAATAATTATTTTTTATCTTACAATAACAAATTTGCCGATTTTTTTAGCGAAAATCGCGTTTTTAACTTCCAAGTGCTACCGAAAATGAAAAAATCGATAAAAAAAACTCGGCAGCGTTACCTCGAGAAACATCTCACCTAATAAACGCATTTTGATTTTTTTCGTTTCAGATGATCCAGTGACGAGTTATAGCGTACACCGCAGAACAACTTTTTTTCGAGGCGCCTGCGGAGATTTGCTGCCACCGGCTTATTTATCAATATTTTGCAACGAAAATTTAGGAAAATATAGTTCAGATGTTGTATTATTATATGGAACTTAATTAAATAAACCAGCATTACCTGTATTGTCTAAAAAAATTCTTGAGAATATGCTTTTTTTTCACCGAATTAACCTTACCCCCCCCCTTAGAAAGAATTTTATAAAATTCAACCCCTAAGGGGTTGAAATAGGGTGTAGAAGTTTGTATAGGAAATTGTATTCCTAGAGTGTATCATCTTAAAACTTGGTATGAACATTCGTCAAAACAAATAAATAAAACACATATTTTAGGATTTTTTAAAACAACCCCTAATTAGGGGTGCAACTGGGTGTTGAAGTTTGTATGGGAAAATCGAATTCTCTGCTTTTATTTCAATAGAATTCGGAAGATATATTCCTTAAAGGGGGCAGAGGAGCATTAAGAAAGAATTAGCTTCGCGCATGGTCAAATATATGTAGGCTGTCGAGAGTATCGAGTGCCCAAAACACGAATGTGCTTGCCGAAAACCATAAATCATAGAATGTTGTCTACAGAACTATATTGTGAAGCCACATAGTTCTGTAGACAAAAATGACATTGCATGATACTGGAATTGAAGGTTGGCACTTTTATACTACTATTTCATTAATTACCAACCCTTAGGCTCCGTCAGTCAGTCTACCGCCGTGTCTGAGTAATGTGACACTCTACCTTCATTCTTTATTTCTTACTGATTTTCTCCCTCTGTTTATCTCCTCTTTAGATGAAATCCTAAAGTCCACGAAGACGAGGTCGCGGGCAAAAGCAAGTCGAATATAAATAGCTATAATGAAATTGTAATTCAGAGGTTCCGTGCAAATGAACGTCAATTGGCTTAAAAAAAATGGTTAGCTTCGATAAAAGCGAAAGATCGTCCGAGAAATTATTAAATCGTCAGCTACACGGTAAGTTAATATATATATCGGTGAATATGTCAATTCACATCGCTGTAAATCGTGTATTATTGATTGGCAAAAAATAGCAGCCGGCGAAGAATAGCTTTGAAAAATCTTCCAATGAATCATTCGTCCTAGCAGTCAAGAACAAAAAATACATAAATGAAAATGAAAATAAATTGGCAAAAAAAAAAGTGAAAGGCAAGGTTTCTTTATTTATTTGTATCGTAACTTTGTCGTTCACTGAGCGACGTCGCTTTTCTACCTGAAAGGTAGGTCATCGTGCAAAATCGCGATCTTTCTTTTCGAGGTTTTATAAGACAACTCGGCGTTGTACGAGCAGTTGCTGCTTTTACCGTCGGTCGAAACAACAATCCGTCACGAAGACAAAGAACTGGCAGCACCATCGCGTTACATTATAAACTCTCTTTGCTTTTTCAACGCGGTCGATTCTGGATGCGACTTGTCAAGGCGATCGAGAGCTTCGTTTCCTCCTACCGTCTAACGCGGTGCTTCTTTTTCTCTTTCTCTTTCCCTTCACTCGTGCAAGAGCGACTCGGTCACAGGCTTTCTCATTTCTTAAGCAATTCTCTGTGCAATATTGACGCTCGGCACAAAAAATTGGCCGAGATATTCGCGTTCAAAGATCGACGCTGAGCAAACAATGGCACAGTAGCTCCTAACGCGCGATTATTTTTTCTTCAAGTATTAAACTATAAACTAAAATTATATAATTGGATGGATTTCCAAAAAAGAGCGAAACTGGGCCACTATTAATGAATAACAGGTAAGTTAATTTGACTAAAACTATGGTCTAAGTACGAAGACCAAGTAAGGGCTTTCAAGTGGAGTAGTTGTAGATTCCCTGGTAACGACTTCCCCAATACTATCAGATTGCCATTATAATTTATACTGAGAGCAAACCAGTATAAATAGCTTGACCAAATAATGTATGGCATTATAATTATCACAATCGATTAAGGCCTTAGGCTACTCTAGGATTTTCCAAAAATCGATTTTTTTTTTGTTAAAAATGTACCTGTTCCTATAAAATTATATTAGAAAATATTACGGGTGTGAAAAATCTCTAAGTACTCGATTTTCGAATTCTAGCGCAACCCCTCTTGATTCATGTCGTGACTTTCTACTAACTTTAAACGCGTTTATCTCAAAACTACATTTTTCAAGTCGGCCGGAATCATAACTCAAACAAATTTCAACCGATTCACTTGAAATTTTAAGTGTATATTTAGTATTACATTTTCTAAGGCACTACGTAGGATTTTTTTATTGTTATTTTATTTTTAAGTTTTACTTGCATAGTCTTTTCGGCTTTTTACAAGGCTTCACTGTTATATTATCCTTCCACTGTTGTTTTCTACCCTGTATCATCATTTTATTCCCCAATTCTCCCCCCCTTGCAGCCGTATCCGACTTCCCCCTCTGTGTCGTATTCACCATGACATGTCTGTCATAGGCATAGGTAAACTGCGGAAAACCTATACCGATACAGCCTTGTCGCCTTTTGCCGAGAAAATGTCAAAGAAAAACATTTCTCGACGAAAGTAATGCGACTGGGATTCGAACCCGCGACCTCCCGATCCGCTGGCCAGTATGCTAACCACTAGACCAACGTGCCGGGTTCAGGATTTTTTTATTATATTGCATAGTTTCTTTGTTATAAACAATTTTCTGACGATTTTCTCATGGCATTTTATACTTTTTTTGTTAGAAATGCGCCATTTTGACAAAAAACAATATATGAAAAAAATCCTACGTACGTCTATGGCTATTCTTATATATAATCGAAAAAATTTTAGTGTCTCATCATCACTCAAAAGTTATAGGAGCTGTTAGTCCGGCCGTTGACTTTCCAGAAATAAAGGCGTCATCGGAAAAATGCTGCACCGTCGCCATTTTGACATGTATCGCTGTGGAAAAATAATTTTGTATAGTCAATTACGTGTATAATAAAACCCCTTTTTTGTAATTCCAATTTATTTTATGGTTTCGCTGAAAAAAAATCACAAAATATGCCCTTTTTTTGGCTTCTAGAGTGGCCTAAGGTCTTAAATACAATCGTTGTAACACACCAGGCATATAATTCCTCTCTCTGCCTATCTAACTCTCTCTCTTTCTCTCTCTCTCTCCCGTGCGGAAAATTGGCAGGGCATCCCTAATACAATTCGGGGCTTTCAAATTCGGTCAGCCAACCACCGTGCGTAAAAAATATGACACTCCACCTTCGTTCTTTATTTCTTACTTTTTTCCTCTCTTTGTTTATTTCTTTTTTTTTAATATTTCTTTGTTTACAATTTAATACAGAATATCTTTGTTGTAATTATAAATCGGTTTTCGTCCATTCACCGATCGCTTATACCCTATTCGCTCACGAAAGCAATCCTAATAGCTTTGGGTCACCCTGTATATATTAAATGATGAACGAAAAAAGAATATTGCACCGTGATGTCTTCATGGAAAATATTGTCGGTCGATGGGCCTGGTGGGACTTGCTCTCTGCACCGGTCTACACGGTCTAAGATTCCTGCTAATGATGCTGTATTTTTATCTCTTTTTACCGGAATCGCGTGCATCACTCTACGTACAATTCACACGTAACAGGACGCGTCAATCTCTTATCGGACACGTGGTATTAATATTTCGCAACGTTGTACGTACAGAGTTACATATTGTCGGGTGTCGCATTTTCTCTATAGCAATCTCTCCACCATGTTCACGTTTCCTTCGCTCGCTTGTTTTTCCACTTAGAAGTCTTTAGGAACATTCCCACGGAGATAAGTTTACTCTGATCGTATACTGTAGAGATATTGAAAAATTGCACTCGGAATTCGATCGATATATATTTTTTTTTTTAATTATTTTAATTGCTATTTGTTGTTTTTATAACATTCGGCAATTTTGTTGGCTAAGAGTGTTTTTGCGTGTTTCTAGTCGACATCCAGCGATATCCGTCCCTAGTGCGTTTTTTTTGTGATTGGTGTTGGCTTCTAAATCGGTTCTTTAAGTCTTTTGGCTTAAATCTCTTCATTCGTCTTCTGATGTTTTCTTCTCCGAGGAGGTTCGCTGTGAGTTGATTGGGGTGGTTGTTTATTATTGTTGAAATTTTTTTTCGGAATCTGCTCACTTCTTCTTTGATAGTGCTGATATCAAGATCATTGCGAACCATTGCATTCGAGACGTACCAGGGAGCGTTAGTGAGAGTTCGGAGGATTTTAGACTGGAGCCTCTGTAGAATTTCTAGGTTGGAGTTGCTTGCTGTGCCCCATAGTTGAATGCCGTATGTCCAGATTGGCTTGAGTATCGTTTTGTATATGCAAAGTTTATTGTAGAGGGAGAGTTCTGATTTTCTGCCGATGAGCCAGTACATTTTTCTTAGTTTCAGTTCTATTTCCTTTCTTTTCATTTTAATGTGTTTGGCTCAAGTCAGTCGTCTGAATCGATATATGGAATCACCATTGATCGTGAAAAATCTGCACGGAACAAAAACCGCTCCGTATCTCCGTTGCTCATTGACGAATTTTCTCAGTACTCATCACCGCGGACGTTGTTTAGTCTAGGCTGATCCTCGAACGCGTAAACTTTTCTCTGGAAATCGACGCAAACGCACGAATTAATCGCTGTGCTAAGCGTATTGAAATTCGAAACTTCGGATGAACATGCGCACGCAGATGTTTTACTTGCTGCGCGTGATATGCTAATATCGATGATACGTTATCTCGAGCGAAGACTCGAGCTCCTTGTCATGCAAGTGTGCAATGCACCTAATCTTTTCGTACGTGTGTCTTCAATCGTTTATCTTGTGCGATAGGTGTAATGTATGAATTTATCAATGTATATATTCACTATATCGCATGATATATATAATCACTCTTCATATAAAAATGAGTGAGAGGGATTATTTCGAAGACACTTGACTTCGAGGACCATCATCACAACCGCGAGTTATACTGATAGCCAATATCGTATAGATAAAATATTCATAATATCCATTTCCTATATTTATTTACTAACTTTTGCGCGCGTCTTCGTTCGCGTGGACTTTAGGATTTTACCCAGAGAGGAGATAAACAAAGAGAGAAAGAAAGTAAGAAATAAAGAAAGAAGGTAGAGTGTCATATTTTTTCCGACACAATAGTAGACTGGCTGATCGCGGTAAGGGTTGGTAATTAATGAAATAGTAGTATAAAAGTACCAACCTTCAATTCTAATATAATACAATGTCATTGTTGTCTACAGAACTACATGGCTTTGCAATATAAAGGGTGTCACAAAATTCACGCAAAATTTTAATTTTGCGCCATTTGTGCGGTAAAGTGTTGCCAATGAAAAAAATTAATAGCGTGATAGCTGACAGTCCAGGGTTATTAAAAATGGAGCGCTACACGAAAGTACAACGCGTTTTCATTGTTGAGCAATATTTTAAAAATAATGAACGTTTTACAGCTACAGTTCGCAATTTTCGTACAAAATATGGTCGGAATAGTGATTTAACTGCATCAACTGTGGAGACTGGATCATTAGTGATCTTAAACATTCTGGCCGTCCTTCAACAAGTCGTTCAACACATAACATCGAAGCAGTTCGTGAGAGTGTTGCTGAGAGTCCAGGAACATCAATTCGGTACCGTGGTCAAGAATTGGATATTTCGAGAAGCTCTCTACAGCATATTCTCACGAAAGATTTGTATCTTCATGCTTGAGAAGTTCAATTGACTCAATAACTGAAGTCTACTGACCATCCACAGCGAAGAGAGTTCGTTGAATGGATTATGGAACAATAAACAAGTGCATTTGTTTGTTTGGGTTTGTTTGGGTCATCCATCAGCATCCATGGATGCTGATTTTTCAACCAAAATCATCTTCAGCGATGAGGCTCATATTCATTTTGATGGTTTCGTTAATCGACAAAATTGTCGCATTTGGGGTTCAGAAAAGTCACGAGTGATTGTTGAGAAACAAATGTATATGCTATTCCATAAATAACCCTATACTGTATATTTTATGAATCAATAACAAAATTTACAATTTTTAATTAATAACCTGTGTTTTCTATGAAAATTACTTCTTGCATGAATTTTGGGATACCCTTTAGTTCTGTATTCGTTCTATTTTGGGAAGATTTTAGGGTAAAATGAACAAAATTAGGATATATTCGTTAAAAAATATTGACTCCGAAAAATAAGGGACACCTTAATACATATATATACAGGGTGAGGCACATAAAGTGTTACAGAGCAATAGCACTCAAACTATTGATCGGATCTAAAAATGTTCCAGACAAAAGTTTCAGTGTTCGAGAAGGCCTCCATACTGGACCACCCTATTTTTTTATCGGTGGAGGCGCTGAAGCTACGTCAAGGTCAACTCTACTTTTTTAAATGGAACCATGTATTTTTTTTCGCCTGACATTATTACCGATTTTAAGACGAATTCAGCGACCTCAACACAAGGTCATTCTAGTCACGCAAAGTATGAAAATAGTCGAAAAATTGAAAAATATCGGAATAATCACTTTCAAAGGATCCACTAACCTTGGTTTCGGTCTACCTACAGAAGATGCTCGAAGTGATGACCCTCGACTTGTAAACACTTGTTTGATCGCTGTTTTCATTTCTTACGATACCAATTTTTCTTATCGGCAGCAAGTACGCATTTTCTGTTGACATATCAGTTAGTCACGCATTACCTTCTAATGTGAGTACATCGGATCGCGAAAATGAACGATATTCAAGAATCTTTTGATACGTTGATGGTGCTGGGGGAATGCCGTAAACATTACAGAAACGCCCAAGATTTGTATGCGGCTCGTTATCCGGATAGGCAACAAAAATCAATCAGTGAAACAAACACGAGTCAAACGTCAAACCCAAACCAAGGTTAGTGGATCCTTTGAAAGTGATTATTCCGATATTTTTCGATTTTTCGACTATTTTCATACTTTGCGTGACTAGAATGACCTTGTGTTGTAGGTCGCTGAATTCGTCTTAAAATCGGTAATAATGTCATCGAAAAAAAATACATGGTTCCATTTAAAAAAGTGGAGTTGACCTTGACGTAGCTTCAGCGCCTCCACCGATAAAAAAAATAGGGTGGTCCAGTATGACGGCCTTCTCGACACTGAAACTTTTGTCTGAAACATTTTTGGATATGATCAATAGTTTGAGTGCTATTGCTCGGTAACACTTTATGTGCCTCACTCTGTATATATATATATATATATATTTATATCGGGACTTTGGCGATTTTGAAAGAGTGGTCAAAAAGCCTGAAAATATTTTCTGGCGGCTTTTACGCCGTTTCAAGGGTCTATCCAATGGAAAATTTTCCGTCAACTACAAATAGTTTGAGTTTTCGTGAAACGCTCAAAATTTCGCCGGCTAAACGCGAAAAACGTGTTTTTAAATCGCTCGAAGATTTATGATGGAAATTAAGAGTTTTGGGGGAAATTAATGGCGAATTCGTATTCAGAAGGTAAAAAAACAATGATAGGAACTGATATATATATATACATATATAAATATAGGCCTATGTGCATGAGTTTCGATCGCGACGACGACGATCGTGCACGCAAGACCGCGCGTTTCTCGAAAGGAATACCTTCAAATTCATGAGAAAAAGGCAATTTCATAGGAGGCAACGTTACGTACAAAAGCGCGAGCTATTTGAGCGAGCGTGTTGGCCCCCTATGTATATATAGACATATATAAAATGATGGGTTCATTTCTACGTTAGGAGAATCACCTGGGGCTACTTTCGTCCGCGGGAACGAATGTTCTTCGCATTTTTTCCCACTCTCTCTCTCTCTCGCTCTCTCTCTCTCTCTCTCTCTCTCTCTCTCTCTCTCTCTCTCTCTCTCTCTCTCTCTCTCTCTCTCTCTCTTCTTTAGGTTCTTTCTGAGTCTCGCGTTGTAATCTCTTCGCATAGTCAAACGGCAAATATATAGCGCTGCCTCCGCCCCCCTGCCCCGGCCGAGTTTGGTGTCTTTAATGGTATTTTAAAAACGTTGAATCACGAACATTTGGATAATTACTCTGGTCGCTTAGGCTCAATACGTCAAACGCGTCCGCGCCGAGTATCACAATACGCGCCTAATGGTGCCCTGATACTTTGCTTATTATAAAACGTTTTGCCGAGACCTTCGTCCGTGTCCTCTTTTTTTTTTTACTTCACGTACTCCTTTTTATCTCCTCACGTTTCGCGACTTCCTCAGACAAATTTTTATTTCCATGTTGCTTATTTTTTTTATTTTTTATTATTATTCAGATACACCCTGGGATTTTTGAAATGGCGGATTAACGGTTCAGGTAACGAATCGCTTCGAAGTAATAACGATCGTTTCGACGCGAGCAAATGAATTCGTTTCTTCCTCGATATTGTGCTCGCTGCGGTCGTCAAAAGACGCGCTACCGCACTTGCCCAATGTCGCGTATGGGCGAAAATGAAGAAAAAAAATTCTTTTGTTCGATACGCTTTTTTTCTTGAGGAGGATCTTTTTTTCTTCGCCTGAGACATGGCGAGTCCTGGTTGGCTCGAATTCCAATTCTTTTCGACAAACATGTCATCCTCGCATAACGGTCCACGATATTCCAAAATACCAATGTACGAAATATAATTGAAGAAAAAACAATCTAGCAGAAATCGAAAGGTCTCCATAAAACCGATCAGTGAATCGACGAATAAGGGCACTGTGGGATTCAGAGGGACTGTAAAATGAAAATATTATCAAAACAAATTTCATTGCTATAGATAATAAAATATATTATTCTGATAGTAGCAAAACATGTATGGAGTAATTGTAACAAATAATATTAGAGGAATTCATAAATAAGTAGCCAAATGTCTAAATCACAAGTGAATGAACGAAATTACTAGTAAATGGATAGTGGAACATCAGTAAATTGACGTTTAGTGTAGATTAACGCTGTAAAGGATAACGATTTATTGTTTATTTTTATTAGATGATAGATTTGGAGATCACTGTGTTGCACAAAAATTATAAAATTCTTATTTTGATATAAGAAAAGCTCGCGCTTTTGTACGTATGCTTTTTCTCAACTGCAGAATGTTACAATAGCCTTCTAATGAAAGCAAAGCCATGCGATTTTGGAGAGACTGAATCGCGTACCATTTTTCCGTCTGTCTCTGTTGTCTTATACAACTAGTAGAAACCAAATCACAGATTTATTAGGAATAAATACAATATTTACTTACTAGACGATGTTAAATATATCTTGATTTGAATAAACAAATATATTTAAAATAAATAATTTTAACAATGGAATGCAATAGGAAAAATGTGATTTCACGAAAAACCTAGTTAATTCAAATAAAAAAAATCAAATAGACGCATCTAGTTAATATCAACGAATTTTTCTGTTAATGTGGTCAAAAATGTGACCTATTTTTGAAGACTTTGCTGAGTCCGCATATGGATAACGATCTTACAATAAAAATGTTCTTTTTTTCTTCTTTTCCAATAGATTTTCCATTCAGAGTTTCCGATCAGATATCACTTTGCTAGGTGGATTGTATTCGAAATTGGGACATGATCGTATTTCCACGAAGGAATTCGACAATAGACGATCTGTAGATTCATCTTACTCGCGCACACAGCCATATATATATAGTCATAATAGAGACGAGCGGTTTCATCAGAGGCTACGATATCAAGGGGGGGGAAACGTGTGGCCGGCGCAACAGGCGGTAATCGGGATTTGCATTCTAGAGGGGCACACTTTGTCTCCCCGATAATTGATCCAATTACGAAGGGTTCTCTCAGCTGCGCCAGAGAGGGATTTCTCTCTCTCTTTAGTGGGCAGGTCACCTCGAGGCTTTCGCCACGGTCCAGGGCCCGGGCTCTTTCGTCCGATATATGCTCTGGGCGGGATTCACCAAGCATCCTTCTTCGTCCGTCTCCATACCACCGTATACACCATCGATATATATATATATATATATATATATATATATATATATATATATATATATTCAGCCAACTGAGTCCGTATGCGTGTACATGAACTACGTCAGACCCATGTTATGAGCCAACTCAACCGAGAGAAATAATACCATGTCCCGGCTCCTCCTATACAGCTGAATCGTATCCAGGTATTTTTGCCTTATTCTCATTTCGCTTCTCCTTTTTTTTTTTCTCAATTTTCGGGAATTCGAAACGCACGAGCTTATCCCCTTTCATCCATCGCGTGTGTCACTCAGTTTCGTACCTGGCTGCTGCATCACATCCCCCTCCCCCCGCCCCTCGGCCTCTAGCAACTCTGCCCTCGTCCTGCGAAGGAAAAAATACGATGCATCGTTTCCCATTATAGTTTCATTCGCTCGAAGGAAAATTTGAAAGGAATTCTCGTTGAACGAGTCAAATTGTATTATTTTTTTTTTCTTTCTATTTGTGACGAAGGTTACGCAGACTGAGACAATTCGATGGTTCGGCGTGTCGAAGAGAAAAAACAAAAAACAATTCGCTTAATGAGAGAAAAATAGTGGAACTTTACGAATTTAAGAATTGCGGCGGAACGAAATTGTTCGATGACGATCTGTTTGAGAAATATTTTTCGAATATATGCGGGAAACTTATGTAACTCGAATAATCGATTTTTAGTATTTCGTTTTAACGATCTTACTTTGAATATTCACTTGCATATATATAAATATATATACACTGAGCAAAACAATAAAGGAGCAGAAAAATTTCACAATTTTTTCAGTGATTTTTGAAAGGCTGTTTGTGAAAAATGGTCGTATCGGGAGAAGAAAAAAAGCATTTTGAAGCTTGAAATCTCTAGTTTAAGAATCTCGCAAAGAATTTTTTTTTTGAGCAGCTCGCTCAGCGCTGTCATAAGATATAGCGCAAGGAAAAATTTTCGAATTTTTTTTTCTACATCGTCCATGGGCTAAAAAAAAATTCCTGGATGAATGAATGCTTGGGTCTTTTAGCCTGATTCTTTTGCTTCAATTTGATATTTTTTTTTATCTCTATAGGACGATTCGTTGCTGAGATATCGCCGATTGAATGAAAAGTCAGCTTTTTTTTAATCATCGATATCTCATGAACTAATGATTGTACAGCGAATGGAAGGTGGTTTTCGGAAACTTGACTAATTCCTCTATAAGCTCCTTTTGGTATATTAGAGGATTTTTTTTAAGCTCAATATTGATTTGAAAAAGTACAAAAAAAATGACTTTTTCTGCCGTTTTGGAAAATCAACCACAACTTTGCAAATATTGCGAAAATGATCAATGTTTCCAGGTTGTTTATGAATTCAATACATACCCAAAGACCCTGTAAAATTTAATATGGATCGGTTAAAACGTTTTTTTTTACCCGAATCGTCAAAGTTTTACACTGCGTTTTACTCACCGTACGCAAACGCGATAAGTTCTGTTACTGAATTAATTCAATTTTCTTCCAAGCGGGCGTATACGTTCAGGCATATTTTGAACGGCTTATTGCTATTGAAAATTCGCGAAAAAAAGCGGAACGTTTTGGTGATGACAAAGCTCGTTCTTATACGAGAAAGCGAGCGGAAGTAAATGGTCGATTTGGAAATTCGCTGACCCCTTGGCCAAAAAACCGTTCCACTTGACGTGAGTGTCTAATATATATGTGTACATATATTTACACACACAGGCGCGTATATATAGAATGAGAGCAAGCGTTCGACGGCACGGTCGATTAGGTTGGGGATTGCCTCGGAGGCGTTCACAGTATTCGAATCCTCGATCCCAGTATATATATATATATACACACTTACCGATGAACTTTTGCAAATGCCTTTTCTGTGGGCTCGGTGATTCGGAACCGGCCTTAAATGGCAGGTTCTCCCAAATACGACTGGGCCCGGTACACCGAAGACGTTGCGAAATCAGCGGAAACTAACAATACTAAATTCCAAGCTAAAACACTGAACATGCGCCTTTTTTTACGCGAAAGCAAGAGCTTCGATTCCAACGAAATAGGACGAGACAGGTCGTCACACGTAAATTTAAATGCAACAGCATAAATTACTATTTCGTATATTTTAATTGATAACTGATTTGTATAATTTTTTATTTAATAAATATTTTTATATAATACGAGGGTCGTTTGAAAGTTGCCGGTCTTTTTATGAAAAAAACATATTTCGAAGCAAAATTTACAATTTATTTCTCGACGTGTAGTTTCCCTTTAACTCGATACATTTGCATGGCCCAATACTTCTCCCAAACTTATAAACCGCCAGACAAAAATTGATTGTCCAAGCCCGAAAAATACTGGTTTACAGCGTCTTCCACCGCGGCATTTGACCCACATTTATATCCCCTGAGATGTTTTTTTTTCTCAATTGTGGCCTTCAATTCATCAAGCAATGCAGCGTAGTACTGTCCGTTGATTGTTTCACCCTTTGCAAGAGGTAATCGATAAGAATTATTCCATGGCTATCCCAAAAAACGGTCGCCATCATTCATCCTGCGGAGAGAACGACCTTTGCCTTCTTCGGAGCTGGTTTCCACATCGCAATCCACTGCATTGACTGTTGTTTGGTCTCAAATGGTGGTGTATCCAGGTTTCATCGACGGTTATCGTCCGCCGCAAAAATTCCGCGGGATTTTTTTTTTATACAGGCTAAGATACTCGACATGTCCGCCCGTACGCGCTTTTGGTCGATCTTTACCAAGCACGGCACCCAGCGCGCGGTTAATTTTGTCATATTCAAATCTTGATGTAATATCTTGAGCACCCGTTCAGATGATATCCCACAAGCGTCAGCAATATCCTTAACAGTCAATCGACGATTTTCCATTACAGTTCGATGCACTAAATCGACCATTTCGTCAGTTGTAGCGATTTTCAAGCGCCCGGAACACTCCTCGTTTAAAATGCGCGTACGACCACGTTTGTACTCGGCCACCCAATATTTGACCGCTGTAAATGAAGGCGAGGCTGCGCCGTATACCGAATCTAACTGAGTCTTTTTTCTTTTCAAATGAAGGAACTTTATCACTGCGCGATACTCGGTTTTCTCCATTGTTGACAAACAACGTCAGCTGGCAAATTTGGAAGAGTGCCATAGACAAAGTAATGCTCAGAATGACTTGACATTTTTACGGTTTATATATATCAAGGTCATCTATCGGGCGACGAAAGAAATTTTTTTCTATCACTTTTTCTTGATAAGGCGAGAAAATTTTCAAATCACCCTCGTATAATACTTTATATGATAATAAAGGGTGTCTTAAAATGACCTGACATTTTTAATTGCGCGCTATTTTTTTGTGGTGGACATAGAGTACTATTTTTTTACTACTAGTACAGGAAGTATCGAGCAACGCATAGAAATTGTGAACATTCATTACGAAACAATGCAGACGAAGTTTCATGGTCGTGTTATCTCGCGTCGCGGCGATGGGAATTCGCCACCAAGATCGTGCGATTTCACGCCATTGGACTTCTTTCTTTGGGAGTTTTCTCAAAGGAAAAGTGTATGCCAATGATCCACAGACCATTCCAGAGCTCGAGGAAGCAATTGGACGCACCATTAATGAAATTAGTTCGCAATTATGCCAAAACGTTATTGAAAATTTCGTCAAAAGAGTGAACGTTTGCAAACGAGGACGAGGCGGCCATTTATCGGATATTGTGTTCCACACATAACCTCCATGTTTGTACCTTATATTAAAATAAAAATGTTCCTACTTTTCAAATAAATAATATGTTTTACTAATAAATAAAAATGTCAGGTCATTTTGAAACACCCTTTATGAATAATTTTTTTCTCTGCTCGGTCGAATTTTTCGTGTTCGTCTGGGTGAAATATGTATACGATGTACGGATTCCAGTTGATAAAACACAACATTATGTTCATCAGGACGCGTATTCCGGATGCGTGACTAAACTGAGCGCTGAATTTCGAGTGCCCGGATCGCGGCTTAAGTATACTCTCCCCTTAACGAGACTTTAATGGGTATACCCGATTTCGGTCTTGAGTTATGTGAAAAATACGCAACGTCATCGATATATATATATATATATATATATATATATATATATATATATAGATTTCCGTATATGTACGAACATCTGCAAAG
>OZ010720.1:18615858-18658741 GCA_963932345.1 Ophion ventricosus | reverse complement strand
TGGCAATTTTATACAAGTTATTGGAGAGACGACTTGAGTCCATTTGCATAATTAAAAATAAAGTAAAACAGACGAGGCGGCATATAATATAAATTTTCAAACTCATTAAAAATCAATAAAATAAAAAGCAGTCGTAATAATAATAATGATAAAATAATAATTATAAATAAATATAGAATCACGGTAATCGGAGTACTATCGGCCCCAGTCAGAGAGAGAGAGAGAGAGTGTGAGAGAGGGAGAGAAAAAGGATTGAAAGGGAGATAATAGGAGCGAGAGAGAGTGCGATAAAAGGAGCGGGGGAGGAAGTGATTCGCGATAATTCATTTTTACCAGCTCGTCGCATATAACGCTGAGCATTCATTCGATATATTGTGGATCGACCTGTGATCCCGAGCGGACAAAGAACCGGCACATTAGTGTTATTAAGGCATCAGTCTCCATCTATTTCACATATTTTTAAGATTTTTTTTTCATAATAAAATTTATCTCCATATTTTAATCTTTTTATACATAAAATAGAAGTTTTAAAGTACAAGAAAAAATTTAATTTGTTACTTTTTTATTTATCTTGTTGATCTGCCTGGGTGAAATTACCCCTGCTTTCACCTTGTCGACACAAAATCTCAACTTTGGAACATCTGAAAAATGAGATTTTCTAAAATGAGAATTTTGAAAATCGAATATTCCCGAAAGTAGCCTGATACTGATCCGCTTAATCCTATACATCACCATGTGACAGTTCTCTAACAAACCATCTAAGATCTCACAAAATCCACGTTCTTACATACAGATCTTGAAACTCAGGTGTTTTTGAGTGGTAAAAAGTGTCATCGTTAGTGAGTAAAAAATGTCATGATTTAGTTCCTCAATTATCCACTAAAGGCGCCTTCACGTAGGGGTCTTGTAGATATAGATGTAGAGTAATCACTGACAGCAATAGATAGCCTCCCCATGCGGAAATTGAGTTCGGGCTTTGATCGGGCCCATCTTAATTTTCTCTAACTTTATTAAGGCCCCAGTCTGGAAGCCTCACATATGGGCCACCAGTGGCTGGTCACACTTTGCTACCGAGGGCCATTGAAGACAAAATAACCAGAGCCTTTAAAATTACCTCAACGGTGCCTCGCAAAAAGAAATGTGTTATTTCAATACATTTGAGGCTTAGAATTCTGTCGCATATTTTGACAGGTTTGATCCCACGTTGTTCCAGCGAACGGACTATTTGCACGCTAGTTCAAGGCATCACAGCTCGTCTACTACCCGACTAGAAATTATGATCAGGCAGCCTGAACACTGATCATGCCGCTATCATGCTGCGGTCTGGAATGCCGTAATGAGGCACGCCTGATCGGTGCCGGATGCCGACCGGATCGGTGAAACCGTAGTACGGGAATAAGAAGGCTACCTTACTGCGGCCTTATCAGGGTGCCTTTTTACTCCCGTAAATCAGGCAATACGGATATGGCCCTACTAGGGCTTGACCTAATAAGGCCCTATTGGGGCTTGCCTTACAACTGCCTCAGCATTCCATCAACGCACATAATCTCCTATTTCCTACGTTGAAATTTTCATTAAGCAGCATATTATCTTTGAAATTTTGACGTTTTTGAAAGGTGTTGTGGACTGTGACGAAAGAAAAAAACGTTATGTAACTCGGATGCGTGTTAGAAGATTCCGCTGTATTTTGAAATCTCAAAACACAGTACAAAATCTGTCATCGTCGTGTGAACAAGATATGTTTAACCTAAAAATATATATGGACGTTTAATACGTTATTAATGCTTAAATTCCTAACAAAAAATTGTTTTTCATCAAGTTCATGTCCGAAAAATACGAACTAATAATTTACGAGATGTTGAATTGAACGAGCGTATATCTTCCTCTATTTTCCGTCACAAGATTTTGAGCAAGCCGTGAGAAAAGGAATTTTTAATGCCAAGGATTGGGAGGGAACCGGCCGGTTCGGAATTATTCATAATGATCTCTATACTATCTTTAATTAATCTGAATATAACCTTTTCTGTAACTTTCCGTAATAAAAATTATATTGACAAATACATTCTAGGCCTTGTATAAATATATTGTAGAGTGTGTATATGTACGAGCTTGTATGTATACAGGCAACGTAAGGAAGTATTATAAGAACGTGACCAGGCAACATTATAAACGCCTGATCAGGCAACCGGATAATGGTCTGATCAGGCAGCCAGATAAGGCCTAGAGCATAATTTTAGCCAACCGACCTACCCTACCATTCCCTATTAGGGGCCCGGTTGGGCTCTCTTACAAAAAGCCCTACTATGGAATCCACAAATAATTCATTGAAGGCCCCGAATTGTATTAGATATATTCTGCCAATTTTCCGCACGGGTCCTCAAAATTTCTTTATCGTGTTGCCGTGGTCCGTTGTAGGCTTGGAAGAAAGTGAACGGTCTGTCAAATTCAGAAAATGGAATTTTCGCAGTCTCTTGAATTATACTTCGACGTTCTCTAACCGTGAGTTTGTTTGGCCGACCTGTTCGTGGCCTATTTTTTGTAGTTTTTCTTGTCATACTTCTTAACAATGTACTGTACTGTGGTAAAACTTAAATTTAGTTCATTATCAAATTTTCGATAACTTTGTGCAGTAACCATGACTATGAAGTATTATTGTCCCCTCAGAGTAATATGAAATATGGTTAAAATATGGTTGAAGGTACCATACATTTCTCTCAGCGTAGCTCGTAGTTTCGATTCCATCTGTAGGCATGATATTTTCTTCCGAAGAAATCATTGAAGAAGATCAGGGAATAACCAATTATGATAAAAAATCATTGAGGTGGAACTTTCGATTAGGTAGTTAAAACATTTATTTTGGATTTATAAAATATTTTATACATTTATTCGATGCATCATATGGGATAAAACACTATAAATATCGCAAGTCGCGAATCACAAGCAACATTTTTATCAATGTGCAGTAGCGCGTCGATTTTCCGAATCAATTTGGACCGGCCGCCTTTAGGATAATCGAAAATTCAGATAATCGAACAGCAGTCTTCCGATAAAATATATATATATTTAAAAATGCAATGAACATTAATATATTAATGATACAAGTATCATCAATGATACATTGTATCATTTAATGATATAGAACGAAGTTAAATATGTATTTAAAAATAATCAACATTCGTACATCTTTGAGTTCTTATCTATTTATTTTTTTAAAAAGTCGACGATTTTCTTCTGCTTCACAATGGAAGCTTGTTTCGTTGTGGCCAAATCTCGCAATCGTTTTAGAAGAAGAAGTTCCATTGAACAACACTCAGGCTGCGTTTCGTACCACTCCATTGCCGTTATATATATATAGGGCGAAATTGTCTGAATAATTGAGCATTCGCATGAATAAAATTATTGTTTAGATAATTGATATTTTGGACAACCAAAATCGCCATTTGGATAATTGACGTTTCGGATAAACCAAATCGCCATTCGGATGAATTATGAGATAAAGCCCAAACAAACCCAAACAAACCCAAACAAAATCAATATATCTCTTTGAATAATATCATAAAAAAAAAGTTTAAAATGGAAACATTAATTTTTATCAGTCTTTTTATCTTCTAAATTATAATTTAAAATGATTAAAAATAAATGAGAAAAAAATAATAAGACGTGATCAAAGTTATACTGAGGGTGGGGTTACTTTGATACCCGCCTTTTTCTTAATGAGAATCGGAAGTAAAATAAAATAAAATAAAAGAAGAAGCAGGAGCATTTTTCTTAAAGAAGAAAAAGAAAGAGGGTTCCTTTGATCGAACAAATATTACACCTTCACTTTTCAAAATCTAATTTATTGATAAACAACGGATATTTTATAATTATTTATGCGGCAACACACCCATAAACTTCGAAACATTCAAAAGTAAAAAAAAAAAAACAAGTTGTAAGGTAAGTAACATACTTTTGTCTACCTAGATAATCTAAATCACAAAAAGAGATCAAATTGTTCATTCGGAACATTTCTTAGCCTACAATTCTGCAACATTAATATCAAATGGAAATTCAACATAATGATTTTTCTCGATAGGTTTCGGTAAGAATCATACTATATCAATGTTATCGATTTCAATTACATGTCCTTCAATTGTCTTGAATCTTGTGTTACTTCAAGCTGATTTGAAACCTTCCACTAGTAAACGTTCTAAGTCCATAATTTGGCAAAAGTACTTGTACGTTTTTTTTCTGCCACGACTGAGAATACTGAGAATACTCCGAGACTAGCAATAAAGATAATACGTGGGGTGAAATTGATCAATGATCAATGTTACCCCGTCGAAGCGATCAAAGACACCCCAAAGAGACAACTGCCGCCCATAAAATATGTTTTTTTTTGAGGATATGCCATACAACAAAGCATAATAGTGTAGTTTAATAAACATCTGACAAGGTGAATTTTTACCAAAAACATGTCATTGCAACACGCAACTTGTTATTTTTTAAGTTATTCGAGCATAAAGAATAGTCTAAATACGTTACTTCCGTTTTTTAATATTTCCACGGTCACTTAAACCCGTTCGTTCGTGCCGCGTCTGAGTGATGACATAAAGGAACATACCGGCTTGCCAATCGTAAAAAAAAAAAACTTTTTCGGTCGACTTCAGGAACTTCGTAATTTGAATTGAAAAATAAAAGAAAGTTTTTATTAAACTAACCCCAATTAACGGTAATACGTGTTTTTGATTTATTTATTAAGACTTACCATAAAGTCAACGATTTTTAAATTCCTACGTTGTTGAGTTATAAAGGGTTAATAATATGAAATTGTCGAAAAATGAGTATACAACAGCTTCGCGTGCGTATATCGTTCGAGCTATTCGCTCTTTCGATTGGCCGTTCAATTTGCGTTTCGCTTGACCTTCAATCCCGCGGGACTCGAATTTATCGCGGTGACTCTTCACAGTGGCCTCTCGCGCGTCTTCTTTCGTCGTGTCGTCGTTCCTCGCGTCGCGAACATACATCCGACGACGACGACGCCATCAACGGCGCGCACACAAGTTCACACGAAAATGTGCACTCTCGAGAACGCGCCTCGACGGTCACGCGAGTCTCCATCACAGACGATACGACGAAGGATCGTCGAGGCCTATTTTTTTTTTTTTTCTTATTCTCCACTCTACTCTCGATCGAAAGAAACGGAACGAAAATTTTATGGCCCAATGAGCATAAAACTGGGCCGGGGAACGATAATTAATTCGAAAGCACTAAAAATACCTGGTTTGGTACAATATTGGAAAGAAAAAAAAACGGTACGAGTCCCATGTTGGTTAATTGTTCGGATTTTTTTTTTCAACGTTTACGGACCGGGAGGTCGTAATTTGACGAGCCGTTCGCCTTCTTACGACCCTAACGAATCGTACAAATTTGTTTTCAACATTCGTTCAAATATCGAAAAAAAAATTGGATGGTGAAAAAAAAGTTCTTGATAAAAAAAAAAACACGTCGACAAATATTTACTCGATGATAATTCTTTTGGGGGAATATTTTATGAGTCCAAGCTTTTGAGAAATTTTTGGATCTTCAGGAATTTCTAATTTGAAGAAAAATATAATATTGCCTCGTAATTTTAACAATTTTTGCGATAACCGTTTCGATGTTTGTATGACAATGGAGTATCATACACGGTTTATACGAATTTATGAATTAAATTTAATTTTTAGCTTTTAAAGCGTTCAAACTTAATTAAATTTAGATTTTAAGGCGAAATTTCATCGAATTTCAATTAAAAATTAAAAGAAAAACCTTTGCGGTGTGGATACCCCTAATTTTAGCATTGAAAATGCTTTTAAATGTGTATATAGGGGTCTTTGAATGTGTATATAGGTGTTAGACGAAACTAACGCTAACCTAATCCACTGCAGCTGTGTTGTAGCAGAGTGAGGGAAGCTGCGACATCCCACGTAGAAATTTCAATAGGGTTTGATTCGGGACGCTTTCAGGTTGCCTGACTGCCCTGGTAGGGCACTTATAAGGGAACCCGATAGCGCTCTGATAGAAAGTATCTGTCACATATGGGCCTTATCTGGCTGCCTGACCAGGCCGTTAGCTGGTTGCATGATCAGGCGTTTATAATGCTGCCTGATCAGGTCACTATAATGTTGCCTGATCAGGTCCTTATAATACTTCCTTACGTAGACAGTACACGTACATGCTAGTACACATACACACTCTACAATATATTTATACAAGGCCTAGAATGTATTTGTCAATATAATTTTTATTCCGGAATGTTACAAAAAAGGTTATAATCAGATTAATTAAAGATAGTATAGAGATAATTATGAATAATGTTCCCTTTATGTTTCATGTTAAAGTGTTTTTATTCCGAACCGCCCGGTTCCCTCCCAATCCTTGGCATTATCAATTACTTTTCTCACGGCTTGCTCAAATTTTTTTGACGGAAAATAGAGGAAAATATACGCTCGTTCAATTCGAACGTCTCGTAAATTATTAGTTCGTATTTTTCGGACATGACCTTGATGAAAAAGAATTTTTTAAAATGAATTTAAGCATTAATAACGTGTTAAACGTCCATATATATTTTTAGGTTATACATAACTTGTTCACACGACGATGACAAGTTTTGTACTGGGTTTTGAGATTTCGAAATACAGTGGAATCTTCTAACACGAATCCGAGCTGCATAACGTTTTATTTTTCGTCACAGTCCACAACACCTTTCAAAAACGTCAAAACTTCAATGATAATATGCTGCTTAATGAAAAATTCGACGTAGGAAATAGGAGGTTATGTGCGTTAATGGAATGCTGAGGCAGTTGTAAGGCAAGCCTCAATAGGGCCTTATTAGGTTAAGCCCTAGTAGGGCCATATCTGTATTGCCTGATTTACGGGAGTAAAAAGGCACCCTGATCAGGCCGCAGTAAGGTACACTTCTTATTCCCGTACTACGGTTTCACCGATCCGGTCGGCATCCGGCACCGATCAGGCGTGCCTCATTACGGTATTCCAGACTGCAGCATGATAGCGGCCTGATCAGTGTTCAGGCTGCCTCATCAAAATTTCTATTCGGGATGCTGAATACCTGTGATTGTTGAAAAATCCCGCATGTAAAGTCATTTGTGGCTACGAGTTGTAAGTTTTCATTTTAATGTGTACATAACAATGTTGTCAGGACGATAATTTACAGTTCGAGAGAGAGGGGGGAGAGAAAGAGAGAGAGAGAGAGAGAGAGAGAGTTGCAGAGTTACAGAGTAGTTGGGGAGTTGGAGAGTAGTTGGAGAGTAGTTGGAGAGTAGTTGGAGAGTAGTTGGAGAGTAGTTGGAGAGTAGTTGGAGAGTTGTTGGAGAGTTGCTGGAGAATTGTTGGAGGGTAGTTGGAGAATTGTTGGACAGTTGCTGGAGAGTAGTTAGAGAATAGTTGGAGAGTAGTTTAAAAGTCATTGTAGAGTACTTGGAGAGTAGTTGGATAGTAGTTGGAGAGTAGTTGAAAGTCGTTGGAGAGTAGTTGGAGAGTAGTTGGAGAGTGGTTGAGAGTAGTTGGAGAGTAGTTGAGAGTTGTTGGAGAGTAGTTGGAGAGTAGTTGGAGAGGGAGAGAGAGCGAGAGAGAGAGAGAGAGAGCAACTCATACTATTTGCATGTACCTTTTTCTTATCAGCCAAAAAGTCTGATTACATTTTCAATGCCACGAAATAGTCGCACTCTTGTGTAATATCTGTAGATTTGTTCATACCCTCATAACTTTTATCGCACACATAGAGTATTACAGTACAAGTGTCTCGATTCGATTGCGCGAAATTCGGTCAATGAATTAACATTTCAAGGCGATTTAAAATGTTCAATAAAACATTTTCCCCGCTGTAACTCACTCAAATGTTTTTTTTTTTTTTTATAATTTTTCCCTCGAAGCTTCTAACCTAATACCCGCCGATTCCGATGGAAAATTGCATTCCGGCTGTGGCCCATTGCGTTTCGGAAATTGCGCCGGGGCATTAGGCGATTGGAATAGCCAGGGAAGCTCGAAAGAAGGATCGCTGCAACAGGGTGTAATACGATGCATAATAAATGTCGTCAAGATTTATCGTCGATGAGGCGGCAATAAGTAAATGTGCTTCTAAATCAGAGGCGACTCAGCGAATCCATTACACGTATACCCGAAATTAATCACTAATAATGATCATACGCTCTCTCTCCCTCTCTCTCTCTTTTTCTCTTGCACCTTTCCGAATGAGGCTACTACGTGAGACGTCTCGCTGATCGCGCGGGCGGCCGCTGCTAAATTGAATTAAGGTAAATTGAAAGTCTATTGAATATATTTAACCGCGTCATTCGCGGTGGTATTTTATGGCACCTATTTATTTAACGAGCCAGAATCCATAGCGCTGTTCCATTTCTCTCTCTCTCTCTCTCTCTCTCTCTCTCTCTCTCTCTCTCTCTCTCTCTCTCTCTCTCTCTCTTTCTCTCTTTTTCTCTTGCTCATTCTCTCGGTCGCGATCGGTGTTCACGGGACCGCGGTAACTTATGTTAGTTTCTATCGGGCGAGGATCGTGCATGTTTCGAAAGTCGTGGGCGGGAGCGTGTCCTCTTCTCTCGCCTCGTCGACGCTTCGTTACGTTGAATCGATGCATCGTCCTCGTCCACGTCGTCGCGTCGTTGTCATTGTCGTTGTCGTTTAGTTCCCTTCCTGGCACCTCTATAACGAGAAAGAGTCAACTTCGACGACACCCAACCATGTGTATACCACTGTACGAGTATACGAACGCGCTCTTTCCGCCCCGTTCCCTTCCACGACGAGATCAGAGACCTTCAGGCGTTCATGACACGTACGCTGCCGCGGAGGTGATTCTCCCCGTTGTCTCGCCCTCCACTACCATTCCTCTGATCGAAGCCGCGGATCCTAACAGGCATTAAGGAGATAGCCAACAGATAAGTTACACGTATACATATACAGGGTGAGTCACGAGTAACAGAACACCTGAATATCCCAGTTGGATTTGAAAATACGAAGTATGTACATATGGAAATTGGAATGGTTTGGAAGGACATACAGGGCTATCATATTTTTTTTTTTCTTCATTTTTTTCGGTTTTTTCAAGATCATCAAAGTTTTTTTTTTTTATGGAATTGTATGTTTTTTCACCTTGCACATTGTAGCCGGCATCCAAACGCATTCAACCACGTAACATAGTATGACGTTCAACCCAGAAATATTGAATAAATAATAACTCAACGAGTAAGAGTTTTTTTTTCTTTACTTCTGTTATCCAATCAGTTCATTGATTGACTAAAAAGTAATTGCAATTAATGAAATTTTCGATCAGTCAATTAATTGACTAAAAAAGTAATTGCAATTAATTTAATTGCAATTAACTATTAATTGCATGTTGCAATTAATTTATTTGGATTCATCTATGTTAATTGCAACTCACAATTAAAACAATTGCAATTAATTTTTTAAATTGATCTAAGAAACAATTAACATTAAGAATTAATCTATTTAACTTTACAGATATCAAATACGACGTGTTTGTTTGGGTTTTGTAGACTTACGCAGCGCCCTATTCAATAATCGGTTTTGATTGTTAGTTTTCAATCAAATATACCAAAAAGATTGGAAATTGATTAGTTCATAATTGTGGAAAGTCACGATTGACAATTGATTAATTGTTAATTGCGACTACAGCAATTAACAATTAATTAATCGTGAGTTTTCACAATTACAATTAATGAATTGTTAATTGTTATAGTTTTTCTTTATTTCTGTTACGCTGAATGATTCCTGTCAGCTGGGTTACATCCAAATGTATTACAATCAGTGTTGGGCATTAATCAATTAAATTTTCAATCAGTTAATTAATTGACTAAAAAAGTAATTGTAATTAATTTAATTGCAATTAACAATTAATTGCCTGTTGCAATTAATTTATTTGGTTAATCTATGTTAATTGCAACTCGCAATTAAAACAATTGCAATACATTTTTTAATTGTCCTATGAAACAATTAAAACTAACAATAAATCTATTTAACTTTACAGATATTAAATACGACGTGTTTGTTTGGGTTTTGTAGGCTTACACAGCGCCTTATTCAATAATCAGTGTTAATTTTTAGTTTTTATTCAAATACACCAAAAAGGTTGAAAATTGATTAGTTTCTAATTGTGGAAAGTCACGGTTAACAATTGATTAATTGTTAATTGCGACTGCATCAATTAACAATTAATTAATCGTGAGTTTTCACAATTACAATTAATGAATTGTTAATTGTTATAGTCGTGATTAAAAATTAAGTAATTTTTAATCTTTAGTTACCTTATCAATAAAATTTTGCCCAACACTCATCACAATAACACAACAGAGTAATAAGTTCGGTGATGACAGAAGGTTTACGAAATACCTTTACCTATTCGTAATTTTGTTTTTCTCTTCGGTACCTACCGTAATGACATTCTTATTGATCAAGAAAATTGGTTTTATTTTCGCTTCAGATGAATGGGACTTTTGAAATCATATCAACCGCCTTAACTTATTTTTTTAACTTTTTATTTTTTTCACAACATTTTTCCTGAGTTTTCCAAACATTAATAGGAAGACTAAAAAAATGGATGCTCAACATATTGTTTGTTTTTTATTTCGTCAAGCTCGAAAAACGGCACGATATTAAGGCCTCGGGACTAGAATACTGCCTTGAAAACGATTTTGAAGACATTGGGGTTCACATAATGTTGAGAATGGAGAGTATGGTGACTATGGGGGCTACGGTTCTTAAAGTCAGATGTCTTCAAAACCGACATTCCCCATATATATATATATATATATATATGTGTGCATTTGTGTGTGCATGCATAGTGTATTATAATGTATAATATATGCAGTCACAACATATGAAATCGACAACAATGAAGCAACAATGAAGGTTCGCCGCATGCACACCTTGTGTATACGCACCTTTTTCTCTCCTCTCTCTCTCTCTCACTCTCTCTCTCTCTCTCTCTCTCTCTCTCTCTCTCTCTCTCTCTCTCTTTTTCTTGTTCCTCCCTCACCCTCCGCCGTCTTTCTACAGTCGTGGAATCCCATTTATAGATTTTCCTATAACTTACCTGTCACCGCAGCAGCAACAGTAAGGTCAGGGTTTCTCAAGCTCCTCGAACTTGCATCCTCATAGTGATGGAGGAACGACGTCTCGGGGCTGCTTCGGGTGCCTATGATCTTTAGGGACGAGAAAAAAAATGATCAAGGAAAAACGGATTTTGATTCCACGGAAAAGAGTACGTCTTTTGAGAAATCGCAGAAGAGTTAGCTGCGCTCTGATAATGAGGCTTCCTGGCCGTTTCGTGGAATTATCGATTATGTCTGATTCACGCAACGTGTAGGCTGGAAAAATAACTGACACTTTTTCGGATGATCGTTTCTCAGGTTGCGTTTCCAATATTTCGATAGAAATTGCTCAATACAAGTGTAATGAAAGTCTGTGCAAACTCTTGAGTGACTCAGATATCGTGTGGAAATACGCCGTGTTCGTTGGATTTAATGGACCAAGATCCGATGAATTTCGGTCGATGAGGAAATATTGAAAATATTTTTGGATGTAGTTCCGAAAAGCCCATACCGCAAGGGGCGGAACCGACACCCGAAGACACTAAACGTAGTTTTTAAATGGATTTTCCGATAAATAAGTAGACGCAATTCATCCGGATGTATTAATGTTTTATTTTTAAATATTTGATTAAGTTGGTCCGTTCGTTTCTTTGGTTCGTTTGGGTTTGGTTGTGTTGGTTTGTTTGGGTTTGGGTGCCGAATTTTCCGAGGAACGAATTTTGCAGCTCGACTTTTTCTAGACTGTGTTCGAGTATGCGTGTTGAGTGTTGTTTAGGTATGCGTATAGTGTTAAAGATCAAACTCCAACCTTTCCGCGGTAAAGTGCACAAGTAGATAATATCGAAACTAATGGAGTTACTAAAATGTACTTATTGAAGCATTATCCCGTTTTTTCTCGAAACAGAATGGTTTTAGACAAAACCTGTACGAAACATAAAAGATCAATCTTTTTATAGGCTACAACTTTTGTATGAAACATTTTTCTTTAAGATCAAAATTTGTTAAAATAGATTAGAAAAACTTTTTAACAAATCAGTTTTTGTGAGTTTTGACCTTGAAAATCAAATTTGCGGGTACTTTCACTATCATATTCGTGATCAGCGAGTCAAAAAACACGAGTACACGAAATTTCAAATTAATCGGCGGTATGGGCTTTTCGGAACTTTATCCATATTTTAACGAGTATACATAAATATTGTAAACAATTGATTTCGCGTTTGCAAACTGCGCGTCTCGAGGAAACGAGATATCAGGACGAAGATCGAAACTATTTTGACTGTACTTGTACTCGAATTTCAGTAAAGGTTGGATACGATTTTACGTTTAATAAATTTGGCACGTAGCCTCGCAATTCTTTGATATGCGTCCTCATATGCGAATATTTCTATATATATATATATATATATATATATATATATATATATATATATACGGGGAGAGCGGAATAAATTAACGTCGAACGAGCACTTGAACAATAGAGCCCTCTGTTCTCGTATCTCGCCTCGAATATTGCACCGAATATTTTTTTACGACAAGCGATAATATTCCTCTCCCTCTCTGAGGACCGATAACAATCGAATCTTCTTGAAAATTCAATTTGTAATTTCAACGAATCGGGGGAATTCAATGTATCAATGTAGCGGCGGCGGTAACGATAGAGAGAGAGAGAGACAGACGGGAACAAGAAGGAGGAGGAGGAGAAGAGAGAGAATGAAATAAAGATCGAAAGAGAGTTAGAGAGAAAAAGACAGACGAATATTGAGTCAGTCAAAGAGAGATTGAGAGTGATTGATTGATCGATTAATAATATATTTATGCCTTGGAGAAAAAATTCCCAGGCAACTCAAAATACACAATAAGCAATTTTTTAAATTAAATAATTTTAACCCAAGCAAACGGGACTTAGAAAATAAATGTTCGTAACTAAGAGGAAGGTAAGATAAGGTAATCGAAGAATCTTGCAAATAAGTATGAAAATTAGAGTAAAGAGAATGGGAAAAAAAATTATAAATAGTAAAATCAAAGTAGATTTTTCAAAAGTACGATTAGAGAGGTGTGTGGCAAGGATAAATAAAAGTAGAAAAAACATACAAATACTCGATCGACATTAGAGTCTGAATTAATAAATTAACGCATTATACCACCCTTGGCGCTCGGAGAAATAAATATAAAAATTAAAAGAGAAATTTCAACGACTGTTCAAAATATAAAATAATTCTTATTTTTCACAAAACCATTATAGTTTCATAAACAAATCGAAAAAAAATGAATAACTGGCGGAGATATAAGTCGTCTTGTAGGACTGTCTTGTGAAAATTTTTGTCGATGGTGGAAATTTTTTTCTTCGTCAGGCATTGTACAAAAAATTTAAAAAAAAATGTCTTTTAAAGAAAGGTAATAACTAAAGTGTAGCATAGGGATTTCTTTTTGCAGAAATGACAGCAATTTAACAAAAAACGCTGACTTTTACCAAAATTTTTTATTTAAAAAATTAATAAAAAATTAACGACGCATCCAATCCAAAAAATCTTATGCTACATCCTAGATAATATTATAAAGAATATGTGGTACAAATTTCATCAAAATCAGTTGAAAAGATCTCGAGATATTTTGTCCACCAGTTTGAAAAGAGGATCCTGCTAGACGACGTATCTCCGACATAAAAAAAAATGTTATCAGTTCTTTTGTTTAAGGGGCTATTCTACAGTGAAGGCTCAACAAATAAGCTATTTTTTAATATATATTTTTTTAACCGTTGCATGTATCTGTACGAACTTTTTTTTCGTTTAAAGGTACACTCCGATAGAACAGAAAACAATTTTTTTTGTTGCATATCAATGTATATTTATTTAACAATTTATAATCGTGTAAAACCATCGTGTCGCTATCGCCCGAACTAGAATTATTTTAAAAATATTCATTTTTACTTATTCTTTCGCCCGAATTATGACGAAAAAAAACGTATTTTTCGAACACTTTTGCAAAAAAACGACGCCATTTTGTTATTTTGCAATATAAAATAATCATTCTAGTTCGGGCGATAGCGACGCTCATACAGATTACGAATCTTTTTGAATTTTTTGTTTCAGATTACCTGGAGGGCGCAAATCATCAACGCCAGCGACATACTATTTTTTCACGCCTTCACACGATTATCAATTGTTAAATAAATATACATTTGTACGCAACAAAAAAAATTGTTTTCTATTCTGTAAGAGTGTACCTTTGAGCGAAAAAAAGTTTGGCTCGATACATGCAAAAGTTTTCGAGAAAGAAAAACGATTAAAAATAGCTTATTTTTTGAGCCATCACAGTCGAATAGCCCCGTAATTTTTTTTAATAAAACTATAATGTATTTGTGCAAAATAAACATTATTTCATATATTTAACAGTCGTGTCAAAGTAATGTTTATTTTTATACCGATTTTTCCAAATGTCAAAATGCCAAGATTGTCTTTAACGCCTTAATTCATTACGCCAGATCACTTTGTCCCGAGAGAACAAGAGAGCGTGAGATAAAGAATTAAAAAATCCTACGAATATACGAGGCAATTGAAATTGATACTCTTCTGCTTAGTTCCCTTGCCCCATAACGGTGCTCCCAAATAGTTGTGGCTGTCGTCGAAAGAAAGTAGCCTGAGAAACTCGCTAGGATGAGGATCGCTGGAAAGTGTTTCTTGCGCGACACAATACGGAATAATAGGATTACATAAACAACGGCAACAAGGTATTGTGGCCGAAGAGGCTGTTCTCTCGGGCTATAAAGAAATCCGCGTTTCCTTTACCCGTCTCTTCTCCCCTCCACTGTGTAGTACACCACCGTCATCCGTGTCATCCCCGCATCCTGCCTATGTTTCCATCTTTCTCTGCGACTGCTCTCCGCTCACAGGTAAAGATAGCGAGCATCACGAGGAGGCTGCTCATGGAATCGAGACGAAGACTCAGAGTTCGAGCGAGGGATGACGTATTTTGGGCTATGGGAGACCCGATGAAGGGACGAGGGTAAACTGAACTCGGGAGAGAGAAAACTGTGCCGAGTCTCGCCGCTGGAGGCTCCGTAGGGACATTTGCCAGATTGCATTCAATATCGAACCGATACTTTGTGGATTTCGGACAATGCGACCAAGTCCCCCCACCCTCCCGCCCCTCTCGTCGCTATACCCGTTTTATACCTCACAAAGGCATACAGGGTGGTTCAAAAGTCGCGGCTCAAACGAGGTGGGGTGGTAGTAAAGATAATTGCCAATCGAAAAGGTCATATGCAGGTTGGTCCGTTTCTGAACGATTCTGAAGCTATGATTTATTTTTCAATATTTTTGAAAAAATCGTTTCCGAGCTCTTTAAAAGAAAATTAATTGAAAAAAACTATTTACCATATGCGGGTTATTCATTTTTTAAGATGTAACCTGATGATGCAGCCTTCACATGAAAATGTACTTTTCATAATTGTCATGGTGAGTTCTTAGAATAAAATGGATTTGTAATAACTTTCTGGATCATAATTTTTTTCCATAGGTTTTCATCATTTGTTTGAAAAGAAAAATGTTCTATCGAAACATGCCCCTTTAGTAGGAAAATTGGTCCACTTTATGAAGATGCGATACAAAAATCGATTTTTGTATCGATTCTGTGGCGTCCGATTTTTTTGATAATTGATTTTCCTAGGCTAGAATCGATTCTTTGCTAGGATGAAAAATAATCGTTCCGACGTTGCTACAATAGACAAATATCATTTATCTATTGCAGCAATGCCTGGACCCGTCGAACGATTACTTTCCGAGGCAGGTAACATATCGAATCGAAAGTCGCAATAGGCTTTCTAAAACCTATCAGGAAAGAGGCGCAAATCCTTTTTTTTTCGCCACGTAAGAGACTTTGGCTTTAAGGCATCATCACAGTGTAAAATTTGAAAAAAAAAAGCGATTTTTTTTGCATTATCCGATAGTATAGACGGTTATGAACATGCTGTTCAATTTTTGGGGCGAAATTCGAATAATTTCGGCGGCTACATGCTTTCTTAGAGAAAGTGATTTCTTAGATTCGAGCAACGGCGTGAGACCTGGGAAAACTTTAAACGCGTTTTTCTCGAAATGTCGTTTTTCAAAACGGTGTACACTCTCAAGGGATAAGTTTTTAAGCTATCCGTCTCAAATTTTGACACAACATTCTTCACGCCATTCTTTATCTTGCTATGGAAGCTTTTTTTGTCTTGAAATATTCATTTTTTTTAGGAAAAACTGTCGAAAAAATAGGCTAAAATCTATATATTTTTTTTGAAACTGCCGCCATTTTGTCAATATTGATAAAAAATCTCGATATCAAAATAGCAGCTTTCATACTGATTAATAATCTTTTTACAAATTTTGTTTCAGATAATATTTACGGCCACAACCGTGTACACCGTAAGGACTCCTTTTTTTGCGAAGACATTTTCATCCCTTAAAAAATGTAAAAAAATAAATAAAAATAACCAATAAAATTTTTTTTTCTGTTCTTCATGAGTGCTTTGATTTTACATTTTAAAAATCAGACTGATTAGCGTATTTTAACCATCGAAAAAAAATCACGAAAATCAGCTATTTTTCGACCCGTTACACTGTGATCCCTTAAAGTGTTGAATATGTACACCTTTCATTGTCCAGAATGTGCAGTTTAGTTCATTCGCATACGTTTCAGCTCTTTCGTTTTTTTTTTATACCGTATAATATTTTGAAAAATCGATTGTTGCAAGACCTGTCTTTTACGTTCCGATTTTTTGCAGAATCGATTTAGACATCCGATTCAGAATCGATCCCGAAATCGATTTTCTCAGAAGATTTTGCAGAATCGATTCTCAGACAACCGATTCAGAATCGATCCCGAAATCGATTTTTTTTTAAAGATCGAACATCCCTAGGTCCCGCTATAAGTGCTCTGCATTCAAATAATGCTTTCCCAATGCAAATTAATAGCTCAAATTTGTTTGGTGCAAAAGTGGATTTTTTAGCAAAGCATTGAATAAAAATCGATATTAAAAAAAAGTTCAAGGCTCAGAGCAATGAGTTTGACCTTTTTAGAATCTCCATAAGGTGGACCAATTTTCCTACTACAGGGGCACGTTTCGATAGAACATTTTTCTTTTTTTTAAGAACCTAGGGAATCAATTATGATCCAAAAATTGATTACAAATTCATTTTATTCCAACAACTCATCATGACAATTACAAAGACTGCATTTACACGTAAAAGCCACATCACCAGGCTATACCTTAAAACAATAATCCGAATATGGCGAGTACTTTTGTTCAATTAATTTTTTTGTGCAGCTAAGAACCGATTTCTCAAAAACATTTAAAAAAAAAATGATACCTTTGGAATCGTTAAGCAACGGACCAACCTGATGATCTTTTCAGTTGGCAATGTTGACTATCTCTTCACTTCGTTTGATCCACGATTTTCGGACCACCCTGTATTTATTTTGGTGGCTGTGTACCTCATTCAAGTATCGCACACAACACGACCGCGCGTATAAAGCACATATAGGCAGACGACACAACGAGCAGCAAAGGAATGGCCATCTCGTAGTCGATGAAAGAGAAAAAAAGAAGCGTGTGCGTCCCACAGTGTGGTCCATTCGAAAGAATCCTTCTATCTCTCTCTCTCTCTCTCTCTCTCTGGGTTTCTTCCCCTACTGATAGGTCGCTCGGGCCCTCCCATCAATAGGGCTATATTGTCAAAATATTGCACGGCGATCGCTGTGGCCGCTTTTTCTTCGGGTTGCTTTCGATGCTTATGTGCGTCATCCATGCACCTTATGCGCCTCGGGCTGACTTTTGCCGTACCACAAATACACACACACACACACACACACACACACAAATGGAAACACACGGCTACCTCGTATATACGTTCTTCCCCCTTTTTCATATACCCCTGCTTCATCATCTTCCTTTTTCTCGTCCCTCACTCGCTCTCTCTCTCTCTCTATACCATTTATATACCGACTGCATTGACGTTCTACAGGATCTATCTTTTTTCCTTCCGATGTCGGCCGATCGCACAGAACATCCGAGCTGAATTTTGTCCCCTCTCTCTCTCTCTCTCTCTCTCTCTCTCTCTCTCTCTCTCTCTCTCTCGCTCTTTCTTTCTTTCTTTCTCTATTCCCCTTGCCGCACGTACACATGGCTCTCGGCGTGCGCTTTACCGCGATGCGGTTTAGGATGGAAAGAGTCGCTGCGGTTTCAAAGAGCCGGGGCATTGCCGATCAATGGATTGCAACCCTCGAGTGAAATAAAAAAAAATAGAGAGAGAGAGAGAGAGAGAGAGAAAGAAAAAAAGAAAAAGATTGAAAGAGAAACGTTGATGTATAGCGATGCGACTCTCTCTCCATTCTTCCGACGCTTCTCACTCCGGGCGATCTGCGGAGGAACGCGCGCGCCACCGCGTGCGCGGGTGATTCCTCTTGCACACTTACTCCAATGCTTTCATCTGCCCGTTCCTCATATACAGTACTGGACAAAAAAAGTACGCGCACTAGTCGAAATTTTTTACCGCACTAAAATTTACATAGCGGACTCAAAAATAAAGGTAATTGAATTTCCTAAGTGGCGTTTTAAAGAGGACAAGTTTACCTTTATCTAGGTTGACCCAAATCAAGGTTAGTGGATCCTTTGAAAGTGATTATTCCGATATTTTTCGATTTTTCGACTATTTTCATAGTTTGCGTGACTAGAATGACCTTGTGTTGTAGGTCGCTGAATTCGTCTTAAAATTGGTAATAATGTCATCGAAAAAACAATACATGGTTCCATTTGAAAAAGTGGAGTTGACCTTGACGTAGCTTCAGCGCGTCCACCGATAAAAAAATAGAGTGGTCCAGTATGACGGCCTTCTCGAACACTGAAACTTTTGTCTGAATCATTTTTGGATATGATCAATAGTTTGAGTGCTATTGCTTTGTAACACTTTATGTGCCTCACCCTGTATATATATATATATATATATATATATATACAGGGTGGACCAATAACTATTAGCACCTTGGATATCTTCGAAACTATAAGATTCACAGAAATATTTGCTGAAATGAAATTGCACAGTACGAAAGGGGCCGTCCGATAGCGATAATAGTTTTTTTGCAGGTGGAGGTACTTCCGACATTTGAAGGTCAACTCCATTTTTTTAAATGGATCGGTATGTTTTTTTTTCCTGTATCATGATAGAGGAGCTTAAAACGAGTTCAACGACCTATAACATAAGGTCATTGAAGGTCATAGAAAGTACAGAAAGGCGATAATACTTACAGTTTCGGTAGTAAATAAAATTGTACTTTCTATGACCTTCAATGACCTTATGTCATAGATCGTTGAACTCGTTTTAAGCTCCTCTTTCATGATACAGAAAAAAAAAAATATACCGATCCATTTAAAGAAATGGAGTTGATCTTCAAGTGTCCGAAGTACCTCTACCTGCAAAAAAAACTATTATCGCTATCGGATGGCCCCTTTCCTACTGTGCAATTTCATTTCAGCAAATATTTCTGTGAACCTTATAGTTTCGAAGATATCCAAGGTGCTAATAGTTATTGATCCACCCTGTATATATGTTACTTCGTTCGTCCTGTCAATCTCAATTCTGTTAGAAATCTCCACAGACAGCTGGGTTCTTGAAGATTTTGCGCACTCCGAATTTCTCTCTCTCTCTCTCTCTCTCTCTCTCTCTCGCTCTCTCTCTCTCTCTCTCTCTCTCTGTCTCTCTCTCTCTCTCTCTCTCTCTCTCTCTCTCTCTCTCTCTCTCTCTCTCTCTCTCTCTCCTCTCTCTCTCTCTCTCTCTCTCTCTCACATGTAAATTTTTTAACGCGGGCATCCGTGTGCGCGCTCTCCTCGCATACACGCTACACCTTATGGACACATGCTTTGTCATGGCTCTATATCGTGAGTGAAGAAAAAAAATAAAAAGAGGGTAAAAAAACAAGTACACCGGTGACCGCGATGTTTAAATAGGCAATATGTCCCGCGGATATTTTTCTTATCCTCGTATACACAGGGGTTTCCCTAGGCTGTGTCTTTGCACGGCGCGTGTGTGCGCGCGACCACTCCGACCGACCGAATGTTCCGATGTTTCGTGTTTCATCGATCAAACGTAACACGCCAACGGGTATACGAGTAAGGAAAGGAAAAAAAAAAACGAGAAAATTAGTGGCGAATTCGAATCGCACGGACGCGGTATATAAGTGTCCCAGTTTCCGTGGCACATTGTGTGTGGGTGTGTTCAATTAGGTTGACGTTTGACGTCCTTTTGCGGCAACGAGCTCTCATCGTTGGAGCAACGCGGAGGTTGGTGGGAATTTTGAAATTCGATTTCGTACGGTGGAGCTTTGTGAGGCGACCGAGGGATATCTGCTTCCGGTTATCCCGAGACGTACGATTTTTTTTTAGAAGTTTGGGGGAATTTATGATTTTAGGGACTTTTGAGGAGGGTCGAGAGTTTCAGCGATGAATTTTCGCGAATATTGACATTTCTTTTTCTATGCAGAGACGTTCGATAAACATCGAAGTTTTGGCTGTTAAATATTGAATTATAATATTTTATTTTTTATCATTCGAGATTTCGTCCGCGGCTTCGCCCGCGTGGAATTTGCGGCCCATAGAAATTTCATTATCAATTGCACCGCTTATTAGAGGTTGTTTAAGGAAATCATAAAATATTCTTTTTGTTATTTGTTTTGATGAATATTTATAGCAAGTTACAAGTTGATATACGCAAGGAATACTAATTTTCTATACGAACTTTTACAACCAATTTTACCCTCTTAAGGGGTTACGTGGGTTTGAAAATTTAAAAAAATCCATTTTTTACATTTTATTATCTAATAGTACAATATTTCTAGAATATTCTCCCAAAGTTTTAAGTCAATCGGAGTAAAAGTCTAGGAGAGAGAGTCTTTGGGAATTTCCCCCGTTGGGAAAGACCGGCGGGAGCGACGCAGGTATACGCATTTTTCTCAAAACACTATTTTTGAAGTCGGTGGACACGATTTCTCAAAAACTAATGCACCGATCTTATTGAAATTATGCACACTTCTTTAAAATAGCATTGACTAGTGATTGAACGAAGGTTTTTTTTGGTTACAACTAATTTTACACAGCTATACGTAGTGTAAATTGTACCGAAAATTGAACTATTTTGCATACAACTCTGCCAAAAATTCAAATTTCAATTTTTTTAAAATCCTTCGTTCAAACACAAGCTATGCTTATCTACTAACAGAAAAAAATTGATTTTTAAATTTCAGGTAAAGCTATCATGAGTTATCTTGACCACCACGAGGACACTTTGTTTTGAGGGGTCTCCAGGTCCCACCGGCTGAATTTCCCAAATTTTAGGGTGACATTTTTTAAAAATATTGTTGAAATGTTCGTTTATGTGCTTAACATTTTGAATAATAGAATAATAGAATAGAGAAAATATGCTTCTTTTGGCTTCGAAACCCACGTAACGCCTTAAGAGTTGTATGTCTTAAAATCCTTTCTTCTAGTACAAAAAATTGACAGTGCATCGCCAATGTTGGGCGTTAATCAATTAAATTTTCAATCAGTTAATTAATTGACTAAAACAGTCATTGCAATTGACATTAATTGCATGTTTCAATTAATTTATTTGGATTAATCTAAGTTAATTGCAACTCGCAATTAAAACAATTGCAATTAACTTTTTCAATTGTTCTAAGAAACAATTAAAACTTACAATTAACCTATTTAACTTTACAGATATCAGATACGACGTGTTTGTTTGGGTTTTGTAGGCTTACGCACCGCCCTGAACAATAATCAGTTTTAATTGTGGAAAGTCACGATTAGCCATTGATTAATTGTTAATTGCGACTACAGCAATTAACATTTAATTAATTGTTAATCGTGAGTTTTCGCAATTACAATTAATCAATTATTAATTGTTATAGTCGTGATTAACAATTAATTAATTGTTAATCTTTAGTTACCCTAGCAATTAAATTGTATCCAACACTGGGCATCGCTAATACAATTCAGGGTCTTCAAGAGATTGTTTATGGATTCCATAGTAGGGTTTTCCGTAAAAGAACCGGACTGAGCCCCTATTAGGGAATGGTAGGATAGGTAGATTGACTAAAACTATGGTCTAAGTATGGAGACCAAGTAAGGGCCTTTAAGGGGTGTAGTTGTAGATTCCCTAGTAGCGATGTGCCCAATACTACCAGACTTGGCTATTATAGGGGCAAATCAGTGTAAATCGCTTGACGAAAGAATTTATGGCACAATAATTATCGAGATCGATTAAATATAATAATTAAACTATGCGTTTAATAGCCGAGCTGTGATGCCTTGAACAAACACGCATGCAGTTCGTTCATTTGAACAACGAGAGATCAATCGTGTTAAAATGTGCGAAAGAATTCTCAGCCTCAAATTTATTTAAATAACACATTCTTTTTCACAGTGCACACACACGAGGCCTAGGCCACTCTAGAATTTTCCAAAAATCGATTTTTTTTTGTTAAAAATGTACCTTAATACCTATAAAATTATATCCCAAAAGATTATGGGTGTGAAAAATCTCTAAGTACTCAATTTACGAATTCTAGTGCAACCCCTTTTGATTCATGTCGTGACTTTCTACCAACTTTAAACGCGTTTATCTCAAAACTACATTTTTCAAGTCGGCCGGACTCGTAACTCAAACAAATTTCAACCGATTCATTTGAAATTTTAACTGCATATTTAGAATTACATTTTCTGAGGCACTACGTAGGATTTTTAAAATTATATTGCATAGTTCCTTTTTTATAAACAATTTTCTGACGATTTTCTCATGGCATTTTATACTTTTTGTTTTAGAAATGCGCCATTTTGACAAAAAACAATATATCAGAAAAATCCTATGTACTTCTATAGCTATTCTCATATATAATCGAAAACACTTTGGTGTCTCATCATAAGTCAAAAATTATAGGAGCTGTTGGTCCGACCGTTGACCTTCCAGAAATAAAGGCGTCATCGGAAAAATGCTGCAAGGTCGCCATTTTGACATGTATCGCTGTGAAAAAATAATTTTGTATAGTCAATTACGTGTATAATAAAACCCCTATTTTATCATTCCGATTTATTTTATGGTTTAGCTGAAAAAAAATCACAAAATATGCCCATTTTGGCCTCTAGAGTGGCCTAAGGCCTTAATAAAGTAATGGAAAATTAAGATGGGCCCGATCAAAGCCCGAACTCACTATCCGCCCGGGTTAGTGCATTTCTATAACTTCCAAGAACCATGTCTTTCAAATTTCATGTCACTATCTTCACCGGTTTAGGCGGTGCGTTATCTATTTGTTAGTCAGTCAGTAACGAAACTGTTTTATATGCATAGATTTTATATTTCCAAGTTATATCTTTTAAATATTTTTTGTTCTCGAAAACGATGAACCTTCATTGGACGTATCTAAATTTAAACAAAATTGTTGATAGGTGCCACATTATGGTCAATGAATCAAACCATTTTTGATTGAAGAATAACAATAGATGGAATAAAATAATTAATTCATAAAATGAGTTCGAATGAAATTACCGTAACAGACGGAATTAAATGAATAATTAATCATGTGACTTTTGAATTAAATTATTCGATAATGAAATTGGTAATGAGGGAGAAATAAAATAGTGTACTTACAAGCAACATTTAATATGATTTTAAATTGAATTATTTGGTAATTGAATAACTAACGAGGTAAGAATTAAATAATTAACGAGATCGCAAAAAATAATTATATATGAATGGCACAATTTTTCCACACTCTAGCCTTACATCCATTGGGGTTGCTATTTATAAAGGAAATCCAATATTCCATTTGTCCATCAACCAGTGCCGAGTTTTCTCGTTTTTTATATTCCATTCATTTTTTATTCGTACAGTCTCGTTCTTCGTTTATCTCATCTCATCGTCGCGATCGTTGTTCTCAGGAAAATAGGCGAGAACGAAAAAAAAAAAAAAAAAAACAGAGCTTGCAGTGTTCACGTGTCGAAAAAAAGGGGCGATTAAATTCTCTCGATACGGTTTTACCGTCGATTGCGTTCATCCGGTTATCCGACGTCGACGTACTCGAATCAAAGGCTGTTCCGGAGAGTGAGCCCATGCAAAACCATTGCGAACTGCACTGGAAGACCTCAACGACTTCCACCCCGTCTTGAAAATCGATTACTGCGGCTTATTCCTCCGCACTCTCGTATTTTCTTTCGCCCTGAGTATTTCACAATGTTCGCAACACAGTAGCACAAGTAAGTAGCACTAAAAAAATGTGTAACACGAGCTGGTCGCTGAATCGTTAACTCCGAGCACAGAAATGTTTCTTGTTCAATGCGTCTTGGAGTAGAGCGAGGATGCAAAAAAAAAAACTTTTTTTTTTATTCGTCTGTCGAGTATATTTTCTATTCGTATAATTTTGTTTTTAATTTGAACATATTGTTGTATTTTACATAAGTTGAGATATTCCTTTCGCGGAGGGACGTATTTTGCGGGCGCATAAGCCAGGTCCCTTTCGAATCATTAGTAGATTATAATGGCGCTTCGTAAAAATAAAATGCAATTAATCATTACGACCAACGATGTACTGGAATACAAAATTTCGCATCAATTTTGTAGACTTAGATATTTTTTAATGCTCTCTGAAAAGTCGCGGTTAGGAAAATTCTTCTGCTACACTGACAAAAAAATTCTTTTGATATTAACTAGATGCGTCTATTTGATTTTTTAAAATTTGAATTAACTAAATTTTTCGTGAAATCAAATCTTTCCTATTGCATTCCATTATTTAAATTATTTATTTCAAATATATTTATTTACTCAAATCAAGATATATTTAATATCGTTTAATAACTAAATATTTTATTTATTCCTAATAAATCTATGATTTGGTTTCATCTGGTAGTATAAGACAGAAAGAGACAGACCGTAAAATGGTACACGATTCAGTCTTTCAAAAATCTCATGGCTTTGTTTTCATTAGAAGACTGTTGTAACATTCTGCAAGTTGAGGAAAATGTTTAGTCTTTCCATATATAAATAGTCGCCCCTGTCAATAAAAGGCCCGACGATACCTTTCTTTTTTTCCAAATAACAGCCTTGTTAGTGAAAAGAAAGAAAATTAATTTAACTTTTTTTTTACCGCACTTTTATGTCATGAACCTATATTCCTTTCTCGTATTCGTGCGATATATCGTATTTTATCTTTATTTATTTAAATTGAAACCAATTTTTATTTATTTAATTTGAATATATTTAATATTTAAAAACAATAGCTGGAACAAATTAAAAAAATACTTGAAACAATTAGAGTTGTAGTAGACCGCGAGCCAAGGAAAAAACCTATTTCGCCACAAGTTTCAGCTTTCACTTAACCCTCGATCCATGAAGGTACTTGAGGCATTTTAGTCCCGTGAACCTGGGTCACTACCAAACCAACAATTGTCAATGAAAAAATCTGAAAAAATTCATGATCACTCTTTAGGCCGTACTTCTCAAGGGAAAATAGGGTTTTTATTCTTATGTTTATTTTTTTTTTAAATTAAATAGCTAATTGCGAAGAGAATGATTTGGGCAGGCCGGAAACGACCCAGGTTCACGGATTGAGGGTTAATATAAGCAACTTCATGTGGTTGACGCATGTGCGAGGGGAGAAACAACTGCAAACGACATCTGTCGGAATTTCGCTACGGAAATATGCATAAATCCAATAGTCTTGACAGATATTTTTTTCAATCAAGGCAATTTGGCATTATTTGTTAGGAAATATCGTGATTTTTTTACACATCAATTTATCCTATCACTTACATATATATATATATATATATATATGTGTGTATGTGTGAGCATTAACTTCAATATATTAAAATTGATATATTCATAACTAACGTCAATAATTAAAATAAAAATGTACATACCTAAAGGGTGTCTTAAAATGATCCGACATTTTTAATTGCGCGCCATTTTTTTTTGTGGCAGACACAGAGTACTGATCTTTGACAACTGGCATCAGGAAGTATTGAGGCTTGGTTATGGAGAATTACACGATCGAGCAACGCATAGAAATTATGAAAATTCACTACGACACAATGCAGTTATTGCAGACGAAATTTCAAAGTCGTGTTACCAAGATTGTGCGATTTGACGTCATTGGGCTTCTGTCTTTGGGATTTTCTGAAAGGAAAAAGGGTATGCCAAATATCCACAAACCATTCCGGAGCTCAAGGAAGCAATTGGACGCAGCATCAATGAAATTAGTCCGCAATTATGCCAAAATGTTATTAAAAATTTCGACAAAAGAGGTATATTGTGTTTCACTCATAATCTCCATGTTTGTATCTTATATTAAAATAAAAAATTTTGTTCTTTTCAAATAAATAATACGTTTTTTTAGTAAATTAAAATGTCAGATCATTTTGAGACACCCTGTATATACATTTGAATATATATGAATGTTAACAAGGTAGCGAATAAAATAATCTGTAGCCCTTTTTTTCAGAACTAATGTTAATGAAAATATACGTTAAAACATAGTGCGTCAATGACAATATTAGTAATGTTTCTTCTAATATTGTCTCCCTGATACTGATTTTTTCTGCCGTCAATTTAACGATTTTATATTACGAATATCGTAAATGACAATATTCGTTGGCAAAAATTCTACGTTTAGCTATAACAAAATGTCAAAGTTCTTTAAATTTTTCGGACCGTCGAGCTCCATCTGATCGATCATTGATGGTTTTTGTCGTCTGACCGTTTGTGAACACATTCGTGTTTGAGTATGAACATTTGTGAAGAATGCTCATTTTTCACGTCTCTCAAATTACTTTCAAGACATTGATGGCGCGATGGAAAAGTAGATTTATCCAATTTGAAAAAAAAAAAGGAAAAAAAACTAACAACAGGGCAAAACCGTTACAATAACTTTTGTCTTCACGGTCTTGTCCCCTCCACCCCCCCCCCCCCCCCCCCGCCGCTGGACATAAAAGTATATAGACCCGTAACCATATATAACGCTTGTCGTAAACTTGTCAATGCGTCAAAGTATCATTCGGTTATTTCCGTTGGTCGCGTTGCTTCATCCTCGCGGAGCTACATCGAATACAACGTTCTCATAAAACGTCGAAGGCTCTCCCCAACATTGTGGGATACGAGTGTATATCCGCGTCGTATTTGGCCATAAGCTTGCTCCACGAAACGAACAAACATCGCCCTACAGCTCGTTGAATCTTTGGATACGTTCTTTGGAATTTATCGAGATAGCGTTTGGAATTTTCTAACGCGCCAACGCGATGATTACCGCGCGGTACAAGCGACGTGGGACTACCCACGGTTGAATGGAATTATGGAAAATTGAGGACTATGGTGGTCATACGAGAACAAAAGTATCGAGCAGCAATATTATTGTTAACTTCAATGTTCCTTTGTGGGTGCAATTGTGAACTTTTACGAATTGTAACACTTTTACGTTTACCACACTATTGGGCCATGCATTGCTGTATTGCATTCACACGAGGGAACAGTCCATTTGTTTTTTTTTTCGCCATTTTTCGAATGCACTCCTAGTCTACCACAATCCTTTTAGAAAAGCCCGCAATATATCGTCGTGACGCAATTAGGATCGTTGCTACACTGGCAGAAAAATTCTTTTAATATTAACTAGATGCGTGTATTTTATTATTATTTTTTTAAATTAATTAGATCTTTCGTGAAATCATTTTTTTTCTATTGCCATTTCATTATTGAAATTATTTATTTTAAATATATTTATTTATTCAAATCAAGATCTATTTAATATCGTTCGATAACTAAATATTTTATTTATTCCTAATAAATCGGTGATTTGGTTTCATCTGGTAGTATAAGACAAAAGTGACAGAAGGAACAATTTAATAATATAAAAATAAATGTCGTCACTCAATCGTCGCTCATTCCTTTCCCATCACAATTTCAAACTCGTCTTTAAGTATCCGAACACTTAGTCCCCCGTATCAGGACACGTACATCATTGTCGGGAATTAAGAAAAAAAAATGTGACTATTAACTTCGTACGTTTTTCGCGAAGTCTCCCAACCGCGAGCCAAAGGAACTCGTCGATCTTCGTACTTGTCGCCAAGGCCGGACTCTCGCGCTAAAGGGGAACCTCCGCGAGACCTTTCCACCCAAGACGATCGCGCGAGAATTCGAAAAGAAGAAACGAATTGAACCTGAGAACTGAAAACCGTAAAAAAAGGTAAAAAAAAAACAAAAGAAACAAGAAAAAGAAAAAGAAGAAGAAGAAAAAAGAAAAAAGTAGCAGGAACGAAAGTAAAAAGTAACTCGTACAAGAGACAAGCCAAAAGATCGGGTAAAGTGGTTAGTTGCAACGAAAAAAAAAAAAAATGATCAAAAAACAAACGGTGTATTTCGATTCGCGAGAGTTCCTCGACAGTCCGTAAAATTGCTTTACGGTTCATCGAACACAAGGAAAACGGCTATCTGCACGCTCGAAAGAGCTCTACGTGGGACTCGCCCTGTCTGCTGCTTCTGCTCGCCACAAAAGTAACCTGCGTGGCCACAAATGCAACCTTTATTAGTGATATATATATATATATATATATATATATATATATATCACTTTTTCCCCCGACCCTCTCTTTTCTCCACCACCAACCCATAGCCTTGTATGCGCCCCGATAAAGGCCTCCATCCTCAGCAATTATTTTATAGTATTATTTGCCGAAAGAAACAAGTAACCGAGCTCACATCAATTGCATAGCCGCTATGTGTAACCGGTATGTGCAGAATCGGCAAATAGGGGAAAGGGAGGCAAGACGGAGTATTTAAGGTTTGAAGCTCAATAGAACTCATGTTTTTAAAGTAAAATAATCGTATTTATTTTTGAGTCAACCTACAATAATCAGTCTCACAATATTTGGTCAAATTAGGAGCGTTCGAGTGATAATTATAGCAAATAAAAATTAAAAACAAAAAAAAGAGAGATCTCCTCATCTCTCCTGGGGCCTTAAAGTACCCCCCGGGGGCACCCCAAGGCACCCCAAGCTTTATTCAGGCTGGAAAAGTGCACATACATGAATAGTGTTTTTTCCTTTAATTCAGCTTTCTTCTTTTTCATTTCTTACCCCGTCTTGCCCGCAAGCCCATCTTGCGCCCCTCGCCCCTGTGTCGATTTACGCGAACTCCCCGCGCTCATAATTGTATTCGTTGAGTGTGCGCTGTATTTTGGAATTCTCTTGTATCGGCAATAATTTCCAAAGGAAAATGCCTCGTTGCACCAGGAGGCGTCTTTAAGGAATCATTCCGGTGTAAATTTTTTTTTAAATCGTTTTTTTTTGCATTGTACAAAAATGTGGACTTTCACAAAGGTGCTGTTAAATTTTGGTCACGAAATTCGAATTTCGTGCTATTTTTTTATGCAACATTCTGCACTGGCTGAAAAATTATATAAAAATTAAAACGAAAAAATTTAAGATATTTTTTTATGTACAATATAAGTCATTTGAATAAACGAAAAAAAATCGGACCGATTATGCAATTTTATTGACAAAAAAAACACCATGAAAATCAGCTATGCTTAACGGGTTACCCTACACTGAAATTTTCGAAAAATCGATGTTTTGTTATAATTTTTCTTATAGTTTGAACGTTAAAAAAAAATTTAAGCTGAATGTGCACGGAGAGAATTAAAAAGTAATTTTTGTCGTGGTTTTCACGGTAAAAACTACCGTGATATATTTCAATGTGGTGACAAGTGAGAAAAGCATAATAATTCGTATTCGACAAGTTTTTTTTTAACTCACGTTACAGAAAATTTCAAATACGTAGCTAAAATTTTACTATACAAGAAGGGTAGCGCGCACGGTAATTTTTACCGAGAGCACAATACATTTTCCTATAACACTCATTAAATTTTATAATAAATCTTAAAATAACTGTTATAAAGACGATACTTTTTTATAGACATTTTTGAAAGGCATAAAATAATAAAATGCACAGTAAAATTTCGCTGATATTATATATTTTTTAAATTTAAGTTTTACGTATTTTGTTACACATCAAAATTTACTAGAAAATCTGGTAAAATTTTCTATCTGAAGAAGAAATTTTATTTTATTTTCGTGAAAATCTGTGTTTTACTCAGTAATAATAAGCGAAGTTTCAGGGTTGTCATCTGGTTACCGTTACTGCACGGTAATTTTTAACATTTAATTTTCTCCGTGTGAAGTCTGTATCTACAATATTAACGAAGATATTAATTTTTTTCTACCGCACTGTGCAGCGCTCGTTTTAGATCGATTCTCCCTTCGCTCCTATGAAACTAGTACCTAAGCATAGATTTCTTTTTGGAAGGTCCAATTCACGTTCTTAAATACATACTTTTTTTAGGGGTCTCCAGAAACCATGTCCCACCGGCTGAAAATACGCTTTTTTTCGCTTCGAAACCCACGTAATCCCTTAAATAAAGACTAATCTCAGATAATTGTTTTAATTTTCTCTATTATCCATTATCAGCAATAATCACGGAAAGTTTAAAGTGTTCACTTTGCCCGGACTTCTCCTACCGGTTTCACGGTCATCTATTCCGCTTCGTTTTGCATACCCAACAAAAGAGCACAAACCTCGTCGAAAAGTCGATTGAAAAAGAAATTTGATCTTCCCCTTAATCGTATCTGTATCCACGGTAATCTCGAAGGCACATATCCAAATGATTGCCAAGTCGTTTACACGCCAATTTAGCTCTATGCCGTTTGATTTCAATCAGCGTCCAGTTCACGTAGAATTGGTACGTGAATGCACACAAGGCCACGAAGTTCGACGTGTACATATATATAGGCACACACATGTATAGCATTCACATTGTGTGCATGCGTGTAAATACCTGTATATACATACGAATGTACTGTATCGTTCGCGTTCCAGTCACCCAACAATGCACTGTTACAGGTGATCAGTTTTCAGAGCACAATGCAAACCTATGCACAACGCAATGTGTACAGTGCGCTGTGTGGGTGCGTGTGTTCACTGGCGCGATTGGTTCAACGAGGCTCGCAATATTGCCCCGTTTATATATATATATATATTGAATATACGTGATCCAAAAATATTCATCGAGTATATATATCACGTAGCTTATAGTTTCTCGGTCATGTACCTCCATATGTATACACATATGCATGTATGTATCGGGATATGCTGTAACACGTTGTCACGTGCATGCAACTGGTTGGACAGCCACACAGAGACGATTAACCGTCATCATTTATAAACATATATATGTGTGTATGTCTGTGTGGGTGTGTATATATTATAGTGTGAATTTGCCTAACGCGTAACCCCCTGAGTTGTTATTTTCGCCAGGCTTAATTGTAAATGAAAACTATTAGCGACTATCACGTGTATTGATTTTTCTGGTTTAGGGGGAGTTCGAAATGAGTGAATCTTTGGCACATGCACATTTTAGGCACAAAAAAAAAGGGCAGGGAGGGCCATGTTGAGCAGTCGGATAAGTTGGGCAATCGAAATATCTGGAAAACTAAGCATTGTATGCGGATGCATCAAATGGCGGAATAAAAGGTATGGGGGAGGGGAACACATCACGCCATCGCTCGTTGATATGCGGCGCACGTGACGGTAACACGGGACGTTTCATTATTCTTGCACACAAAAGTAAAAAAAAGAACGTGATTGAAAGATTTTCTTCTACCATTGTATGAGAAAAAATATTTTTCGCAATGCCTGCCCCGAAAGTGCGATTTTCGATTGGTGTTTAGCGTGCAGAAAGTGGCTTATTTCTCAACGATGCTTACTTTCCCGCACTAGTGCGGGAATGTGAGACTTTCCCGCACTAGTGCGGAAAAAAATTTATTTATAGCTCACTTTACCACATTGATTCGCGAAAAAACGGTTTTTTTTCACAGTTGATAGTTTTTTGTTCTACGATTTTGGACCGATTGAACAAACTTGAATGTAGCGAAATTCATGTCATATGAAACGTCAACTTATCACAATCGTATTTTCTGACAAGGAAATGATCTGAACTGATGTGATATATTTGAATATAATTGTTATTGGTTTTGTTGAATCTCAAATCCCACTTTCGAGACAGTCATTGCAAAAAATAATGTATGGGACATGTGCGAAAAAAAACGAATTACATCGCGCGTAAGTTGCCGAATTCGCCTCGACTTATGGTGCATTTCTCACTCGTACTCGTGTGGTTACAGCACTCGCCTTCGGCTCGTGCTGCAAATCACACTCGTACTCGTGTGAAATGCACCATAAGCCTTCGGCTCATGCGGCAACTTCACGCGCGATGGAATTCGTTGTTTTCCGCACTTGTAGCATAAATTACTATTTCTAATTTCATTGCAATTTATGTTAATGTTTCAAAAGCTAACTAATTAACAAGCAACTGTTGGTTTATTACTGCATTGTGCCAAATCATGTTGCATACTCCTGATTTTTTTATGCAATTCTTACTTTGTTCAACTTATGTCATACTCATGCTCAACCTACCCCACTATCGGGGTAGATTGAGCAGGCCTTAGTCATTTGAAAGCGATTATCTGTGAAACAATAAGGATAACAGGAATTACGTCTACACACTTTGTTCCCCCAGATAAATTTCCTATTGACCAATGTAGGTTTCATTTTTATACGGCTGACTGTTAAGGAATTACAGGGAGATAATTTCAAACTTACTCAACATGCCCCTCCCTATACAAAAGGTACGATTGAGGAGAACCCTTCTCGACATCGAATGCAGCTCTCGTGGTTAATGAAATTTACGCGATTTGCCACAATAAAGAACTATACTGAGAGAAATATATGGTGTTTTCAACTATACTTTAACCATATTTTATATTTATTTAAGTAAACAATAATACTTTATAGTCATAGTTACTGCCAAAAATGTAGTACTGGTTATTGATAACATTAAGTCCCGGGACTGACACACAGATGGCGCCGCCAATGCCATGCCGCTTTTGTTTTTCGGTAGTACCAACCTTCGAAAGATACGTGTAAAAATTTCATGACACTCGGTTCAGTCGTTGTCGAGATATAGAAGGTTAAGTAACGCTACATTTTTTTTTACTTAAACGATGGATCAAAACGTTTTCGTGTGTTAATCAAACACTGTTTTTTAGTTGGAAAAAAATACCGTTCAAGCTCAGCAATGGCTTGAAAAGTGTTACCGGAAAAAGTGCCCATCGAAAACAACCATTTGTCGATGGTATGCGGAATTTAAACGCGGTCGAACAACCACCGAAGACGCGGAGCGCTCAGGTCGTCCAATTGAGGTGGCTACGCCCGAAAACATTCAAAAAATTCTGAAAATTGTTATGTCCGATCGTAAAGTGAAGTTGCAAGAGATAGCTGACATCCTAAAGATATCAAAAGGCATCGTGTTCAAAATTATGCATGAAAATTTGGGTATGAAAAAACTTTTGTCCAAGTGGGTGCCGCGTTTGCTCACAGTGGAACAAAAACAACAACGAATTGATGATTCGGAGCGCTGTTTGAAGCTGTTTACGCGTGATAAAAAGGATTTTTTGCGTCGGTACATAACAATGGATGAAACATGGATTCATCACTACACGCCGGAGTCGAAAAGAGCGTCAGCCGAGTGGAGAGAAGAGGGCGAAAGCCGGCCAAAGCGTCCGAAGACACAACAGTCAGCAGGCAAGGTCATGGCCTCTGTATTTTGGGACACGCACGGAATTTTGCTCATCGACTTTCTTCCGAAGGGCCAGACGATCAACAGCGAATACTACATTGCATTATTGCATCGATTGAATGACGCGATCAAGCAGAAAAGGCCTCACATGGCAAAGAAAAAACCGCTGTTTCACCAAGACAATGCACCGATCCACAAGTCGATGAAAACGATGGTGAAATTGAACGATTTAGGAATCGAATTGCTTCCGCACCCTCCATATTCACCAGATCTGGCCCCATCTGACTTCTACCTGTTCGCAGATCTCAAAAAGATGCTCCAGGGAAAGATATTTGACTCCGATGATGAGATTATAGCCGCGACTGAAGCCTATTTTGAGGCAAAAGACTAGTCGTTCTATAAGAAAGGCATCGAAAGTTTAGAAAAACGTTGGAATGATTGTATCGCCGTGGAAGGTGAGTATGTTGATGAATAAAGTCGAATTTTGCACAAAAAAATGTGTTTTTACTGGTTAGTCCCGGGACTTAATGACCCATGTGCTTACAAGCATAGGGGAGAGTGGGGTAAATACGGACGCTGGGTAATTCCGGATACCTCGGTATTTAGTAGCTTAGCCCCCCCGCCTCCGCCCAGCTAATACACTGACGCGATTGCGTCCGCCATCTTTAGTGCCCGGAAAGTTGACAGGACGGGAGGCCGTGCGCAGGTTTCAAAGTAAGTTTTATTTAAGACTTTAGTGATATTTTTTACAATTTTTCATGATTTTGAATGTTGTGTTTACGTAGATATTTGTGTGCTAGCGAAATACTTTTTTTTTGGTTATGTACAGTAATTATATGTAGCAGTGAAATCATAAAATAAGAAATGATACGACTAAACCTAACCTCTAAGTATTGATTTTTTTAATTGTCGAAGCCAGTTTGGGTCAATTGCGGACATGCGACGTGGGTTAATCCCGGACGTCCGCAATTACCTCTAGATCTTTAGTGCTTCGACTGTAGGTAAACTTTATGAGATTTTATTGTATTTCAGATGCCTTGAAAATATAAAAGAAAGACTGAGAAGAAATATACCCTCGAAACTGAAAATTGCTGTAAGGAAGATAAAAAACAAAGAATTAAGTTTTAGACAAGCCGAAAAAATATGATATTCCGAGAGCAACATTTGTTCGAACAAGTTGGGAAATATGAAGAAGATATTTCTGCACGGAGAGAATTAAAAAGTAATTTTTGTCGTGAATTTCACGGTAAAAATTACCGTGATATATTTCAATGTGGTGACAAGTGAGAAAAGCATAATAATTCGTATGCGACAAGTTTTTTTTAACTCACGTTACAGAAAATTTCAAATACGTAGCTAAAATTTTACTATACAAGAAGGGTAGCGCGCACGATAATTTTTACCGAGAGCACAATACATTTTCCTATAACACTCATTAAATTTTATAATAAAACTTAAAATTACTGTTATAAAGACGATACTTTTTTATAGACATTTTTGAAAGGCATAAAATAATAAAATGCACAGTAAAATTTCGCTGATATTATATATTTTTTAAATTTAAGTTTTGCGTATTTTGTTGCACATCAAAATTTACTAGAAAATCTGGTAAAATTTTCTATCTGAAGAAGAATTTTTATTTTATTTTCGTGAAAATCTGTGTTTTATTCAGTAATAATAAGCGAAGTTTCAGGGTTGTCATCTGGTTACCGTTACTGCACGGTAATTTTTAACATTTAATTCTCTCCGTGTGATCCAAAGCGTGGTAAGAAGCCAGTTTTTAACGAGATACAACAAGAGTTGGTGCAGTTAATCCTAAAATTAGCCAAAAACGTGTCCGTATTTACCCGAATGACATTGGGTAATTACGGACAATAAGGGATTTTTAAATATTAATATTCGTTGATTAATTACGAATAATTAATAATGTTGATCTCGTAAGGTAATGACCAAAGTTTAAAAATTAATAAAAAGAGACTGATTCGTACTAATATTTTGCCTTCTATTGAAGGATTTCTTTAAGAGTCCGCAATTATCCCACTCTCCCCTATGCTTGCCGAAGGCCATAAATCATACAATGCTGTCTACAGAACTATATTGCAAAGCCATATAGTTCTGTAGCCAACAATGACATTGTATGATACTGGAGTTGGAGGTTGGCACTTTTATACTGCTATTTTATTAATTACCAACCCTTACCTCAGTATGGCAGTCTACCATCGTGCCTGACAAATACGACACTCTACCTTCTTTCTTTGTTTCTCACTTTTTAGTCTCTCTTCATTTGTTTCCTCTCTGGATCAAATTCTAGAATCCGCGCGGACGATGTTGCGGGCAAAAGTTAGAGTTATATAACATAGCAGGTCTTCATAAAATTACTCTATCAAAAATTAACTCCTCCAAGATCCTAATAGCGAACAGGACTGAAATATACATATATTGATAAAAAAAAAGTTGCTTGTGATTTGCGACGATAGTGATTTGTACCATATTATATGATACGAATTGCAAGAAGCCTAACAATGTGTGTCCTACAAGAACAGGAGGCGAACTACAAAAGGAAGTGTTCAACTGATATCATATTTTTACAAGGCAACAAACATACTATGTAACAGTTTGTAAAAAAAACGCGTAGTTATTAAAACTATTAAGTGGTGCTTGCTCCAGCTGCAAATGATTTAGATCTTCGCTATAAGTAAACATTACCATGTTTTTTTTTCTTCAAATAATCACTTTTCGTAAGGTCTTGTAGCAAATTATACTCGACAAACGTTAATGTTAACCATATGAATTGCACAAACGTAAATAGAATCGTAGAAGTTTGACCTGTATACGACAGTGGTCTTTGTGGGCGGATTTTGGGATGGCACTGAACCAGCGATATCTATATCGTCAAACCTTTTACAACAGTTAATAATTATTTCGCAGATAACAGAGAGTCAAACACGCCACCCAAATCGCATATTTATATGTACGTTTGGCTTATAGTCGGCCAACCATATTATGATTGCGGTGTCAATAAACTATAGGGAATTTTATTATTCCCTCGTTTACCATGGGCGTTTGTTGTAAATACCACAATGCCGAAAAAAAATTTAATTTATACAGGCTCTAGTTAAATCAAGTAGTTTTTTTTCCTTGTCTCGCGGCCTACTACGACCTTGTTACAAATATTTTTTTTTTTATTTGTTAAGGCTATCTTTTTAAATATTACATACATTAAAATTTAAAAAATAAAGATTAGATTCAAATTAAATAAAGATAAAACACGATATATCGCATGAATACGAGAAAGGAATATAGGTTCATGACATAAAAGTGCGGTGGAAAAAGTTAAATTATTTTTTTCTTTTTTTTCACTAACAAGGCTGTTATTTGGGAAAAAAGGAAAGGTATCGTCGTACCTTTTATTAACAGGCGCGACTATTTATGTATAGAAAAACCAACAATTTTCCTCAACTGCAGAATGTTACAACAGCCTTCTAATAAAAACAAAGCCATGACATTTTTGAGAAACTGAATCGTGTACCATTTTTCCGTCCGTCTCTTTTCCTCTTTACTACCAGATGAAACCAAATCACAGATTTATTAGGAAGAAATAAAATATTTCGTTGGTAGACGATGTTAAATAGTTCTTGATTCAAATAAATAAATATATTTAAAATAAATCATTTTGATAATGGAATGCAGTAGGAAGAATTTGATGTCACGAAAAATCGATTTAATAAAAAACATCGAATAGACGCATCTAGTTAATATCAAAAGAATTTTTCTGTCAGTGCACGGAATTTTTTCTCTGTGTACTTTTTTGTGCGTACCAGTCGAGAGTACAATTGGGGTAACGCCGGATACAACAAAGCCCTACTCGTATGACGAAAATATTCGTTTAAAAAATCGTAAAATATGTAATGTTTCAATTTTCAGCGGTAGCACATTTTTTAAATTCTTGCTATCCAGTATGGTCGACCAAGTACTCTCATTTACGTCCGTCAACGGTGCTGGGCCATGCGCGAAATGTGATTGTAGCACAATTGTGGAATCCATCCTCTCTCTCTCTCTCTCTCTCTCTCTCTCTTTGAATTAACGAAACGGTCCTAAAGTAATTATTTCAATTTTTAAATGAAACCAATAACTTTTTTTTGTTTTTTCTCAATTCCGCTGCGCGCCGTAACTTTTTTTCCATCAATTTAACCGAGGTTATTTGTTGGATAAACATTAACGGGTGCTCGCGGTAGCCCGCGTAGCCCTCAGGGACAAAATCATTCGCGTAGAAATTAATTTGGACCTGTCCCTCGACAGAATTGAAATGCTAATGTGGTTTCGTTAAAGCCTCCGGGCTGCATAGATAATAATTCATGTATACTGCACAAATTTATATACACGTGTATATGGGTCGGTATTCGTGTTTGCTCAGTCATATGTGTGTGTATATGTGTGTGTGCGTGTGCCCAGCCGAATGAAGGACCTGCAGGATTTGCGGGATATTCGTCGATACGTCATAAATAATTTTTATTACAGCGCGCACAATGTGATAAACAATTACCGGCACTATGGGGATCAGCGTTATGGTCCGACGTGTGTTTGAGAATATTAGCGACAGGCTGTCCGCGAGATGAGTGCACCTTCGTTCCATTCAACGCGGTGAACCTTCATCCCCCAAGGGCTATGAGTTACGTACGCGAAAGAGTATCTGTACATGTATAGATACACACTAGTAATATATATATATATGTGTGTATATGTATATATATAATGTACGTACACTGCGCGGCCTATCGTATGGCAAACTGTGCTGTTTGCTCGCCGTATTAGTCGCATTATAAGCGGCTCTCATCTGCATGAGCATGTGACATACGGCAAGCACAGCACGTTCCGGCGATGCATCTGCCTCTCCTCGTCTTCTCTTTTGCCCCCTCGCCCTTCTGAGCTCGCACTCTTGCCCCGCTTGTCGAGTGTAGTAAGACTCGTACCGTCCTACGGTTACACATATATATATATATATATATATACTGAAAGAACCAACCGCGAAGAACAGCTCAGGGACGTAGATACCAGGCTGCGTACTTTTTTTTATAATTAAAAAAATATAAACGGACTAAAAAGTATATAAAATAATTTCTCCTAGCCCCATACAGATTCCTAACCCCATACAGATTGTCCTGAAAATTTGTGATTGTGAATTTTGAATAGCTATGAAAATACTTGTAAGATTTAAAACGAAAAACGTGGTACGCATGCAATAGATAATATTGGATGAAGTGAAAAGTTCTGAGCGTTTTCCGCTAGATATCTTTAGTGAGCCATATCTTACGATGTATACATCGCATCGGGTCATACTATACGGCGATTTAAAGGTGACATTACGCTTAAAAAAAAGTTCTTTGACAGTTTTGTGTTTGGTGAAGCCAGTTGTGTGTTACAGCGTTCCAAAATGGAGGTAGAAAAGAGAAAATTCGATACATTCTTTAGTACCACTACGACCAAGGTGAAAAGGCGGAGCAGGCGGCCAAAAAAATTTGTGCTGCTTATGGACCCAATACATTATCGAGTGCAACAGCAAAGCGGTGGTTCCAACGATTCCGTTCTGGTAATATGGACGTCGAAGATGAGGCACACTCTGGTAGGTCAATCGTCGAAAATGTCGATAAAATCATAGAAATCGTCGAGTCGGACAGGCGTGTGAGCACTTATTCCATTGCCCAGGAACTGAAGATTAGCCAGAAAACCGTTTGGAACCATTTGCATAAGGCTGGTCTCAAGAAGAAGCTCGATGTATGGGTGCCACACGAATTGACGCAAAAGAACCTTTTGGACCGAATTGGTGCCTGCGATTCTTTGCTGAAACGTAACGAAATCGACCCATTTTTGAAGCGGATGGTGACTGGCGATGAAAAATGGGTCACATACGAGAACAACAGCCGAAAAAGATCGTGGTCCAATCGCGGTGAGCCGGCCCAAATGATCGCCAAACCTGGATTAACGGCCGAGAAGGTTTTGCTGTGTGTTTGGCGGAATTGGAAGGGAATCATCCACTATGAGCTGCTCCCATCGGACCAAACATTCAATTCGGACCTCTACTGTCAACAACTGACCAGATTGAAGCAGGCGATCGACCAGAAGCGGCCAGAATTGGCCAATAGGAAGGGTGTTGTGTTCCATCAAGACAACGACAGGCCGCACACATCTTTAACGACGAGCCAGAAGCTCCGAGAGCTTGGATGGGAGGTTTTATCGCACCCGCCGTATAGTCCAGACCTGGCACCAAGCGATTATCACCTTTTCAAGCATTTGCAACATTTTCTTGATGCTACAAAACTGGCCTCAAGAGAGGCTTGTGAAAATGAGCTGGTCAAGTTTTTTACCAATAGGGACGAGGACTTCTTCAATCGCGGAATTATGAAATTGCCTTCAAAATGGACAAAAGTTATCGAACAAAACGGCGCATATTTAATCTAAATCGGATAATCCTAACAATGTTAATTTCATCGTCGAAATAAAGCGAAAAAACGCTCAGAACTTTTTACTTCATCTAATATTTAATAGTCACGTCAAGATTCAAAAAAAAGCCGTACCTATTTTTCTTAGCGCCAAGGTAGTGTAGCGCCTTAAGTATTAACGGGTTTCGTGGGTTTCGAAGCCAAAAAAGCATATTTTCTCTATTTTTAAAAAATATAATATATAAATTATTTTATTCAAAATGTTAAGCACATAAAAGAGCATGATCTCAACAATATTTAAAAAAATGTTCATCCAAAAATTTGGGAAATTCAGCCGGTGAGACCTGGTTTCCGGAGACCCCTAAAAAAAAAGTGTCCTCGTGATGGTCAGGATAACTTATGATAGCTTTATCTTAAATTTAAAAAATAATTTTTTTCTGTTAGTAGATAAGTATAGCTCGTAATTGAATGAAGGATTTAAAAAAAAATTGAAATTTGAATTTTTGGCAGAGTTGTATGCAAAATAGTTCAATGTTTCGTACAATTTACACTACGTATAGCCTTGTAAAATTAGTTGTAATCGAAAAAAAACCTAGACATTTATTACGATTGACTTAAAACTTTGAGAGAATATTCTAGACATATTTTACTATTAGATAATAAAATAAAAAAACATGGACTTTTTGAAATTTTCAAACCCACATAACCCTTTAAAAAAGATTTTAAAAAAGAATACAATGTCTTGAAAAAAAAACAAGAAAATATCTACTTTTGGATTCGAATTCCAACAGGCTAGAATTTGCGATCTTTCAATGACACAACGACGAGCGATCGTCCGCAGAAAATACAAAAAACGAGTGCACCAGGCCGTTTTTTTTTATTTTATTTTTTTAATTAGGATACAAATTTCTCGGCGGAGCTGCCGAGTTTCCTTTGAGTAGTATTCGGCTCGGAGGGTCATTTTCACGCGCCGAGAAGCGCGAATTCGAGTGTTGATGGACCGCGATCATCATCCGAATGCTGCAAGAAGTGCGGTGGAGGCAAAGTGAAAATATTCGAGGATGCATGCGGTTGCATCGTTGGTCGATTCGTACAGCCCTGAAGGGCTCACGCTTTCTCCTCGTGCGATCCCATGGACACGAAGGGATCGCTACGGGTTGTGGCCAGCTCTGCCCGCCATTGAATTCTGCCACCCTTTTTCGCGGTACGTATGCACCGATCCCAAGAGCTCCTCACGCCCCGCGCGCGCCCTTTAGCCTCGCTCTCTCTCTCTCTCTCTCTCTCTCTCTCTCTCTCTCTCTCTCTCTCTCTCTCTCTCTCACTCTCTCTCTCTCTCTCGCTCTCCCTCGAGGTTGCTTTTGTAAAGGTCTGCCGATCTCGCCTCGACGACGACGTCGACCGCGACCGAGGATTGACTTACCGTAAATACCCAAAATATTTGAACCACAACGGAGCTGGCTCGTCCCAGAGCCAAATGGCCTGATGTCGGATGCATCGATCGTTACGCAGATGCACCACGCCCAGAGATCGACAAAGAAAGAGAATGATATCGGTAGATCACCATCGCTCGCGAGCACATCACGTCAACAGCAGGTCCCGATAAATCTCATTCTCTCTCTCTCTCTCCCTCTCTCTCTCTCTCTCTCTCTCTCTCTCTCTCTCTCTCTCTCACTCCCCCCTCTCTCTCTCCGACTCTCTGCTCGCCGACTTTTCTCCCTCGTCGATAAGTATCGGTCAGAACCGAAAAGATTTTCGGCCTGATACAGCCTCCAATTCTAAGTCCTGCGTCCACTAGCCTATCACGTAGCCCATTTTTTATCGCGCCCACGAGATCTCGCCGTTGCTCCTCAAGGAAGTAAAAAAATCACGGAAAATTTCACGTGAGAACAAGCGAGACTCGATGGAGACGGCGTGGATTCTCTTTTCGATTTTCCAACATTTCGTAACACAATTCCCGAGACCGTTGACGGATAAATCACTTCTTCTCTCTCGAAGTTCTTCGCATTGGGAGGAACGAAAAAAAATTATTTTTCCAGAAATCTTTTATGGGGAATAAAAATAGATGGGGATGGTAAAAATCTTTGCTTGAAGCAATAATACCCCGAACGATTGAAAGGCGAAGAATAGACGCTGAAGTACAGTTTTTATCGAGCTTTATTGATCAGGGATGCATTTTTTTTGTTCATCCGAACGTTTGAGAAGTTTTTTTTTTTCTTTTCCAATCTTACTTCGTACACTCTTGCGGATTTTTACGATCACATCCCTTTCACTTTGGTCCAGACTCGTGAACCCGTGCAGAAGTGGTCGTAGGGATCCAATTAGATTTCTATACTTGTCATCACTTCCTGATAGGTCATCATATTGGATCCCTATACTAAAACTTCATGCTCGTACATTATAATTGGGATTCCCCATTGAAATCCAATTCGATCCCATCGCTAGTGAGCGCCATCTGATCGGAAGTTAGGTATCCCTAAGAAATTTCTGCACGGGATGTGCGGTGTCCCTAACAAATTCTTATACAGATGTGGGGTGCATCTTGGGAATCCCCAACAAATTTGTGCACAGGATCAAGAAAGCATATTTTTTTTTCGTGAAATCCAACAAATTTCGGTTGAGAATTTAAAAAAAAATTCTCAAACGACG